>JAQPPZ010015413.1:5350000-5975000 GCA_028583015.1 Wollemia nobilis | reverse complement strand
GAAGGCAAAGGCAAAGCGGCAAAAACTGTTGCGATTTCGTGACATGCAAGAAGGCAGAGGCAAAGCGGGAAAAACTATCATGATTTTACGACAAGTTGAGTTGGCAGCATTGAGTTGCAAGAAGTGTCACGATTTTGTGACAAGTTGAGTTGGCAGCATTGAGTTGTAGAAAGTGTCACGATTTCGTGACAAGTTGAGCTGGCAGTGTTGAGTTGCAGGAAGTGTCACGATTTCGTGACAAGTTTCAAAGAAGTTGTATGGTTGCAGAAAGTGTCACGATTTCATGACATGTTCTAGTTTCGTGAGCAGTTGGCAGAAAAGTGCTTAAGGCAGTAAAAGCATCGCAATTTCGTGACATGTTCTAGTTTCACGAGCAGTTGGCAGAAAAGAGCTTAAGGCAGCGAAAGCGTCACAATTTCGTGACATGTTTCATTTTCGCTGGTGCAAACCAAGAAAAGGCTTTGAAGTTGAAAGTGTCGTGATTTCACGACAGAGTTGCTGATGATGTCAACAAGAGGCAAAGGTGTCGCAATTTTACGACAGTAGCGAAGAAGAAGGCTTTGAAGTCTAGAGCATCATGATTTCATGACAAGAATCATGATGATGTCAGCAAGAGGCAAAGGTGTCACGATTTCATGACAGTAGCGGAGAAGAAGGCTTTGAAGTCTAGAGCATCACGATTTCACGACAAGAATCATGATGACATCAGCAAAGTCAGGGAGTGTCACGATTTCGCAACAATAAACCAAATAAGGCGCATGACATGCAGTAGTGTCGCAATTTTGTGACAGCAAGTAATTCAAGGTGTAAGACAGACAAAGGCGTAGCAATATTGCGACATGTTTGAGTTTCGCACTAAGAAAGCTACAGAACAGCAGAGGCGGTTAAAGCCGATAGAGTTAACCTTTGCCGATGAAGTGCAAGGTTTTACAGCCGACGTGTTTGAAAGTTAAACAAGCCGATTAAGATCAAGATTCTAGTCATGAGATTGCAAGTATAAAAGGAGGGCTGTTTGATTTATTTTAGAAATGAATTGAAGAGTGTGTTTCGAAGAGCGGCGTTCGCAGAGTTAATGCGATAGTGAGGTTCGATCATCAAAAAAGCAGAAGTGTGAAGTTCAATTACTATATAAGAGTGCTTTTCATCAAAATCATCTAAGTTTCGAAGACTGTGCTGTTGTTCATTCAAAGACAGTACTGCCATTTATACAAAGACTGTGTTGTTGTATGTGTGTAGAATGTGCTACTGAGTTTTTCGTAGAAGAGTATAATTCAATCGAGTGTTGTAGTATTTACACAGACTGTGTAAAGAAAGCACAATGTGTGAAGACTGCATGGTGGTGGATGTGCAATAGAGAAGAAGCTAAGTTGAGAAGATAGTGCTACTGTAAATTTGAGAAGACTGTGCTGCTGTAATTGCACAGACAGTGAAAAGTTGTTTTCAACCAAGTGTAGAAAATAACAGAGGAAAAGGACAATTGTGCCAGACCGAAGGACTGTGTTTGGTGCAGATAAGAGGACTAGCTTTGCAGTGACAAAGTTGAGGATAGAGATCTACAGCCAGAGTAGGGAAGACAGGTGTCTTCTATGGATAGAGTTTCACTTGCTAAGGGCAGAGGAGATAGAGGTCTTCTAGAGGATCACCAGCAAAGCAGAATTAGGGGAAGATATCTCCTTTGAGCCAAGGCTCATAAAAATTATAATCGAGAAGGATTCCCAGAGGACTTTGATATAACTTTTAGAGGAAAGTTTTATCCGTGGAGTAGCCCACCTTGGGTGAACCACGTTAAAATGGGTCTCTTATGTGTGATGCTTTCTGTCTTGTTTAATATTATGTTGATGCCACTGCTATTTGAAATTAAAATTATTAAATGGATAAGACTTAATATTGTTCACCCTCCCCTCTTAGTATAAGTTCATGTTCTTCACATTCCACCCTAGGATGAATACAGAACCTATTCATCCCACCTTGATGTGAATAGCAACATTCATTCCAAGGTGGAGCGAATAGCAGGTTTGACTGGAAAAAAGTCAAATATAGGAAAATGGCGGCTTCCAACAGTTACTTTTCTAGTTCCTAACAACCAAAAAGTTAATGCACGCAATATATTAATGCTCTAGCCCATGAGGGGGGCCAAATTGGGATATTCTCTTCTCCCTCCAACGCATGTCACCCTGAAGGCCAAGTGGCGCCCCTTGCCTTGCATGCCCTCACATGCCTTTTGATCCATGAAGACTCATTGGGCTATAAAGTGGATACATTTTCCACAAAAAAGGAGAGGATATTTTGAGGACAAAGCAACAAAGTTCTGCCAATATTTCCTTCCACCCTTTTGCGCCCATTTTTCCCTCGAAATATCTTCTTAGCGAAGGAGGTTTGTGAGTGAGTTAGGAGGTGTAATCTATTATAAAACCAAAAACATCGAGTTAATTCCCTCACAAAATTTTATGACAACACATCCCATAGGGTTTTGCACCATTCCCAAGTGGAATTGGTGGCAAAATTTAGGCAAATTTTGTGGGCATCCCACCCTTGGGCATCCCCCAATCTGTGATAGTCCTATTCATCCCACCCTATGAAAAATAGAGATATTTGGATGATTTATTGACTATTTTTAATTAGATATTTTAAAAATGCTTATATGATGTTGCAATTCAAATTTTATGTCATTCTGAGCTATATTGGCCAAGATATTGTATTTTTAGTGTTTTGCAGGGTCTCTTGCAGGTATCCAGCGATCATCTGAAAGAACACCCAAAATGTGATTGATATCATAAATATAATAAAATGGGTTTTTATAGAATAGTATTTCATATATTATATCCAATTTTCATGCATTTTGGATATGTGTAGGGTCAGAATTTGCTTGCTTTGGGTTTTGCAGGTTGCAAACGGTCATTCGAGTTTCGAAGCCCCCATAGGATGTAATTTTGGTTCTATTTCTAGTGATATCTTCCCAAAAACTTTTTTTTTAAATCCCTCTACAATTTTGTTCTATTTGGAGTTGATTTTATATGTTTTCTCATTATTAGCCATTTTGCCCCTGTGGGGATTGCATGCTTTTTATCATACGCACTCGCTATTTGATGATTATGGTTTTCTTGTGTGTAGTTGCAGGTCATTATAGCACATTTTTAGTCAGCCTAAGACATCATATATCAAATACACAAGCGGTGGACAACCTTGGCCCGCCCACTTCAATTGTGGGTACGAGGAAAGACATTGGATGTGCACCCAAATTCCTTGAGAGATTTGACCTTTGGGCACCCGAGTTGTAAATATTTGTATCACCCATTTTGAGCCCTCAAGGGGATGCATTTTAACCTAGAATCTTGATCATTTTGATTAATAAGAGATCTATTTGTTTTGCTTTACTTCTTGTTATTCGTCATCTTTCCATTTTACTTGCATGCTTCCGTTTGGCGCTAATTAGCGATAGGGCATAGATACACACATTGTTTATCTTCATTTGGTGCACCATTTTGCCCTAATTCAGTTGGGGGTTAAGAAATTAATAATTAAGGGAGATCCACTAAATATTATTAAATTCCTTAATAAAAATAGCAATAATGAGTTGAAGATTAGTAGACATAGTAATAGATATACTAATATCCCTAAATTCATTAGAAGAGTATCAAGTGGTACATGTGTATAGAGAATTAAATGGGGTGGTCGATTGGCTGGCCAATTTGGGAGCTCTTAGAGAGGAAGATAAAATATGGATACCACTATATGAGATCCATCCAATACTTCAATTACTAGCAAAGGAGAGGGATATATAGAAAGGAAATTCATTGTGTGAAAGTTTCAATTATTAAAATGTTCATGGTAAATTATTTTTTGAATATTTTTGGACTTATCCATTGAGGATTATTTTTTTGGAGATCTATAGGATTTGTTTGCTTTCAACCGTAAGAAGATTTTTTTTTTTGGTTAGAGGTTTTTAGGGATTTTTCTACTAAGGGTTCTTTTTTTTTGAGATCTATGAATTTGTATGTTTACAGTTCCATTTTTTGGAGATTTGTGGATTTGTCTACTAAGGGTTCTATTTTTTAGAGATCTATAGATTTGTTTGTTGAGTGTTCCATCTTCTAGATATTTTTGGGCTTTTCTACTAAGGGTTTTATTTTCTAGATATCTATATATTTTTTTATTAAGGGTCCCATTTTCTAGATATTTTGGATTTGTGTCTTTCTAGATATGTTGTGAGGTTTTGAGTGAGAAATATACCGGTTTAGGTTTTTGTGGGATTTACCTGCTAATTATTCCATGTTTTGGAGATTTTTTTGCTTAGGCTTATATTTTCTAAATTTCTATGAATTTATCTATTGAGGGTTCCATTTTTTGGAGATCTATGGACTTGTTTACTAAGGGTTCCTTTTTTTGGAGACTCTTCAAAGATATGTATGTAAATAGGTTGGTAATGAATGTAAATATGTAGAGTTTTAACACAAGGTAGTTCAATGTTTTTAATATCTTGTATCTTTTAGAGATGAGTCTTTTTGGTTGGTAATAATGGATAGAATATTATAAGATTTTTAAAGGGTTTAGGCCCTTCCAAAAACCTAGATTTTACCCTGATAAAAAAGAAATGAATTTATTACAAGGGATATTTTTTAAAATGATCAAATACTACAAAAACCCAAGTATTACCATGCTTAGATATGAAAAAATCTAAGATAAAATCCATAGAAATAGATTCCCAAGGCTTGGATGACACTAACAATGGCGTATATGGTCATTGCTTCTTGTTGGTTAGTTTGGAAACAATGGGGGTACATGACTTGATGTATCTCTTAACATCATTCCTCATATTCAGCTACTAGAAGTATTTTTGAAGTATTGCCAAAATTTTTCCATACCAAAGTGACCTGCTACTTTGTTAAAGTGTGCTTCCCAATTCATATTTAAGTGCTTACTAGTTGTACATAACTATATCCCATGTGGTAAAGGAAGTTATATTTCAAATAAAAATCAATACATGCTTACCCACACAAAGATATTGGTATGTATTTGTAAAATTATAATATACTATTAGGAAATGAAGTCACTATACAATTTTAGCCAATAGAGATTGCTGCTAGATGTCTAGGTATCATACATCTAGGCTTCTAGACGTCTAGGTAGCACTACCAGATGTATAGGTAGTAGTACTAGATGTTTGGGAATCAGATGTCTAGGCTGTTATATGTGTAGGTAGTAGTACTAGATGTCTAGGCTGCTAGATGTCTAGGTAGCACTGCTAGACATCTAGGCAACACTACCAGATGTCTAGGTAGCAATAATAGACATTTGGGTAGCAGACATCAGGGTTATGCATAAGGGATCGGCCCCGAAATCTATTTATAAAATCAAGGCGAATTGTCTTGGAATCTCGATGAAATTTGTAGAAGTATACATGGCGAATTGCATTTATTTGTCTCCAAAAATTTTCAAACCATGGCAAATTTCATTAATTTATCTCAAAAAAATTTCAAACCATGGCAAATTTTTGGTTGCAAAATCTAAAAATGTACGGCATACTTAAAATCTTTAGGCTGATATGAAAGACTTTAGGTCGACATGATGACAAATGGCATACCGATCGGTTGTAATCATGACGATCGGTTACTAGCATACTGATCAATTGTAGCCATATCAACTAGTTACAGTTATGACGATCAATTACAGCCATGACAATCGATTACAGTGATGCCAATCAGTTACAACCATGATGATCAGTTCTAGCCATGATGATCGGTTGTAGTCATGACGATCGGTTGCAGTCATGACGATCGGTTGCAACCATGAAGATCGATTGCAACTATTCTGATTAGTTGTAGGCATGTTGATCCATTGTAGGGATGTCAATCAGTTTCAACCATACTGATCGGTTGTAGCTATTTCAATCATTTGCAGCCATATCGATCGATTGTAGCCATGTCGATCGGTTGCAACCATGTCAATCGGTTACAACTATGACGATCAGTTGCAATCATGATGATAAATTTTTGCCATGACGATCGGTTGCAACCATGATGATCGGTTGCAACCATGTCGATCGATTATAGTTATGATAGTTAGTTGTAGTTATGATGATTGGCTACAGCCATGATGATCTGTTGTAGCCATACCGATCAGTTGCAACCATGCTGATTGGTTGTAGCCATGTTGATCGGTTGCAGCCATGACGATCAGTTGCAACCATGATGATCGATTGTATCCATGCCGATGTGCTGCAACAATTGAGTTTCCATCGGTAGTAGCGGTGGTCTGTACCATGTGTCATACATTCGTTAAATGATTGTATGCTGAGGACACATGTCATCCATCCGTTAAATGATTGCATGCTAAAAAGTCTATATAAAGGGAATTAGCAGTCATTTATTCCCTTTGCTATCATGATTTTAACCTTTTTCCCCTCGTTTTAAAGCTTTCTTACCCATTTTTCTCTTGTTTTAACACTTTATTACCCATTTTCCTCTTGTTTTAATGCAATCTGAACCCTCTTCCTCCACTTTTGTATTGTTTTTTACAATTTACCTTAATTTTTAAGCAATTTTTAACCATTTTTCTCTCGTTTGAAACCTTTTCCATTGTATCTTTTTATCCATACACGTACACCCTATGGCATCCCTTGCAACCCCTGAAATGTTTAAAGTTAATTATAAGAACCTGGTTTGCCCCTTGATTTCAAAAATTTTATCAACACCAAATTACGACATGTCTTGGGTCATGGACTCTGGTCTTCGGATTCTTGTTTCAATGCCCCATTTCGATATGGATGTTAAACTGGTGGAGAGAATAATTTATGGATTCAAGCAAGGTAAATATTGTCACTAACAACAAAAACATCATTATTTCTTTCTCATTCATTGATGTCGTCATATTGACAGCATTGCCCCATGCTGGTGTTGGGCCTGTCACTTCCAAATACTAGTTAACTGATGATGACAAACTCTTAGAGACCACATTCTAAGTGTAGTCGAAATATTTTCAAGGTATAACTATTTTTTTATTTAATTGATTTTAAATTTTTATTGATGATTGAATGTATAATTACTAATTTTAGTTTTTTTGTAGTTAATTCTACCAGGTCCAGAAGGGGTTTGACCGTACCGGCAATTGAAAATAAATTTCTTGGGCATGTTGTGAATTCTTCCTTGCTATACTCATTCTACAAGGAAGGCCAACAAAAGTTCCAATGTGGGCCTTAGCGTATTTTGTCTATTGTATAGGACACCAAAAATTCGACTGGTGCACCTATGTCTCAAATTAGATCAGATTGGAAATAGAGAACGTGAAAACCCATGCTTCACCCTTGCCGACAATTAGCACATGTAATTATATTATTGCTTTTTTTATGAATCTTTTCATAAATTTTAGAACACTCCAGTAACAACATCTTGGCACTCAATATTTGTCAATTTAGCCATGACAAAATAGCAGGTTCAGGTAATTTTTTTAAATATTTAAGTAATTTTTTTTAGTTTTTCCATTGTTTGTATTTTTTTAATTTTGACATTTTATACCAAACACAGAAAAGGGCATCCTCTTCCTCTTTAAAGTGGGATGCTACTATCAGAGGTTATAGTCTAGAGGAATCAGGAGACTCCAAAACACTTGTAGAGGAAGCAACACCACTGATAAGGAAAAGATCTTCAAGGAAACGTAGAAGATCTATTTCTCCTATTTGTTGACAATCTCCACATGCGGCTGCATGTCCATTGCCAATGAGCGTAGTTATGCATGAGGTTTAATTTTATGGGAGTATGTTTTAATTACTATTGAAACCATTTTTTTACAATATTTTTACTATTTTTAATTAATTTTGTTTTTTTTTTTAGATGTACAGGATGACGACATTCCATTTGCAGTAGCATCTATGCAAGATATTTTTTCTTCTGCCGGTAAGTGTTATAACAATGTTTGCAACCAATTTTCATAATGTAATTTTATAACTAGTTTTTGTTTTCTACCTTCACAAAAAATTTAACTAATTTTTATTTTTATGTTTTAAGGTCCCTTGCAACAATTTCATCAACAAAATCAACAAATATCACCCCCTCCTCCACAACATCCAACTCAAATGTGAGGTCAATGCTTCCCAGTTGGAAAACACTTTCTTCCATATAGGCCACAGAGAGAAGCAACACAAAAAATTTTAGAGAGAGAAGCATCAAAGACTTTTTCCAGTTTCGGTCGTATATCTGTTAATAATTTTACTTTTAAGGATATACAGAAGGCTTCTGGTATTGGGTTGGCTGATATTCCACTTTATAAAGATTACTTTTTACAAGATAATATACACACTCAATTTCAACTATCATAATTGGTTCAAGATAAAGTAAATGAAGGTGTAGAATATTCAAGCAAATATCGTCCAAGGGAAAGAAGCACCCGTCAAGCTCCTCCTCGACAAGAGGATGATATAATAAATTTTTCAAAAAAATATTTGGTTTCTGATAATGTTGAATCTATAATTAACGATTTGCTACTTCCAAATATAACAAAAATGAAAAATGGGAGTATCGGGCTAAGGTGTTGATAAAGGAAATTAATGCCCGATACAATATTTTTTTAAAAAGAGAGAATTTTCTATTGTTGAAAATGAACTAGAAAATATGGAGGCTCTGCTACAGTAAGTAAAATCTGGCATGTTGAAGTTGAATACATCATATACAGATAAAATTTTAAAGTTTATAATGAATATATTGGAGAATATAAATGGTGAGGCCCAAGCTTATTACAATGAATGGGCAAATGATAAGAAAAAATTTGCTATTGCTGTAGCTGCAAAGAATGTTGTTGAGGTTTGACTCAATCGTTTTTGTGTTCAATAATTTGTTGTTCTCTTTTTTAAAATGTAATTATCTTTTCATGTTGATTAAGTTTTTTCCCTTTTATAGGTAAAGTATGAAAATATCAAGAAGAAGGTTCAAAACCTGCAAGACTATCTCAGGATAGCAAAGGAGTTCTTAAATGCTTCCATGGCAATGAAAAAGAGCATAGGAATTAGTTCGAAAAAATAACATTTTGTGGAAAATCATTATCAACAATGGATTGGATCTTGATGTTCTGCTTAAGGAGAAGGGTAAAGAAGTTAAAGGACCAACATCTGAAGATGTTGGCAAAGAAGAAAATACCCTTCTCGATGGAATGCAAAATGTTGATATGATCCTTGTCAATTCTGGAGCAATTGATAGTACTGTTACCCAGACCGAGAAAAGAGCCGTCAAAATGCAGGATGTGGTAATAATGGAAGTAGTGTATGTGGAAAAAGTAGAGCACTTAGAAATTTAGGAGCACAAATAATAATCACACCGATATTCATTAACTTAGGTTTGAAATATTACAATGCTTAAATACATAGATTAATAACCATAAGCTCGAAAGCTTAGGAGAAATATTAGGGAGGAAGGAAAATAGGGAGGAAAGGAAAAATAGAATTAGGAGTCAAACTCCCTATCGTCCATGCCGTCCAATCCTGCTGACTCAGTTGTCATCCAAGGAGGTAAAAGGGTAAGGTCCAAATATTACAGTGGTAAGTTTGTTTTTTACCATTTTACCCTTTTAACTTCCAACATTCTCCCCCTTAAAGTTGAGAGGACTGACTATACAGTCTCTCAAATTTATATATTGAGATTTAGCCATGCATTTGGTGAAGATATATGCAATGTTATCCAAACTACTACAATATTTAAGCTCAACTATCTACCGCTCCACCATGTCTCGAATGAAATGATACTTCATATCGAAATGCTTTTATCTGCTATGGTGGATTGGATTATATTCCAATTGAATGACACTTATGTTATCACAATACAGACGAGTTGGACCACTTTGAATTTCTCCAATCTATTTAAGGATTTTTCTCAACCATAGGGCTTGAGTACTAGCATGTGGGATGGCTATATACTCAGCCTTAGTAGATGACAATGCTACAATAGTTTGTTTCTTGGAACTCCAAGTTATTAGTCTTGACCCTAGACTAAAATAGTTCCCTGATGTGGATTTCCTATAATCTATATTGCTGCCCCAATCACTGTCACTGAAGCCAACTAATTTCATAGAATTACATTTGTGGTATTGGATTCCAAAATCCAATGTACTTTTACATATCTTAAGATTCTTTTAGTTGCTTGTAGATGCAGCTCAGATGGACTTGCCATAAACCTTGAAACTAGAGAAACAACATATGGAATATCGAGCCTTGTGTTGGTGAGAAACATCAGACTCCCAACCATGCTCTTGTAAGTGGTCATGTCAACCTTTGGTGCTTCGTTGTCCTTGCTTAATTAGATTCCATGTCCAGTTGGAGTTGCAACTGATTTGCACTGCTCCATGGAAAATTTCTTGATCATGTATTGAGAATACTTATGTTGACATATGAAGATCCCCTTATTTTATTGATGCACTTCCATCCCTATAAAGTATCGCATTAAACTGAGATATTTCATCTCAAACTACTTCATCATGGAGTTTTTGGAATCCATATTCATTTTAGTGTTACTACCCATAAATATTAGATCATCCACATACAAACAGACTATGAGAATGTCTACACCATGCTTTAGGTAGTACATAGTTAGTTCACTTTTTCTTCTAGTGAATCCATACTCATTGAAATAGTCGTCAATGTGTGAGTACCAAGCTCTTGGTTCTTGCTTGAGGCCATAAAGTGCTTTTTTTAATTTATAAACAAGGTTCTCCTTTTCTTGTTCTTGAAAGCCTTGAGGTTGTTGAACATAAACCTCCTTTGTCAAGTATCCATTCAGAAAAGCACTTTTCACATCCATGTGTTGAATGTTCCATCCTTTATGGGCAACTAAGGAAAGAACTAATCTGATTGTCTCTTGTCGTGCAACAGGAGAAAAGGTTTCCTCATAGTCAATGCCAAATTTTTGAGTAAAACCTTTTGCTACTAATCTCGCCTTGTGCCTCTCAATGCTTCCATAAGCATTGTATTTGGTCTTGTAGACCCATTTACATCCAACACACTTTTTTTCTTTTGGAATCTTTACAAGATCCCATGTATCATTATTTTTTATAGAGGTTATTTCCTCTTTCATACATTTTGAGTAAAAGCCTTCTCATAGCTAGATGGTTCTAGCTGTGCATTAGCCAATAAAGCATAATTGACTACATCTCCCTTAGGATCTTGGGAGTCATCATACCCATACAATTATAAATTTTCAAGTTGTTGCAAAACTGTATTCATTTCACTAGCTTGGCTTCTAGTGAATCTTATCTGGAAATTTTTATCCAGCATTTGAAAGGATGGATGATGTTGTAAAGTTATTTTACCTCTTGATGGAGAGTCACTTCCAATGTTCATCGGTAAAGAACTTACTGATCTCTATGGAGAAGGACTTGGAGTGGCATCAGATGCACTCGATGTACTCTTGCTTGGGCTTGGAAGGGGTGGTGTGCCTTTGATTTTCTTGGGAGACACCTGTTGTACCTGATGTACCTATGAAGAATTTACTTCTTGGGATCCATCATCAAAAAAAAATATTTGATGACCCCATCCTCCACCTTCATCAAAAATTACATCCCTTGAAAAAATAATCTTATGAGACTTGGGATTGTAGAGTCTATAGGCTTTCGTAGACTCATAATACCCTACAAATATACAAGTTTGACTTTTGGTATCAAGCTTTTTCCTCTTCTCATCAAGAATGTGTGCATATGCTAAAGAAAAAAAAAATTTGAAATGCTTTACATTGTGTTTCTTTCCATACCACCCCTCATAAGGAGTGATTACATCTAAACTAGAAGTTGGACTTCTATTTATAATATATACATTATTTCTTACAGCATCGACCTGATACATATTAGTTAGATGCTTAGTCTAAAGCATCGTTCTCGCCATCTCAACTATGGTGTGGTTATTTTTCTCTACCACATCATTCTGTTGTGGGGTATAGGCAGTAGTGAATTGCCTTTTGATCCCACTTGCTTTACAATATTTCAAGAATTATTTTGAGTACTCACCTCCTCGATATGTTTTAAGAAATTTTATAAAATACTCACTTTTTTCTCTACATTGTTTCTGAAAGCTATGAAGCAATCAAAAGCTTCATATTTATATTTCAAGAAATAAATCCAACACATTCTAGAGAAATCATCTATGAAAGTGAGAAAATAGGAATTATTTCCTATACTCTTTGTCTGCATTGGACCACAGATGTCCAAATGCACTAAATGAAGTGGATAGCTAGCTCTCCATGCTTGTCCTTTTGGAAACTTAGATATTGAGTGCTTTCCCAAAGCACATCCTTCACAGACCTCCTTTTGTTCATTGATTTTGGGAAGTCCTATCACCATAGCCTGAGAAGTTAACAGTTTCAAGCTAGCGGAATTAAGGTGACCATATCGCAAGTGCCAAAGCACACTTGTATTTGCTATAGCTACATTTGCAAGTTGATCTCCCCCTGACTCACAAAATTTGAGAGAGAATAACTGATTCTTGGTCATAGGAACCTGTGTGATGACACGATTACAATTTTTTTTATCAAGAATGATACATTTTACTTCATCAAAAACAAGTTTGTAATTATTTTCCATCATTTGCCCAACGCTTAGCATATTGTGTTGGAGCTTTGAAGTGTAGTAGATGTCATTCAATTTATTTAGTCCTTATTTTGTTGGAACCTCCATGGCTCCAATGCCTTCGACTTGCAAAGCTTTATCATCCCCTAATTTGATTTGGGATTTGTAAGTGGAATCTAGAGTAGCAAATAGATTTTCTTTGCCACTCATATGGTTTGAGAAACCAGTATCTAGAATCCATGTGTCATTTAGATTCTTTTCTGATTGTCCATATGATAGAAAAAGATTAGAGGTATCATATTCTTCTCCATAATTTCCATATTGACTGATGATACCTTAAGAATATTTTGACCAGCAGTCACGAGCAAAGCGACCTAGCTTGACACAGTTAAAACAAGTTGTTTTGGACTTGTCACTTACTTGTCCTTGATTTCCACTTTGTCTTGGATTTCCTCCTTGATTTTGGTTTCCACCTCTATTCTGATTGCCTCCTCTCTTGGAGTTTCCTCCTCTATTCTGATTACCTCCTCTATAGTTGCCTTTGCCTCTACCTCTTCGCTGGAATCTACCTTGACCTCTTCCATGTCCTCTTCTAGCATTTTCATTGGATCTGAAGGCTTTATCATCACCTCCATAGCTGGTTGAAGGATATTCCTGTAATCTCTCTTCATGAGACATTAACGACCCAATTAATGCATAAAATGTTAAAGTGGAAAGATATTTTTACTCTTATATGATTATGGCTATGTGATTCCATCTTTGAAGAAGTGTTCATAACACTTTCTTTACAATTGTTTCAGGCTTAATTTCTTCGCCAAGAGTAACCATTTTATCAACTAATGCCTTGAATCTGACACAGTAGTCACCAAATTTTTCATATTCTTTCATTTTGAGATTTTTAAAATCTCATTTCAGTGTTTGAAGCCTCACTTGCTTCACTTGATTACTTCCCTGTAATCTGTATTTCAAATATTTCCACGCATCTTGTGCAGTTATACAAGTGGTTATTCTAGGGAATACACTTTTATCCAATGTTTCTTGGAGATGATAAAGAGTAGAGGAGTTGCTCTTTTGCACTTCTTTCTTTGTTTTCTTATCTAAGACACTTAATGTTGTCCATTTTGTGGGTTCGGTGTAACCCTCTTCCACTATGTCCCACAAACATTTTCCTATGAGCAAGGTCTTCATTTTGATAGACCAATACTCGTAGTCATGCCCATTGAACACTGGAATTGGTATATTGTTATGTGAGGCCATAGTTACTAAAACACTCTTTTTATTTCTCAGTTACAATAAAGCACTCTGCTTTTTCAAATAAAAAAGAAGAAATAAGGAAGAAAGAAGAGGTTACAAATTTAAGTCAAATCTGAGTTGATTCACTCTATCACTGATGGATTTGCTGTGGTGCTGCTATTTATTGAGTCACGAAATTGTCTGCTACTTCTTCTTCATTGTCACTAATCAATATTATCTTTGGTTAGTCTAGTATTTCCATTGAATTACTATAATGAGTATATTAAGATTCTTGAGGTGCAATTTCTATGGATTCGGATTGCTCAAATCCACTCCCAAATGAATTGTGTTCAAAGTCTGCCTTGTACCCTAAGTCTGGATGTCTCTGATGTGACATTACTGTGTTTTGCAACTGACTAAACACAATATGAAGCCCATAGGCTCGTACTTTTTCATCAAATATTTCAAAATTATCTCTTACTAAAAGTGCACAAAGTGCATGATAACATCCTATGAAGCGAATCATGAATTTTGCCCTTCAATGTGTCTCTTTTACAAATTCCAAGTCTTCAATGTTTTACCTCTTTCAGACTATTAGAAATAAATTTCTAAAGCCCTTTAGGTCTTTTACACAATATTTTCACTTTTGAGTCCTCTTACATAAATTGCCTCTTAGGCAATGTTCTTTTTCTTCTATTTTATTATATAAAAAAAAACATATCTATATTTGTATTTAATAAAAAAAATATAATTGCTTTATAATTTTTTTTTAAAACAATTATTATTTAATTTTATTAAATATAATATAAAGTTATATTTTTTAATATATAATAATAAAATTTAGAAAAAAAACTTAAAAAAAAAAAACATTATCCTCCACAGGAGTCGAACCCGCGAATCCTCTTTCCAAGAAAATCTTCCTTGCCAACTCTGCTTCCACAACCGATAGGACTCAAGCACTATACACTATAATTTCTTAAGCATTCGGGGCAGGTTTTTAACAAAAAAAAAAAAATTAACAGCTTCATCGCCGTCAGGTTTCGAACCCACGATATGCTGGGGGGCGAGCGGCTTATGGCTAGCTCCTCGAGCCAGTCGAGCTGCATGGCCTGACGAGAAGGCAAGGGAGGATTGCCTCCATTATTCCGTCATTGCTATGCAAAACATAAAAAATAATTTATAAGTTTTTATCCCACATCTATTGTGTAGAGGGGAAATAGTGCTTTATAAGCACAAAGAAGCACTAAGCTTCTCGATTGCCTTTGGGTAATAAGTGACTGCCATTTTTCCTTATAGTTGAGCCAATATCCTCGTGCCAGGTCGCCAATTGCCCCTTTGTCCATCACGTTACCTGCCACATCGTCTATCTGCCACATCACCTATCTAATCAACTCTCCTCTGGTCCATGTGTCTGCCTCACTGTCTACTCACTACGTGTCCACATTTGGTTAGCTCCTTGATCTGCATACTCTTTGTGGGTCTCCTCTTGAACTCACCTTGGTTCGTGCTCTACGAGCCCTCTCGATATTGCCTTGATTCGCATGTTGTGGGTCCTCTCTACCTCACCTCAATTTGCATGCTACGGGCCCTCTCGACCTCGTTCTACGGGCCTCCTAGACCTCCTTGAGATCCATGCCTCGCATATGGGCCTCTTAGACCTCCTCGCGATCTATGCCTAGCCTTTAAGCCTTAGACACACATAGCTCTGATACCAGATATAACACTTAGAAATTTAGGAGCACAAATAATAATCACACTGATATTCATTAACTTAGGTTCAAAATATTACAATGCTTAAATACATAGATTGATAACCATAAGCTCAAAAGCTTAGGAGAAATATTAGGGAGGAAGGAAAATAGGGAGGAAAGGAAAAATAGAATTAGGAGTCAAAATCCCTGCCATCCATGTCGTCCAATCCTGCTGACTCAGTTGTCGTCCAAGGAGGTAAAAGGGTAAGGTCCAAAGCTTACAGTGGTAAAACAAATTTTTACCATTTTACCCTTTTAACTTCCAACAAAAAGGAGCTAAACAAGGGAAATATGAGGGAGGGGTCATTTTTATGGAGACTATGGAAGCCATTAAGAAGACAAAATTAGTGGAGGAAGAGGGAAAATATTTTGAGGGGAAAAATGAATTTTAAAAATAATTTTAAGACATTTCATATGTTTTCATTGTAAAACAAGATACTTGCTTTTATTATTTTACTATTACACTATTTAAATTTATAATTGTGTGTTATTTTCATCTCTTAAGTATTATGGTGTTTCAACTTTCAAATATGCTTGAGTTTACGTAGAATATATACATAGGTATAGATTTACATGTTATTCAATGTTATTCATGTTGTTATATAAAAATGAGTTTTATCTTGTAGATTTTGCTATGTTGTTTTTATATTTCAATAGTCAAATGAGTTTGAATTTTTAATTTATTCAAAGTCATTCTTGTTGTTGTATAGAAATGTGTTTTGTCTTTTTTTATTATGCTATATTGTTTCATATTCAATATTAGTTTACAATGGAGATATTAATGAAAGGGTTAAATTTCAATTTCCATATATTATGCTATGTTGTTTTATATTTCAATTTTAAAATGAGTTTACGAATGATATATCTATGCATGTGTTTAAATTTTAGTTTATTCATTTTCATTCTTGTTGTAGTATAAAAGTGAGTAATTTCATTTCTATTTTGCGATATTGTTTTTATATTTCAAGTGAATATGGTCATTTGTATTATGCTATATAGTTTTTATATTTCAAAGTGAGTTTACGAAGTATATATCTATGCATGGGTTTCAATATTCAGTGCATTCATAATCATTATAGTTGTTTAAATATCAATATGATCATTTGTATTATGCTATATTGTTTTTATATTTCAAAGTGAGTTTACAATGGATATATCTATGAATGGGTTTCAATTTTCAGTACATTCGTAGTCATTATAGTTGTATAAAATTGAATATGGTAATTTATATTATGCTATATTGTTTTTATATTTCAGAGTGAGTTTACAATGGATATATCTATGCATGGGTTTAAATTTTCATTTTTCATGTCTAGAGTACTATTATATATGCTTTTTTCATACCATTGTAGAAAATGTTTTAGTAGTTATGTATATATACACAGTTAACTCTATGAAAAAGCATAAACCATAAAAAATATCTATATTTTGTCAGCCATGCCGATCGGTTGCAACCATGTTGATCGGCTGTAGACATGCCGATCGGCTACAGATATACCGATCGACTGTAGATATGTCGATCGACTACAAATATACCAATAGGTTGCAAACATGTCGATCGACTGTAGACATGTTGATCGATTATAGATATAGCATTGCATCTATGCCACATGTCAGCCATCTGTGAAATGATTGTATTCATAGACCACGTGTCAATCATATGTGAAATGATTGCATGTAGAGGCCACATGTCACCCATCCAAAAGCTGATTGTATGTAGAGAATTCTATATAAAGGGATTAAAAATAATTTTTTTGCCTATTCTATCACACTATTAATTGTTTTCTTCCATTTTTAACGCATTCTTACCCCTTTTCCTCTTGTTTTAATGAATTCTTAACCCTTTTACTCTAGATTTATCTTAGTTTTAACCTTTTATCATAAGTTTTAAGCCAGTTTTAACCCTTTTTCTCCATTTTTAATCTTTTTCTATCAAGTGTTGTGTACCATCCTTTGTGTCTTCTTATCCATACCCGTACACCCTATGGCATCCCCTACAACCCCCAAAATATTTAAAGTTAATTATAAAAACCTAGTTTGCCCCTTGATTTCAGAAATTTTATCAACACCGGGTTACGACATGTCTTGGGTCATGAACTTTGGTCTTCGAGGTCTTGTTTCAATGTCCCATTTTGATACGAATGTTAAGAGGATCATTGTAGCTTATAATATGGATTCAAGAAAAATAAATCTTATTGCTGATAACAAAAACATCATTTTTTCTTTCATAGCCATAAATGTCGCTAGATTGATAGCATTACCCCATGTTGGTGTTGAGACTATCACTTCAAAATACCAATTAACTAATGAAGATAAACTCTACCTGGAGACCAAGTTCAATGTGTAGTTGGAATCTTTTCAAGGTATAACTATTTTTTTATTTAATCGAATTTAAATTCTAGTCACTAGTGTATTACTGATTTTGTTTTTTTTGCAGTTACATCCGCCAAGTCTAGAAGGGGTTTGATCGTACTGGTGATTGAAAATAAATTTCTTCGGGCATGTTGCGAATTCTTCCTTTCTAGACTAGTCCTGCAAGGAAGGTCGATAGAAATTCCGATGTGGACCTTAGCATATTTGGTCCATTTTTTTCACACCAAAAATTCGACTAGTCCACCTATGTACCACATCGGATCATATTGAAAATATAGAACGTGATAACCCACTCTTTACCCTCGGCGAATGTTAGCACATGCAATTATATTAATGCTTTATTGTACGAATATTTTTACAATTGTAGATCACTCCAGTACCAACATCATGGCACTCAATCCTGGACAATGCAGCATGAGAGAACAATAGGTTCACGTAATTTTTTAATCAATATTTAAATAATTTTTTTTTTTTCCATTATTTGTCTTTTTGTAATTTTGAAATTTTATATATACACAAAAAAATGCATCCTCTTTTTCTTCAAAGCGGGGTGCTGTTGTTAGAGGTTATAATCAAAATGAATCAGGAGACTCCAAAACACCTACGAAGGAAACAACACTACCTGTATTGAGAAGATCAAAAAGGAAACCTAGAACATCTAGTTCTCCTAATATTTGACAACCCCCAGTTGGGACTGCATTACGTCCACTGCCAACGGGAAAAGATTCCGGAGCAAGAAATTGAATTTTAAAATTTGATATTTTGAAAGACAATTTTATGACAATTCATATGTTTTCGTATGAAAACAAGATACTTGCTTTTATTATTTTACTTTTAAGAAATACACTTTTATAATTGTGTGTTATTTTTATCTTTTAAGTATTATGGTGTTTCAAATATGCAATGTTGTTTTTATATTTCAATTTTTAAATGTGTTTACGAATGATATATCTATGCATGTGTTTAAATTTGAGTTTATTTATATTCATTCTTGTTCTTTTATAGAGAAAGTGTTTTTTCTTTTGTAATATGCTATATTTTTTTCATATTCAATGTTATTTTATGATGGAGATATTTATGTAAGAGTTAAATTTTAATTTCCCTATATTATGCTATGTTTTATTTATATTTCAATTTTCAAATGAGTTTACGAATGATATATCTATGCATGTGTTTAAATTTCATTTTATTCATATTCATTCTTGTTGTAGTATAAAAGTGAGTATTTTCATTTCTATTAAGCTATATTATTTTTATTTTTCAAGTGATTTTACGAAGGATATATCTATGAATGAGTTTCAATTTTCAGTGCATTCATACTCATAGTTAGTCATTATAGTTGTATAAAAATGAATATGGTAATTTGAATATATCTATGAATGGGTTTAAATTTTCGTTTTCCATATCTAGAGTAATATACTACATGCATTTTTCATACATATGTACAAAATTTTTTAATATGCATACACGATTTACTCAATGACAAAGCATAAATCATAAAAAAACACTATATTTTGTCATATCATACAACTAATGATACTAATGATACATACATACATTTAAATTCAAAGGAAAAATAACTATTTTTGTCAAATACATTTAGTTTAATAACATAGCATCATTACATATACATGGTTTTCAAATTTTCAACTTACTCAAGGTTATAGCATACATCATAAATTTTGAAAACATAGACAATCCATAACATTAAAAAGTAAACATGCATAATCATTGAAAATTGAATTATTATACGATTTTACAACAAATCAAATACAAAAAATATTTGATAATATGAATTTATTCAAATCACTAAAATTTTACAAAATGATTTCAAATCCGAAAAAATCTTAGATTATATGAATTCGTCATATAATCATTGCAATTTTTACATTTCTAGAAGGTAATACAAAACTTTATCAACTTCTCCACAAGAACTGAGAATCTGTGAATTCTGGGTTTCCATAATATCATCATCACTCCTAGCTTAATCATTTTCATCATTATCAACCATATTAGAGAGACCTCTTCTTTCTGCTAGGGACTTCAAATATGTCAACGCTCTGTCATAGGGAAAGTTACCCACCTCGTACGATGACACATACATTCTTAAACAATTTTCTAAATTTCTATCCAACCTGTTACGAACTTTTGATTTAACAAAATTTAATGCACTGAAAACCGTTTTGTCTTCAACAGATCCCAAAATCATTGTTTGACATAATTTATATAAAACAATGTATTCACTCATAGTATCTTGCAAGACACTACTTCGATACATTTTTTTCTAGAAACACGTGATTGAACCAATCTCATGTGGATTTTTGAATTGTGCAATTTGATTATCCATTGTTATTCTAAAATTGGTTGACTGATGTCTCAAAAGATATTTGTTTAGAATACCATTGATTTCAATGTCATTTATTTACACACTTTTAGAGAAATGTTTCATAATATTACCCATATATTTTACAAACAACTCACTTATACTACTTTGGTCACCACAAGGATTCCAAAAATTAGGATTAAAAACAACCATGGCCTCAAGTGTGTCATCTCTCTTAAAATAATCTCTTATTTCACTTGTTAATGCATTTGCAATTCTTTTAAATTTATTCTTAGTGTTATCCAAAACCTCATCGAATCCAGAATGGGTAACAGGCACTTGTTCAACATCATCTATCAGAGTATTTAATCACTTTTAAAAATGATATATAGGAATCAACTTTCCATGGATAGCAATACAAAGATTATCGTTGATGTTGAAATTTAAAAAGTCATTCGGTTCATTGACATTAATTAACGTATTCCAACTATCAAACTTGGGATCCTCAAAATGTTTTTTGGATAAATAAATCTTGTCAATAACCATACATATTTGTTTTCTCATCCTCATGAAATCGACAATATAAATTGCCCTTTCCTGTGCAAGTTTAATCATAGTATTCATTTCTTGTAACATTGGTAGAATACCACATAATGTGAGAAGATTTTCCAAGTCAGTCATATGGAAAAACAAATATTTTGCCTTGTCAACATCTCTAGGATGTGCATACATAAACCCAACCAAGGATTGATATTCTGAAAATATCCTTTTTGCAGGAAGAAATAGTGAAATCCACCTAGTTTCCACATATTTTAACATTTTTTTGCCTTCCATTACACCTAGGGAAAACTGTTGAAACTCTGCAAACCTTTTTGGACTGCATGAAAAGTATGAGTGTATATCACGAACGAGTTCTTCCACTTTGGCTACATTATCAAAATTGCTCACAATTTTGTATGTAAGATTCATTCAATGAGCCATGAAATGAATAGGAATCATATATGGGGCAATGGAAGTCTGAAGCCTAATACAAAGACCATTCCTTTGCCCTTGCATTGTAGCCACACCATCAGCTCCAACAAAAATTAACTTTGTGGCAATTTCATTTTCATCCATTCCGAAAATATCCTTTAAACTAGTTACAACAACATTATAAATATTTTTCGCATTACAATTTTCAATCATCTTATGTAGTGCTAGTAAATGAGGTTGTCTCAAATGATTTTTGAATGTGTAAACATGTATGCAAATCCAATATGTGTTGTCAACAACTGTAACCTCATCAATGTAAAGTGAAATAAATTTGGCTTGTTTCACATTCTCTCTCAGGTCTTCCTTCTCAACCAGTGATAGACACTTTACCATTTCCCAACCACTTCGATCTAACCAATGTGAACTTATAAGGTTTTGTACATTGGCTAGTTGAAGTATTTCCTTAAAATCAACAAAATCAGACATAGATCGACCTTCTTTTAGAATATTGTATACAATAGCAAAATGTAATTTCTTTGAGGCTAATAAAGTATTATTAACTTTTTGAAATTGTGCCTCGATTGTTCCACCCTTCTCAATGAGAGTTCGATTTTGTTTCATTGCTTTATCATATTCAGGAGAATATCTCACATGCACACATTCTGTTGCATCCTTCCACCTATGAATTTTGTTAATTGTTCCATCACTTCATATTTCTTTGATGTAAACTTTCCCACAATGTTTTTCTATTGTGTCTTTCTTATTTTGTAATAAATGATCATTTCCTAGCTTCCATGTACAAATAATACATTTACACACATTCAGTTTCTCATATCGCTCAATAAAGGTGTATAATAATGCCCATTCATTTTTAAAATCCCTTCCAATAGTCCATTCGCTTACATTTTGATGTTTAGATTTTTGACTAGAAGATTCCCTAGAGGTCTGAATTTTAATTGTACTATATTTTTATTTTTCAGTTGATGTGTTTGAATTTAAAATCTCCTGAAATGGTTGTTGAATGTCATTATTAGGAAAATTATCATGTGGTCCCATCTCATCTTCTGGAATATCTTCGAGTGAACGCACATCAGGGTTGACAATGTTAATTGCATTCAATGTTTAGTGTTCTCTATCATTTTTTGTTGTAAAAAGGTACTATTTTAAAGAATTAACATAATACAATTTTACAAAGCATTTAAAAAGAGGTAGATAAGTAGAAAATCATTTATCTATTAATAGAGAAAGGTTTTACATTTAAGAACATAAATTTTAGAAAACTAATGGTAAAAGGTTTCTGTACCTGAAAGTTGTGTAGAATCTATAGAGATTGATGTCTCATTACATTTTGGTGTAAAATATTTCAAAATTGTCTTTTTACAAGAATATTGGCCTCCCTTATTTCCATATTCAGTAGGTGACATTAAATCTGTAAAGAAAAACATTCAGATGTTAGGGGAATGTATATGAATTTGAAGGAAAATAGCAGACATCCCTCAAGATGAACATATGATCCTAACACACAACATGATAGGGAATACTTATCGACCACAGTTGTAGATAGTGCTTCTACACTACATATGAAAGATACTCTAAGAGATAAGAAGCAGTATCTAACAAAATAAATGCTCCTGACACACAACCAGATGACATTGATAGTTGTTTACCACTATTGCGTATAGTTCACCTACAGTGCCTATAAAACTATATAAAAAAATATTTGGACAAAAGAACAATGGAATAAGAATACTCTATCGATTTTCAATCGTGAATCCTCTATAATCGATATGCTTTTTCCGATAAACACTTCCTTGCAATCGATAAGCTTATACCGATCTATAGTTACTACAAGCGACATAATGCCAACTACACATCCCTGTAACCAATAGATTTATGTTGACAACACTACAACCAACAACCTAACGCTAATCGACACGATCCTAAAACTGATAGACTAATGTCGATTGATACATTTGCAATTGACCTACCAAGGCTGATCGACACCTCTACGACTGATAGATGAATGTCGATCGACACATCTATAATCGATGGACTAAATATGATCGACATGGTTTTACAATTGATAGACCAATGTTGATCGACACCTCTGCAACCAATAGACAAATGCCAATTGACAAACCCTACAACCGATCAGCTTATACCGATAGACATGACCCTGCAATCGATCGACTTATACCAATAGACACAACTCTACAATTGATCATCTTATACTGATAGACACAACTCTGCAATCAATCGAATTATGTTGATAGACACGACTCTACAACTGATCGACTTCTGTTGAAAAACACAACTCTCCAACCGATCAGCTTATACCGACAGATATGGCTCTACAACTGATCGAATTCTGTTGACAAACACAACTCTCCAACCGATCAGCTTATACCGACAGATATGGCTCTACAACTGATCAAATTATATCAATAAATACAACTCTACAACTGATTGGATTTTGCTGATAGACACGACTCTACAACTAATCAGATTTTGCCTTCAGACACGGCTCTGCAACTGATCAGCTTATACCAATTGACATGGCTCTACAATCAATCAGCTTATGTTGACAGACACAACTCTACAACCAATTGACTTATACTGACAGACACAACTCTGCAATCGACTATCTTGCACCGATCGACACTCGTCTACAACCGATCGATTTATTTTGATAGTCATGGCTCTACAACTGATCGTCTTGCATCGATTGACACTCCTGTGTAACCTTCTCAAGTTTTTCATTTTTTCAAAGTTGTTTTCAAGTTAGAGTATTTTTTATGTATGCTTATTGATACCTAGTATAGTATATATACGCGTAGTATATAAAGCGATTTGGACAGAAAAAATAAAATAATTTATAATTTGAAGGCAAGTTGGGTGGAAAATATAAAATCATTTATAATTTGAAGGTGAATTTGATGGAAAAATTAAAATCATATGTAATTTGAGGTTGGTGAATTAAAATAAAGTTAGGTTCATGATTATCAACGACGGATGAATTTACCCCCAAAAAAATTTCACCTCGTAAATTTTGGGTGAATGGCCCAATGAAATGATCCAAAATTAGACTTTTCAAAATTTTAAAAATCCTAAATAGAGCCAATTTACAATATTTCGCGCTTGTGCATAACCCTGGCAGACATCTAGACTGCTAGATATCTAGGTAGTAGATTTTTGGGACAAACGTCTAAATGCAAAAGATGAATAGGTTTAGACACCTTTCTTTGGGAGTGGAAATGAACAGTTTTTGGAGGCTTCCTTTGGAAGAGGAAACGAACAGTTTGAGGTCTTATTTCTACTCTATAAAAGGGACTTGATCCCTTGCATATGATGTAATATTGAAAATATTGGTAATGTGAATGTTAATTTTTGCTAAAAATAATAAAAAGGAGAAGTCATTACGTCATGGTTTTTCCTGCACATTGTAGGTTTCCACATAAATTATTGTGTTCCTTGTGTTGTTTTTGTTTTTATATTATTGTGTTTCCACTTATAGGTATAAAATCAGAGGATTTTCTTAACATTTGGTATCAGAGCTCAAGGTTTTATGTGAGTGGGAGCTGCAACAATGACATGAGGTGTAACCAAATTTGAGATTGAGAAATTTTATGGTAGGAACTTCGGTCTATGAAAGATGAAGGAGGATTTGCTGGTTCAGAATGATCAAGCTCAAGCTTTGAAAGGGATCACGAGTAAACTGAGTAGCATGAAATATGAGGAGTGGGTAATGTTAGACATGAAGGTGGTTTCTACAATCCATCTCTACCTAAAAGAATTTATCTTGTTCAATGTAGCTGAAGAGAAGACCACAAAAATCCTTTGGCAAAAGCCTAAAAAATTGTATGAAACAAAATCAGCAACAAATAAGTTTTTTCTCAAAAATCAACTTTATAGCTTGAGGATGAAGGAAATTTCATCCATTGTAGATCATTTGAATGAGTTTAATACTCTTATCAGTAAACTAGTTTCAGTTTATGTGAAGATAGAGAATGAAGATAGAGCTATCATCCTACTTTGTTCTCTCCTAGACACTTGGGATCATATGGTGATGAACATCAGTAATTTATCATCAGGAACTCTCAAATTTGATGATGTGGTAGTCTCTTTGTTGGCAAAATATTTGAGGCAAAACATATCTCTAAAACCCTCAACCAATGAAGCCCTATCTGTGAGAGGTCGATCTTTTGAGGGGAGTAAACAAGGTAGAAAAAAATATAGATCTAAATCTAAAGGACATAAGCCGAAAGGGAAGTGTTGGCATTGTGGGAATCTAGGACACTCCAAGGACTATTGGTAGTTGAAGAATGGTGAAAAGAAAAATCAACCATCAACTAAGGCCAGTGTAGCAAATTCAAGAGATATGACAACATGTGAAGCCTTATGTATTAGTAACAACAAATATTTTTTTATATACCTAGGTTTTGGACTCGTGTGCATCTTTCCACATGTCTCCCCATAGATATTGGTTTGACAAATATCAACCATACTATGGTGGAAATGTCTATTTAGGTCATGATCACCCTTTAGAATTTATGGGAAGAGGGGATATAAGGATTAGGCTAGATGATGGTAGAAAAAGGATGTTATGTGATGTGTGACATATGCCTCATTTGCAGAAGAATTTGCTTTCAATCAAAATGATGGATAAGCTAGGGTATTTTGTCACTTTCAACAACAAATACTACAAAATTACTAGAGGGGCTATTGTAGTAGCTAAGGGAGAATATTATGGAATTCTATATCATTTATATGGTAATACAGTGACAAACCATGTAACAACAACAACTTCTATTCAGGATGTAGCGATGTTATGACATCAACGCCTAGGCCATATGAGTGAAAAATGTTTGAAATTCTACATGGCAGAGGTATGATTTCTAGGATTAAGTCTTACAATTTAGACTTGTGTGAGAACTATATTTTGGGTAAACAGAAGAGGGTTCGGTTTACTGCAAGCCCTGGTAAGAGTTATGATTTTTTGCAACTTATACATTCATATATATTTGGGCTAGTCCCAACTCAATCCTTAAATGGTGCCATCTATTTTTTGACTTTTATAGATGATTGTTCTAGGAGAGTGTGGTTTTATTTTCTAAAGAAGTCAAAAGCTTTACAAAAATTTAAAGAGTTCAAAGAACGACTAGATAAGAGTTTGGGCAAGTCGATTTTATGTCTCAGGTTAGATAATGGAGGTGAATATTGCTCCAAGAAATTTGATAAATTTTGTATACAAGAAGGTATTAAGCACCATAAGATTGTACCATACACTCCATAGAAAAATGGTGTGGTTGAGTGGATGAATCGCACAATCATGGAATGTGCAAGAAGCATGCTCAATGTAGCCATGTTGGAGAAAACGTTCTAGGTAGAGGTTGTTAATACAACTATTTATCTTATTAAAAGGTCACCTATAACTGTGTTGGATGGACAGATTTTGAAGGAGATATGGTGTTGTAAGATAGTTGATTAGTCTCATTTGCATACCTTTGGATGTGATATGTTTACCCATGTACCCAAAGAAAAAAGGTCCAAGCTTGACCCAAAGTCTAGCAAATGTATTTTTCTCAGCTATGGAGATATAGTGAATGGGTATAGACTATGGGATCCTACTGCCCATAAGGTAATTATTATTCAGGATGTTATTGTTGTTGAAAAATCTATGCAAAGGAAAGAGGTACAACAAACTCCTAATTTTGTACTAGTTGAAGTAGAAATGAATGAATATGAATGTGAAAATCAACATGCTAAAGTTTTTGATTAGTATGCAGAACCACAAGTAGAGTAGCCACAATGGTCACAAGACCAAGAGCCATAATCAACATATCATTGGGTTAGAAGATCTACACATCTATAAAAGTGTCCAAAAAGGTATTCTCATGTTTATCAGTCCTCTTTTTTCTTTGTTAACTAATTATGGTGAACCTAGTTTATTTTGGGAAGCTATAGAGTCTAAGGCAAAAAAGTGGAGGAAATCGAGTCACTTCACAAGAATAAAATGTGATAACTTGTGGATATTCCACCTGGAAGAAATACTATTGGAAACAAGTGGGTGTACAAAGTGAAGAAGAACAACGTTGGAATGCTATAAAGCTCACTTGGTGGCAAAAGACTATGTGCAAAATTCAGGTATTGAATTTAATAAATTTTTCTCTCTAGTTATGAAGATGAATACTATTAAAGTTCTACTTGCACTTGTAGTTGCACAATATTTAGAACTGAATCAACTTGATGTGAAGACTACTTTCTTACATGGTGATCTTGAGGAAGATATTTATATGGATTAGCCTAAGGGCTATGAAGAAAGAGGTAAAGATCATTTGGTTTGTAGATTGAAGAAATCATTGTATGGGTTGAAACAAGTGCCAAGGATGTGGTACAGGAAATTTTACACCTTCATGAAGAGCCAAGGTTTTGATAGGAGTGAAGCTGGCCATTGTGGATACTATAAGAGGTTTGATGATGGCAGTTTTATTATTTTGATGTTGTATGTTGATGATATGCTGGTTGTAACCCCCAAATGAAGAAAATCATTGAACTTAAGGCTCAGTTGGATAGGACAATTGAAATGAAGTAATTAGGAGCAATAAATAAAATTTTAGGGATGAAGATACACAGGGACTGAAAAAGAAGAAATATATGGTTAAGTCAAAAGTCATATATAGAGAAGATTTTGCAATGCTTCAATATGAAGAATGCAAAACTAGTTAGTACCCCACTTATTTCACACTTAAATTTTTCTTCCAACCAGTGTCCTAGAATATAATTATAGAAGACAAGCATGTATCGTGTACCGTATTCATCAACAGTAGGAAGTCTCATGTATGCCATGGTGAGCACGAGATAGGATATTTCCCAAGTAGTGGGAATAGTCAGTCGATACATGGAAAATATTGGTAAGGAGTATTGGAATGTGGTGAAGTGCATATTTAGATATTTAAAATCCACTTCATATATTGCCATTTACTTTGGATCAGTAGATTTGCAAGTTAAATGTTTTGTGGATTCTGATTATGGTGGAGATAAATATGGGATAAAGTCCACTATAAGATATACCTTCACTCTTGCTGGTGGAGCATTGAGTTGGACTTCTAAGTTGTAGCTTGTTGTGGCTTTATCAACCACTGAAGCAGAATATATTGCAGTGACTCATGCCAAAAAATAGATAATTTGGCTAGAGCGACTGTTGGGTGACTTAAAGGTAATGCAGGAGAAAATTATGTTGTATTGTGATAGCCAAAGTGCTATTCAGCTAGTAAAGAACCCAACATTCCATGATTGCATGAAACACATTGATGTCAAGTACCACTTTATAAGAAATATGATGGAAGAAGGTAGGTTCCTATTGTAGAAAATCAAAACTAAAGTGAATCCTGTAGATATGCTTACAAATCCGATCAAGGTAGAGAATTTTGAGTGGTGCAAAACTTCTCTAGGCTTGCTAAAAAAGTAACAAGGGTAGCATTAGGTAATTGGCACTAGATGAAATTTTTTGGTAGAAGAATTCTTTAATACTAACTTCAAGTGGGATAATGTTAAGAAATAAAGTCACTATACAATTTTAGCTAGCAGAGACTGTTTCTAGATGTCTAGGTAGTAATACTAGACATCTAGGCAGTAGATGTCTAGGCTGCTAGATGTCTAGGCAACACTACCAGATATATAGGTATATTAGTAGATGTTTAGGTAGTAGATTTCTAGGCTTCTATATGTCTAGGCACCACTACCAGACGTCTAGGTGGTATTACTAGATGTTTGGGTAACAAACATCTAGGAAGCACTGCTAGACATCTAGGTAGCACTACTAGACATCTAGGTAGCATTGCTAGACATCTAGGTAACAATATTAGATGTTTGGACAACCGAAATCTAGGATTCTAGACGTTTAGGTAGTAGACATCTAGGTTGTTAGACATCTAGGCAGCATACATCTAGGATAGACATCTAAATATGAAAGACAAAAAAGTTTAGACACCTTTATTTCGGAGTGGAAATGAATAGTTTTTGAAGGTTTCCTTCAAGAGAGGAAACAAATAGTTTGGAGTCTTCCTTCTGCTCTATAAAAGGAACTTGATCCCTTTCATATAACATAATGTTTAAAACATTGGTAACATGAATGTAAAGTTTTTCTAGAAAATAATAAAAAGGAGAAGTCGCCATTACCCCATGGTTTTTCCTACACATTGCAACTTTCCACATAAATATTTGTGTTACTTGTGTTGTTTTTGTTTGTTTTTGTTATTGTGTTTCCACTTGCAGGTATAAAATTCAAGGGTTTTCTTAACATATACTTCATATAAGGTGGACCAATTGGAATTATTATGCCTACAAGAATTAAATATGATGGTGACTGTTATGATTGGAGTTTGACTTAAACACTTCATTGTTAAATTGACAATCCATTTCTTATGCTTGACGATCAAATAATTTTTTGTAGATATATGAGCCACTTTTAATGTCTTTCATTCCTTAGCTTATTATGCATCTGAATCAACTCCAAATTTCTATGATCTATGTGGATGATCCTTGCCCAATATGTAGTTATTCTATTGTTTACATACTTGGAAAATGATATAAAGCTCTTTGTCATAAGTGGGGTATTCTCGAACTATTTCTTTGAATTTTTCACTATGATAGGCAAGTGGATGCCCATGTTGTGTGAGAATAGATCTCAATGCATAATTTTATGTATCATTAATTATCTCAAACAGCTGATGCATATCAAGTAGGAAATATGTAGAATTTGAACAAAAGTGGTCTTTCAACCTCTCAACTTCCCTTTATTGTGTATCTCCCCAATGGAACTTAGATTTGACACCTTCTTTGGTCAATTGGTGTAGTGGCCAAGTAATGTGTGAGAAGCCTAATAAAAATATTCAATATAAAGTGGTAAAACCCAAAAATATGTGAAGCTCTGTTAGAATATTCAGTGTAGGCCTATCTCTAATTACCTAAATCTTCTTAGGATCAACATGAACTCCCTCTTTGTGAACAATATATCCAAGGTACTAAATCTTTGTCATGTTGAATGAGCCCTTATACAAATTAGCATATATCCCTTCAAAAATTGGTCATTTAACATCTCAAATACCATCTATTATGTATCTCCCCAATAGAACTTGGATTTGACACCTTATTTGGTCAATTGGTGTAGTGGCAAAGTAATGTGTGAGAACCCCAATAGAAAAGTTTAAATAGAAGTGGTAAGATCCAAAAATATATGAAGATTTTGTTAAAGTATTGAGGGTAGTCTAATCTCTAATTACCTAAATATTATTAGGATCAACATGAACTCCCTCTTTGTCAATAATATATCCAAGGTACTAAATATTTTTCATGTTGAATGAGCCCTTCTTCAAATTAGAATTTAGCTTCTATATTTAAATAATCTGAAATACCTATCGAACATGTTGCAAATCCAACCATAAATAAGCTAGTGTAGGGACACATGATGTCATCCATCATCCTCATAAATATGGTAGGCCATTTGTTAAGCAAAAAGGTATAAATAACCACTCAAATAAACCCTCATTGGATTTGAATTCTAGTCTTCCATATGTCAATGGGATCTATGTGTATTTGATAATAGCTGCATTTAACATCAATTTTGGTGAAGAAATTTGCACCATGAAGCTAGTCTATCAAGTCATCTATCAGAGGGAGTGGCTAATAGTTTTTCATAGTGATTTTATTCAAAAATTTATAGTTAATACAAATATTCATGTTCCATATTTCTTTTAAGTTAATATAATTAGACTACCACATGGTGAATCAATAGGCCTAATGTATCCTTTTTGAATAAATTCTTGGATGTCTCCTAATTTTATCATTTTTAAGGATTTATCTATGAGAAATAAGTGCATTAGAAAAGGAGAACCAATAACTAAATCAATGGAATGCTTCACCTCACAATGAAGTAGAACTCTAGTTGGTGACTTGAACAGGTCATCATATTTCACTATAATTTGATCCATTGACTTCTACTATGTTGGGCCTACATTTGATGTAGTGATGATCCTCCTTCTACTTTATGGTTTGATCATCAATAAAATAGATCTTATTATTTTGGCTATCATTTTTGTGCATTGTTCAACACTTATTAAGGAAACAAATGTAGGAGGATATACCTCTTGGATCATGAAACATTGAACTCTAACAATGATGATGAGACTTTGGGACATAGAATCATATATATTATACCTCTTCCACATGAATGGTTGGCCCAAAATCACATTATAAACATCCAAGGGTACAACATTGCATAAAAATTCATCTTTGAAGGGCTTGATGGCATAAGAGAGGAGATATTGTTGAGTGACATGAATGTCTCTCCCCTATTGTAACCATCCAATATTATTTGGTTGTGGGTGTGGTGTAATAGGAAGATTCCTTCACCATCTAAGCAGATATTAGATTCTTTTGAATTCCACTATTAGTAATGAAATGTAATGGCTTATACTTAACCCATATTTATGAGTAAAATAAGCATTCATCCTATTTTAACTCCTTTGGTGTAGCATGTGTGGTGATAATGGTCATATTTGGTTTGACTTTTATGATTTGATTCCCTCTATCATGAACTTGTGGATGTGGAGGAAGTGATGTAGTGAATGTAAAGGATTATGAATCAATAAACAATAATTACAATTGATCGACACATCTCCCTTGAATGTGGGTTGCTCTTGTGATAATCATAATATTTTATATTTTTGGCCTATAAGGGATTATTTTATTGGAAGTATTTTTTCTACTTCCAATTTTTATTTTAAGCCTGACCCCCTTTAGCCTAATTATTTGGAGAGTCACTCTTATCTTTATTTGGCTTGAGGTAAACCCCTCTAGTCATGAAAGTTGTATTTTATTGATCATCATATTTAAACCATATTTTATTGTACCCCAAGAAGCCATCCAATAATGATAATATTTAGGATCTAAAAACTTAACAGATTTTATCTATGGTAGATAACAAGTCATGATATTTTAAGGATATCCTCTTCATGTTTCTAAAATCAACACCCAACCTAATATCACCATTTTTATTTTGAATTGACACTAGATTGGCCATCCAAGTAGAATTATGAATTATGTTAGAACTCAATGCTTCAATACTTTGCATTATGAAGTGATAGGTATTTAAATACATAGAATGCATATTTTAGGTATAACAAACTCCTAACCAAACTTGTAACTATCTCTATCCTATACTACATGCATAGACCTTGTGATGGGTGGTTATACCACTTGCCTTGTCATATGGGCTATGATGTAATAAATCCTAACATATCCTCCCTTATTACATCATAGTCAAAGCTCTATTTATAGCTTATGACCAAATATTAATGTATAGGGTGATGCTAGAATCTATATATTTGAGAGAAATCTCCCTCAATGTAGACTTTCTACTATGATACTTAGGAGTGTCGGGTTCCACCGATAATGCACTATAGAAACATATTTATTACAAATAATAATTCAACACACACACACAACACACATAATTCAATGCATGCATTATGTGTTTTATCTAATATAGTCATCAAATATATCAACTGTTGATGAGATAAAATGTTCTCCTACCATATAGACTAATTTCAAAATATTTTATTGATCATAATCTTCTACCATGGTGAGTTCAATAACCTCTTGTATTTTCTTTTCATCATGTCTTTGTTAATTTTATTAAGCTTTTGTTTGTGATACATGATGATTTTGTTTTCTTTGATATTTAGAGTGATGTGGTACCATACATCCTATGTCGATTATTGAATTGAGTGGTTTCCAATATTTTTTGTGTGTTGTCATATATTCTATGTAGATCAATTTCCATTTCATAGTTTAATTATTACCTGATCTAGTAGGATCAATCATCTTTTGCTTCTTCTTTGTTCTAGAATAGTTCATTTGAAGAAGACCTTTGTGAAATGCGATGTATTATTACTTTCTTTAATGTGTTATTGATAGCTAAATATTGAATGCATGTTGCATTGATTCCTAATTTTCTTTGCTATATTCTACTTCAAATTATTCTATGGATGGTGAAGAATCACATTTGGAATGTACATCTTCACTTTTAGGTGCTTGAATTTTATTTTCCTGCTCAACTTGACTCTTGATGTCCTTGGTTGTATTAGAATATAACTAATATTCTAGAATTTTCATATTTTTGGAGTCATGCCAAATATTTTTATGTTGTCTCAACTATGCTTGTGCAATAAACACATCTTCTTCTCTCTTTGTTTTAATCTTGATTTTCCTCAACTACATTATTTTTCTATGCCTTTGTCCAATTTTAATTTTTCTTTTCTAAATATTTTTAGACTATAGATTCATAAAGTTTATAAAGTTATATTTTATTTGTTATTATCCATAATATATTACACTAAATATCAATATTTTACTAATTAACAAGTTTTTGTTATCCCACCACTTTAATGAATTCTATGGGATTCTTCTTCTACGAGATTCTTTGTAAGAAATGATATATGTACATGTAAAATTAATTTTGAAGATATGAGAAGTATAAATAAAATTATTTATGTGATACTCCATTCCCAACATGTGGTATTAGAGCATCAATTCAAGACGTTCCTAAGCTGAGCAAATATAGAATTCTTCATATGCATGCTATGAAGGAGGGCATTAAGGTAGGCTAGATTAAAGTTTTTTAGAAGCAATATTTTATTAAGTAATGGATATTTTTGTAAGCTCTCATGGATATAGAAGACCCAAAAATAAGATACTTGATTTGTGAAAGCTACTTATGGACACTCTCATAGAGACTGAAGACCCAAAAATGAGAAGGAAATTCCTCCATTTAATAACTACATGAGGGATTTCATGCTATTTTTCATGCCATTTAATCCAATGCTACTCCATTTAATAACTACATGAGGGAGTTCATGCTGTCCAATCCAAAAATATATTTTGCAAATAAGTTTAAAGTTAGTTTGGAAACATGTCCAAATATAACATGGGTAATATTGTAATTTGAAAGTAAATGCAAACCAAAATGTTTGCAAAGTGAGTTTACGTCTAAAGAGAACAAAAATTAGAACATGTAATATAATTTTTGCATGGTAAGATTGCATTTGAAGAGCACAAAAGTTAGAATGCTTAAAATAATTTATTTATTTTTTAAGCACAAAGTGAAAAAATGCATATATAGTTTGAAAGCACCTAAAAGTAATGTTTGGAAGTGCCTAAGAATGATGTTTGGAAGTGTTTGATAGGGAATGAATATGATATTTGTTAGCATCTAAGAAAATTTATTGGAAGTTCTTAAAAGATTACATGTATATTGTTGAAAGCATCTGCATGGCATTAAGGATATATTCGAGTATGAAGTCCTTAGTAGAAGCACATGTGTGCACACGAGAAACTATTCATGTTCAAATATCTATAGTATTATAATTTTTTTAATGGGTTATATGGGATTGAAATGAGCCCCACCTATATTACATCATCACCATGTAGTGGTATTACAAAAAATCTTGGATATTATCTAAGCATCATTTGGCAATATCCAAACCCAGTTTTTCTCCTTGAAATATTGAGGAATCCAACTAGTTGAGCTAATGCCATTTGATTCTATGATTTCATGAGTTTACACAAGTTTTCGTGATGGGTCCTGATCCCCTCATACTGAGTGGGATTTGAACCTTGAACTTCTCAAAGAGAGGCCAAAGCCCTTACCACTACAATAAGCTTGCAACTTACAATATTATTTTTTATTTTTGAAAGAATAATTTTGATTTTTTTCTATAGTTGAGAATTGTAATCTATAGAACAATATATTGAAAGAAAAATGTTGGCTTTTTAAGCCTTACTACCACAAAATATGATATTTCCCAATATAAAATACCTACAATATTAAAGGTCAAAATAATAATATGATGAGTAGAATAATATGCGTTGATTAATATGCTTATCAAGGCCTATATAATAAAGCAAATAACGTTCATTTATATAATCAAATGTTATTCATGAACTATGAATGAAGAAAACTTACAATATTCCTTTTCTTCCTGTTACAACTTTGTAATTTGATGTGTTACATTACCATTTTCACTTTCTTATGGAGCACTATCTCCATAATATAGCCATAGTAATGTGACTCTTCATATACTTGACTATTGCTCTCCATATGAAAAGTCCCATGACTCTTGGCTTATCATCTTGCCACTTGCATACAAGACTCTTCACTTTCTTTTACATGGACACTTGACTCTAAGACACTTGCACACATATACATGAATCTTACACTTCTACATGCACTCCTTATCTAAGACACTCGTAAACATCCTCACATTACATATTTTCACTCTTGCATACATGAAACTTGTGCACATTCTTTCAATCTACACTTGCACTCTTTTTTTTATTTGTGGAAAACATCCTAAAAGGGATGCCACTTTCGGGTAAGACCCAAGGAGGAAGGGGTATCCATTCTACCAAAAATGCCCAGGACACTTGCACTCTAACTTACATGACACTTATGCATTTCCTGCACATTGACACTTACATAAAAGGGAAAATATAAATCACACTCTAAACTATAGACTCAACCCTAATCTATTACATATTTATAATTGTACCATGAAGGTACCATGGGGGTACATTAGCATGTACTAAATAATCTAATGTGCCTCAACACCCCCTATATTACATTATTTGGTTATTGAAGACTTTAGTCTTCAGTTTTGGTCTTTGTCTTTGTCTTAAATATTCAAGTGACCTTCCACTATTCATGAACCTTTGCTTCTCTAGAATATTCTTCATGTTGAACCTTGAATTCAACTTTAGCTTCTATGAGTTCTGCTTTGAGTTTTTTTTCATCTTCATTATTTGATTCTTTAGACTTTGGATCTTCATGATTTGGATCACAAATTTCTTGAGCTTCTTCTTTGAATTCAAATTCATGTGCATGAATGGCTTGAAATTTTTATTTGTCTTTGACATCTACATCATGAGCTTCATTTAACCTAGTTTTCTTACAATATTGATATTGTACTATCTCTTCTCAATATTCGCTTAGAGCATCTTGAATTAAATGAACTTGGAATGCCAATATTACAAGAATAATGAAACATTATTTTTAGAGATGATTCAATTGTATCAATCTCAAATTTCCTTTTTACAGTTTCAATTAACTCTTTTTGCTTCAAATTTTTATATTTACAAAGTTCAAGTGAAAGCAATACCATATACATTATTCTCCCTATATCAAGAGATATCATAATAACATCTTTTGAATTATCAATTGCTTAAAGAAATTTTGAGTGTAAATAGTATTCAAATACCTCAAAAATTTCATCCATAGCTTCGTGTAAATAGATGAATTGTAATGCCATATCTAGATTACCCTTAGATTTTTCAATCAATTTTCCAATGCTAGATTTAATAACTTCTAATCTTTAATTTTTTTATTATGGGCAATAAATTTCCCTCCATAATAATCAAAGTTTGTAATTTGATTTCTTAAATTAGTAAACCTTATAACTCTCAAATTAAAAAATAATTCAATTATAAAATTTGCAAATTCTAAATTTTTCTATTCACTTGATGTAGACAACCCTTTAACTCCCCAATTTTATTTGCTAAATTTCAAGAATCTTAAAAATTCAAAAATTTCAAATTTCAAAAACCCTAAGTTTTTAAAGTTTTTCAAAGAACTTTAAAAACTTTTAAATCATCAAAAAAAAAAAATTAATAACCTTAGCTCCTATGCTTTCTAATTTTCAAATATTTCAAATATTAAAGCGCTTGAATAAATATAACTCTAAATATTCCTTATTACTCCATACTTTAGCACTTTAATATTCAAATGCAAATTTAAACTTTATCTACTTCCTCCAAAAATGAGTGTTGAATGTAACTCGTAGACACCCAAAAGTTGCACATTGCCACTTCCTCCATCATCACGGCTGATCAATTTGCAAAACCCACAAAATTTGCATAAATTGACCTCAAAACACTATTCATCTCCATAAGCCCCCTTGGGCTACTTAAGCCCCTTCCTATGCTTAACTCTGGGTCCTCATGCGACCACCATCATGACTTAACCTTGGTTAATCTCTACCCTGGTCAAAAGTCACTTTATGGTCAAACTTCACTTTATGGCTAAGCACATGGTTAATCAACTTAATCATAATTAGCCTAATTCTCTCCACCTCACCTAGTCTACCCTTTGACTAGCCTAGCCTTTCCACCTCACCTAGTCTACCCTTTGACTAGACTAGCCTTCCACCTCACCCCTCTGATATTTGCTCCATCTCACATTCTCCTGTGCATTCAATGACAATTGAAGACTTTTGCACACACAAAAGCATTTTTAAATTAAAAGGCTTTCCACCTCAACATGTCATAAATGACATTTGGAGACTTTCCTCCACCCATTTATTACATGTGGATGGGTGAGATATTCTCTCACCCAAATGCACTTATGAGGCATGACACCCATGCCACCTCAGGGACACCTTAGGGGACACCTCACATGGGACACCTCATGGGACACCCTACCCTCCCCTAACCTTGGAAAACTCTATAAATAGAAGGCCAAATTCTCCATTTTAAATATATCCACTTTTTCTTAACAAAACTCTACTAAAATTACTCTAGGCTATCAACATCACTCAACATCCATCCTCCATCACTCACCATCCATCCAACATAGGAGTCAACATCAAATCCATCAATATTCCTTGTTGTTTTGATAGGTTGTTGATAAAGACTACATTTTCTAAAGGTGACCCGATGGATAATAAAAGAAGCTCCTGCACTAGAGGAAACTTTACATCAAAATCCATCAATTCTGGAAAGAATAATCAGATTTGCATAGTAGTGTGTGAATCCTGAGGCATAGTCAGATTCACACACTAGTGTGTGAATCCCATTTTTAGAATTCCAAAGGCCACAAAATTAGGTAAGCTTCCTTGTTGTATTGGTCCTTTATCATTTTGTATAGTTTTAATCATGTTTTGAGCATAGTTTAGGAGTCTTTTATCTTCAAACATGAGGGGTCTGATCAAGACAGGCCCCCAAATGTTCTAACCAAATTTTGTAGGTCTCACAAGCCCCAAGGATAGATTCAACCACCAATGGCACATGAGCAATAAGCCCACTTGCATCGAGGAAGATGAGGAGACAATCGATGATTGTTTACCATCTACTTCAAAAGAGGGCTTCCCTTGTGGAAGACCCCATTTTGTAGCCCTTAGGGGCACTTTTGTAAAAGGAATATTTGTAACCCCTTTTCAAACATCTATTTACAAAATATCCAATTTCCTCGTGTTTCATTCTGGCATGCTCGGTGGGACCCCCACCATGTTTATTACTTTAGTTTAGCTTTCTTGCTAACTAACTAATCATTTTTTGACTATTTTCTATGTTTTAGATGCTGAAAAATTATAGAAGAATCCACAAAAACCTTGAAAAACACCTCAGGTCCCAAACTACAACATTTCTAGCCTATGAGCCAGATTCACATAGTACTGTGTGAATCTTGAGGTACAGTCAGATTCACACACTAGTGTGCGAATCTAGAAAACTACCTCAAAAATTGGTCCCTAGCAACAAGGTATCCATTTCTAAACATCCACATCAATAACAAGGTAAGTCAAGGGGGTTAAATACCTTTTTCCCATTGATATTGCTATCTCATGTACCTTTACAACCTTCATAGGTCAAACCACCTCTCGACATGACGTGTACAAGGTGAAATCATTCCTTGTATTTCTCAATTGCAATTGTACTTAGGCTTCTTCCCCTTCTTCTCACAATTTGTTTTGTGACCATCATTTTGGGGTTTTGTGATTGATTTGGAGGACCAAACTAACTTTCTACCTATTTTTGTGTAGGAAACTATCTTAGAACTAGGGGAGACTCTAGAACTAGCTTCACACACATCAAAATTGTTTAAAAAACTTGACAAACTTATATTCGCATAGTAGTGTGTGAATCTCGAGGTACAGTCATATTCGCACACTAGTGTGTGAATCCCAAAAATCTATAAAATTCTACATCACAAAAACTAGACAGAGCCTCCTAAAACATCTAGAAATAGGTAATCTCCTTTGGAACTGGTATTTTTACCTTTTGAAAAGTCCATTTTCCTCTTTACAAAAGCATTTAGATAGGTTTCAATTCCTTTCAAAAAGCATTTAGATAGGTTACATTTCCTTTCCAAAAGCATTTATATAGGTTTCAATTCCTTTCCAAAAGCATTTAGATAGGTTTCAATTCCTTTACAAAAGCATTTATCTTAGTTTCAATTCCTTTCCAAAAAAATTTAGATAAATTTCAATCTCTTTCCAAAAGCATTTAGCTTAGTTTCAATTTCTTCCCAAAATCATTTAGATGTTTCAATTACTTTCCAAAATCATCTAGCTAGGTTTTAATTCCTTTACAAAAGCATTTAGATATGTTTCAATACATTTTCAAAATCATTTAGATATGTTTCAATCCCTTTACAAAAGCATCTAGCATAGATTTCATCTCTTTCAAAAGCATCTAGATAGATTCAATTTCTTTCAAAAGCATCTAATCTAGATTTCTTTCAAAGTTCTAGCATAGATTTCCATTTCAAAAAGCACTTAGCATAACTTTGCTTTACAAATCACAAGTAGTTAGACACATTTCTTTTCCATTGCTTTCCTAATCTAGTTTCCTTTCAACACATTAGATTCATTAAAAATCAAATCAACCTCACACACTTGCACGCTTTTCATACACATTGGTAAGATTAGATTTCATCACCAATCCCCAATCGAGATCAGTGATGTTGGAATTCATCTCCTTCCACTGGCTCACCCTTAGATGCCATAGTAGCCCCCTCAAGTGATATTCTAGACTTCATCACCAGAAGATCCCCTACTCTTGAGAGATCCTCGGAGTAGGTTAGGATTAGACGCCCCTACTCATAGGGCTTTACATAATTTATGAGTTGGTAACTGTCATTCTTGACTAAGCCCATCCGAGGGTGAAGTGAAAGCCTAGGTAGGCCAATAGTAGGTCTTAGATAGTACCACCTCTTTCATAAGAGGTCTTTTAGAGTACCCCCTTTTTGGTTACCTTTTGTTGTGCCTTCCATTAGTTACTATTCACCCATTATCGCATAGTTGTCCTTTGCACACCTTTGGGTGTTGTAAAGTCATGTGCTTCAACATACCTCTTTAGCATCCATTTCCTACTTCCTTGCTTTGTTTTAGGTTGGGTAACATCATCAAAACACATGAAAACACCAAAAATATTTGCTTGCTATTTATCATTAACTTTTGCTGCATCTAAGTACTTTTGGGTCACAAAACTACTTGCAAAACCATCCAAAATAGCTCCAAAACACACTTGCTGGTTTTCAACAGTTTGTTCCTACAAAATTCCACCTAGGCTGCCTATTTTATTCAGATTCACATAGTAGTGTGTGAATCACATTCGCATAGTAGTGTGCGAATCACATTCACACACCACCCTATGAATCAAATTTCTAGGCCATAGATAGATCCAAAAACTTGCACAAAACACATAGAAAGGTGAAATTTTCATTTTTGGCTGCTCTAACCACTTCATTTGCACACACAAACATGGTTCTCACCCATAGTCAAGCACATGAGCAAGCTCAGCTTGCTATAGAAGTGGCTCATGCTACCTCTTCATAGTCAAACAACCCACCTCCATAATCTGAGGCCAATGCCTCTACTCCTCCACTAGATCAATCTATTGGTTCATAGGTACCAAACACAGGCAATATGTCACAAGTTGAATCATCAACTTCACCTCAAACTGAGATAGATGATCCCAATGATACTTCTTCATCGGATGACCCTTCATCATATAATCCACCAACCACATTTTGCCAATATGTTATCTATGTTGCACTTAGAACCTCCTAACCGTCTCTCACTTTTGAGGATCAAACACCCCCTTCTTCACCAACTACTAATCATCCATTCTTACAAGGCCAGTCTCAACCTCTCTTGGATGATGACATGACTATCCTCTACCAAATCGAGCCTGATGTTGTCACAACTACCCAAATGGTAGGAATGATCTCAACTACTCATCCCTCCATTTTTGACAACCAAGCCTCTTCATCACAAATTCTATAGCAACAACAAATGTTGCAACATCAACAAATTCCATAGCAACAACAAGTGCTGCAACATCAACAAATCCTATAGCAACAACAAGTGCTGCAACATCAACAAATCCTACAACAATAACAAGTGCTACAACATCCACAAATTCCACAACAACAAGTGCTACAACATTCTCAAATTCCATAACAATAAGTTGTAGTATCAATGATTTTTGCAACAACATTTTGCAACAACACATCCCACAACAACAACAAATTCCACTCAATCAACAATTTGCTTCTACTTTCAATCCCTCATTTCCTCCCATCTCCACTTTCCCCAACCCTTCTTCACAATATTCCACCCTTGGCTTCATATCTTTTGCACCATCCTTTCCACCCTCAAATTCTCTCCAAACTTCCATGTATGGAATCTTACCCTCTACTCAACAGCCACCCTCCCTTTCTTCTACATTTCTTCTTCCTCCACCCCCTCCTTTTTTTCCACCTCTAACCATTCCACTCACTTCTTATAATCCCAACTATCCATCATATCTCCATAATGCACCATGCTACTCTACTCCACCCTCCATATCTCTATTTCATTCATTCCCATCTTCTCAACTCACCTCATTCACTTCACCTCCTTCATGGTCTTCCATACCAACCACCCAACAATAACCTTCATCCCAAAATCCCACTTTGTTTCAACAACAATAGATTCTGGTACAACAATAATACGTGTCGGTCTCACAACAATAAGTCCTTCAATAGTAGGTATTTTTCCAGTAATAACAATCATAAATTCCACAACAATGGGAACCCATATACCAAAAATACATATTGGTCCCATGACAACAAAATTTTCTTCAACATTAGGTCTTGAATCAATTTTCAATATCTCACTCTTGCTCATTCTCAACCACCCTCCATGCAATATCAATGGGATGAACAATAGTTACAATATCCACCCCATCTAGATTATTCATATTCTACATCATAATCATATCTTTCACCTTCTTCATCACTACCACCACTCCTTCCCACACTAGGAAATCTGATGCAAACTTCACATGTAGCTTCTAATGAGCTTCAAATTATGCATGAGCAAATCAAGAACTTGGACCTACGTACAACGGTTATGGGCCTCAAAAACCCACTTATAGTCAGTTGTGCAATGATCCTATCAATCCTTCTATCGCCATTCATCCCTATCCTTATCGGTTTGAAATACCTAAATTTGACAAATTCAAAGGTAAGGAAGATCCAAGGGAGCACATCAATAATTATCGCTTTGCTTGCTATCAAATCAATGGTAGTGATCCTCTCATGCTTCACACATTTCCACTCTCACTTGGGGGTCAAGCTTTGGATTGGTACAATAACCTTCCGCAGCACAATCTATTCACTTTTGAGCAATTAGCCAATCTCTTCTTAGAACACTTCTCAATCAATATCAAGAAGAAGACATCACTCTCAGATTTGTATAACTTATGACAATTTGATGAAGAACCTATTACTGATTTTGTTTCTAGGTGGTGGGCTGTCATTCATGATCTAACCTTTGCCATACCACCTACAGAACTCGTCAAATTATTTGCCAAGAGTTGCACTAAACACATTTCAACAACATTGCAAATCCAGTAGAGTCATACATTCGATGAGGCCATTGCTCAAGCGAAGGTCATTGAAGATATTAAGGTATAGGTAGGCAAGATCAAGCTTCGCAAGAAGTTAGATTACCCAACCAACATTCAATTTAGCCAAAATCCTACCAATCCTAGCACATCTAAACCACCATAAACAAATCAAGTGGTGTTCAATGCACAACCTCCATCATCCTTGCAACAATATCCTCAACCCCAATAGGGCCTTTTTCAAACTAATTCACCTTCTCCATCTAATCAACCATTGGCTCACACCCCTCACCCTCCTCACCAATCATGCAATTGGATGCCTTTGTCCTAACCATTGCCCAAATTATTTCAAATATTGTATGATGTTGGACATATTTCTCTACCTAACATTAAGGCTGATGATCCCAATCATCCAAAACCATGAGGCTACAATGAACAAGTATTTTGTGAGTATCATCGAAAATGAGGCCATGACATCAACTCTTGTTGTATCTTTCATCATTTGGTACAAGATCTCATTGATCGAGAACCATTCAAGTATCAAACCCTCTCACCCCTCAAAATCAAAATCTAGGTATTTATCAGAACCCTTTACCTAAACATGGGGGTGCTAATTCTCACACCAATCCACCCACATCATAGGTTGGCCCTAGATAGGTCAATCATGTCAATCGTAGCCCTTCTCAACAAGGCTTTGTGGGTATGATTAATGTCACTACCCACAACCAACTCTATCCATCATGTACTATTATATCAACCAATCCTTCTTGTCCCATACCATCTTCTTCCACCCTACCACCCACATCAAGTATTCCTCCTACTATACCATACAATATCATCACCATTCATAGTAGTCTTTCCCACCAACTCTACACTGCTCCTACATGATTATCCATCTATGACCTTTTGCAGCAATCTCAACCTCATTGTGAGGCCCTCAATGATATTCTTCATTCCATAGATCTCAAAACAAGTGATAGCAATGCTTTTTTCAACTTTTTTGGTAATGTGCAAACTTGTATGCAACCTTCCATAAGTTTCCATGATCATGAAATCATAGAGATAGTAGGTGAGGGGGTTGATCCTCCTCTACATATTATGGCTTCTATCAATGATGTTACCTATAAATGTATCCTCATTGATACTGGATCATCCATTAGTATCATTTCCATAGCCACCCTTCATCATTTACATATTCCACCCACTCATCTTGCCACTCCTCTTGACCTACAAGATTTCGATGGCTCTATGCATCCCATAGTAGGCTCTATTGTCTTACCTATCCAGGTAGGTGCTAAGACTATCCCCACACTATGTCATGTCATCAAGGGGGAGATGCAATATAACATCCTTTTAGGCCACCCATGGATTTAAGACATGCAATGCATCCCTTCCACCTTGCATCATTGTCTAAAATACCTTCACAATGACCAAGTGCATCGCATCCCTATTGATGATGATCCATTTGAGTTTTACAATATCATTACTCTTCCACTAGGACCACCCTTGTCCTCCACACAATTCACTCCAATTACACTTAGACCTCCTACAACATCACCCCCATCTCCTTCACTCCCAATTCAATCAGGGAATCCCATGAATGCTTCCTCTTCTTCATCATCCAACCCTCACACTCACTCCACCCCACCTTCATGCCAACCTTTGAACCCATCATCGACATCTCCTTCCACTTCTTCTCAACCACTCCCTTCATGGTCACATCCTCCCTCTTCTACCAATATTCCCATTTTACCCACTCCAAATACCCCTCCACTTTATTCACCCTCTATCTTGTACACATCACACATCATCCTACCTCCCATAGTGCTTCCTCCTTGACCCACATCCCAATTTGCACATGCAAATCACCCTATCCTAGCTACCCCAATAGAATTTTATGAATGGGAACAATGCACTACCCACTTGGATGCCCAACTCACCCAATCCAACACCTCTATTCCTCCATCTCCTATACTACCTTCATTGGCATCATAACCCTCTTCATCTTCATCACATAGGGGGTCATCCCCTAAACACGAGCATTATGACATACCTCATGTTTTGATACTCATGACCAATCCTGATCTAGGAGAGTATGACATACACAATGCTCGTGTTACCCCTCCTATGATACAATCCATTCATAACTTTGGTCACCCCAATCAGGCACCCTTGACTATCAGGTGCCATCATTCCTCTTAGCCCTCCCATAAACTTTACCAACTTCATCTATGGTGGTATTGATTCATCCTCTGATATACTTATGCCTCACTCACCACAAGACAAGTTTTGTGGTAATCTTGACCACATGTCCAATCCTACTTTTGCCATGAGATACTTCCAATGATTCCATTAGTAGGGTTTTGGATTGGGATGCTATGAACAAGGATCTAGAACCCTTGTTGACCCTCCTAGTCTGATAGCCCAAAGACAAGTTGGGTCTAGGCTATCAATATGACAACATCAACATTTTGGAGGATGAACTCCATAGTCTTACCCTCGATCCTCTTGATGATATCTTTGATAATGAACCTGAGTGTGACTTTCTTGATGATTGTCCCTCTCCTCATTCTACCATTAACATCCCCTCCACCTTCTTTCATGACTCTCCTCCTCATAGCACTACTTCTACTTGTATGGTCGATGACCTCATCCATCACTTTGATGCACTTTCACTCACCTCGTCTAGCTCTAATGATACCACCCTTCCATCTTCTCCATTACCAACCCATCTGTACATACCTCTACACAATCATCAATGATTTTGATGTTCTTCAACTCACCCTCACTCCCCACCCATGGTTTTGTACCCCTACTTAAACCAACCATTCCCTTCCTCATCATCCGACTCTTCTTCCCTACACTCTACTTCTTTGCTAGCTTCGAGTATCTCCATCAATATGATCTCCATCGATTTATTCACTCCACTCCACTATGTTTCTCACCCCAATCGAATCATAAGTACAACTTCAGACTTTATTGATTTTGATCACATTTCTTCTAAGCCTTCTCCATGATACTTTCTCCCATCTCCACATCTACTCCATTTTGCAAACACCCCTCTATCTTCTACCCCACCCCATATTCCATATGTCCATCACATCGATGTTTCTCTTGATGATGAGATTACTCTACCTAACATTTCCAATGACTTGCATCTCATTCCCATTCCCACTCAACTCCAGGATGGCTCCCACATGCTTGTGGAAGACACCATTGATGTTGACATTGGTGATGATCCAACCAACCCTCACATCCTCAAGCTCAACAAGGGTCTTTCCCTTGAAGAATGAGAGAATTTTACTATGCTCCTAAAAGAGTATAAGAAGGTCTTTGCATGGTCTTACATGGACATGCTCGATCTTGACCCTTTGTTGGTCATCCATAACTTAACACTCGATGATAGTACTAAACCTATCAAGCAAAAACTTCGCAAGATGCATCCTACAATTGCTTTGATGGTGAAGGAGGAATTACAAAATCTCCTTGATGTGGGATTCATTCAACCAATTGATTACCCTAAGTGGGTTTCTAACATGGTCCCCATCACCAAGCCCAAGGGAGGCATTCACATATGTACTAATTTTAGGGATCTCAATAAAGCATGTCCTAAGGATAATTTTTCACTCCCTAATATTGATACTTTGGTTGACTCTACAATAGGTCATGAAATGTTATCCCTCATGGATGGGTTTTTAGGGTACAACCAAATCTGGGTTAACCCTACAGACCAACATAAGATATCTTTTACCACCCCTTGGGGGACCTTCTGTTATAAGGTCATGCCATTTGGTCTTAAGAATATTGGTACAATGTATCAATGTGCTATGATGTACATATTTCATGACTACATGCATAAAATTATAGAATATTACATAGATGACCTTCTTGCAAAGTCCAAAAAGCATCATCAACACATCGATGACCTCTAAAAAATCTTTGATCACCTTCTGGAACATAATGTATGATTAAACCCAAAAAAGTGTGTCTTTGGCATCACTTCAAGTAAAATTTTGGGTTTCATTGTATCTCAATGAGGCATAGAGGTCGACCCTCAAAAATTCAAGGCTATCATCAACATGCCACCTCCTAAAAATATTAAACAATTATGTAACTTGCAGGGCAAAATTCAGGTGATTCATCGCTTCATCACCCAAATCTTCGACAAGTGTAAGTCATTTAATCACCTCTTACAAAATGGGGTCACATTTACATGGGACCATGAATGTTAGACCACTTTTGACACAATCAAGGCCTATCTTACTTCTCCACTAGTCTTATCTCCACCCCATCTGGATCTTCCTTTTCATCTATACATATCCACCATCGAATTTGCATTGGGAACATTATTGGCCCAAAAAATGAAACCAACCATGAGCAAGCCATGTATTACATCAGCCGCATGATGGTAAGCTATGAGACATGGTATGCTTACATGGAAAAATTATGCCTCACCATTGTTTTTGCTACAAAGAAGTTGAGACATTATATGCTCAATCATACAACTTATGTTGTAGCTCATGATAATCCACTCCGCTATATGATGGGTAGAAGTTACAACAATAGTCATACTACCAAATGGATTATGCTACTTACTGAATTTGATCTTAAATTTATTAGTCAAAAATCCATAAAAGGCCAAGTCATTGTTGATCAACTCATTGAGGCTCCTTTAACCGATGATAAACCACTCCTCATTGAGCTTCTAGATGACTCAATGTTTCATATTACTAAAGATGAACAATATGTGGAACCTGAAACACAAGCTGACTTAACCCTCTTTTTTGATGGCTCTCACTACAATAAAGGGGGAGGTGCAAGAATAGTCTTCTTCACACCGCAAGGGGCACCACTCCCTTTTCATTCAAATTAGGATTTCCTTGTACAAATAATAATTCTAAATATGAAGCACTCATTCTCGGCCTCAAAATAACCCTTGCTATGCACATCAAATACCTACAAATATTTGGTGATTCCCTCCTCATTGTCAATCAAGTGAAGGAAATATTCCAATGTCGATACCCTATACTCAAGTAGTACAAGCAAGTTGTTGATCAGTTGCTCACCCAATTCGAGTGGTATGATATCAAGGCTACCCCATGCTCAATAAATCACTTCATAGATACCATGGCTTCTCTTGGCTTGTTAATACCACAAAATCCACATGATGACATCACTCGTGTGCCTATACAAACGCTATTCCAATCTACCATTTCTACTTCAACTCCTTTTGGGGATGTTGGCATCAATGTTGTTCAAGTTGAACCTCATGATCCTTGGTTTTCCCAAGTTAAGGATTATATTAAATTAGGCATCCTTCCTACGAATTTTCCCCACACTCATAAACAAACATTCAAACAAAGGGTAATTCATTATACATTGCTAGGAGATATCCTTTACAAACATAGCTACGATGGGATCCTTCTATGTTGTCTTGAACCTACAAAATCCCAACATGTTATTAGGGTTGCCCATGATGGTACTTGTGGTGGCCACTTTAGTGGCATTGCCATAACCAAGTGCATCCTCCACATGGGTTATTATTGGCCTACTATGGAGCATGACTATTGTGCATATGTTAAAAAGTGTATCAAATGCCAATAACATGCTAATATTACACATCTACCATCTCAAGCATTGCAACCCATCCAATCTATGTGGCCTTTCTCTCAATGGGGTTTGGATCTCATTGGAAAAATTACTCCAACCTCATCCAACAATCACAAGTTCATCATCACTACCATGGAATATTTTACAAAATGGGTTGAGGTAATTCCTCTCATCCAAATGACTAGGTCCTAAAATTGTTGACTTCATTCAACAACACATCATTTATCGCTTTGGAATTCCTTCCAAAATCATCTCTAATAATGGTACACCTTTCAAGAACAAGAATGTCCATGCATTATGTGAAAAATACAACATCCAACATAGCTTCTCTACCCCATACTACCCCTAGGGTAATGGTCAAGCTAAAGCTACCAACAAAACCATATGCACCATTCTTCACAAAATCATTGTAGAATCTCATCATGATTGGCACAATCAAATTCCATTGGCACTCTAGGCATATCAAACCAGCATTAGAACACCCATTGGGGCAACACCATTTTCTTTAGTCTATGGTGTAGAGGCCATCATGCCCCTAGAGCTTGAAGTTCCATCTTTGAGAATCTCACTACAAGAATTTATTGATGATGACACAACCCATCAAGCGATATTAGACCAATTGACACTCTTGGATGAATGTCACATTAATGCTATTGAACATACATGCATCTATCAAGATCATCTTTGATGTGCCTATAACAATAAGGTGCACCAACATGAATTTCAAATCAGATATTTGGTCCTCAAAGAGAACCAACAAATCACTAGCCAACCATGCCATCTTCATGATAAATTTGTGCCAAATTGGTTAGGCCCATACATTGTTACACACAAATTTGGTTTTGGAGCTTATCGCCTTGCCAATATTGAAGGTCTCAAGGAACCTAAACCCCTCAATATCATCCATCTTCGTGCATTCTATGCCTGATAACAGTCATCAAGGTTCTACATTCTTTGTAAATTCCATCATGGATATTATGTACATACAACATGTAACAACAATAATAAAAAGAATTCAAGCAAAATCATCCACCTGCAACATATTCTCCATTGCATCTTCACCCATGTTTTTTTCTTCCATCCTCTTTCTCTCTCTTTCTACCTATTACTTGTCAATGTTGTATGGTCACGCTTCGAGCGGCTACATACCTTTGATTTGGTCTTCTCTTCTTGTTCATCATTTCTTTTCTTTTCTTCTCCTTGTTACTTATCAATGTTGTATGGTCACGCTTTGAGTGGCTACATACCCTTGTTGAGTTACATTCTCTCTCCTCTTCTCCTCTTTCTTCCATTTTTCTTTCTCTTACCATGTTTCATCCATTCCACCTGTGCATATTTGATGTTTTTCCATCACCAATGCACATCCATCAATCATGTTGATGCCACCAAACATTTACAATTTCATTTTGCACTCATCTCCACACATAGAGTTCTACACTTCTTTCAGTCACCCTTTGTGTTGTGCATATCATCATGGGGTAATCTTGTATAGTGATTTTTCAGCAATGACATGCTAAGTCACATTAGTTTCTGCATAACTAGTTGCATTTTTACAATCATGTCACCATCATTGTCAGTACATCTCATGTCTTATTTCATGTTACAAGTAGAGTGCATATGTCCACCATACATACATACATGCATATAGTTCTTGTTTCATGTCCACATGCATACATACCCACCTTGCAAAGCAAAAATGAAGAGTTAAACACACACGTGTTAGTGCAACTATTATGATGTCCAATCCTCTTTTCAGGATACTGGGTAATGGAAATATTTCTATGATTCGACCATTTCTAGTTAAGTCAATCAACCTTCATCCAACATTGTCAAATTCTAAAGCACTTCAAAGCTTCCCTTGGCTAACTTGAGTTCTTTCATGGCCACCAACACATTTCAAACATTAAGCAAATTTTGAGCATAGGAAAGGCAACACCTTGCGTACACTGGCCACCTAGCGAAAGTCACCTCGCTCATCCTATCATTTGCATGATCCAAACCTGAGGATCAACAAAAGGACAAGCTAAAAAAAGAAGAAAAGAAAAGGTAGAAAACAAAAGCAAATGCCAAAAAGAGCACTACAAAAAGAATCAAAAAGAAAATAAAAGAGCATCATCAAAAATCTTGAATCCTTGAGGTCCTTAGGTCCATAAATCATAGGGCTAATCTCCATCAGGGCTATAGATGCCTATCTAGCAGTGGAGCATGCCTTCCAAGTGGTGACATGTCTATCACATTAGTGACCTTATTTTGTATAGACCATTGCGTGCTTGTGGATGAGCTAGCTTAACTGGCTAAGTTTACAATTGGTTAGTCCAACCTCACTCAAAATGGATAAATGAACATCACTTTACACACACTGGTCCATGATTGACTTGAGCTTAGTCAGGATAGTTGAGATTTCTGTAGGATATTGATCGACTACTAGATGGGTTTGATTGCTCAAACTATGGTGTTCGACTCCCTTGAAATTCTTCTCACATCCAACATTTATAGAACAATGAAATGGATAGCATCACAACTAGTTTCACCAAAATACAAGTGTCCTCTTCATTGGCATTTCACATACTCATCATACAACTGTTAATATCATTTGATAGGATCACACATGCATACTCATTCATCCATCACTTGCATTACCTATCAACTTATTACTCATTTGACATTCATAACATTCATTGCATGTTTGCTTATCTCATACTCATAGTATTTTACGTGACTACTCATCATTGCTTAATTCACACTCTATAAGATTGTCCAAGTCTTATTGCATGTATTTTCATGTATGTCTACACATTCACCTGTATACATATAATTCAATCATTCTTACCATACATATTCATCTATCTATATGTTCATACATCTACATCATCTCATACATCTACACAGAAGCATACATCATTAAGGCATACACATGTCTACACTACATCAACACAACAACACATTCACATAATGAATCACACATATAAATAACTACCACATCATATATATATCATATATCACAAAAATACCCATGGGCTACAATACATGTCATCCCACACATATCGGATCTACCTCATGTATATATACATACAATACATCAAAAATACAAAATGGTGGTATCATTACCCTGCTAAAAAATAATATTGCTCATTAGGAGTCTCTCCACTCCCCTCATGAGCACTCGATGCCTGATCCACTCTCCTCTCTATCGCCACTCCACTATGCTCTGGGGTAGATCCCCCAACCTAGGATGTTGTTACCTCCACCACTCAAGGTACCATCGATGGCATACTTTACTAACTTTAATGTGATTATGTATGTGATCGTGAGTATAATTATAACTCAAAATATGATGGTAGGGGCAACCCTCGATCAATCAAGCCCAACTCACACTACACCCTCTTCGCATTCTCCTTGGCATATATTATTGCTAGATCTCCTTGTGTTCATTGTGCCTGATGTAACTCCTCCCATAGCCTACCATATTAGCCATATCCCTCTCTCTTGCATCTCTCACTTCATCTAACTCCCTCTCATAGTTGCATGGCCTCCTCTATCATCTCATCTCTCATAGCTCTAGCCTCATCTCACTCTATCACAAGAGCATCTCTCTCTCCTCTCAATCGTGATACCTCTCCCATCACCCCATCTCACTCTATGATGAGGGAGTCTCTCTCCCCTATCACCCTCACTATCTCCATCAATATTGCACCCCTCTCTATGACTATTGATGTTCTCTTTAACTACCATGATATATCCCTCTTAGAAATTTGATCCTCAACTTGCCACAATATATCATGTAGTATCGTCACCTTATCCTACACTACCAACATCTCTCAAAGGAATACAACCAAATCAAACTCAAGCTCCTCAATCCTTGCTATCTCCTTCATGAGTTATATACAATCCCATCAAAATATCAAAATATTGTATTTGCTAAAATATTTTGATATTTTGATGAGAGTGGCCCCATCGTCGGAGCAATTGAGATGAAAGGGTAGCACAAACTAGGTGGTCCCTAGGATTCTTTGTGTATTCTATGTTTATGTTTAAGCTCAGTTCTATATCTTTGGTTGTTTTTTGGCTTGAGTAGAAGCTTAATTTTATTGTTATGTTTTCCTGCCTATTATCTTGTGCTCTTAAAAATGAGCCAATACTTCTTTTTGGAGTTTTTCTCTTGCCTTTGGTTGTTTGGATTCATGATAAAGATTTGATGTGTGTAGATTTAAATTCCTTTTACTTGTCATGAAGGCCAACATATTGCTCCTATTTGTCTGCATTGCTTTCTTCTTGGTCAGCCTACATAGTTTTTTTCTCTATTGGCCTACATGGCTTTCTTCTCTTTTGCCTACAGTTTTTCCTTTTCCTATGTCATCCATTGTGTTGTCTCTGGTGACATCACTAGGATTTTAGACTTTGTAAGTTTGGTTGTTGGGTAAATATTTGAAGGTTCAAATAATATTTAACCTTTATGTTGGGTGCTCGATATATATTTTTAGTGTTTTTAATCGAGCGCTTGGTTTATGTTGGGTGCTCAATATATATTATTTTGTGTTCTTAATCAAGAGCTTTTGTTTCAAATGTTGAGTACCTCAATTTACACAATGTATAATCGAGCACATTTTTTGATCAAGCTTTGATTTCATATTGTTTAAATAAAGCTTTGATTTTATATTGAGTTTCCAAACGCTCTAGTTTGATAAAAATTGGATTTCCTATTGTTTAAATAAAGCTTTGGTTTTTTATGTTGATTTGTCAAGTGCTTTATTTTCTTAAAATATTTTGATATTATATTTTTTAGTCAAGAAATTTGATTATATGTGGTTTAATGAAGAGATTTTTTTGTATTTAAATTACGGTGCTTTGATTATTTTGGTATTAATAAAGTACTTCAATTGTAATTGATTTAATAGAGTACCTAGATTACAAATAATTTAATTGAGTACTTTGATTATTATGTTTAATAAAGTACTTTGCCTATATTTAATTATAGGTTGTTTAATTGAGTACTTTGATTATTATGTTTAATAAAGTACTTGCTTATATTTAATTACTTTGATTATAGTTGTTTTAATAAAGTATTACTCTAATTTTGAAAGAGAAACTAATGTAATGATTTATGAGACTCTTGTGAGTTAGGGAATCATTATAAAGAGAAGTATGAGATTCTCTTGTATTGATTTTGAATGTTGATTTTGGTTTTGAAAGAGAAACTAATGTAATGATTCTTGAGACTCTTGTGAGTTAGGGAATTATTATAAAGAGAAGTATGGAATTCTCTTTGATGTGTTTAAATTTCTGTATGTTGGTTTTGAAAGAGAAACTGTTTTGACTTGTGATAGTTAAGGAATAATGGATTCTTTCATGTTGGTTTGGAAAGAGAAACTATGATAACAATTCTTAAAACTTATGAGAGTTAGGAATTATTGTCAAGAGAAGTGGGATTCTCTTTTATAGATGAATTATTTCATGTTGCTTTTGAAAGATAAACTATTATAATTCTTGAGAATCGTGATAGTTAAGGAATCATGGATTCTTGCATGTTTGTTTGGAAAGAGAAACTATGGTAATGATTCTTGATACTTATGAGAGTTAGGAATCATTGTAAAGAGAAGTGGGATTGTATTTTATAGATGAATTATTACATGTTGGTTTTTAAAGAGAAACTATTTTGATTCTTCAGACTTGTGATAGTTAAGAAATCATGGATTCTTACATGTTGGTTTGGAAATATAAACTATGGTAATGATTCTTGAGACTTATGAGAGTTAGGAATCATTGTAAAGGGAACATGGGATTATCTTTTATAGATGAATTATTACATATTGGTTTTGAAAGAGAAACTATTTTGATTCTTGAGACTTGTGATAATTAAGGAATCATGGATTCTTGCATGTTGGTTTTGAAATAAAAACTAATATAATTATTCCTGAGACTTTTGTGAGTTAAGGGATTATTATAGAGAGAAGTATAGGATTCTCTCCTTGTTGCTATAGTTATTTGCTTGCATCATATTTTGAAAGAATGTTAAACATTGGGTTGAAATTATAATGGACTCCTAAGACTTGAGTAGGTAAAGGGACCATTATAGAGAGAAATATGGGACTCTCTCCTTGTTTTATTAAAAATGTTTATATGTATGGTTTCTTGCATAATAGATAATAACATGATTTAAGTTGCATTACAAATATATATTTTTTGATCCCTACATATATCTCATAAACTATGGGTGGATTCCCATAATGGGTAAGCTTATGGATACTTAGATGGCTTGTAGATATTTGGTGGATGGCTTCATAGTACTTTGAACTTATAGATGATGTGGAAAATCAATGTAAAATAAAAAATTTATTCAATGAGTTTTGTGAACTTGATTATTGTACAAACTAAAATATTATGTTGTGTTAATACATTAAAGTGTTTTGAGCAATCCTTCAATTGGATAGTTTAGTTTTGGGTTCTATCAATTGCAAGAATGAATATTTATGTTAGTTTATTATGTGATGGAATTTATATCAAGGGAACACATACTTTTATGAAATGCTTAGTTAATTATGCTAGAGCATTTATGAGTACTTGAAGATGATGTCAAATGTTGGTTTAAGAAAATTTATCATTTTGGTTAAGAGGGGATCTTGGTTTATGTTATCTTTATATAAAATTTCATATTTGATGGATTATGTCATGCTGGTTATTATTTATCTTTTAGAGTAAATGATACAATTGTTTATCTATCCTTGGGGTGGGTAGAATCATCCTTTAAAAAACGATAGAACCCAATATTGGAAGGAGTTGTATGAATACAATATCTAGGTAGACTGAGTCCTAGGAGGAGTTATGAGAATACAATAGATAAGATCTCATTAGTCAGGTTACTTATGAGTAGTTGGCATGGTACCTAAGAATAGATATTTGGGGATATTATTTTATTGTATAAGGGTTGGCATGGGCCACACATAACCCAAGGTTGATTGTATTATAATATAATATAATATTATAATATAATATTATATTAGTAATAGGCTCTCCAAAGTAGAATAAGAATATAGATATATAAAGAAGAGATATTTTTTATTGTAATCATCATTGAAGAATAATATTATGTAATCGTCTATGCCCACGAAGTGGACTCTTACCTTGGGATATCCTATGGAGTTATTCCTTACTTAAGGATTATTATTGGTGTTTTCCGTGAGGGTATTATCTATCTCTCTCTCATTTGTGGATTTTTATTATGGATAATTATTTGTGGATGAATGATTTTATATTTTTGCATATTGGTGAATGATTTATGTTAATGATAATAAAGTTATGCAACAAGTGGTATCAGAGCAACGATTTTGGCAAAGTGAGGATTTTTTTGTGAAATTGTAAAATTAGGGCAAATTTATTTTTTGGAAAAACATCTCATATTTCAGGAGCCATATATCTACGTAATTTTATTCGATTCAAACGATTATTAGATAATATTGTGTATAATTTGAAGATATTTAAAATGAGTAGTCATATGAAGGAATCCAAGTAGTATTGAGGGAGATACGACCTTCTGAAGTTAGTCATCCGGAACAAGAATAGTGAAAATTTCGCAATTTTTTTTTGGAAAAATGTCTCATCTTTTAGAAGCCATATATTTGCGAGATTTTATTCGATTCAAGCGATTCTTGGATTAGTTTATGCAGAATTTGAAGATTTTTAAAATGAGTGGTCATATGAAGGAATCTGAGGAGTATTGAAGGAGATACGACCTTCTAAAGTTAGTCATCCAGAACAAGGATAGTGACGAATTTCGTAGATTTGTTTCTAGAAAAACATCTCATCTTTCAGAAGCCATATCTATGCGATATTTTATCTGATTCAGGCGATTCTTGGATCAGTTTGTACAAAATTTGAAGAGATTTAAAATGAGTGGTCATATGAAGGAATTAGAGTAGTATTGAGGGAGAGACAACCTTATGAAGTCATCCATCTAGAACAAGGGTAGTGACAAATTTTCAAGTCGTGAATTTTTCAAAAGATGAATTTTGTTTAGTTTGGGTAAGTAAATTAGGTGCACTTTATTTTGTTTGGAAGAAAAATTGCAGATCTAGTTGTCTATGTGGATTTTTAGCTTCAAATAAGTGGAAAGTTATTTATTTCCATAAAATCCTAGTTTGCATTAGGGCATGAACAATGGAACTCCAAAGTTTTTCTGGAGAAGATGATTTGATGCTAAAAAATGGTGGAAAAAGTTTAGATCTCTACATTGTAATAATTATCAATGGAAAATCAACCTTCAATTGAGTCTTGAAAGAGAAGCTTGGTCTTGGTTGAATTTTTTTTGTAAATAAAGGAATAATGATTACACTTGGGATGAAATAGAGCATGAATTCTTGGGTAGATGGGATCCATATTATATAGATAGACTAATGGATGTCATCAAAGACCTTGAAAAGAAACTACAAGGAATTCAAAATGAGCGGAATGAAATAAAAGGAGAATGGGAAGTTTTCAAGAAAAAAAAATGAAGACTATGAAAATTAAATAAAATTACTCAAGAAGGAGAAATATGAAAATTTTAAGGAAGATAATGAGAAGAATGAAGTCACATCGTTGGATTTTTTTTTTAAATCAACTAAAAGTTCTATTTTGTAGGTTCATGGAAGCATTCAAAAGAAACAGGTTATTATTTCCATTGATCCTAGTAGCAAATATAATTTTATTAATATTGCTTTGGCTAAGAGGTTACAAGTTCAAGCAACAAAAATTAAGGATATACAACTAGAGGGTGAGCAGGTTCAGATTTTTGAAGATTTGAAGATCACCATGGATAAATAAATTTTACATTCAAATTTCTATGCTATTGAGATGGATGATGAGGATATTGTTCTTGGTTATCCTTGGTTAGATTCTTTGGGTACTATTAACATTAATGTGCAAAATAAGTTTATGAAATTATGGTATAGTAAAAAGAAGATAACATTGCAGGATATTTCTCAGTGTAAGGAGCAAGGATTCAAGGAAAATCAAGAAGTGGTTGTAGAGAAACAAATTGAAGAACCTGAAACAAAATCCAAGAAGGTAGTAGTAGCAACAGAGTCCGTGGAAATAATAGTAATAGAGTCCAAGGAAGCTTTGATAGAAGAGCACAAGGACACACCAAACAAAGATAACATGAAAGGACAAGGTGTAGAAGAATATAAAACAATGGAGCCAAATGTTGAGAAGTCAAAGAAGGTAGAACATAAAGTTAAGGTTACGCCATATCGCCATCCACACCATCATAAGCATCAACAATATTGGAGGTATGGTACAAGGCAACAATATTATGGTTCTACATGGAATCAGAAGGGCACCAACTATGGCAGTGTTTGGTAGAAAAAGCATAATGATCATGGTTTTCAAAGTGGTTCATCAGCCTCAAGGAAAAAGTGGATCCATCATTCAAGTTATCAAAATACAACAACAGAAGCGTGGAGCCAACAAAGCAGATTTGGATACTCAAGTAACAAAATGGCATACCAGCATCAACATGTTTCACTTGGATGGATGGATGATCGATATTGGTACCAGTTGCTAACTTTGCTTAACAAATCATATTATCATGTTTCTTCATATGTTTCGAGGACGAAATATTTGTAAGGAGGGTGGCATGGTAGGGTACCTAGGAATAGATATTTGGGTATATATTATTATATTGTATAAGGGTTGGCATGGGCCACACATAACCCAAGGTTGATTATATTATGATATTATATTATATTATAATATAATATTATATTAGTAGTAGGCTCCCCAAAGTAGAATAATAATATGGATATATAAAGAAGAGATATTTGTTATTGTAATCATCATTGAAGAAGAATCTTATGTAATCATATATGCCCACAAAGTGGCCTCTCACCTTGGGAGATATTTTGGAATTATTCCTTTCTTAAGGATTATTATTGGTGTTTCCTTACCTTAAGGGTATTATCTATCTCTCTAATTTGTGGATTGTTATTGTGGATAATTATTTGTGGATGAATGATTTGATATTTCTGCATATTGGTGAATGATTTATGTTAATGATAATAAAGTTATGAAATAGTAGTCATACCTTGAACAAGTAGGATTGGGTGTGTGGGAAAATTTATTCACAAGATAGTAATGATGATTCCTCAATCATGTAGGATTAGGAGATCATGTCAGTTGTAATTGAAGTGGTAATGAACTTAGTTAGCCTATGGAGGTGTGGTAACTAAGCACAAAGGATCTATATCGATTAACCTACCTAGGTAAAGCTAAATTTAGGTTATGAAATATGCATCCCCATTTAAGTGTTATGGGCCTTAAAGAGTAATCCCTATGTTGTGGTCACATGGTCATATATCAAGGGTATAGGAAAGTTAGGGGGACCACTTATGGTGTCCTTCTAAACATATAGGTTTAGTAAGGTGAACCCCACAAATTATGAAAGTTGACCCCTCCTGTCCATTGAGTGTCGTCTATAGTGACTTAGAACTCAAATATGGTGAAGCTTTACATGCTAAGATAAATATAGTAAGGGTGTCCTCCTTGAGAGCCTTCATTTTGTAAGTGCTCTTTTAACTTTTTTTGGATTGGTAGATTTTGGGTTATTACACACATCTAAAAGGTCCATAATATCCTCTTCTTTATAGACTCTCTCCTATAAGAATATTACTTTGAACTACTAACCAAAGGAATATTGAGGCCTTAGGGAGAGCCAAAAAATTTCCAAGGATAATATTTGGTGGAAGGACATTTTGATTGTTCTAAATTCTCATATCCCAACTTGACTAAGTATCCACCATCCTTTGGTAAATTCCAAATAAACTCATCATTTCATGTAAAAATCAGAAAATAAAAATCAAACTACATCTATCTTTCCAAATATTGAATAAGATAAAGTCCGATAATGTGCCAAATATCCTTCTGTGACTCGCACAGTCAATTGAGTCTCCAAACAACACTGTTAACAAAGTTGTTGAGCTTGTTTCTAGTTAGTTTAAGGTGTTTAGGTTTGATATTATTAAGGAATGTATTAGAATTGATAAAAGTGTTAGATCATATTGTTTGCTGCTCATTCATTAAACTGTTGTAATGTTGCTATGATGATGTATTCTTTGATTATTCTTTAATATGAAGAATTTTTAAATTAAAAAACTCATCAAATAAAACTCTTGAAGCATATTTTAAAGTTCATTTACAATTTGTTTGAGTTCCTCTCCTTCAACTAGATTACTAAAAGAAATCCATGATTTGGAGTTGTTATTGATAGTAATATAGTCTTTTACCTTTGGAACTCTACATGCTAGTCATACTTGAGCCAATGGTTACCATTTTGAATCAAATATAAGAGGATAAGGATTCAACCAAGCATGACCAAAACTTTGCATAACTTTCCTCATTGAATGACCATATAATATATCTTTTTATCAATTGTAAACTATCTAATATGAAGTTCCATGTTGACTATCCTTTGGCTAGAGTTATTTTCCTAAATAATTTCCTTGCATCAATAGAAATTGTATATTTTTTAAGTAACCCAATTCTTTCCTTTATCTCTGAATAATCTCCATCCAATATTTTCTCCTAATTCCAAATTTAAATTTCTATAATTTTGCAAGCCCACTCCTCCAATATTATTTCCTTTACAAACCCTATCCCACTTACAAAGAGGAAACCTAAATTTTTCCTCACAAAATTTACATAGAAAGTATCCTTCAATTTTATGAATTTCTAATGTTATACCTTTTTACAATATTGAAAGTGATATCATAGAAGTAGGGATGGATTACAATGCAGTCTTTATGAGTTGTAGTCTTCCTGCCATGGTTAAGAACTTACCTTTCCAACCTACCAAGCAAGCTTTCATTCTATCCAAAAAATGATCCAAAGCTCCTTTTTATTTCCTTGATAAGACAAAGGAGTAGCCAAGTAGGTTGATGGATTTTTTTTTTTTTTTATATTAAACCCTAAAATATTCATAATAACTTGTTTTAAATCGAGGGCAATATTTATGAAATATATCTAGGATTTTGTAGTACTAACCAAACTATCTAGTAGCCTTCTCATAGCATGATAATATTGATTAGACTCCAAGGTCTCATTGACAGAGGGATGTCCCAAAATAAAAATATCATTGATAAATTAAAGATGGGATTCAAAGGGATCATTTTTTGCAACTTGAATACCTTTGATTTTTCCTTCCATTTTCACCTCAAAAAAGTCTCTCCCTAATTCTTCTCTAAGAATAATGAATAGATACAAAAAAAAGTGGATCACCTTGATGAAGTCCACAAGATAACTTGAAGTAACCAATAGGAGAACCATTGATCAAAATATAAAATTTTGTGCTATATCAACTTTTAATCAATTCACACCAATTATAATCAGAGCTAAAATTTTTAAGAATAACATGTAGAAAATTCTAGGAAACCCTATCATATGCTTTGTTCATATCTATTTTCATAACCATACTACTTTCTTCATGGAATGAAGAGAATGTATGGCCTCTTGTGCAATAATTATACCATCAAGATTTTTTACCATTAAGAAAGCCATTGTGTTCCTTTGAGATAACACACCCTAGAATGCCCTTCAACCTGTTTGCCATTATTTTTTAAATGATATTATAAAAAATATTACAAAGGTTCATTGGAAGAAAATTATCAAAATATTTTATCTCACTTTTATTGGGAACCAACATAATAAAAGCAGCATTGATCTTAGTTATTATAGCCTTCTTTTTATTGACCTCTTCAATCGCAACTAACTTATCACTCTTTAATAAATCTCATTTTTTTGAAAGAAAATTGTAGGAAATCAATTGATGCCAAGTGACTTTTAGGATGGAAAGAGAAAACTATTTGATGAATCTCCTTCATATATATCTTCTTCATCAACCTTGTATTTTATCCTTGTGTGATAATTGATGGAATATTTTCTCGAAGTTTTTCTTGTACCTCCTTATCTTGCCTAGTATCTGAAAAAATATTTTAAAAATAATTAATTACTTCCTTCCTTATATATTCTTCATCCTCAATATTTCTTTCATCTAGAGTTAAAATATTTTTGAAAAAATTGTTTTTGACATAGCATGATTTTTTTTTTTTATATATATATTTCTATATCCTTAGCCATTTATCTCTAGATTTTTAAAACCAATATCAATCCTCATTTTTCAATGCATTATGATAATAAGAAAGTTATTTTTTTCTTTCACAAAATAATCCTAATCCATTCCACTAATTTCTACTATCTCTTGTAATTTTTTTTCTTGGATTCACTTTCTTTATTTTATTAAAAAATATTGCCAAAATATTTGACATTCCAAATCTTCATTAACTCCTTTAAATATTTCAAATTTTTGAGAGACTTGTACATACATGATCCTTAAAATTTGATTCATCCCACCATAATAACCATCTAGAAAATATAAAGGTCTTTGAGCCACATAGAATATAAGCAAAATGACTTTGGATGACCATTATTAGGTAAATCACAAGTCAAAAGAATGGGTTTGTGTTCTGATCTTATTTTTAATAAAATATTTGAAGACATTGTATACTTTATTTACAACTATTTAGTGGATAATAAGAATCTATCTAATTTTTATGCTATATGATTTTACCCAATGCTTCTATTATCCCATGTATATTGAAAACATGAAGGACTAATAACCCAAAGATCATTTGAATTGACAAATGAAGAAAAATCTTGCATTGATTTAGATCATAATGAATTTCTACCCTTATTTTCCAAAAGAGATAGAACTATGTTAAAATCACCCCCAAGAATCAATAGATCACAATGAATCATCATTGTATTTGACAAAAATATGCTAAGGTCCTTCCAAAATATTTCACGATGAGTAACTATAGTTGGAGCATATACATTTATAGCCCTAAATTTGATGTTTTAATATTTTTTGTAAAATAATATAGGAAGTGCAATACCGAATGAAGCTCTTGTAGAAGAAATTGCTAAACAATCAACCATCTTCCAAATCCTTTTAAAATAATCCTTACATTCCTCAATTCTTAACTTTGTTTCTTGTATTAAAATAAACTCAATCATATAACAACCTAAAAATTCCTCAATAATATTTTTTTAGGGTTTTTATTCATACCCCTAATATTCCATGATATCATTTTCATCATCAACACTTTTTAGTTTTATTTGTGGGCTTAGCTTCACTTCTTATTAACAACTATGATATTTTTATTTGGCTTCCTAGATCAATATCATTTTGAGTTTTTTTTTTCTCTTTGTTCCTATTATGATGGATTTCCTCTCATTTTTCATTCCCACTCTCATCTTCATCAATCTCTTCTATTTTTTTTAATATTTTTCATATTGTTCATAATGAGACTTATCTTCTAAATATTTATGTTGCCCTAAAGAATTGAAAGTGCAATGAATAACCTCATTAGCATTTTCTTCTTTATATTGCTATGAAAAATCTAAACTACATAGATGGTCCTCCATAATTATTGCTTTCTTATGTTGTCCTAAAAACCATAAATTTCCTTGGATACCCTTCATATGATTTCTTTATTGTATAGATCTTGATACCCTTAAGTGTAATGAATACATTTTGTACTACTTTCATTTTTATTATATGGAGAAGTTTTTATGCTACTTGAGGAAAATAAAGTTGATTTACCTCGATTAAGCTTGACCTACTTCACATCATTTTATTTAAAATTTGCCTTCCCATCTTTCTTTGCTTTAAAATTTTAATGCTACTTACATTGCACTTCCTCATTCCTTTTATCATTTTTTCTTCTAATGGTTGATTTGAGTGAATCTAATGGCTTTTGTTATCTCATGATGTAGAGGTATTTTTCTTACCACTTTATTAGGAGTAGAAAATCCTTGATTTGACCTAGCTTGTCCTATGATACGATCTCCTTGTTTCATATTGAAGCTACCCTCATGCCTAAAAAATTCCATCTTTTTCTCCATCATTTTCACTTTGTAGTATCTTTTCATGTGCATAGTTTTTGTCTCCACAAAAAGATTCTCACTCCAAGGTCTTAAATATAATGCATATTTACCCCTAAACCAAGGGTATCCATCCATTATTTTATTCATTTTTTCTAAATTGGAGAAAATAATAAAAATCCTTTTGGAAGAAAATTTGTGGAGTAATTTAAATTTAATCCCCACTTGCACTTATACAAATTTGAATCATAGAAAAACCTAGACAATATCCATGGAAATTATATATTATGACTCTTTTTTTAAGAACCATTATATCATGCTCAATCATCTCATTCTTGGTAATCACTTGTAGTGTAGTATTTGGACATGATTTTCCATAGGTTCACTATTCCTCTTATTTCTAGCTAGGGCATTCATACTTCCAACTATGACATCCTTACTTCCAATTAGACCATCCTTACTTTCAGTAAGATCTTTAAAAATGAAAATCTTTCTATGTTACCTAGATATTCTTCACCTAAATCCTTTAAAGTCTCTTATAATCTAGAACAAGAAGTGACACTTGTTCCTTTATCTCACTTTGCTTTCACTTCCTGCTGCTCAGGCATTCTCCTACTCTCTCGTGACTTGCACACCCTCTCTTAAATATAAATAACTAACTACTTTATTAAAACTAATCTAATGTATGACAAATATTATGTAATATTATTGAGTAATATTATCTTTAAGAGGTCCAAGGTTCAAACCCCACTCAGTATGAAAGGGATTGGGATCCCTCATAAAACTTGTGTAAACTCATTGAAAAAATATTATTGAGTAATACATTTTTTATAACCAATTATTTTTCAAGATTTATTTTAAATTTATTTGAAGTTAATTATTAAATAATATCTATATCACTTCCCAAAAATATAGCTAATTTTAAAATTATTGTATGTCAATTTTAAACTATAATATATAATAAAACTTAAACATTTAACAAATTGTTTTATTAAAACTAGTCTAATAAGGTATGTTAGACTCTTAGTTAAAAGTTCAAACCACAACAAAAATGTGTAAATGTATATATATAATTACAGTGTAATACATATATTATTAATCAATCATCATTCAAGGTTTATTTAAAATTTATTATGTTTGAGAGATTCCAGAAATTCTAAAAATCGACCATTGAACATATTTAACATCTAATCTGAGTGGTTTAGAAGGACCTCATTTAAACTATAATACCTGCATAATATTCATGTCTCTCAACATTTGACAATGTCATGTGATTTAAGTTTTCTATATTCAACTATAACATCAAATCTTTATAATAAGAAATATTGGAGTGAAGGGGAATTAGGTCATTAAATATAAGAATCTATAGAAAGAAGAATATTGTAATAATAAAAATTTTAAAAAAATAAATGTTAAAATATTTTAATATAATTTAAAATACAATAAATTTATCTTTAAAATATAACATTAAAAAGAAAAACATTACAATAAAAACAAAGATGTTAAAATATAACATTAAAAAGAAAAACATTACAATAAAAACAAAGATGTTGAGAAATGAATATTAGAAAATTTTAATATAATCTAAAACACAATAAGTTTAATAAATTTACAGGGAATGTTATTTTTAATTTTGCAAACCAGATACCCATAGTATTATAATGGATAGTAATAATAAAAATCTGAGGTAGTGCAGAGCACAATATGCCATTTCTAATTTGTCAAACTAGATGCACATGTGCAATACATAGTAATAATTTTAAGGTGTGTGAGTCATCTATAGTAGATAGTAATATTGATCTCGTTAATTTTCTTAAAAAAATCAAATCTGATATTTTTACAAAGGGTATGATTTAAAGGATGCAAAAGAATAAAATATAATGAAAAACATAACCTGGCCTTCGTTTACTTACAGGATGCAAAAGAATAAAGTATAATTAAAAACATAACCTAGTGATCATCACAAGCCATATCTGATTATTTTATTTTTTTTATGTTTCAAGGTATCATAATAGCAGTTCAAAGAAATATCAATTACCTTTATAAAACCTATCTGTTGGAGACCTATTTGTTGAAACAAGAATTTGCAAAATCTGTTACTATGAATGTCGTCCTAAAAGTTTTAGACCAGCCATTTTATTATAAAGATGCTTATTATGCAATCATTACTCAAACAGAGGTTTTCAAACAACTATTTTCAGCATAAAAAATCTTTTAAACAGGAGAAAGAAAGATGATTAAGATGTAATTCCTTTCTGCATGTTTAACCTACCTTTGGACCTCAATTCATTGAATAAAACATTTCTTTAAAGAAAAACAAAAAAATCAAGATATAATCTCCTTCTTCATGGTTACCTATTCTTGAACCTCAATCAATTGAATAAATCTCTCCTGAAAAAAAAGATGATCGAGATATGATCTCCTCTTTCTCATATTATTTGGACTTCAATCAATTAAATAAAATATTCATTGAATTTTTTACAACAATAATAAGGTATTCACAGAATGGTAAGTCAAACGTTCATTAAGCGAAAGACAAAGGATGGAGTGCCCCTCTTAATCTTAATAAAAGAAATAATAAACAGAAAACATTCTGGACAAACTTGATAGATTTTCTCAAGATAATCCATAAGTCAATTCTGAACTGCATAAATACACAGCACTGAACTGAACAAAACTGAACCAGGCAACATACATAAAAAGAAAAAGGCTTCCCTAATCATGTTATTGCCACAACATCTAAACAACTTCATATCACCTACTTGCATTAATCTTGTGGGCATTTCTATCTCTTTCTTTTATTTCAACATTCTCAAAGACAGATTTTCAAAACCTTGAGTTATGTCATCCACTACACCAAAGGCATCCAGAGAGCCCAATCTCTCCACCATTTCCTCCAACAATGCTGTAAACACCACATCATCAACTTGTTGCCTATCAACATCCATGCTCTCCACATCTTCCCTTTCATCATCAAAATCCCTGCAGTTGACAGAACTCACATCAGACCCATCATGTTCCTCATAACGCCTCATGCACGTAATTAGCCCACTTATGACATTCTGTTTGACGTGCATATCTTTGTCACCTGCCGGCAATAAACCTGTTTCAGAATTATCCATAACCTCATCTTGGCAATATGGTTGACATGATCTTGGTCTTGGAGGTTTCCTCCTGTAATGCCCATAAACCCCATTGTTATTATTATTACTAGTCCTTCCATGAAGTCTTTGTCCTCCCCGGCCTGAAGTTCTCACATAATTTCTTGCTGGGTGCCCTCCCCGGCCTGAAGCTCTCTGATAATTTCTTGCTGGCTGCCATCCAAATCTAGAGAAATTTCTTGGGTTTCTGACTTCCAAATGGCGGTCTACCTCCAATGGGAGATGACAATCATGTCCATCCTGCCATGGTCTTTCTCTGAACTCCTGATAGTTGTTGTAGTTTCTTCTCCTGCGGTGATGGGGCCAAGTTGGAACTCTGAAATTGTTGTCATACTCCATGGAAGCAGCGTTAAAGCTAGCCTAGTTATTCCCTTAGCTATCCTTAAATCTCTCACAGCTACCCGCACAATGGCTTTGATGTTACCTTGGACTTCTACGGTATTTCTTTGGTATTTAAAATGATGCTAGGATCTTTCTTTTGCCGTTTCAAGTCCCTTTCTCTTTTGTCCAAACCAAGTCGGATGGAACTAAGTCTGGCCTAGAGATTAACGTGCATCTTGTGTGTTAATTGTTCCTTCTTGAGGTAAATTTCGTCCATCCTGATGCAGGATCATCCAGCTGGCAAGAGCCAACTACAGAGGATCTCATGCATTAGTTGGATTTTTACTATAAATAAATAAATAAATGTATTTTCAGGGAAAAAAAAAACTATAAACTTTATGCGAATAAAGAATGGATAAGAATGCTTAGTTGGCAATTCATTGCCCATGTTTATAAATAATAAGTGGATGTGGAGCGTGAGAGGGGAGCAAGGGGCTCCAAAGAATTTGGTACTCGGTGCAGTGGTTGTAAGGGGTTTTATATGAAACCTGAGAGGAAGAAAATTGGCACTCTATGCAGTGTTTGCAAGGGGTTTCTTGTATGAAGCCTCTGAGGAAGAAAATTTGCACTCTGTGCAGTGCTTGCAGGAGGTTCCTTGTATGAAGCCTCAGAGGAAGGAAATTGACACTTTGCACAGTGCTTGCAGGAGGTTTGAGATGTAAAACCTCAGAAGAAGGAGATTGGTACTCTGAGGAGTGCTTGCAGATATGTGGTGCTCTATGGAGAGCAATTGTGTAATGTTTGGTGTGGCAGTTGAAATATAAATAAAATAGAATTATGTGTTTTGTTTATGTGTTCATGTGTTATGTTGCTATGTAATTTGTCCTTGCAATTCATCTATTTGCAGATTAAAGTGGGTTCTTTATTTATTGCTTTTCTATGTGGTGGCATGAATATGTCTAAGCAGCTAGGAGAGGTTGTTGTTCAATTGACCCCCTCTCCACCGCAGCATCATTTTGGTATCACAGCGAGAAGATCGTTGGGGTCGAGCTTTGTGAGTAGGAGCTCACTTTTTTTCTTGCTACCTGGTGAATATGATGCGGGCTCATCCATCTGGCATGAACCAACCAAGAAAAGAAAAAATAGTTGGTGTATTTTTTTGGAAGGTTGGATAAGGATGAACCTGCAGTTGACAGCTAAGACTGGATAAGGATGGATAAGAATGCTTGGTTGTCATACGTAGCCAAATATTCATTGCTTTTTATGCCTATAAATAAGAAGTGGATGTGGATAGGGGTAGCAAGGGGAGCAGCAAAGGGGGATCCAAAGTAATTGGTACTTTGGACAGTGTTTGCAGGAGGTTTGAGATGTAAAACCTCAAAGAAGGAGATTGGTTATCTGAGGAGTGCATGCAGATGTGTGGTGCTCTATGGAGAGCAATTATGCAATGTTAATGTGGCCATTGAAATATAATAAAGTAGTATTTTGTGTGTTTCATGTGTTATGCAGTTCATTAATGGGGTTCTTTATTATTGTTTTTATGTGTGGTGGTATTAAAATGGTTTAATAGCTAGTAGAGGTTGTTTAATTGACCCCCTCCCCGCTACTGCATCAATTTGGTATCAGAGCAGAAGATCGATGGGATTGTGTATGATGCAGGAGCTTTGTGAGCAGGAGCTCAATTTTTTTTTTACTTGATGAGTTTGATGCAGGAGCATCCATCTGACAAGAGCCAACTACGGAGGACCTCATGCAAAAGCTGGATTTTTAGAAAAAAAAGATGTATTTTTAGAAAAAAAAAACTAGAAACTTCATGCGAATAAAGAATGGATAAGAATGCTTAGTTGTCAAATGGATAAGAATGCTTAGTTGGAAACTCATTGCCCATGTTTATAAATAAGAAGTGGATGTGGAGCGTGAGAGGGGAGCAAGGGGCTCCAAAGAATTTGGTACTCGGTGCAGTGCTTGTAGGGGGTTTTATATGAAACCTCAGAGGAAGAAATTGGCACTCTATGCAGTGCTTGCAGGGGGTTTCTTGTATGAAGCCTCAAAGGAAAAAAATTGGCAAAAAATAAGTGTGAGAGCTTAAGTAATAATAATAATAAAAGAAAAAAATATGAAATATAAAAAGCAATAGCAAGAATATACCCAAAAGAAAAAGGGGGAGTGATAATAATTTTTTTTGAAAGAATGCTTCCATGTTCATTTGGTTAAAACTGGTTTTGGATTTGTTAATGTCCTCTTTTTGTAGTGAGACTATGTTCAAAGTCTCTAGTTTGGCATATTTATTCTACGTCTTTATTAAGTGAGTGAATTTTTTAGAAATTGCATGTTGGTGTTGTTTCTAATTTGGTGAATGAATTTGTTGAAATTCATTTGGGGTGTCAACCAACAAAGACACCATTTCCTTACTTGATATTGAATGAATTTGTTGAAAATAAATTTGTTAAAATTCATTTGGGAAGACACCATTTCCTTGTGTGATGCACTTGGAATGTTGGAGGACACATCATGACCAGAAAAATAGGATGGATGTTGTAATTTGGAAACATAATCCTACTTTTACAGGGAGAAAGTTTTGTTTGATAAATTACAAAAACATTGGAACCTTAAGCATTAAGGGGAGAATGTTAGAGAATATTAATTAATTATTTTATTTATAATGCTTAAGGATTTGATAAGATAAAAGAAGCAACAATTAGGAGCTCGAGCTGCTAGTTATGTGCTTGTTATAGAAACTAATCATAACTAATTGATACTCCTATTAAATGTATCAATATTCTTGAATGTAATATCATCATCAAAATGATGTTTCCCCTTAAGTTTACTAGTAAAATTCAATTAGGGTATCTTGTTTTTATAAATGGATGATGTTATTTTGGTATAGACACCTAAAACATATCATTTTGAGGAGACTACCTATATAGACACCTTTTCAGGCCATATGACCCACCTTGGGCATCCTCAAGGTTTAACAGTGGTTTTTACCACTCAAACAAGGGCAAATTTCCTATTTTAGCTTGGACTATTCTATCCAAGGGTGACCTCTAGAGGTCACCCTACCCTAGGATGACTAGCAGTCACGGTCACCATACCCTAGGAAGACTGTGCATGTAACAAATTCAAGCTTTCGAGTTGAACCAAAATCAGTTACATGATAGCTAAGCATAAACTATCAAGCGCAAGAAGTTTCTAGAATAGGCGTTCGGTATTCCTAGATCCTAACCATTTCTTGATTCTTTGGCTTCTCCTGCAAGCCAATATTCTCATTTGGGAAATCTATAAGACACCAAGCCTTCATGAAAAATACTCTTAGTCTAATGCAATGAAGTACTGTCGAATTGAGGATTAAAGAGAGCAATTGGATGATAATGAAGTGCTACTGGATTTCATTCATGGAGTTCTCAGTTGCAACAAAGTATTTCCATAGATTTTGAAGACCAAATTCAACACTCTTTTACCATCAATGACCTTATTTTGTGCTAGTATCCATAATTTAATCATGCTTCAAGTGCACAACCCTTGAACAATCAATTTGACATATCAGTCCCAATAATTTTTGCATGGGTTATGAATAATTCCTTCACTGTTCAGCAACTATCTTACCCCAAGGTAGCCCGTAGGCACCGTCACCCTACCCTAGGACGGTTAGTAGGCCAGACCACTCTGCCTCAGAATGACCACTCGATGATATCTATTTTTACTACTTTTCTTGATTACAATAAGCTTATAAGCTTTTCATTTTTTTTCTAACATAGTTTAATTATGTTTTTTATGCATTTTTTATTGTTTTTAGCATCTCTTTTCATTTTCTTATCATGGATATGGGCCTCATCATGAGAGGTTCCTCATTTTTTATTAGTGTCTTGTGAGTGTTCTTGTGTGTACATTTTAGGTCTTAGCATGATCTATTAATATAAATATTCGTCACATTTATATCAGACCTTGTAGAGATCACAAGAACCCCCCCCCCCAAATCAATTTTGAGGGTGCAAATATTTTGTGGGATACACCTACCATTGGTTCTTTATTGTAAATTATATCAAATTGGTATTAAATCCCTAAGAGGGATATCATTGTAACCTCCTTGTGAAGGATAATTTCAATATTAATGAGAAGGGCACCATTTATTTATTTCTTGTTTGATCTTGATGGTTACATGATGTGTTATTCAATTTGATTTTATATAATTGCATAGGTGTATGATTTTTGAAGACTACAGTGGTGATCAAGGTGGTGGACTCTTTCTACATTTCACAATATCTATTTCTAATTACCTATTTATTTTATTTTATTGAATTACAGGTACTACCATCCTTGGTTAGAATGATCAACAATCACAGTCACCCTACCCTATAATGACTAGTAGACCCCGCCATCCTACCCAGATATGACCTCTAGAGTAGAGTTCAAAAATAAGAGAAACATCACCTTCATCAGATGTAGGCCGCGTCTATGAGTTTTTCTATACCTAATTTTGTTTCTTTTCATAGAAAATTATAGAAGAATTTTTAAATTTAAAACATTTTGCTTGTGATCACCCCTAGGTTAGGCAACCTCTATTACTGGCCTCTTCTAGGTAATAGACCCCTATTTTTCACTATCATTGTGTCAGATGACATCTGTTGTAGATCATCTTACACAAATATGACCTATGTTTGCTTACTATGTAGATTGTGTGCTTGTTTCCTATATTCCTCGGATGGGCTTGCATCACTATCTAGACACTGTCTCACATGTCATACTATATTTGCATCTATATCCTCCTTGTTAGTGTCCTCAACCTCAATTTTAGAACCACCAACTGTTCCACCTTGGCTACCTACCCCCTCATTATAGCTCATCCCCTAACCTATAAGTATCTCCACTTTATTCCTATCCATAATCTTTGTAGATGCTATAAATTGATTCACTTTTCATCAAAATCCATCAATTCACCCTCATACATTGACCCTCTAACCAACCAAGCCAATTTTCTCTTTTGAAAGCTTAAAATTGAGCATTCATTACCTCAAAAAGTAAGGTCATATTTGATCCCATTTTTTCCCTACCAAAACTTCTCCAAATTTCACAAAACTACCACCATTGGATTGGGCTAAAAATGATATTTTTGATGATATAAGGTTTACCTATATTCTAACATCATTTGGTCCCCTAAAATATAGAAAAAGTGCACATGGGTCACATCAGTCAAAAGTTGCAAGTTAAGGTGTGACCATACTTAGGTCGCAACCTACCTTGTGACCAAAGCAAATTTTTCTAAAATTTTACCACAAAGTATAAAATGATGATTCTAATACATTTCCCATGATTTTTATTCATTCAACTATACCAATAACTATTAGATTTTGATGTTATAAAAATAAAGCAAATGCAACCACAAATAATGAAATAAGCAAGCAATATTATAACTAATATAATGGCTAACCAATACACATGTAAATATGATAAGAAAATTTATAAAATACTCATGCAATAGCCATTAATGAAATCTCTTAAAAATGTACAATTCTATGTGAGGGAGGTGTCTAACACTCCATATTATAAAAATGCTCTACATTGTATCTATTACTATTCTACCTTATGCACTCTAAAATCCTCTTTAGTTTTCTACTCTAAGGAGTCCTATTTATAGTGAGACATAAATCCTGGCCTTCCATATTCCTATGAAACCTCACTATTCTATTCTTAGGACTCATCTACATGTGGACTACATGCACATTTACAACATTGCACATTATAATAATACTTGTGCATTTATTATATTGCTTTAAGCAAATACTTAAAACCTAATGTAAGATAAAATCCTAATCTAAATATATACCCATGATGGTACATTAGCAAGAACCAAATAATGTAATATATTCCAACACCCCCTTATATTACATTATTTGGGTATATAAGACTTTAGTCTTCAATATGGATCTTCATATTTTAAATATTATTTAGTTAAAATTGGTCCTTCTTCTTGTTCTTCTACTTCAATATTCATGTTGTCTTTATCTTTTAGATGTTTTTTAACTTGGTTTGGTCCTTATTCATTTGGTTTGGTCTTTGTGCTTTCTTCATTATATTCTTTATTTGTATCTTGATGAGTATCTTTGTCTTGTTCCTTCCTATCATGCTTCCTCTTCCTCCTTCTTCTTCTTCTCCTTTTTTTCATTTTTACTAGAGGAATTTTTCCTTCATGATGAGTTAGTATATCATCACAATAATATTGACTAGGATTGCTAGTTTGTTTCATGTCTTGAAAAAATTCAAAAATAATTAATGATAGATATGTCATCAAGCATTCTTTTGATGTGAATACAACTATATTTTGAGTGTTCCACCAAGCTCTAAAAAGTACTTCATGAAGATAACCAATTAATATTGTAAAATTTCCTTCCTTTGCTTCTTTGAGGAATGATGAGAATATTTCCTTTTTACTAGTGGACAAGTATTTGTACCCATCAAAAGTATCTATTAAATTTTGAGAGTAAAATTCCACTTCGTAAAATAGTTCTTCATTATTGAATGCATTCCTTACTATTTCATCCATGTTTCTTCTAGATTATCCTTTGAAGTAGAATTCCTTATAGCTCTTTAGTGTTTTGAGAATGCCTTGAGAATCTTAATGTTCAATCAATGGTTTTGATAAGACTTTACTTTTCTCAAATATCTATTTAGAATACCTTTTAATTATCAAGTATCTAGGATAGTTTTGATGAAAATTTTGTATTTCAAAAACTTTTGAAGTTGTCTACCTTATGATTCCCTAGTTTGAGTTTATGATCAAACTTGATAAGAACTTTTCAATTTACAAATTTTGTAAAATGCCTTCTATCTTGCAAGTGTTTGAATGTACTATGAACTTGATAGTATGCTTAGCTTTCAAGGTTTTACTTTGATTTGAATCCCTTTTGTCTCCCTAGTGATTTGATGACAAGTTTAATATAATGTTCAAAACCTATTATTTAAATGAATTTTTTATTTCCCCTTGTAGAAAACTTAAAGATGTAATTTAAAATAAAACTCTCAATATCTTTAAGATATTCAAGTTGGATTCTCTGTCTCTTAAATTTGAATATGAGACTAATAAAATTAATCTTCCAAATTTTAAGCAACTATAGAGTTTGTATTCCTTCAACATTTGTATAATGTAGTTTCTAAATTTCTATAATTTCAATTTGATGTAGGATTCCTTATATCTCCCTAGTTTAGAAATTTAGAAAAACTATGTATTTACAAATTAGACTTCAATTTGTAAGTAACCTTATGTCTCCTTGTTTTATGATTTGCAAATATTCAAAGCAATAATAGTAATGATTTTAATGCTTCTATTTCTACTTCTTTCTTAAGGTATTCAATATACTTTCTAGGGTATCTTTTTAACACCTTATTACTCCTACTATTAAATAACCCTAGAGTATAAAACTTGGTTAATTTCAACTTCAATATATGCCTTAATTTCTCCTTTGATCTTTGCAATGTTTATGAGGATAAATATTACCTTCTAGGCACCAAAAATCTACGTGCACTATCACTATGTTATGCACTCAAATGACTTGCAATCAAATCGATATTTGTGTATTAATGATATTTGACTACAATAACTCCTCAATGCACTCTAGTATTTGACTCATCATTGCTCTGCATAGTATATTTATGTGCTCCTTCTCACTCTAATCACATGCTCCCTTGGAATTATAATGTGTGCACTATATATACATCCTTTGAACATGTTTCTCCTTATTTATTCTAACTAACATGGAATGCAGCTAATGTCAAGTTGTGCAGAGAGTCTTCTACTCCTTGGTAACATATTGTGCAGTGTATTTCACTTCTCCAATACCTATGCCAAGTGGCACCAAGGTATTCACTTATTTATTCAATATTGTTTGAGGTATTCTCCTTGCCTAATGCTTCCTGAGAGTGTTATCTTACTTGAGTGTAGCCTCTTCACTATCGATGATGACACACTCTCTAATGGCATGTAACATCTTCTCCATGTGGTGAATGCTCTTCAAACACTTGGTCTTATCTTCACTTTCCCTAATATCATATTAAATTATTCCTTCAAGGTGTTTCACTGCACTTCTTGCAACTCCTTAATGCTCATGAATATCTTCATCTCTTTCTATGGTAGAGGATTCAACTGATTTGGTGGAAATCCTTCCAAGTTCTTGATGGCATTATAAGATGTATATATCCTCTAATTTCAATGCTTCTTTTAGGTGCCAACTGTGTAGGGTAGATTTAGGTAGTTAATAGTTTCTTCTTCTTATCTATATGAATTTGGTGCACTCCTGATGAATTATCACTACAATCCAATGTGTCTTATCCTTTCTTTGATATTGTAAGCTTACTGGATTTGTCTTACACCCTATAAGGATCTTCAACATTGTTTACCTGATCCAAATATGAATGCTTTCCTTCATGCAAGTCGATGTTGTTGCGAGGGTAGAATATGGACTAAGTCTTAGTGCCAATGATGTCTTATCTATTGGAAGATGCACCTTTTTATTACATTGCTTGGTCTAGACTTCACTATACCTCTTTATATTACCTTCACCAAAGGCTATTGAATGCTATATGTACCTTACCTTACCTTCACCAAAGACTTTTGAATGCTAGACTTAACTGCTTTGATTATTGTAGTTTTTCTATTGAGTTATTTTACCTTTATCTCAATAGTCCTTAGATGAATACGCAACTTAAGAAGTTTTAAATCGATCTTTTACTTTTGCCTTTTTTATTAAAATATTCCAAGCAATATATTATTTTATTGATTGTAAATATGCAGGTTTGATGATGTCCAAGATATCTCCTTTTCACATTGGAGATACTAAACCTTAGATCTCTATTTGATGGCTCTAATGTGATGCCCTTGAAATCTTAAGATTCACTAATTTAAGTGCTTACCCCCCTGTACTTTAAACTAGCACCCTTCCTTTTACTAAGAAGGGGTTTCAATGTTGCCTTCTTCTCCTTGGCAACTTTCTACTATTTATCTTATCTTGTTTAACTTTCAATAATGATTCCAAGCCTTTTAATCATGCAAGTAGTTTGCCTCTTATATAAATATACTCTACATGGGAGTATATCAAATATGTGCTCTAGAATAATGTCTTATTTTGCTTTGAATAGACAATAGAAAGTTGATATTTTTATTTCTCTTGAAATATATCTAACTTCTATTTTTATGTGTAGGTTTGAACCTTGTAGAAATTAACTTCTGCACTACCTTGAAGAATTTAAATTCAAAACCTTTTCATGTAAATTTTAAACCTCAAAATTGGTGCTTAATAAACTTAATAATGAACCAAATATAAGAGTTCAAATAATAAACCTTTTGCACATAAGTTGCATACCTTTTCAACCTTGATTTGATGATGATTTTTTTGGTGATTTGGATCACCTAAATGTTGCCTTGTACTAGATGAAATTGCAGCTCTTCGTAGTTGTCCAAACCAACTCTTTAACTCACCTATTTGCAGATTTGAAAGTCCTCTAACTTGCTGCCTATAAATCTAGTTTAGTGTCCTCAAATATCCCTTAGGATACACCCTAAAAATATGAAAATTATAAGCTATTAATGCTGCCTAAATTTTTTCTTTCTTGTTGTCCTAAAATATGAAATGTTTAGATTGTAAAGCAGTCAATTTCTCCTCCAAAATGGTGTCCTTGAGTCTCAAAATTTTGGTAGGAAAATCCTCAAAATCATAGCTGAAATTTTCCTTTAAGAAACCTTCAATTTTATGATATAAAAAAAACAAACCTCCTCTTCTCTAAAATAGTCTTTAAGTCTTCAATGAAAATCTCCAAATCTCTTTGATTTGGTATTTTCTTCTAACTCATTTCTCCTTCAACTTCCTTGTTGAATTTTGGTTTCAATAATGGCATTATTATCAAGAATATAAAAGTATTAATGTCTTCACTAATCTCCTCAAAATTTTTGAAAACTTCTTTCCAAATACTTCTTCTTTGGGATTGTGTTCAGATGGCGATAATTGTCCCAAATTCTGTTCTATTAGGATATTTTCCTTAGAAAATTTATCCAATGATTTCTCTTGAAATATCCTCCAATTATATTCTATAACACCCCTTCAATGAGGCTTTACTAGCCTCCTCATTCTATCTTATTCCAAGTAGCTTGAGGCATACTCCTTGGGCCTTCAATCCTACAACTTCTCTTCTTCTCAAAATTTCAATGAGATCTTCCTTGATCTCTTCAATCTTCAACTATGGAAGTTTTGCAATGGGATATCTTTCTTGGATCTCCTAATTCTGATCCTATTAAAATTTGCAATAAGAATTTTGGTATTTCTTCTCTATCTTCAATATTCCAAAAATGGAAGTTCTTCAATGAGACCTCCTTTGGGTTTTCTTCTTCAATATGAAGCCTTAATCTTCAATGGAGATATCCAATCTCCAATCTTCTTCAGGACTCTTTTCCTTGAGTCTTTTCTTACTTTAATGGGGTATTATTTCTAGGACCTCCTCCTTGATTTATAGTCTTCAGTGTGGCTTCCTTGGCCTCTATATATCTTCTTAATCTCCAAATTGGAGTATTTAATCTAAAAATCCTGCAATGAGATATTTTTTCTTGGGCCTCCAAGTATTTAATCTCCAGCTTGTTTTTATAGGTACTATATTGATTCCAAAGAAGATATTATTCCTTTATATTATATGAAGATTCTCAAATTTCTTTGAATATCCTTTTTTTATACAACAAAGTATTAGGAAATGATACTAGAAATTTCTTTGAATCTATAGAAAATAATATTCACTAGTTGATTTGTCAATGTAGTGGAATCAATGTTGAGTTCTAGTCTTCACAAGTTTTTATGTAACTTTTTGGAAAGACTCTAGCCAAATGTAATCTCAAAAATTCTAAAAATAAGATTTTCTATCTACTCTTAATATCTCTTGTGAATCTCTCTATTTCCTATCGATCTACCTAGTGCTCTAATACCATTGTTAGCTTTTGATGTTATAAAGTTAAAGTAAATGCAACCACAAGTAATGAAATAAGCAAGCAATGTTATAACTATGATAATGATTAACTAATAAGTATTTATATATGATAAGAAAATTTTCAAAAATACTCATGCAATAGCAATTAATGAAATCAACACAAAAATGTACAATGTTATGCAATGGAGGTCTCTAACACTCCACATTACAAAAGTACTCTACATTGTGTCTACTACTCTTCTACATTATGCACTTCACTCTTCTACTCTAAATACTCTTCACTCTTCTACATTATGCACTTCACTCTTCTAAATACTCTTCACTCTTCTACTCTAAGAAGGCCTATTTATAGTGAGACATGACTCTTGGTCTTCCATATTCCTATGATACCTCACTATTCTATTCTTAGGACTCATGTACATGTGGACTACATGCACATTTACATCATTGCACATTCTAATAATACTTGTGCATTTATTACATTACTTTAAGAAAATATTTAAAATATAATTTAAGATAAACTCCTAATCTAAATATGTACCCATGATGGTACATTAGCAAGAACCAAATAATGTAATATATTCCAACAATAACCACTTTGTCAAGTGTTTCATAACTACTTGGAATTCTCTTCTCCCATCAACTCATTTCTTGAGGGAGTAAACATCATATAAAATCCACCTCATGTGTGATCAATAAACAAACAATTAATCTTAAAAATTGCTTTTATCCAAGAAATTTACCTAAGACCATCTTGAATCCCTCTTTTGTTGGTATAAACAAAAAGCAAAATCTCAATTAAATTTGATATGGTCTCTGCCAATTTCTATATGGTTACCCATGAATCCCCTTCATTGATGTGGTAAGTTAAGTCTACTAAAAATTAACCAAAGCCTCATGAGGACACCTATCCTTACCTGGTCAATTTATCACATTCAGTCAAGCTCAAAATCCTATCAAACGTAAAGTTTCAGAGAGATTCACTCCTTTCAAAATCAGGGTATCTTACATTTATTATGATAGTGAGAAAATCATGTGTCTCCTTCCTCAAATAAATCATCATGGCTCAACATAAATACCATGACCAACCACAATCACTCATCATTTTCATCATTCCTAACCACTACATGCTAATCTAATGGTATTTCATTATCAAGTGATTTGTTGTTATCTTTAGCTTCTTCACCCATCAACTCATCATTTGAGGGGGTTGACATCAAACAAAACAATCCACCTTGCATGTGATCAATAATCAAACACTCAATCTTGAAAAGTGTATTTGTACAAGAACCTTTGCGAGAGATTATCTCAAGCCCTCCTTTGCTAGGACAAACAAAAGTATAATTTCTCTTCTCAAAAACTCCAATTCAAACAAATATTTGATAGGCACAATGCCTAAGTCTATAATTCAACCATGGATTTCCTTCTTCAGAGTGGTAGTTGTAAGACCATTTACAAATGAAGCACCTGATAAAAATGTACCAAGGGCTAAACAACTTACCAAAGCAAATCACACTCAATAATGCATCAAAGAAAAAATTTTAAAGACATTTATCCCTTCCATAAAAGGGTAATTTTATATTGATCATGATAGTAAGGTAATACCACATCTAATCTCCCAATAATAATCATGGTATAACAAAATTTGAAATCATCAATGATCATCCATCATAAAATTCTTCTTCAAAATCAAACCACCAATCTGGTGTCATAATGTTTTGCACTGCACTATGTTTTCACACAATGCAATACAAAAAGGAGTAAATGTAGACACCCAAAAGTTTCACATTTCCACTTCTCCCATCATCTCAACTGATCAATTTGTAAAACCCATAAAATTTGCATACATTAGTCTCAAAACACTATTCGTTTATCAAAATTACTATTCATAATCTCCCTTGGACCACTTAAGCTTTTTCTTATGCTTAATATCCTCAAGAAACCATCATGTTTGCCTAACCTTGGCTAATCTCTAACCTTGTCAAGGTCACCCCACAGTCAAATTCCATTACATGGTCAACCTAACCATGGTCAATTAGATATTTGGCCACCTCATCTAGTCTACTCTTTGACTAGCCTTGGTTCCACATCACCCATTTGACCATAGACTAACCTAGAGTCAACCTAAGTAGGGTTAACTTTACCCTTTCTCCACACATCTCCCCATGAGCATTTAGGGCCTTAAATATATTTCAAAGACTTTTGTGTCACAAATCCTGGGCCAAGGGTGAGTCACCCTCCACCTCACCTAAAAATTCAATAACTAACCTAGGGTCAACCTCACCCGAGGAAGACTTAACCCTTGCTCCATTTCAAATATCCATGTGTATTTAAGTCTATAAATGATATTTCAATACTTTTAGGTTTCAAAGCATGGGCCAAGGTTGAGTCATTTTCCATCTCACTCAAGTCAACTCTTAACCCATGATTAATCATACTATGATTAATATTTATCCCCAACTCCACTCCACATCCCCATGCTCATTTATGACATGCATGTGGATGAGGAATTCTCTCACCCAATTGTACTTATGAGGTATGCCACATCAGGGAACACCTTATAGGGGACACCCCACAAGGGACACCTAATAAGACACCTTAGCCCCCCTAACCTCTCCAAATTCTATATATAGAGGGCCATTTATTCTATCTTCAATAGTCCACCATTTACATACCCAAACTCTACCAAAATCTATCTAGGTTGTCCCACATTCCATCGTCCAATTTACCATAAATCACCACCTCAAACATCTTTTTGCATTATTTTTATGTCACTTTGTAGGTTATGAAGGTGACCCAACAAATGTAGGAGCTCCAATAGTTGCATAAGGCTATTCTAAATCACCTATAATTAATCTAGGGTATAAAAATCAAGGTTGCAAGGTACACTATGACCCAAAATGGTTAGACCCTAGGGTGTGACCCTTTTAAGGGTCAATTTTAGACATCAAAAGGATAGAAAATCCTCTAGGGAGGTAAGTATCACCATCCAAAACTGGTTTTGTAATCATTTTTATGGATTTTATAATAGATTAACTTCATTTTGAGTTTTTTTCTTCAAACACGATGGGTATGATCAAGGCAAACCCCCAAGAATTCTAACCCCTTTTATAGGTATTGCAGGTCTTGAGGATAGGTAAGATCAATAGTGGCACATGAGAAGTAAGCCCACTCAAGTTGAGGATATTTCAAAAGACTATTAATGTGTTTTTGTTCTCCTTACTGAATAAGGGTTTCCCACTTCTTAAAACCCCATTTTGTGGCCTTCAAAGACACTTTTGTAAAAGGGCATACCTTGTATCCCTTTAAACCATCAATTGCAAACAACAACAATTTTCCATCAGCTCATCAACATCTAACATTTCAACATCATAATCCTAGTAGATAACAAAAATTACATGAAATACATTATTTTCTTCATAATGTCTCATATATAAAATTAGCCTAATATTAGAATTTTGAGTCACATACATATATTTATTACTTGATAGTCTCTCATCCAACATAATTTCAAAACTATCCATATCCTCATCTTGGTCATATGGGTGATATGATCTTGGTCTTGCACATATCCTATTGAAATACCTATAAACTCCATTATTATTATTCCTATTACCATTCCTTCTATGAAGCCTACATCCTCACCAAATATAATTTTATAACTAGATTTTTATTGGGTACCCTTTGTCATGCATGGATTTTATCTTCCAATTTGGAGGTGATCCTCCAAATCTAGAGGAATTTCTTAGGTTTCTAACTTTTTAATTATGGTCTACCTCTAATGAAATTTGATAATCAAGTCCATATTTTCTTGGTCTATCTATGATCTTGATAGTTATTATCATTTGAAATCTAAAGATTGAGACACAAAATTGCTAGATGTCAATTTTTATCTTTTTGGTTAATTATCTAGGATGGATGCTAGACATTAGTCAAATAATATATATATATATATATATATATATATATATATATATATATATATATGGATTAATATGTACAAAGTAAAAGTGAAACTAGAAACGTATGTTGTTTGTGTCACTAGTGGTAAACTACGTAGTTTTATGGTTTCTAAAAAGATATAGTTGTTGACATTGATAAATTTAAGTATTGATGTTATGGATTAGAATTATAAAATATAAAGTATTCTTTTTAGGTAGGATATGTAAAATATATTGTTTCTTACGTAAATTGGCATATAGTTTATCCTATTAAACAACTTTCTCAATAAATATACTAACTTTAAATGGAATGAGAACTAAAATGAAATATTTAATGACTTTAAGGGTTTTCTTATATGCCCATTACTATTGAGGATATCAAATCCAAATAAGTATTTAATAGTATACATTTCTTGTACTCATGTATTCCTAGGAGAGGTGTTTTACATCAAGATGACAATGATTAGGAGTAAGTTCAATCTATTGTACTAGCAACAATAGTGTTGATGGAAACTAGATATAGTTTTATAGGTTGATAGTTTTGAGGGCTTGGACCATTGGTCAAAAGTGCTCCCTTGGGAGGGTGGAGACCATGATTTGAATCCTTCAAGCCTCATAGAAATTAAGGGTATGTCATACCACTATTATCGACTATGTTAGAAAGTTTACCCAATGTAACTAGAGGTTATTGTAGGTGATCTTTCTCACCTACATCCACTATGAGATATAGTTTAGACCAAATAGTTATTTTGGTAAAAAATAGTGTAGTAATGATAATGTAGCAGTGTAGAAGAGCAACAAAAGAAGACACTAGAGCAAATAAAGTGGGCCAAAATATTTTTTAAAGAAGCAAGTTGCAAATAGGTGTGGTCATATACAAAATAGACTAGGATGGGGAAAATGGCACTTGACATTCTTCGAAGAAGATAAAAAACAACAAAAACTTGGTATTTTATATTCTTCAAAGAAGAGGAAAAGCAAAGGGACAAGACCCAACACCCATCACCCGATGCTTGATAGTGAAGACAAATAATTAAAGCTTATCAAATAGACAATAATATTGATGTCGTCAAAAGGGCATAAAATATTTGATATGGTGTAAAATAATTCTAGGCAAAGAATATCTTAAGTCATTCAATCTGAAACCTAGCATCTAGCACTATATCTTGCAAAACTTCTAAAGATGTCATACTTTAGAATGTAATGACGTCGACATTAATATCTTTAATATTTGACAAGCCACATGCATTCTTGGATGAAGCAACCCAATAAAAAAACATTATAATAACCAAGGACCCTTAGCATCTGATAAGGATAAGTGCAATCTGACATGAGGAGCAAGAAGTAATGGAAAAACTTGAAGATAAGCAATAGACCTTATTAATACCAACATCTAAAAAGTAAGCTAGAACTATCCATTCCAATAGGTATGCATGTATCAATAAACCACCTAGAATCATCACTGTCAAAAGATCTCAATGATCGAAGCCTTCTAAACAACACACCTACCCTTGCTCAACTAATTACACAATAGAAAGGAATGGACTGTCACCTGATGGTTACAATCCAATGATGTAGCATGCAAGACAACCTCAAGATAATATTTGCATCATCCACATTAATAATACATGCTTTAAGTGGTTAATAACAACTGAGCTAAATGTGACAACTACTCTACACACCTGTCCTAGAACCTATAATATGCTCTAACAACAATAATTCTAGGATATTTGAATACAATGTAAATATATATATACTATAATGCAAGTCATTCTAATGGTTGGTTGTTTGGTGTTTACAATTGACATGATTGTATTTATTGAGGCTATACTCCTTGAATGAGAATTGTATTATTGTCAAGACTCTTGCCAACTTCTTGTGCAATATATGTATGTATGTTTTAATGTGTTAATAAGTTTCTCATAAATATATGAATGAATATTCTAATACAATTATTCTATATTCTACATTTCTATTTGGATTCTCATTATAGTTGTATAATGATTTAGCATAGTTAAGAAGTGCTTAATAATAAATGTTTTAAATACATAAAGGATGCAGGCTATTCTATTAGGTGTTCAATTTTATTTTAAATTGCAAGACTCTATGTAGCATATCTCTTGACGTTTCCAAATTTGTACCACTTTTAGCATGTCTATCTAACCCCACACATTTTTTTCTTTAGCCTACAACCCCCCCATTTAGATAGATTAGGTAGGTAAAGTAATTTGCCTTCTCTGGAGGCTAACTGAAAAATCCCTTTTCTTCGAATCTTCTAATATCTTGGTCAAAGTCTTAAGGGTGCATATTGACCTTATTTTTTTACTTAGGTAAATTTTAAAACCAATATTTACATTGACACAACCGCAACATCACATACCCATTGTACGACCAATAATTAATTTATGGCACACCCAGTGGGACCCAAGGTCTCACTTCCCTTGAATAGGTAGCATTTTTTCTAGTATTTGATAGTTATAATCTATCTAAGATACAAATAGATATTTCTAGCATAATTTTCTTGAGGACTCAATATTTTGGTGAATAGTCCTAACCTCACTTATAAAGATTGTATAGTCACCTAGTGATTATTTTGAATCAAGAATCCTAAAAAGTGAAAACTCTACTAAAGGAAAGGCTCAAAATAAAATGGTGAAAGTACCAAAAAGCCAAAATAATATACTATATATAGAACAATTGGTTCTACAGATTCCTTAACAAAAATCATAGAACCATGGTTGGATAAAATTTTTTGGCCTATAATAGCATTGGACCACTTAACTTTCTAGTTATCCATGAAATTCCTCAAATTATATGGAAAATTGTGTCCATATATGATAACACTAAAAAAATTTCTTATGAGCATTGCCAAGATGTCTCATCCCTAGCCACCCTTTGCAACATTACCCATGAATGGTGAGACTATTGGATCAATATTTTTGAGATAAGGTATTGGAATGGTATAGGTCCTTAGTAGATAATAATATTAAGACCTTTGAAGATATATTTGGATCCTTCATTTCTTTGTTTGATGACCTAGAGGACCCTTTAATATTGCTCGCTCATATTTCATGTATCGAAAGATATGTTTAGGTGAGTCCTTTAGATTTTAACATCTGGTTCAAAAGAATCTAGATAAATATTCCTTGTGAAGTGAGACCTTCCCAAGTATAATATTATACATATTACCTCTGAGCCTTAGATCTAGATTTAATCCTTTAGGTCCAACCACACAAAAAAAAAAGGATTCCCACAAGTTTTCTGTCTAGCTATATTGCCTAATAATGCCTATTTTAGTAGGGAAACTTCCATGCACCGCTGGGAACCATCAGAGGAGTTCATAGGAAACTACCTTGTCCATATTTTTCTCACAATAGTCTCTCTCCCTAAATACAGGCCCTTTGAGAGGACCAACCAAAGATGAAAGTAGGCCCACTACCACAATCAATGAGCCCTAAAAAATCAAAGTATTGAAAGCTACATTTCAATATCTCAACAAGTGGTTAGAACAATAGGATAATGAGAAATATTTTAGTATACACCATCATATCATCATAAAAAATGAAAAGACAAATATAGAATCAAAAATAAAATAAACCTAGATTCAGATAAATAAAGGTCCTCGGTTATGAATCTAGAATATCTAAATGTCTTCCTAATAAATTTGGATGGATTTATAGTAGTAGGAAGGATATATTTATCATATATAAAAATTCTAGTCAAATTTGAGCATGATACCTATTCAACATACTCAAGGTACTATCAAAAACTGGGACAAAGAGCAAAGAGTAGGGTGAAAAATAAATCAAAGGTAAAAAATGGTACCAAAACAACAAAAAAAACAACAATGGGATGAATCTTTAGGAAAATGCAAGTAGAGTTCATATCCATGGAATATTTTTTGACAAAAAATTCAAGCCCATAAGAAATTGTACTATCCAACAATAAAAAAAAGGACAAAGGATGGAAACGGTCTAGCAATACAAAGAATTATTTCAAAAGGTATCTTAGGAGCTAAATAATAAATTGTTGGTTACAAAGCAGGTTGACCTTGTCGAACCTTCCCTTAAGCAAGTGATGAATAAAAAAATGATTGCCAAGATAATCTATTGGTATTTATGCAATCCTTGCTCATGTGACATCAAGCCTAATCCCCACCATTCTACACATACTTGTACATAAATTGTTGGGTTGTACATAACTATTTAATTACTGAAGAAAGTACTATCACAATGATAACTTAGGATATCTACGAGGCCATGGATACGAGATATTCATGGCTAGACTCTAGACCATTGATATACAAGGGGATTCATATTCAAACAACTTGTGTCATACATAAGGTTTCCATGCTACTACACAAATGTTTAGAATTTATTTATTAAAATCCATTTAAATTAAAACCCATTTAACCCCTTAAAATAAGTATAAAAGTATCTATGTCTTATATTTATTTATTAGGGAAAAATATTTTCCCTTTGATAAAAACTACCTTTTTAGCAGGGTTATGCATAAGGGGTCGGCCCCAAAATCTATTTATAAAATCAAGGCGAATTGTCTTGGAATCCCGATGAAATTTGTAGAAGTATACATGGCGAATTGCATTTATTTATCTCCAAAAATTTTCAAATCGTGGCGAATTTCATTAATTTATCTCCAAAAATTTTCAAACCATGGTGAATTTTTCTATGTTGGGGGCTATGAATATCGGTTTGCAAAATCTAAAAATGTATGACATACTTAAAAGCTTTAGGTTGATATGAAAGACTTTAGGTCAACATGACGATCGATGGCATGATGATCGGTTGTAGGCATGACGATGGTATATAGGGATATTGATCAGTTCAGCATGATGATCAGTTGTAGGCATGACGATCAACTATAGGAATGTCGATCGATTGTAAGTATGACGATCGGTTATAGATATGATGATCAGCTGTAGACATGATGATCGATTATGAATATGATAGTCGATGACACACATGAAAATTGGTTGCAGGTATGTCGATCAGTTGTAGGTATGTCGATCTGGTGCAGGTATGTTGATCTGGTATGAGGATCGATTGTAGAAATGTCAATCGGTTGTATGCATGACGAGATATCAATCGACTATAGGCATGATGATCAGTTGTAGGAATGATGATCAATTGTAGGGATGTTGATCAGTTGTAGGAATATTGATCAGGTGCACATATGATGATCGATGATAGGTATGATGATCGATTGTAGGATTGTCGATCGGTTGTAGGTATGATGATCGGATGTAGGAATATCGATCAGGTGTAGGTATGTCAATTGGTTGTAGGGATGTCGATCGGTTGCATATATGATGATCCATTGTAGGAATGTCGATCGGGTGCACATAAGATGATCGATAATATGTATGATGATCAGTTGCAGTAATGTCGATCGGATGTAGACATGATGATCAGATGCAAGAATGTTGATCAGGTGTAGGTAAATCGATCGGTTGTAGGGATGTCGATCGGTTGTATGTATGATGATCCATTGTAGGAATGTTGATCGGGTGCACATACGATGATCGATGATAGGTATGATGATCGATTGTAGTAATATCGATTGGATGTAGGCATGATGATCAGATGCATGTCGATCGATTGCAAGTGTGTCGATGTGCTGCAATAGTGTCGAGTTCCCAGTTGGTAGCAGTGGTGCATCTGTACCATGTGTCATCCATCCATGAAATGATTGCATGCAGAGGACATGTGTCACCCATCCAAGAGCTGATTGCATGCATAAAAGTCTATATAAAGGGATTAACAATCATTTTTTCACCTTTTCTATCATATTTTTAACCATTTTCCTCTCATTTTAATGTATTCTTACCCCTTTTCCTCTCATTTTAATGTATTCTTAACCCTCTTCCTCCACTTTTATCTTGGTTTTAACATTTTACCTTAATTTTTAAGTGATTTTTAACCCTTTTTCTCTCATTTGAACCCTTTTCCACTGTATCTTCTTATCCATACTCGTACACCCTATGGCATCCCCTACAACCCCTAGAATGTTTAAAGTTAATTATAAAAACCTGGTTTACCCCCTGATTTCAGAAATTTTATCAACACCGGGTTACGACATGTCTTGGGTCATGGACTCTGGTCTTCGGGGTCTAGTTTCAATGTCATAGTTTGACACGGACATAAAACTACTGGAGAAGATCATTGCAGGTTATAATATTGATTCGGGTAAGGTAAATCTTGTCATCGACAACAAAAACATCGTTCTTTCTTTCACAGCCACAGATGTCGCCAGATTGACAACATTGCCCCATGCTAGTTGTGAGCCTATCACTTCCAAATACCAATTAACTGATGATGACAAACTCTACTTGGAGACCAACTTCAATGTGCAATCGAAATATTTTCAAGGTATAACTATTTTTTTATTTAATTGAATTTAAATTCTAGTCACTGGTGTACAATTACTGATTTTATTTTTTTGCAGTTACGTCCACCAAGTCCAGAAGGGGTTTGACCATACCGATGATTGAAAATAAATTTCTTCGGGCATGTTGCGAATTCTTCCTTGCCAGACTCATTCTGCAAGGAAGGCTGATAAAAATTCTGATGTGGGCCTTAGCGTATTTGGTCCATTGTATTGCACACCAAAAATTCGACTGGTCCACCTATGTCTCACATCGGATCAGATTGGAAATAGAGAACGTGAAAACCCACGCTTCACCCTCATCGATAGTTAGCACATGCAATTATATTATTGCTTTTTTTATGAATATTTTTATAATTTGTAGAACACTCTAGTACCAACATCTTGGCACTCAACCCTAGTCAATTTAGCCATGACAGAACAACAGGTTCAGGTAATTTTTTTGTTAATATTTAAGTAAAATTTTTTATTTTTCCATTGTTTGTCTTTTTGTAATTTTGACATTTTATACCAAACATAAAAAAGGGCATCCTCTTCCTCTTCAAAGTTAGAGAGTTATAATCCAGAGGAATCAGGAGACTCTAAAACACCTACGGAGGAAACAACACCACCGCTAAGGAGAAGATCAACAAGGAAACATAGAAGATCTAGTTCTCCTGATCGTCGACAACCTCCACCTATGGCTGCACGTCCAATGCCAATGGGCGTAGTTGCACAAGAGGTTTCATCTTCGGGGAGTAAGTTTTAATTACTACCTAAACAAATTTTTTACAAATTTTTACTATTTTTAATTAATTTTGTTTTTTTCAGATGTACAACATGCCCACATTCCATTTGCAATAGCAGCTATGCAAGATGTTTTTTCTTCTGTCGGTAAGTGTTATAACAAATTTTGCAACCAATTTTCATAATTTAATTTTATAACTAGTTTTTATTTTCTACCTTCACAAATTTTATAACTAATTTTTATTTTTATGTTTTAAGTTCCCTTACAACAATTTCATCAACAAAATCAACAAATTTCGCCCCCTCCTCCACAATGCCAAACTCAAATGCGAGGTCAATGCTTCCTAGTTGGAAAACACATTCTTCCATCTAGGCCATAGAGAGAAGCAACACAACAATTTTCAGAGAAAGAAGCATCAAAGACATTTTTAGGATTCAATCGTATTTCTATTGCTAATTTTACTTTTAAGGATATACCGAAAGCTTCTGGTGCTGGGTTGGATGAAGTTCCACTTGATAAAGATTTCTTTTTGCAAGATAACACACCCACTACTTTTCAACTATCAGAATTGCTTCAAGACAAAGGAAATGAAGGTGCAAAATGTTCAAGCAAATCTCCTCCAAGGGAAACAAGCACCCATCAGGCTCCTCCTCGACCAGAGGATGAAAGATTAAATATTTCAGAAAAATATTTGGTTTCTGATAACGTTGAATCTACAATTAAGGATTTACTACTTCCAGATATAACATAAATGAAAAAATGGGAGTATCGAGCCAAGGTGTTGATAAAGGAAATTAATGCCCGATACAATAATTTTTCAAAAAGAGAAAAAAAAATTGTTGTTGAAAATGAACCTAAAAATATGGAGGCTCTACTACAACAAGTAAAATCTGGCATTGTGAAGGTGAATACATCATACACAGATGAAATTTTAAAGTTTATGATGAACAGATTGGAGAACATAAACGGTGAGGCCCAAGCTTATTACAATGAATGGGCCAGTGATAAGAAAAAGGTTGTTGTTGTTGTAGCTGCAAAGAATGTTGCTTGAGGTTTGACTTAATCACTTTTGTGTTCAAAAATTTGTTGTTCTCTTTTTTAAAATGTAATTATCTTTTCATGTTGATTAACTATTTTTCCTTTTTGTAGGTAAAGTATGAAAATCTCAAGAAGCAGGTTCAAAACCTGCATGACTATCTCAGGATGGCAAAGGAGTTCTTAAACGCTTCCATGGCAATGAAAAAAAGAGCACATGAATCAGTTCGACAAAACAACATTTTGTGGAAAATCATTATCCGCAATGGATTGGATCCTGATGTTCTGCTAAAGGAGAAGGGTAAAGAAGTTCAAGGACCAACATCTGAAGATGTTGGCAAAGAAGAAAACACCCTTCTCGATGGATTGCAAAATGTTGAGAAGATCCTTGTCAATTCTGGAGCAATTGATAGTACTGTTACCCAACCCGAGAAAAGAGCCGTTGGAATGCAGAATGTGGAAATCGTGGAAGTAGTGGATGAGGAAAAAGGAGTTGAACATGGGAAAGATGAGGGAGGAGCCATTGCTATGGAGAATGTGGAAGTCATTGAGAAGGCAAAAGGAGTGGTGGAAGGGGGAAAAGATTCTGAAGTGAGAAATTGAATTTTAAAACTTGATATTTCGAAAGACAATTTTAAGACATTTCATATGTTTTCATTTGAAAACAAGATACTTGCTTTTAATATTTTACTATTACACTATTTACATTTATAATTGTGTGTTATTTTCATCTCTTAAGTATTATGGTGTTTCAAATATGCTTGAGTTTACGTAGAATATATGTATGCATAGGTATAGATTTACATGTTATTCAAAGTTATTCATGTTGTGATATAAAAATGAGTATTGTCTTGTGGATTCTGCTATGTTGTTTTTATATTTCAATTTTCAAATGAGTTTACGAAGGATATATCTGTGCATGGGTTTAAATTTTTAGTTTATTCAAAGTCATTCTTGTTGTTGTATAGAAAAGTGTTTTGTCTTTTTTATTATGCTATATTGTTTTCATATTCAATGTTAGTTTACGATGGAGATATTAATGAAAGGGTTAAATTTCAATTTCCATATATTATGCTATGTTGTTTTTATATTTCAATTTTCAAATGAGTTTACGAATGATATATCTATGCATGTGTTTAAATTTCAGTTTATTCATATTCATTCTTGTTGTAGTATAAAAGTGAGTATTTTCATTTCTATTATGCTATATTGTTTTTATATTTCAAGTGAGTTTACAAAGGATATATCTATGCATGGGTTTCAATTTTTAGTGCATTCATAGTCATTCTAGTTGTATAAAAATGTGTATGGTCATTTGTATTATGCTATATTGTTTTTATATTTCAAAGTGAGTTTACGAAGGATATATCTATGCATGGGTTTCAATTTTTAGTGCATTCATAGTTAGTCATTATAGTTGTATAAAAATGAATATGGTAATTTGTATTATGCTATATTGTTTTTATATTTCAAAGTGAGTTTACAATGGATATATCTATGAATGGGTTTAAATTTTCATTTTCCATATCTAGAGTAATATACTACATGCATTTTTCATACATATGTAGAGAAATTTTTACTAGTTATGTATGTATACAAGGTTTACTCAATGACAAAGCATAAATCATAAAAAATCACTATATTTTGTCATATCATACAACTAATGATACTAATGATACATACATACATTTAAATTCAAAGGAAAAATAACTATGTTTTGTCAACATATACAATTAGTTCAATAACATAGCATCATTACGTATACATGGTTTTCAAATTTTCAACTTACTCAAAGCTATAGCTTAAATCATAAATTTTGAAAACATAGACAATCCATATCATTAAAAAGCAAACATGCATAATAATTGAAAATTGAATGATTATATGATTTTTTCAAATCACTAAAATTTTACAACAAATCAAATACGAAAAATCTTTGATAATATGAAATTTTTCAAATCATTGACATTTATAAATGATATCAAATATGGAAAATCATTGATAATATGAATTTATTCAAATCACTAAAATTTTACAAAATGATTTCAAATCCGAAAAATCTTAGATTATATGAATTTGTCATATAATCATTGCAATTTTTACATTTCTGGAAGTTGATACAAAGCTTTATCGACTTCTCCAAAAGAACCGAGAATCATTTGTGAATTCTGCGTTTCCATAATCTCATCATCACTCCTAGCTGAATCATTTTCATCATTATCAACAGTATTAGAGAGACCTCTTCTTTCTGCTAGGGACTTCCAATATGTCAACGCTCTGTCATAGGGAAACTTACCCACCTCATACGATGACACATACATTCTCAAACAATTATCCAAATTTTTGTCCAACCTATTACGAACTTTTGATTTAACAAAAGTTAATGCACTGAAAACCCTTTCATCTTCAACAGATCCCAAAATCATTGTCTGACATAATTCATATAAAATAAAGTATTCACTCATAGTATCTTGTAAGACACTACTTCGATACAATTTTTCCTAGAAACGCGTGATTGAACCAGTCTCATGTGGATTTTTGAATTGTGCAATTTGATTATCCATTGTTATTCCAAAATTGGTTGATTGTTGTCTCAAAAGATCTTTGTTTAGAATACCATTGATTTCAATGCCATTTATTTCCACACTTTTAGAGAAATGTGTCATAAGATTACCCATATATTTTACAAACAACTCACTTCTACTACTATGGTCACCACAAGGATTCCATAAATTAGGATTAACAATAACCATGGCCTCAAGTGTCTCATCTCTCTTAAAATGATCTCTTATTTCACTTGTTAATGCATTTGCAATTCTTTTCAATTTATTCTTAGTGCTATCCAAAACCTCATCGAATCTGGAATGTGTAACGGGCACTTGTTCAACATCATCTGTTAGTGTATCTAATCACTTTTCAAAATGATATACATGAATCAACTTTCCATGGATAGCAATACAAAGATTATCATTGATGTTGAACTTTAAAAAGTTGTTCGGTTCATTGACATTAATTAACGTATTCCAACTATCAAACTTGGGATCCTCAAAATGTTTTTTGGATAAATAAATCCTATCAATAATCATACATATTTGTTTTCTCATCCTCATGAAATCGACAATATAAATTGCCCTTTCCTGTGCAAGTTTAATCATAGAATTCATTTCTTGTAACATTGGTAGAATACCACATAATGTGAGAAGAGTTTCCAAGTCATTCATACAAAAAAGCAAATATTTTGCCTTGTCAACATCCCTACGATGTGCATACATAAACCCAACCAAGGATTGATATTCTGAAAATACCCTTTTTGCAGGAAGAAACAGTGAAATCCACCTGGTTTCCACATCTTTTAACATTTTTCTGCCTTCAGTTACACCTAGAGAAAACTGTTGAAACTCTACAAACCTTTTTGGACTGCATGAAAAGTATGAGTGTATTTCACGGATGAGTTCTTCCACTCTGGCTACATTATCAAAATTGCTCACAATTTTGTATGCAAGATTCATTCGATGAGCCATGCAATGAATAGGAATCACATATGGGGCAATGGAAGTCTGAAGCCTAACACAAAGACCATTCCTTTGTCCTTGCATTGTAGCCGCACCATCAGCTCCAACACAAATTAACTTTGTGGCAATTTCCTTTTCATCCATTCTGACAATATCCTTTAAACTGGTTACAACAACATTATAAATATTTTTCGCATTACAATTTTCAATCATCTTATGTAGTGCTAGTAAATGAGGTTGTCTCAAATGATTTTTGAATGTGTAAACATGTATGCAAATCCAAGATGTGTTGTCAACAATTGTTACCTCATCAATGGAAAGTGAAATAAATTTGGCTTGTTTCACATTCTCTCTCGGGTCTTCCTTCTCAACAAGTGATAGATATTTTACCATTTCCCAACCACTTCGATCTGACCAATGTGAACTGGTAAGGTTTTGTACATCGGCTAGTTGAAGTATTTCCTTAAAATCAGCAAAATCAGACATGGGTCGACCTTTTTTTAGAATATTGTATACAATAGCAAACTACAATTTCTTTGAGGCTAATACAATCTTATTAATTTTTTGAAATTGTGCCTCGATTGTTCCACCCTTCTCAATGAGAGTTTGTTTTTGTTTCATTGCTTTTTCATATTCAAGTGCATATCTCACATGCACACATTCTATTGCATCCTTCCACCTATGAAATCTGTTAATTGTTCCATCACTTCGTATTTCTTTGATGTAAACTTTCCCACAATGTTTTTCTATTGTGTCTTTCTTATTTTGCAATAAATGATCCTTTCCCAGCTTCCATGTACAAATAATGCATTTACACACATTCAGTTTCTCATCTCGCTCAATAAAGGGGTATAACCTTACCCATTCATTTTTAAAATCCCTTCCAATAGTCCATTCACTTATCTTTTGATGTTTAGATTTTTGACTACAAGATTCCCCAGAGGTCTGAATTTTAATTGTACTATCATTTTCTTTTTTGGTTGATGTGTCTGAATTTAAAATCTCCTGAAGTGGTTGTTGAATGTCATTATTAGGAAAATTATCATGTGGTCCCATCTCATCTACTGGAATATCTTCGAGTGAACGCACATCAGGGTCGACAATGTTTACTGCATTCAATGTTTGGTGTTCTCTATCATTTTTTGAAGTAAAAAAGGCACTATTTTAAAGAATTAACATAATACAATTTTACAAAGCATTTAAAAAGAGGTAGATAAGCAGAAAACCATTTATCTATTAATAGAGAAAGGTTTTATATTTAAGAAGAACAAAAATATTAAAAATTTGATGGTAAAAGGTGTTTGTACCTGCAAGTTGTGTAGAATCTATAGAGATTGATGCCTCATTGCATTTTGATATTTGTGTAAAATATTTTAGAATTATCTTTTTACAAGAATATTGGCCTCCCTTCTTTCCATATTCAGTAGGTGACATTGTATCTATAAATAAAAACCTTTAGATGTTAGGAAATGTATATGAAATTGAAGGAAAATAGCAGACATCCCTCAAGACGAACCTATGCTGCCCTGTAGAATGACTTCTGAAAGACAAGAAGCAGTATGACAAGAAAATGCTCCTAACACACAACATGACATGGATACTTATCGACCATAGTTGCAGATAGTGCTTCTACACTGCCTATGAAACATACTCTAAGAGACAAGAAGCAGTCTCTGACAAGAGAAATGCTCCTGACACACAACTAGATGACATTGATAGTTGTCTACCATAGTTGCGTATAGTTCACCTATAGTGCCTATGAAACTAAAGAAAAAGAGATTTGGACAAAATAACAATGGAAGAAGAATACTCTACCAATTTTTAGTCATGAATCCTCTACAACCGATCAACTTTTGTCGATAGTCTCTTCTCAACAATCGATCGACTTAGGTTGATTACTACATCTCTACAACCTTGTGTTGATAGACACTACTCTACAATCGATAAACTTATATCGATAGACACTTCTCTATAACTGATCGGCTTATACTGATCGATAGACCCTACAATCGATAGGCTTATGCCGATCAACACCTCTATAATCGATAGACAAATGTTGATCAACATATACCTATAATTGATAGATAAATATCGATCGACATGTCCCTACAATTGATAGACTAATGTCGATTGACACCTTTACAATCGATAGATAAATATTGATCGATAGTCCTTACAATCGATTGGCTTATGTTGATAGACAACTCTACAATCGATTGATGAATATTGGTCTACACCTCTACAATCGATCGACTAATATCGATCAACATGGTCCTACAATCGATAGACTAATGTCGATCGATACCTCTACATTTGATAGATAATTATTGATCGATAGTCTCTGCAATCGATAGGTAAATATTGATCGATAGTCCCTACAATCGATAGATTAATATTGATTGACACCTCTACAATCGATCGACTAATATCGATTATATGATCTTGCAATCGACTAATATCGATCAAACTCTACAATCGATAGACAAATGTCGATCGATAGTCCCTACAATCATAGGTTGATGACCTAATCATGATAATTGATGAATAATAATATGTACCTCTGCAATCAATAGATAAATATTGATCGACAATCCTTACAATGAAAGGATGATGACATTAATGATAGATAAATATGATAAGTCCTACAACTAATAGGCTAATGTTGATCGACACCTCTGCAACCGACCGAACCTCTACAACCGATAGAGGAATATCGATCGACACCTCTGCAACCGATCATCTTATGTCGATAGACATGGCTCTACAACCGATCGACTTATACCAATCATCTTGCACTGATCGACACTCCTCTGCAACCGATCGACTTATTTCGATAGACACTCCTCTGCAACCTTGTCAAGTTTTTCGTTGTTTCAGAGCTATTTTTGAGTTAGAGTATTTTTGATGTATGTTTATCGGTACCCAGTACAGTATATATACGGGTAGTATATGAGGCGATTTGGGTAGGAAAAATAAAATCATTTATAATTTGAAGGTGATTTGGGCGGGAAATATAAAATCATTTATAATTTGAAGGCGAATTGGGCGGGAATATCAAAATCATTTGTAATTTGAGGTCGACGAATTAAAATAAAATTAGGTTCATGATTATCAACGACGGGCGAATTTACCCCAAAAAAACTTCCACCCCGTGGGGCCCCGTGAAAGGATCCAAAATTAGCCAATTTAAAATCTTGAAAATCCTAAATAGAGCCAATTTACGATATTTCGCGCTTATGCATAACCCTACTTTTTAGATAATAAAAAAACAACCCTTTAAATTTGGTTCATGTCCATTCCCACAAGTTAATCTGAATGTTTGGTCATGAGATTTGGTAAAAATAAAACAAGTTTCATACCATACATAAGGGAAAAATATTTTCCCACCTTTGATAAAAAGTACCTTTTAGATAACCAGAAAACCCTTTAATTTTGGTTCTTGTTCAATTGGACAAGTTAACTTTAATTTTTTCTCATGAGATCTGTTAACAATAACACAAGGTTTATACCACACATGAATGTTTCATTCAATTACGTGAATATTAATATTTATAATAAAATTTAAAGTTTGTGGTGGAGAGTAAATTGTTTCACATCTTATACCAAGTTTCCAATCTTATAGTTGAACTTCAACATTTTGATCTAGGAAGTTTTAAAGTTTACTTTTTGATTAGTGGTGAAAAAGCAAGATTTTGAATGATCCCATAATATTTTACATTAGTTGAGGTAGATAAAGAGAAGGGAAATTAAACATAGACCATATTTTAAGGCTAAAATAATAGAAAATAAATTCACCATCCACCCAATAGAACACAAGAGAAAGATAATGCCATGATACAACATAGACTAGCCCACTACCCAACAAGGTATAAAGGAGAATTTTTATGTCAACTTTCTTTTAGAAGCACCAAATATCTTGCTCCATTTTTACATAAATTTGGAATGGTAACAAATAAATCAAGATGTAGATAACAAAACCCCAATCCTAGAGAGCAAGGGTGATGACAATACACCAAGCATTTTCTCTAAGAATAGAAACAATCGAGGAGCAAAAGGACTAGGACCCCAAGAAAGATCCCCTAGAGAGAGGATCACTACAACACAAAGGATACCTCATCCAAGCAAAAAGATAATTAAAATACCTACTAGATAGGTAGGCCAAATGCTTCCAAAACAATAATTGTTATTAAGTGCAAAGGGAAATTGTCTTCCTAAATTTTAAATTGGCCACTATCGACCCCCAAATTATCCTTAACATTAGCAACCTAGTTATATTCTCTATAAATATGCTCAATTTTAACTTCTAACACACCTTCTAGAATCTTTGAGGTGTCCTTAATAATATTCAAGATAAAATAATTGTCTTTCCAGCCTACAAATCCAAAATGATGTTCAAGGAGTCATCTTGTATGATAAGTCTTCTAAAGCCCCTCTCAAAAACTTGATCAACACTAGATAAAATTGCCTTAGCTTCAGCTTGGTGGTTGGTTTGAATACCATAATCTTTGACATAAGCTCAAATGACCTCACCATTATCATTTCTGACAATACCCCCTCTACTAGCCCTCCTAGGGTTATATTTGGTAGTCCCTTAAAAGTTTAGAATGACCCACCTTTTAGCTAGTTTATACCATGTAGTAGCCAATATTTTTTGAATTATGGATACAGAAGCAGAAGACCCTAGATCAAATTTCCAACTAACAACAATCTCTTTTACCATAACGTTATCCCTACCATTTCTAGTAGCAAATACAACCATGTTATTCTTAATAGCAACTTTAATTGTTCTAAAGATAAAGGATTTATCCTTAACAATATCCTTGAAATTCCTTTTGTACCTATCCCACCAAATATCCCATACAAAAAGGAAGAACTAGGTCCCACACCCTAGTGAGGTTGTGACTGATGAAGGGGGATTTCCATTGAGTGAAAAGTTTCTTGAAAGTTTGAGGTAATGATGACTTGATAGAAAATTAATCTAGTAAAGCATTGAGCACCTTATTTGAGAAATCACAATGAATGAAAATATGATTCATATATTTAACATCCGTAGAACACAAGAGACAAATGTTGAGAAGATGGAAGCCTTTATTACATAAATTATCAACAATCAAAATTTTATTTTGCAAACACAACCACAAAAAAATGTAATCTTAGGGATAAAATGAGGATACCAAACCCTTTCACCAAAAAATATCCTCTGGATAATGTTTAGGCCTCATATGTAGTCTTGATATAAAAAATACCTTTGGGAGGAGTCCATAGAAAGAAGTCCTTATCATTCTACTAAGGAATAAAATACTATTGCAACAACATGTTCAAATTTTCCAAACTCTAAAGGATTAGAAGATTATTTGTATATAAAGTCATAATATTCCAAATCCTCTTGCCATTAGTGATGATTATATAATCAATTACCTTTTCTCCATATTTTAGTGACAAGGGAGCCTTCAAATCATAAAAATTGGGACTAAGAAAGAAGGATTCAGGAAGAATCCAAGTATCCTCCTAGAAGAACACGTCATTATAATTCCTAATATACCACCACATCCCCTCTATAACTAAAATTTTGACCCCTAGTAAACCATTAAAAATCATATATTCCCTAGGAGGAGGAGGAATTCTAAAAATGAAATGTCATTTTCTAGATACTTACCTCTCATAATATCTTTCCACAGTTGATATTCCTCAACACAATATCCAAGATATTTTTGTAATCAATGCCTCATTGAAAACATCAAATTTCTAATGCTAATACCACCTTCCTTCTTAGAATATTAGACTCTATCCCAAGATACAAGGGACACCCTCTATTTATCCTCCATCCTAGCCCACATAAATACCCTAAAGATATGATCAATCCTCCTAAATTTAAAGGGTATTCTAAAAAGAGACATATAATATACATGAATTCTTTGGAGGGTAGCTTGAAGCAATTGCAACTTACCTTCTTGGATTAGGAGATTACCTTTCCACCCATATAACTTACATTGAATCCTATCCAACACAGGAGACCACAACTACTCCTTCATCCTACTAGTGAACAATGACATACCTAGATATAAATAAGGAAGGTTAGCAATGCCACAACCAAAATTCCTTTCAAGTCTATACTAAATATACCCCTCAATATTCACAAAAACAATTTGAATTTTATGGAAGTTAATTTATTGGTTGGAAGATTTCTTATACAACTATAAAATATTCATGAATTCCTTAGCTTCTCTCATAGTAGCCTCACCAAGAAGAACAATGTCATCTATAAACTATTGATAAGAAATTGCCTCCATAATACCAATAGGTCTAATACCCTTACTCTTGGAGGATAAGGTAGCAACAAGAATCGATCTTCCTAAGCTTCACCCACCAAAATAAAAATATATGGAGACAAGGGATCACCTTGCCTAATACCTCTTTGACCCCCAAAAAATCCACTTGGAATCCCATTGATGATGATAGAAAATTTAGCAGAGGAAATACAAATTCTAATCCACTTCCTCCATAGACCCCCAAAGCCAATGTTTTTCAACACCTTGTCAAGGAACTCCTAGGAGACCCTATTTCTACATATCAAGTTTAAGAAGCATTCTAGCCAACCCACTTTTGGACATAAAATATAAATTCTCATGAACCATAATGATCCCATCCACAATATTCCTATCATGAATAAAACCACCTCGAAGAGGAGAAATCAAGATGAGGAGAAGCCTTTTCAACCTATTAGCAAGTGTCTTAGTAAGCAACTTATATAGGGTATTTTATAAGTAGTAATTTATTTCTTATTTTTAAGGCATTCACAAGAGTGAAATGCAATTTCTCTTATTTTATTAGCACTCCTATATTTCAAGGTTGAGAGGTAGAAAAAAATGGGTATGCCTATCCCCATATTTAAGCCACACAACTTGAGATTTTTTCCTCCAAAAGGGCTCATCGTTGTTAGGAATATTATGAAATTCTACAAGAGTAATTTGCTCTTTACTGGCCAACTCCTTTGACCAAGCTTCACTTTAAAAAAATTTCCTCAATTTCTTGTAATTCTTGAAAGTTTTTTTGCTTCCTATGAAAGAGGTTCTCAAAAATCTCTCGATTCCACCTCTTCAAGTTAGCTTTGATGATTTTTAGATTCTTGACCATTTGAAACATCTTAGTGCCATAGAGATACAAATTCCACCAAGCCTTAATCAAACCTTCAAGACCCAGATAAGAAAGCTACATTATCTAAAACCTGAAAGGATAAAATTTTGAACATTTCTCCTCCATGAATTCTAATTGTAACGAGTTGTGGTTAGAATTAATTCTTGGTAAAGTCCTCAAAGAGAAATCTTGAACCATGGTGAGCCAACTCACCGAAGCAAGGGCCCTATCAATCCTAGATTGAATCAAACTCCCTCTCCTTCTTCTGTTGGACCAAGTGAATTTAGAACCTTGCAAATAAATATCTACTAGTCCCATCGAGGTTAAGAACTCACCAAACTCCTCCATGTTGTCCAAAAAAATAGTCTATCCTCCAAGTTTCTCACAAGGGAGCATAATGGAATTAAAGTCACCAACAAATAGCCATCGAAGGTCAAATGAAGAATTGAGGACTTTTAAGTCAAACTAGAATTTTCTTTTATCCACAACAACATTAGGAGCATACACATTGGTAGAAATCCAAGAAAAAATAGTCTTTTTACAATAGAATAAAATAAAAAAGAGAACCTATCAACCTGATGAATAAGCTTGCCCTCCACAGAATCGAGATTCCAAAACATCCATAACTCTCCGAAAGAACCACAAGCAACCCTACTCATACGTTCACACTCCTTACAAATAAACTTTTGTAAGACAAGAATATCAAGATTGAATTTTTTTCTAAAATATTTTAGCACTCTTTGTTTAGTCGAAACGAGACAATCTTCACTACTTCAAAGTTTTAGACTATATATGTATAAATATAATTACACAATATACCATGGTTCCACTTCTATAAATAAACTATATAATTTATTAAAATACCATATGCCAATATTATATAATATCAATATAACCATTTTAATATTATACATACCTATAATAGTTATTTAAAAAACATGTTATAAAATTAAATAGCTAAATTTTATTAATCAGATAATAAATTACCCTCCAAATAAAACCTATTACAAACTTATCCACTATTTTTAAGTTTTAAATTGCTTATTACAAACTTTTTTTAAGTTTTAAATCACTTATAACAAACTTTTATTGCTCGTCTTTTAATTTTTTAATCATGCCTATATGGCAGTGAGAGGCAAACTGTAACTTCTCGAATGAACATGACTTTTCAGTCAAAATTCAAAATAATTCTATATATTGGAGTAGTGGCCTTCACTTTCATAGCAAAGATTCAGTGATCTTCATTCTCATCTAACTGAGTTTACTCAAACCACATTTCAGGAAATACTTACTCCAAAGGGTCAAGATAAAACAACTACCCAAAGTACTTGCTAGAGGTCTTAGATTACTATAAATATGAACCTTCTAAAGATGGTAATGTTTTTCTTAACATTGTCTGTGTCAGCTATAGCGATGGCAGGTGATCCAGAGCCCAAAGAGGTGAATTATGTATGTGGTACTGTGAAGATTGGCAATGCAACTGTCTTTAATCAAAATTTGAACCTTGTTTTGGCATCGTTGCGCCAAACTGTTGGGTCCTCCTTAGCTACCAAACAAGTGGTGAATGGAGGAGAAGCAGTGTTTGGGATGGCCCAGTGCAGAAATGATAAATACAAAACCTCCTCCGATTGCTTTCAATGTATTTCAATGGCAGAAAAGCAGATTCTCAGGTGCTCCAATGCCAATTCCAGCAGTGCCACAGCATTTTCCGACAGTTGTTTTGTTCTTTATCAAAATGCCAACTTTTATGCTCAAATTCAACGTCATCTTATCGAAAATTCTCCAGGTTTAAATTTGTTATTTAAAAATATTTTTATTTTTAATATAATTTTTAACTATTTAAATGAATAATAAGTTATTTATTTATATTTTCCATAACACTGTGCAGATGAAATACCGCCTACGATACCAGGTTTATATTTGTAATTTAAAAGTTCTTTTATTTTTTAATATAATTATTAACTATTTATATAAGATTTAAATGAATAACAATTTATTTATTATTTTTTTTTCAGAAAACTGTACAGATTGCATAACCCCTGACATACCGCCTACGTTAGCAGATGATGGTAAAGTTACTTTGAAAACTGTGGTGATATATTTCTTTGTCGGACTCGCAATAATAATTACCTTGCTTATATGGAATTTTCGCGACAAGTTTGCGTGAAGTTTTCATAACTACAACAACTGATTATGTGAAGTTTTCATGATATTTTAAATAATAAAAAATATAACTAATTTTGCTCACATTATAACTTATATGAGCAACGTGATGTTGCTTTTCATTTCAAAAGCATTCACACATTTTTTATTTTTTATTATAAAGAGTATAGTTATAAATATAAAATAATTTGGATATCTATTTTTAAAAACTTATTTGAGCAATGTGATGTTGTCTTTCTTTTTTAAAAGCATCCATGTATTATAAATATTTTTTAATACATGAATGAAGTTTTAGATTCAATTTTCAAGATTAAATGGTTGCATGAATTTTTTTTTCCTACGTTAATAAAAAATTAATTTTATAAAATATTCTTATCAAATAATATTAAATATTAATAAAATATTTATTAAAAATGTAATTGACAAAGTTGCTTGGAGCTTATCATCCATAGAATAGATATTGGTTATAGTGCATAAGTTGAAATACAATATATTTTTTTTTTTGGTATATAGAAGCAATGGTTACAATCACGATTTTTAGTAACTACCAGCACAGCTGGTAGGGTTCAAACTATCTACGAAGGCTCCCAGGATTTCCATTGTCTCGGTACATGGTAACCCGGCGTGAGATGGGGACCGCCGGACGCACGGGGGTTGCACCGTCGTCATCAATCTGGCACACCACTCGGAGGAATCGGATCCGGAGCTGCTATGCGTTGCATGGGCAAGCCCGTGGGATTGGAACCGAGGTCTCCTCTCGGTAAGCGCCCCAACTTACCAATCCACCTAGACCCACGGACAAATACAATATATTTTTAAAAAAGAAGGAAAGATGATATGCTTGGATGAGGAAATTTTGTTGTAATCTGATTATTGGGTCTTGTATGTTTTTTTGATTTTAATAAAAAATTTACCTTTAAAAAAAATGTAATTAAGAAAGTTGCTTGGAGCCATCTAATAATAGAATAGATATTGGTTATAGTGCATAAGTAGAAATAAAATATACTCAAAAAAGAAGAGTAGAAGGACAGTGCTTTATCGTTAAATGAGTTGATTACTACTAATTGTATCTTCTAATCATGTTGTTTATCCAATTATATAGTTGATGTAAAAGGTGTAATAAGAGATATTTTTTTTTTTTTTGGTAAGTAAGAGAATATTATAATTAACATCGGGTTTTAACTGGTTGACCCAAAACCATTTTTACAAAATAGGGTCCACTGACCAACTGGACAAAGGCCAAGCCCTAAAAGTTTAAGCCGACAACAAAAATGGCCAAGACCTACTCTTCCATTAGAATACGACCAAACTAAACTATGGAAGCCTAATATTATGGCCATGAGAAAAGAAAGACGCAAAAAAGAACTAACAAAGACAAAAACTAATCATGCAAGCACCATGGAGAGTAGCTTGTGCCCATATAAAAATAATAGAATATGGTCAAAAAAAAACATCCCATAGAATGGACAGCCAAGAGGCCAAGCAGTCTTCCTTGTAGTCCTCATCTAACTTCTTATCATCCTCCTTGCCATCATCTTTAGATTTTGCCTTCGACTCCTTGTGCCCCTGGAACTGCTGGCTATAAAACAGAAGATTTAGAGAATCACACAAATCAACGATTTGCTCGATGAGGCAGGACAGGACTCTTCAAGCTGGTTGATCTTGTTGGAGGCTGATGAAATTGTCATCTTCTCCAAGACTATTATGGTGGGGTCTGGTGCCTCATTGTCAGGGATCTCCAACACTTTGTTATTTCTTGCTAGGGCCTTTTTGCGACATCGAATCCAAACACACCTTGGGAAATACTTGAGGCCAAAGCGGATGTTTCCCATGCATGAATTTGTAGATAAAAAACCTATATCAGTGCCCCACCAGCTGCAAAAAACACTAGTCACATGAACAAAAAAAACAAATATGACAAAATCCATTATAAGGTTCAAAAAAAATTTTTTTAAAAATGCCCCCATTTTATGTCATTGATCCACTTTGAGCCTTCCAATCTAAAATTTTTCATTATCTATCACCATTGAGGCTGCATGAGGAAGATTTTCGGTCCACGTGATCAAATTTCTTGCTACAATGCCTTCATTTGCCGACCTATCAGCTGCCATGTTTGCTTCCAGGAAGGTATGCAAAATTATGGCCTCAGGTCGATCATGAATTAGAGCCCTTGCTTCATGGATGTAGTCATCAAATCTCCAAGGAGCTCTCTTAGTGTTCTTTAGAAGATTTATAATAATAAGAGAATCACCTTCCACCAACCGTTTCCCTGGATAATTCTCTGCCACCTTGAGGCTCCTCCAAAGCGCCCTTGCTTGACCACATTGTTAGTTTGAGCTCCAAGATGTTCGACAAAAGCTACAAGCACCTCACCCTTGTGGTCTCTAAGTAAGCCACCAGCTTGACTTCACAGGGTTGCCCCTAGATGCCCCATCAAAATTTAACTTAATCCACCCTAGGGGGGTGGGGTCCATGTGATCATGGTTCTAGGACAGACTTGAGGATGATTGAGGCCATCAGTGAGAGGTAAGTTTAATGGTGGCCTAATGAAGCTTCAAAAGGATTTGGAGGTCTAGATCTTGCAGGCACTAAACAAGCATTCTCATTAGCATATACTAAAATTTTTGACAGGACGAGAGGATGGTGAGAAACCTTATCCAAGAAGGCCCGACGATTCCTTTCCAACCATATCTGCCACAAGTAGTGATGAAGGCGGATCTTCCACATATACCTAAGATGCCTATTCAAAAAGGGGAAGGCCCTTGGACAAATAAGTCAAAAATGGGTGAGGATGGACCCAATAAATATGAAACACTTGTATGAGACCTAACAAGATTGAGACAGAAAAATTACAATAGAGAAACAAATGATCAATAGACTCCCACTCAGACATACAAAGATAACACCTATTAACAACAATCACACCTCTTTTTATTAAGTTATCCATGGTGAGGATCTTATTTTGGATGGCCAACCATGCAAAAAACCCAACCTTCGGAACAATGCTTTTGGGCCAAACTTCCAAGTGAGGGAAAGTAGGTTCATCATTATCAATAAGCATCAGATAAGCAGTCTTGATAGAAAATTCCCCATTGTCTGAAGCTTCCCAGATAAGCTGGTCCTCAAGAATGCCAGAAGGGAGTAAAGACTGTCTTAATTCATTCTCCAGTGTTATTGATGCCCCTGGTAGATCATTATTCATTATTGGCTTCCATACCCTTCTATTGTTTGACAAAGTAATAAAATCTGCAACTTTGGTACCAAAAACTTCAATTGTCCAAGCTCTAAGGGTTGAAAGGATGGGGTCTGAGAGAGGGGATAGTCCTTTAACCATTTGTGGTCCCAAAAATCAATGTTTCTTCCATTTCCCAGTTTCCAACGTAGCCCTTTGCTTAGCAAGTTTTTAGTTTGAAGGATTGATTTCCAAAAAATTGATCCCTTAGCAGGAAAGGAATAACTTAAGAAATCAGTTTCTTGCAAATACTTTCTTCGATTATAGTAATCCATTACGCATTTGCATTTGTCAAAAGACGCCATGCTTGTTTGGCCGGGAGGGCCATGTTTAAATGTTGTATTCTCCTTAGCCCAATACCTCCAAACTCCCTTGGTTTGCAAACCCTATCCCAGGACACCAAGTGAAAGCGTGCTTAGATTCAGAACCGGTCCATAGGAACCTCTTCAGGATCTGTTCAATTTTAGTGTAGACACTTGTAGGAGCTTTAAAAACAGAGAGAAAGTAGACAGGGGATGCTTTGAATGGAAAACTTGGTGAGAAGCGCCTTGCCGACTTGAGATAACAAATTCCCTTTCCATCCGACTAGCTTCCTCTGAATTCTTTCAATTACATTAGTCCACATGGAATCAGTAGCTCCTGTAAATAAAGGAAGGCCTAAGTATGTGGATGGAAGAGTAGACACTGAGCATCCAAGAATCCTAGCAATCTTAATCTGCCTCTGAATGGGAGTGTTAAAGAAATAAATTTTACTCTTTGAAAAATTTACCTTTTGCCTCGCAGCATCCTCATATAGCTCTAGAATATGTTTTATGACCTTAGCCTCAAAAACTGATGCAAGAGTTAACAACAAAGTATCATCCACAAGCTGTTCATGTGTAGCTTCTGTGTTTGTGATGATGCTTTAATTTCTGAAATAAGACCAATATTACGAGCGGCTTTGATTGTCCTCCCAAGGGCTTCGACCACAATGATAAACAACATGGGAGAGATAGGGTCACCTTGCCTTAGGCCCCTTTTACTTTGAAAGTATCCAGCGGGAGCACCATTAACAAGGACTGAAAACCAAGGTTTCATAAAACATCCTTCCAAAAGCTTGATCCATTCATGATGAAAACCAAATTTCCGAAGAATGGCAGAGACAAAACTCCGGTTTATGCGGTCATAAGCCTTGTTCATATCCGGCTTGAGAGCAAAAGCGGGTTTTTAGTCTGGACTACCGAATGGAGGGCTTCATGAGCTGTTATGACCCCATCAAGGATGGACCTTCCGGGGACTGAGCGCCTTGACAAACATCAATAAACATAGGAAGGATCTTCCTCATTCTATTTGCAATTGCCTTGGTCAAAATTTTATAAACAACATTACAAAGGCTAATAGGTCTAAAATCCATCATAGATCTAGGAGTAGGAATCTTTGGGATTAAAGCAATAAAAGTGGAGTTAAAACTTCTCGGAATATGCTTTGTGGACTGAAATTCCTTGATAGTAGCACATACATCAAAACCTACAATATCCCAAAAAGCCTGAAAAAAATGAGGTGAAAACCCGTCTGGACATGGAGCTTTATCAGGGTTCATTGAGAAGAGGGCCTCTTTGATTTCTTCATCCGTGAAAGGCTTAATTAACTCCCCATTCAAGTCATCAAAAATTAAATGAGGAATATGGTAAAGCATTGATTACGAAGCTAAGGCGAACTGAAATGTTCTTCTCCTAAAAGATTACGAAAATAGGAAGCTGCTTCATTTACGATCTCATTAGGACTAGAAAGGAATGATCCATCATCTCTAACAAGTTCTTTAATTCTATTGTGGCTCTGTTCCTTAAGGTAGATGCATGAAAAAATCTTGTGTTGGCATCACCTTCTTTTAGCCAAGTAGCTCTAGACTTTTGCCGCCAAAAAGTCTCCTCGCGAGCTAGAACATTATGGTACTCGGCAAGGGATTTCTTTTCATCTCTGTAGGGAAGAGTGCAGCAATCCCTCTTCAAGTTTTTCTCAATGGTTGATAACCTTTCAGAGATGGCTTTCTTGTTTTCAAAAATATTTCCAAAAATTTCTTTATTCCGGATCCTTAGATTTTCTTTCACCACTTTAAGTTTTCGTGCTAATCTGAATGAAGGCACCTACGACAAGAATCTTGCCACCATGAGAAATTTTGTCTACGAGATCGGGGTGGTGCATCCACATAGATTCAAACCTAAAAGGCCTTTTGAATTTTGGAGTCTCTTCAATTTCAAGTAAAATCGGGTTGTGGTCAGACCCAATGCGAGGCAAGGACAACCGATTTGCATCCCCAAAAGATTGTATTGCTTCTGTGACAAAAAAAACCTATCAAGCTTTTCCATTATAAGTTGATTTCCAGGACCTCCTATTGCTCCAAGTAAATTTAGCATTTTTTAATTTGACATCCAATAAATTGTTGTTGTTGATGAAATCTTGAAAGTCCTCCATACTTCTTGCTGGAATTCCTACTCCCCCTTTTTTATCAGAGGGGTAAAGAGGGGTATTAAAGTCCCCCGCCACTATCCATGGGATATCCTGAAAAGCTTCCTTGAAATGACTGAGTAAATTCCATAGATCAGCTCTCCCAGATATAGAATTAGGGGCGTACACATTTGTTAATATCCAAGAAAGGTCACTAACCTTATCCTTAAAAATAATGCTCATTACCCTTTCCCCCAATTGAATAACCTTGCCTTCCACCTTCCCTGGATTCCAGGATACAAAGAAGACCACCGAGGTTCCATTGGCTTTGCAAAAAATTGCTTCTCCCTTTTTCCAGGATATTGAGGGCAATTTTTCTAGACAAAACTTCATCGACTTTAGTTTCTTGCAAAATAAGAATAGTGGGATCAAAATCTCTTCTTAAATATTTGACTAACCGCTGTTTAGGAAGGCCATTGAGCCCCCTTACATTCCAGGATATGATCTTCATTTGGAACTTTTAAAGTTTTTTCCTCTTCCCCTGCCTTGGACTTGAGGGGGCTTAAGAATTTTGTTTTCTTCAAAGGGAAGATTTCCAGTTGGTGGAAACAGAGTAGTCTGAATTCCATTAGCTATCTCATCTTGGACCTCTTCTTTCCATTCTTTGGGCATTTGACTTTCTTCCCTTTTTTTCTCACCTCCACGAGTCAATCATGGGGGACTTCATTGAGCTTCTAGTCTGTTTCGGGCTAAATTTGGTTTGGGTGACTTGTTGGATAACAGTACTGGAAACCCCTTCTCTGGATTGGGACAAAGACAAAGGTGAAAAATGTCGCTTGGAAGGGCTGATTAACTATGAAAGAACTTTTTCTCTTTCTGGGGAGTAAAAGGACTCATCATTAGGGCATTCTTTATGGCCAATGGGAGGAGGATTGGAAGGTCCAGATTTGGTCGGGGAGTCAAGGTAAGCGGGGAGACCAAGAATTATATCCTCAACATTAGATCCTTCATTCCGATTTTCCTCTGTAATTATTTGGTTTTCAGCCAAAATGTTAAATTTATTTAGATTCTCGAAAGGAGAGCATACCTTTTGTTGGTCGAGTTTGTGATGTAGCAATTTGCTTGTCCTTACCATTGTCCATGTGAAGCTCAGCCTCATTCTCCATTTGCCCCAAACCGAGAGGCCTTTGCCTTTTCAACATTTGGATCTTTAACCCTGTACATTCCTGTGTATTTGCCATTATTTCCGAAAGACTGCCGCTTGGAATCATTATTCCTAGGAAGGGTTTCTTGGCTTCTCAAAAAAGAGCATTGTCCTTTGAGATGGCCTTGAATATTACAGTCAGAGCAAAATGCCGGTCTATTTTCATATTCGATGACCTGTAATCTTGTTTTATTTCCATATTCTAACTCCACATGAGTAGGAAGCTCAGATTCTAGGTTTGCATTTACACAAATCCTAGCATGCGTCATTCTGGTGCGTGCAAGGGTTGGATTGTCAATGGCCACCAATTCCCCTATGGTCTTGGCAATACCCTGAAGAAAATACTCATGCCACCAATGAAACGGGAGATTTGGGAGACGGACCCAAATGGGGGCAAAGTTTATGCTCTGCTTTTTCGGGTCAAAATCCTCAGCCCATCTCCTAAGAAAAAGACTTCTTCGGCCCAAGAACCAAGGTCCTCCTGTTAGAATACGACTAGCATCTTCACTATTGTTAAGGCGTACCGCAAAAAACCCCCTTGATAATGCAATAATCTCCATGTGTCCAGAAGTCTTCCACTTCAAGGATGCCCATCGTCGAATCGTTTCAATATCCGGCCTGCCCCCTATGAATTTGCCTACCAGAGAAAAATTTTCCATCGATATAAAGTCTGCCATTACGCTTTCAGGCACGGATACCTTCTGCCCATTGGGAGTGAGAGGTGGTAAGGAATGTAAGGAAACCCTATTGCCACCTTTAAGGGCCTGTGCAAAAGACTTATTGCCCTCAGAATTCTTGATGTGGGCCTTCTTATCAAAAATAATATCAGGGGGTTCGTGTCCCTCTAATTTTTTAAAACCCTCAGTGTCCTTGTCACTGTCCACCTGCTCTTCCTCAGTTGCTTGGAACCTTGCTTGTTCCCTCCTTGAGCCTCCACGGCTTCCGGGGGTTTGGAAACCCTGTTTCCCACCTCCAACAGAATGAAAAACATGTTTGCAAAAATTGCACCTGCCTCTGCTCCCGCTTTGCTCCATTCCTGCCTCCGCTCCCGCCTGCTCCTCTTGTCGGTGTTGCTGCTACTAGGTTAAAAGTTTTTACTCTTTTAGGCTTAAAATAAAAATAAGAGATATTTTCATTAGAATACAAATAAATCTATCAACTTCATAGTCAAGACTAATTAGTTTTGTCATTGTTGATTGGATGATTTTACTAAACTATGAAAGTAAGTATAGGATATAGTGAAATGCAAATGATTTCAAATACAAACTTCGACTTAAAATTGTGTATAAGATTGGTTTTGAACCAATATAATAATTTCTTTTATGAAAATTTGGTCATTACATGATTAATTATAAGATTTAAAGTTTTTAATTGAACACTGAAAAAGTTGTTATGCATTAAAATTTGGTTTTACTATGTAGTATATGATTTAATCTATCATTTTCATTTAAACAAACAAGAAATATAGTATATCTTCAAAATCACTTTGACACAATCTTTTAACGGTGTTGAAAATATAGAAAAAAATCTGTAGTGTGTGGTAGAGCTTGAAATGTCATGAAAGTTGAGAAAGTCCTAATTTCTAACCTAAAAAATATTTTCATCTATTTATTTAAAAAATAATAATATAAAAATTTAATGGCATTAATTCAACCAGTTAGATTCCTCAATATTTAAGGAGAGATGGAATTTTAAATCTTGCCAAGTGATGCATTGATAATATTTAAGCTTTGTTGGAATACCACTACATGGTAATAATGTGGGGTCATTTCAATTCCATATAACCAATTAAAAATTAAAAGAGAAAAATTTGATTGTATAATTGTGATGGAATTCAAAAGCATGGCATGACATTAAATATAAAATATTAGGAGATTTGACCACTTACTAAAACATATGCCATCATCCAAAGTGATTCTCTTGACATCGTTTTAAAATAAAACAACAAAGGTTGTACTGGTTTCTACTATCTACTGCATTAACATCCATATTTTGTTTAACTAGATAACTATATATTTGTTTTAATTTTTAATATTTTGTCAAGGAAATGCTCATTAATCTTATTTTTTGAAATAAGAGGTTCTAATGTAAGGATCCTTGTATTTATTTCTCTATTATAGTCTTAAAATTTTAAGTTGTGCATCTAGGTGAATATTTTAAATCTAAAATTAGAAAAAATATCCCCCTTTCACTTCCCACCCATGTGCTTCTCTTCAATGTGCATGTTCTTTTGAATATATTTTGGAACATTTTTTAAAGAGTTGTTTATTGGAATTACCTTAAATTTACCTTTGAAATGTCGTGCTCTGTAACTTGGTGAGTCACCTTTACTAAAATTTTTTGGTACAAGATGATGCATGTTCATGTTTACATCTCCTTTTACCACCAATGCACCCTCTTGGGATCTTTTTTAAAATATTTATAAAAAAAAAAAAAAATTATTGTAACCCTTCTCTTTATCATATCAAGGGCATGTTAGATAGGTTGGTGGCATGGACTTAACCAAAGGATCTTAGGCTAGGGACAACATGGTTTAAAACTTACAATTCTACTTGATCCCTATAATGATCACCCCCTTTTAACATGAGAATAAATGATTAGTGGTTAACAATATGGTTACAAGGATTTGGCTAACCTAGTTAGATTGAGTCCTCTCATTCTTAATAGAGCACATGTTTAAACCTTTACATTATATATTGACTTTAACCTTAGATCTTCACAAGGAATAAAATTAGTCATTAGTTTATAGTTGTGATAGATGAATTAGTAGTTTGGAATACTTTTTAGGTGTGATTGAGATTTCTTAGCAAGTTAAGTGACTTCATTAGAAGTTAAGTGGCTTAGTTAGAAGTCAATATTTGATCCAATCATGTATTAAATAGTGCAATAATTATGATTCATGAGAAACTACTGGTGGCAAACAAGTAGAATATTGAAGCTTTAGCTTTTAGTGGTGGTAGTATAAAAAGTAAAATGGAGGAATAAAAGCATCATATTGAATTTTATACAACACTATCATCAATGATAGAAGACTCACATGCTTGTGTAAAGGGGGAAATCTGCCCTACCATGTACAATTCCTAAAAATGCTGGATCTGTAAGAGATAGAAAGCCTTATGGAGTAAACCATGGGGTATGTTGTTCTCTACTCTCGGTGCTAGGGGGAAGGGTTCACCAGGAACGGTTTTAGGACTCGATCCAAGTCCTCAAGATTTTGGGATAGTTTAATGTATTTTGTTTTTGAAAAATAACCTAAGTTTGGTCTTTCTAGATCTATGCTATAAAATATAAAGGACAATGCTAAAATCAGAATGCAAGAATACAAGAGCTAACCTAATATTATTCTTTCTTTGAATGCTTTTTAAGCTAAGGTTTTATCCAAAAAATCTTTAAAGCAAGGGCACAAGATAAATGCACAATATTAACCCTAGATGCACACTATATACTTTTCACTTTCAGATGCCTAAGAACCAATAATTAGATCATATCTTCAACCAATAAAATAATTAAAGCACTTATCTTGATCGGTGGTTGACTTAGCTTTTTCTGCCTCTTGTCCAATGATATCATAAATACTTGTTTTTGTAAGATAACTTATGAGACATTTGAAAATGATATTAGCATTAGGGAGCCTACTTAGCCCAATGTACAACAATTCTTGTAGGCATAGCAGTCAAGCCCCTAGGTCCTTTTAGATGACCTTTGAAAACAAAAGTAAAAATTGACCTTTGGATAATTAATCATAAAACAACAATGCAACGGTAGAGAAGCAGAAAATATATTATGCCAATTTAGAAACTACACATGTAATCAAAATCTGATAGATGCCTCCACTTCAATATTGGACAAAATTACACCTCATAGATGGTGGGCACAATAATGATGTAGGTGAAGTCACGCTTCATCAGAACAAGGCGTAATCTCACTTTTGTGAGCAAAAATCCTAAATTAGGGTTATAAAATTCATGCCTCATTAGGATAGGGTATGATTTCACTTCATAGACACAAAAAATAAAAGATAAATGCAAAGCATAAATAAATGCAAGAAATAAAGTGCACACAACCTAATGGACAAAATAGAAGTAAGTAGAAGAGATTGAGATATCCAAAATGAGCACTCTCTTCCCTTTGAACTACAACATGAATCCACCAAACCACACAGTAATCCAAATCAATGCAGTAGAAGATCAAATTCAAAATTCACAGTTCAAAGTTAGCTTGTAGAAGAAACAGGAAGCAGAGTGAAAGTAAGAGTGTGAGCACTAATCATAATAATTTTGAGCTTAATCAGTTTCCAAGATCAATCGCTTGTATATAGGAGTGGTACTAATCCATCCTTTTATAGATAAAAATTAGGGCAAAAGAAGCAAGAAAACAAATAAATTAAAACCCTAAAAATAATGAAGTCATACCTCGTGTCGATGGGGTGTGATATCGCTTCAGTAAAGTTGCACCCCGTTGTAATCGGGTGCGATTTTGCTAAAAGGTTAAAGAAAAGTAAGGTAGGAGGAATAAAGGCTTATCCTTGCCTAGGGCAAGGGTTATGAACCTCTTAAGGACTCTAAGGAAGATTACCCACTAAACGTGGGTTAATTTTACATGTCTACATTTTGCCCCCTCTTTAATGCATTAAAGGCCAAGTAAATTCATCAAAGAAAGAATGTAGGCACACTCAATGGAAGAGGACATAAAGAAAAAAATGGGATGGCTAGTTTAGAAGGGGGTGGTGCAAAAATAGTGTCATTCCAGACACTTTCTTGTTTTTCATGTAAATCAAGCCATTAGGGATATTAATACCTCTATAGGACAAGGTGCCCCTTCGAGTTTATGAAGATGACATATCGCATAAAATTTTGAAATAACTGACACAAAAAAAGAAAGAGAGAGAAAGAATGAAAACCAAAGAAAACAAGGGTAACAAATATAGCTTAAAAGAGTGAAACGGATAAAACCCTAATTCATTTTGACCACGCATCAGTAGAGAAAGGGATCTGCGAAGAAAAATAAATGGCATTACCATTTCATAAAGCAATTTTCATGAGGGGTAAATTCGGGGTACGAGAGAGGGTAAGTACCAAATTCCTCCCTCCTATTGTACTTTTTCTTCTATTTTTGTAGATTTTAGGGTAGAAATTGGGAAATTTTTTTGTGTTATACAATGATTTTTGTGCTTGATTTAGGCATGATTTTGTGGCTCGACCATAATTTCATTCTAGGCAAAGAGCAATGAAATCGCACTCGAATAAAACCGAGCACGACTTCACAAAATCACACCTCCAAAAATGGAGGGTGAAATTTCACAAAAATGCTAGAAAAGAAAAAAGGAAAAACAAACATAGAAGGACTAAGACGGAAAACAAGCAATTAGGAAGTGCAAATTACAAAATTATGATCAATATTTATGTTTTGATTTGAAACTATGAATTTTATTATTATTTTTTTATGAAATTGATTGAATTTTATTTTTTTGTGAATGCAGCTAGGTATTATAAAGAGTCAAGAGTGGAGGGTAGGATCTCTGGCAGATCTGGATTCACTAGGGCCAGTGAAGACTACTTGGCTAGAGGTAGTGGGGCTAGACCACCTGGTGAGGATACCTCATATTGAGATGGATAGGGCTATGCTGACAGTCTCGATAGAGAGGTGGTACCTAGAGTTCTCTACTTTTTGGTTACCCACAAGAGAGCTTACCGTTACATTAGAGGATGTGTGGTAGATTTTATGGATCCCTATCAGAGTAACAATATTTTATATATCGTGAGGATAGGTATCCACACTACATCAATTATCAGTAAGGTTTACCCACTAGGTCTGAGAGAACACCATATCTATTGATGATATAGTGGGTTGCTTTGGGGTAGATCCTTTGATCGTCATGCTCTATGGGGTTACGACTGGGCTACTTATGTACCATACCAACATGCAGTACTTACCATGGGCAATGGCAGGAGTAGTGGTTGACATGTGTGATCATAGGGTTTGATTTGCATGGGGTCCATATGTGTTGGCTTACTTGTATAGAATGTTGTACAACATCATGTATAAGTGACATACAAGATTGGTATATACAACATTGCTCCAAGTGTGGTGCTAGGAGCACATCACGATACAAATAACTAAGGATCTACCAGGCCCACTGCCTAGGCCATAGTGACCAATAATATACAGGTGGCCAAGGTCCCTAGAGAGGACTGTGAAGGCCTATGCAGAGAATCTACCACTAGCGAGGTAGGTGATTAATGAGCTTCGTGAGGTGAATATCATCTAGATGCCATGGCAACTTCATCCTAGGTGGGTAGAAAACGAGATAGAGATATCTAGGATATGAAGTATCAAGTGGCTGAGATCGGACAAGGGAGAGTCAGAGGTCTTCATTTTTTATTGAGTCCTCTGATAGCACAGAATCTTACAGTAATTTCCAAACCTCGGGGACTACTGGTACCGAAGGGTGACTAAAACTGTTCTTTGTGAACCCTTCCCTCTAGCATCGAGAGTAGGTAACAACATACCCCATGGTTTACTCCATAAGGCTTTCTATCTCTTATAGATCTAGCCTTTTTAGGAATTGTACGTGGTAGGGCAGATTTCCCCCTTTACACAAGCATGTGAGTCTTTTATAATTGATGATAGTGTTGTATGAAATTCATCCTACTTGTGAATAATGACATACCTAGATATAAATAAGGAAGCTTAGCAATGCCACAACCAAAAATTATTTCAAGTCTATGATAAATCTACCCCTCGATATTCACAAAAACAATTTGAATTTTATGGAAGTTAATTTGTTGGTTGGAAGCTTTCTCATACAACTACAAAATATTCATGAATTCCTTAGCTTCTCTCATAGTAGCTTCACTAAGAAGAACAATGTCATCTATAATCTATTGATAAGAAACTGCCTTCATAATTCCAATAGGTCTAATACCCTTAATATTAGAGGTTAAAATATCAACCAGAATCAATCTTCCTAAGATTCATCTTGAAAAACTAAAATTTAGTATATATTATAAACTTACCATAGGTTACATTTATATTATAAACAGAAATACAGTTGGCTTACACTTATTCTCGTAACCAAATATGCTTAACATAGCTCAATGACTAACATAGCCAATGCCTAATATTACTCCTAGATGCTCTTAACAACACCTATTAATAAGCTACGTAGGAAGAATAATAATCAAAGTCCAACATTCTCCCCCTTAAAGTTGAGAGGGCTGACAAGACAGTCTCTCAGCTTTAAATATTGAGCTTTAGCAACTCCTTTGGTGAAGATGTCCGCTATGTTGTCCAAAGTGTTGCAATGTTTTAGCTCAACCACATTTTTCTCCACCATGTCTCTAATGAAGTGATACTTCATGTCGAAGTGCTTTGACCTGTTGTGGTGGATAGGATTATGTGCCAATTGGATGGCACTCATATTGTCACAATACAATATGGTAGGATCATTTTGTCTTTCACCTATTTCTTCAAGTACTTTTCTCAACCATAAGGCTTGGGTACTAGCATTTGTGATTGCTATGTACTCAGCCTCAATAGATGATAGTGCTACAATAGTTTGCTTTTTAGAACTCCAAGTAATTAGTCCTGACCCAAGACTAAAACAATTCCCTGAAGTAGATTTCCTATCATCTATATTGCTGCCCCAATCACTATCACTAAAGCCAACTAATTTTACATCATCATTTTTGTGGTAATGGATCCCATAATCCATTGTACCCTTTACATATCTCAAAATTATTTTAGTTGCTTGTAGATGAAGTTCAGATGGATCAGCCATATACCTTGATACTAGAGAGACAACATATTGAATATTCGGTCGTGTGTTGGTGAGGAACATTAGACTCCCAACCATGCTCCTGTAAGTGGTCTTGTCAACTTTTGGTGCTCCATATTCTTTGCTTAATTGTATCCCATGACCTATTGGAGTTGCAACAGACTTGCATTGCTCCATAGCAAATTTCTTTATCATGTCATGAGCATATTTATGTTGACATATGAAGATCTCATTTCCTTTTTGATGTACCTCCATTCCTAGGAAGTAATGCATCAAACCTAGATCCTTCATTTCAAACTCTTTCATCATGGAGTGTTTGAACTCCTCATTCATTTTATCACTACTACCCATGAATATTAGATCATCCACATATAAGCACACAATGAGGATGTCTTTACCTTGTTTCATGTAGTAGAGAGTAGGTTCACTTTTGCTCCTAGTGAATCCATAGTTTTGAAAGTAGCCATCAATGCGTGAGTACCATGCTCTTGGTGCTTGCTTTAGTCCATACAATGCTTTCTTCAATTTGTAGACAAGGTTCTCCTTACCTTGTTCTTCAAATCCTTGAGGTTGTTGCACAAAAACCTCTTCATTCAAGTACCCATTGAGAAAGGCACTCTTAACATCCATGTGTTGAATGTTCCACCCTTTGTGGGCAGCCAAGGAAAGTACTAGTCTGATGGTCTCTTGTCTAGCAACAGGAGCAAAGGTTTCCTCATAGTCAATCCCATACTTTTGAGTAAACCCTTTTGCTACTAGCCTTGCCTTGTGTCTTTCAATGCTCCCATCAGCATTGAACTTGGTCTTATAGACCCATTTACATCCAACACATTTCTTTCCCTTAGGAAGCTCCACTAGCTCCCATGTGTCATTCTTTTTTATAGAGGTCATTTCCTCTTTCATGGCTTGTTGCCATACATCATGAGTACATGCTTTTTCATAACTAGATGGCTCTAGCTCTACACTAGTCATTAAAGCATAGTTTACAACATCTCCCTTAGGCTCTTGGGAGTCTTCATCACCATACATGTGCAAATTTTCAAGTCTTTTCAAGACTTCATTCATCTCACTAGCTTGGCTTCTAGTGTACCTTCTTTGAAAATTCTTGTCCATCATTTGAAAAGAAGGATGGTACTGAAGTGTTCTCTTACCTCTTGATGGTGGATCTACTTCCATTGGAGAAGAACTTGCTGATCTTTGTGGAGAAGAACTTGGAGTAGCACTTGTTGTACTTGAAGTAGAACTCTTTCTTGGACTTGGAGGAGGACTTCCATTGTTGTTCTTGTTAATGGGCTGCATTTGGGAGGAGCTTACACCTTGAGATCCATCATCAACAAAAAGTTTTTGATGACCCCATACTCCCCCTTCATCAAAAATTACATCTCTTGAGATTACAACTTTGTGTGTTTTTGGATTGTAGAGTCTATATGCCTTTGAAGACTCACAATACCCAATGAAAATACATGCTTGAATTTTGGGATCAAGTTTCTTTCTTATCTCATCAGGAATGTGTGCATATGCAAGACAACCAAAAACTTTGAAGTGCTTTACATTTGGCTTTTTGCCATACCATCCCTCATATGGAGTTATCCCATCTAAACTAGAAGTAGGACTCCTATTCAAAATGTAAACACTTGTCCTAACAACATCAGCCCAATACATGTTACTTAGTTTCTTTGTTTGAAGCATTGATCTAGCCATTTCTACAATAGTGTGGTTCTTTCTTTCAGCCACACCATTTTGTTGTGGGGTGTAGGCAGTAGTGAATTGCCTTTTGATCCCACAATATTTACAATATTTGAGAAATGCATTTGAACAAAACTCCCCTCCTCTATCAGTCCTTAATATTTTTACAACATACTCACTTTGATTCTCTACATTATTTTTGAAATCCTTGAAACATTCAAAAGCTTCATCCTTAGTTTTCAAAAAATAAATCCAACACATTCTAGAGAAATCATCAATGAAAGTGAGAAAGTAAGAATTGTTACCCAAGCTTTTGGTATGCATTGGACCACAAATGTCCGAATGTACCAATTGTAGTGGATGGCTTGCTCTCCATGCTTGACCTCTTGGAAACTTTGTTCTTGAGTGCTTTCCCAAAGCACATCCTTCACACACCTCCTTGTGCTCTTCAACTTTTGGTAATCCACACACCATAGCTTGTGAAGTCAACAACTTCAAGCTTGCAAAATTAAGATGACCATATCTCAAGTGCCAAAGCACACTTGGATTTTCTATGGCCACACTAGCAAGTTGAGCACCTCCTTGTTCCCCAAACTTAAGAGGAAATAACCTATTCTTTGTCATAGGTACATTTGTGACAACTCTATTACAATTGTTTTTGTCAAAAATTACACATTTTCCATCTTCAAAAACAAGTTTATAGTTCTTTTCCATGATTTGTCCAACACTAAGCAAATTATGTTGGAGTTTAGGAGTGTAATAGATATTGTTTACCTTCTTTGTGCCTTCTTTTGTTGGAACCTCCATGGCTCCCATGCCTTCAACTTGTAGTGCCTTGTCATCTCCCAATTTGATCTTGGACTTGTATGTGGAATCCATTGTAGCAAATAACTCTTCTTTGCCACTCATATGATTTGAGCAACCAGTATCCAAAATCCAAGTTTCATTAAGATTTTGATCTGATTTTCCATATGTGAGGAACAAATTTGAAGAAGTTCCTTCCTCTTCTCCATAGTTTCCATAATTATTACTTCTCCCTTCTTGAGAAGCCTTGAGTCCAACAATCTCTAGCAAAGTGACCAAGCTTGCCACAATGATAACAAGACTTGTTTGATTTGTCACCTCCTCTTCCTCTTCCTTTTCCTTGGTAGCCACCTCTTGATCTACCTCTTCCTCTTGCTCTTCCTCTTCCTTGTCCTCTTCCTTGTGCATTGCCATGAGTCTCACCTTCCTTGGATGAGAATGCTTTTTCATCACCTCCAAAGCTTGATGATGTAGAACCTTGGAGTCTCTCTTCATGGGACATCAAAGAACCAATTAGTGCATCAAATGTTAGAGTAGACAAATCTTTAGATTCTTCAATAATAATAGCAATATGATTCCATTTATGAAGAAGTGTTCTCAACACTTTCTTCACAACCACTTCAGTTTTTATGTCTTCTCCAAGTGTCTCCATTTTGTTTACAATTGCTTTCACTCTCACACAATAATCTCCCACTCTTTCATCATCTTGCATTTTGAGATTTTCAAAATCTCTCTTCAAAGTTTGAAGCCTCACTTGCTTCACTTGATTGCTCCCTTGATAGCTATCTCTCAAGGCTTTCCATGCTTCTAGGGCTGTTGAACAAGAAGCAATCCTTGGAAAGATGCTTTTCTCCAAAGCTGCTTGGAGATGGTAGAGAGCAAATGAATTTTTCTTTTGGGCATCCTTCTTACTAGTTCTATCAGCTGCACTCAAGGTGGTCCAATCTGTAGGTTCATTGTAGCCTTCTTCTACAATATCCCATAACCCTTTGCCAATGAGTAAGGTCTTCATCTTGATAGACCAATACTCATAATCTAACCCATTAAATTCAGGAATGGGCAGATTGTTATTGGCAGCCATTAAACTGTTTCTCTGTTCTCAAAATGAGCAACAAAAACAAACTAGAAAATACCTTTCTATTTTTTTGCCTGCTATTCTTCAATAGAATTTTGTTTTACTTGCACCAAACAACAACAATAAACAACCAATATATTTGTTTTACTTGCAAAATACAGCTGCAAACAGACTCCTTTGGGTGTCTTATTTGAAACAGTACATCCACTTTTCCATAATGCTGTTAAAATCTTCAGTGCTCCTTTCCTTTAAAATCTTTATAAAACAGTAAACTTTGAAGTATTCAATACAAATTTTATCAAACAGCAAAAAGTGATACTCCTCATAGTAGAAAAATTGTTCTCTTGATTTCAATGCTCACAATCAAACATCAATGCTGACATCACAAATTGATTGTACATGGATCTTCTCATAGGGTTATCATATTAAGCAACATTATTATATTCTATCACGTGTAACTCTACAATACACGATTAACACAATGGTAGGATTATTAATGTTTCCAAGAACAACGATGTACCTTACAACAGATCTCCTCTGTGAATCTGTGTATAGTAGCTCTTTACGTGAGGTCAACACTGATCCAAACTATATCCACGTTCAACACGACGTCAACTCAGGTAGACGCTCTCAGGTTTCTCCATGATCGATCAACTTAGGTAGACACTTCTTCGTGTTCTCAGGTAGATGCTTCTTCCCACAAACGATGCCATAATGAAACCGTAACAGAAACTAGCGTCTCTCCGGATCGCTTCACATTAATTTTTAAAATTGTGATGGTCTTCAAATTTTTAAATCACGATGTCCAAGGCCGATGTGACCAAGGCCTCTTCTATGCGATGTGACCAAGCCTTCGGACATCAATTGTGTGGGAATTTTCAACAGGTAACAGGCCCTTAGCTTCGTAAATACACAAGAGCCTTCCTCTGCTCTAGAGAAGCCGTCAACAGGCCACATCTTCGTAGCTTGTCTACGTTGCAACACAAATTACAACACACTATTGCAGCCTTTCAACAAACGTCGGGCAATCGCAACAAATCACAACGTTCAAATCTGGCTCCTCATCATTCATGCAGGCTACCATCCATACAAAATTTGAATGGCATTTCTATGATTTTTTTAATGCGGAGTCATGATTCACTCCAGTGCAAGTTATGTCTTCTTTTGCATAGATTACAACACACGCACATAGCCAATCTCATCAAATCAAAATGTGTTCGTCAAAGCAATGGTCAAACATGTTTTTGTCATACACGATGCTCCCCAAAAATCTTACCTGATTTAAACACTTAGTCTCCATGATCAATACGTACATAACAATGTGCGGGCTCCTCATAATTGATCTCACAGTTAACATAGTCCCCTACATCATAGATCAAATCCACAGCACAGAGTGTTCTCAATAACAGCACAACGAGCTCTATACGCACTGCCTCACGCCAACATGCCAATCTCACGGTAAGACATCCGCACTGCAACTGGCAATTCATATTTGCACTTGGATTGAACTCACAAGAGTTGTGATGGGTAATCCACAGGGTGTATGAACTTCTTCTGATACCAAACTAAAAAATTAAAATTCAGTAGATATTATAAACTTGCCATAGGTTACATTTATAGTGCTTGATCAGAATAGAACATAGCACAATGCAGTTGGCTTACACTTATTCTTGTAACCAAATCTGCTTAACATAGCTTAATGACTAACATAGCTAATGCCTAAAAACTCCTAGATGCTCTTAACAACACCTATTAATAAGATACGTAGGAAGAATTAACATCCAACACATCCGTCAAAATGAAAATATATGGAGACAAGAGATCACCTTGCCTAGTACCTCTTTGACCCCCAAAAAAACCACTTGGAATCCCATTGATGATGATAGAAAATTTAGCAGAGGAAATACAAACTCTAATCCACTTCCTCCATAGATCCCCAAAGTCAATGTTTTTCAACACCTTGTCAAGGAACTCCTAGAAGACCCTATCATAAGCCTTCTACATATCAATTTTAAGAAGCATTCCAGCCAACCTACTTTTGGATATAAAATATAAAGTCTCATGAACCATAATGATCCCATCCACAATCTTCCTACCATGAACAAAACCACCTTGAAGAGGAGAAATCAATATGGGGAGAAGCCTTTTCAACCTATTAGCAAGTGTCTTAATAAGTAATGTATATAGGGTATTGCATAATCTGATAGGTCTAAAATCCCTTAGAGAAGAGGCATCGTGTTTCTTTGAAACTAAAATAATAAAGGTAGTATTCCAAGCCTGTACCAAATAGGAAGAATATTATAATTCTCTTAAGGATTCCAAAATATCCAAACAAAGAAGGTGCCAAAACCTCTAAAAAAATAGTAGGAAACCCATTTGTCTTAGGCCCTTTGTTTTTATTCATACTAAATAGGTTGATTCTAATCTTATCATTAGAAAAGGGGGCATTCAAAGAATTATTCATATTAGCCATCACCACATGAAGAATAGTCCTGATAAGTTACTTTGAAGCATCCCCATCTTCCTCCCTGTCTCTAGAAAATAAATCCTAAAAGAAGGATGCCATGGCAGTAGCAATTTATTTCTTATATTTAAGGCATTCACCGGAATCCAATGCAATTTCATTTATTTTATTAGCACTCCTATATTTCAAGGTTGAGAGGTGGAAAAACTTGAGATTTTTACCTCCAAAAAGACTCATAATTGTCAAGAATATTATGAAATTCTGCAAGAGTAATTTGCTCTTTACTGGCCAACTCCTTTGACCAAGCTTCACCTTGGACTTTTTCCTCAATTTCTTGTAATTCTTGAAATTTGTTTTGCTTCCTATGAAAGAGGCTCTCAAAAATATCTCAAATCAACCTCTTCAAGTTAGCTTTGATGTATTTTAGCTTCTTGACCATTTGAAACATCTTAGTGCCATAGACATCCAAATTCTACCTAACCTTAATCAAACCTTCAAGATCTAGATAAGAAAGCTACATTGTCTCAAACCTGAAATTATAAACTTTTGAACATTTCTCCTCCATGAATTCTAACAGTAACGAGTTGTGGTTAGAAAAAATTCTTGGTACAGTCCTCAAATAGCAATCTTGAACCATGGTGAGCCAACTCACTAAATCTTCAATCCTATATTGAATCAAACTCCTTCCCCTTCTTTCGTTGGACCAAGTAAATTTAGAATCTTGTAAATCAATATCTACTAGTCCCATGGAGGTCAATAACTCACCAAACTTCTCCATGTTATCCAAAACAATAGTTGAGCCTCCATGTTTCTCACAAGAGAGCATAATGAAATTAAAGTTAGCAACAAGTAGCCATGGAAGGTCAAACAAAGAATTGAGGGCTTAAAAGTCAACCTAGAGTTTCCTTCTATCCACAACAACATTGGGAGCATACACATTGGTATAAATCAAGGTTACTAGGTGTGGGGGTGCAGGTGCAGCCGGAATCGCGAGTGCGGGTGCGGTGGGAATCACGGGTGCGGGTGTAGGTGCGCCCCCCACCAAAAATAGGGTTCACCAGGTATGGGTGCATCCCCCGCAAAAAATAGGGTTTGTCGGGTGTGGGTGCGACAAATTTTTAATATATATATATATATTAAAAATTTGTCGCACCCACACCCAACGAACCCTATTTTTGGCGGGGGCCGCATATATCTATATATATATATATATATTATCCAAAATAATAAAATAAATTATAAATCATACACGTTACAAAAAAATAAATAAATCATACACATTGGCATCATAAAAGCATATATGATATTCAACAAGATGTCAAAGTCATAAAAATATAACAATATATAGGCCCTCCTCAAATAGTGCATGTACAATATATATATTAGTGCATGTACAAAAATAACAAAATATAGTAGTGCATGTACAAAAATAACATCAAATATAGTGTTGTCCGAAGTCTGCATCTTAGCCTTTCTTGTCTCTTATCTGTTGTCCTAATTCTAAGTCTCAGTCTTGCCTATCTGTCTCTGTTGTCTCTGTCAGAAATGTCATCTCTTGCCTTTTGACTTGTACAAATAGTTAAAATAAAGTAAAAACCCTAATAGAATGGTTTATATAGAAGTGGACTCCAATTCACTTTACACTAAATTGGAGTCCACTTTATACATTATAATTTAATATTTATAATTTTATTATAAAAAACTAAAAAGTTTAACCTATAAAGTTTAAACTATAAACTATAAACTTTTAAAAATAAAAATAAAAAAAGTTTTTAAATCTTAAATTTTTAGAATTTAAGTTTTATATTTTATTTTTTTTTAAAGCCCGAATGGGCTAAATACTAAATAGTAAAAAACTTTAAAATATGAAATTAATTTAATTAAAAAGTAAAAAACTTTAAAATATTGACTTTTTTAAAAATTTATTATTTTTCCATTTTTTTAAATACAGTGTGTGGTTGGGCCCACCGAATAACTTAAAAAAAAAAAAAAATAGGGCAGGACAGGGTTCGGCTATCCAGCAGGAGGGTTCAGTCAGATAAGGTACGGCTAGGGTTCCACCCAGCGCACCCGTTCTCACACTCGGTGAGGGTGCGGGTTCGTACACCCAGCCAACCGGGTGCGCGAACCATGTTTCCTTGGTAGAAATCCAAGAAAAAAAAATCTGTTTACAACAAAATTTAAAAAAAAAAAAACCTATCAACCAAGCTTGCCCTCCACAGAATGGAGATTCCAAGGCATCCACAAGTCTTCACAAGAACCACGAGCAACCCTACTCATACCTTCACGCTACTTCCAAACAAACAAACCTTCGTTTAAAAAAAATACGAGGAATGAAACTTTTTTCTAAAATCTTTTAGCACTATTTGTTTGTTTAATAGAAGCATGAAGATCTGAATATTCCACGAGACAATCTTCACTACTTCAAAATTTTAAACTATATAAAAAAAATTCCACTTCTATAAATAAACTATATAATTTATTAAAATATCATTACTAATATTATATAATATCAATCAAACCATTTTAATATTATACATACCTATAATAGTTATTTAAAAAACATGTTGTAAAATTAAATAATTAAATTTTATTAATCAGATAATAAATTACTCTCTAAATAAAACCTATTACAAACTTATCCACTATTTTTAAGTTTCAAATTGCTTATTACAAACTTTTTTAAGTTTTAAATTACTTATTACAAACTTTTATTGCTCATCTTCTAATTTTTTTAATCATGCCTATGGGAGTGAGAGGCAAACTGTAACTTCTCGAATGGGCATGAATTTTCACTCAAAATTCAAAATAATTCTTTATATTGGAGTAGTGGCCTTCACTTTCATAGCAAAGATTCAGTGATCTTTATTCTCATCTGAGTTTACTCAAACCACATTTCAGGAAATACTTACTCCAAACGGGCAAGTGATAAAACATTCAATACCCAACCACCCAAAGCACTGGCTAGAGGTCTTAGATTACTATAAACATGAACCTTCTAAATATAGTTATGATTTTCTTAACATTGACTTTGTCAGCTATAGCGATGAGAGGAGATCCAGACACCAAAGACTCCCAAGTTGTGAATTATGTATGTAGTACTGTGAAGATTAGCAATGCTACAGTCTTTAATCAAAATCTGAACCTTGTTTTGGCATCGTTGCGCCAAACTGTTGGGTCCTCCTTAACTACCAAACAAGTGGTGAATGGAGGAGAAGCAGTGTTTGGGATGGCCCAGTGCAGAAATGATAAATACGAAACCTCCTTCGATTGCTTTCAATGTATTTCGATGGCAGAGAAGCAGATTCTCAAGTGCTCCAATGCCAATTCCAGCAGTGCCACAGCATTTTCCGACCATTGTTTTGTTCTTTATCAAAATGCCAACTTTTATTATCAAATTCAACGTCATCTTATCGAAAATTCTCCAGGTTTAAATTTGTGATTTGAAAATACTTTTATTTTTAATTATTTATATAAGATTTAAATGAATAATAATTTATTTATTTATATTTTTCATAACACTGCAGATGAAATACGACCTAAGAAACCAGATGATAATAAAGTTAGTTTGAAAACTTGGTTGTTATATATCTTTGTCGCACTCGCAATAATACTCCTCTTGCTTGCATGGAGTTTTCGCCACAAGTTTGATGTGAGGGACGATTCAGCAGGACAGTAAGCTAATGTGAAGTCTTTACAATATGTTAGATAATATTATTTTTTTGTTAATATGTGTAAAATTTTATTATATTTTTAAAAATTTAATATATAATCTTTTTAATTCTAAAAAGCAATAAAATATTAAAAATGAACAAAAGAAGTATTGTGTTGGACTTCAATGTTTACCCTAATAATTAATCATTGAAAAAAAGAATATTGTTAACTCAAAAGTTGTCAAGGTAAGAAATTAAATTAACATAAAACTTTAAAAAAAAAAAATTATCATTCTAAAACATGGTTCTGGTTTATAACTTAAATGTTGGTTGTCGCTTTGGATTTTAATTGGGTCGTGATTTAAATCAGGTTTGGTTATTTTTTTAATAGGGCAGGTGTATTAATGTAGACTAAAATTAACTATATGGTTTTTAATTGGGTCCTGATTTAAGAGGGTGACAGATATATAAATTTTAAATTTATTTTCCATTTTTTATTATCTCCTCGTAGGGATGGCACTGTGTAGAGAGTCATCGAATTGCAGTGCCATCCCTACGTCTCTTCGTTGATGGACGTAGCATTAATTTCTTTTTTCTCTTCCATGCATTAGATTGTAAATATTTTTCCTTCGTGCTTATATGTTGGCCACTTCAAGAAAAGGATAATATTGTAATATCAATTAAAATTTATTTTTTTGGGGGGTTTAGGTGCGAAATAAGCACCTATTCTAAAAATCTTCATTAGGGGTTCTTTTTTTTGGTCATTGCCTCATTTACTTTTGTTTTGATCTAAATTATTTTATAAATTCTTTAATAATTTTAAAAATCTTAATTTTTTGATATAATTAGTGTTAACTTAAATAAATATTTAAAAAGCTATTGCTTTTAATAAAAGAGGCCATTTCTTTCTTAAATATTAAAGATATTTCTTAAATTAAATTATGTTAATTTTTTTTCTCAAATTATTTTTTGGTTCCTAGAAAATTTTTATTTAATTTTTAAAATAAACTTTAAAAAAAAATAGAGAAATATTTTATCACCTATGTTCCTAGTGTTGAAATTCTAATAACTTACAGTTTCCCTCACGTAAGGGCAGGTTATTTGAATTTGATATTAAGTTTTGGATGATATAAATATAAAAGCCTATGTTCCAAGTATCAATTCTCCTCTTTACTTATAGTTTCCCTCACGTAAGGGCGAGTAATTAGGAGAAGAGTTATATAGGCCTGGCAAAAATATTGTTTAATTAACCTTATAGTTTTATCAAAACTCCTCATCTACTTATAGTTTCCCTCACGTTAGGGCGGGTATTTTGAGGAGCTTGGTAATTCTCAAAGGTTTTTTGATCAATAGCATTCTCTAAATATATTAATTGAAGTTTAAGGGGGGAATTATTGGTTCTCTTCAATTTTTTTGCAAATAGAATACAATGAATACAATTGATCCACTCACCCCTAATAACTATCATATATGGAAACCTAAAATATTACATCTCATTTCTCAAAAAGGGTTCACACACCTACTAGAAGAAGTGCAACCTGAATTTGAAACATAATATGAAAATTTTGTTCATAAAGGGAAGTTGTATGAAACAATGGGTATTATAAGCACTAATGTAATGAAATCTTATGGTTTCACATTGCAGATTGTAAAAATCCTTATGAAAGTTGGGAGAAACTAAAGAACTTATTTGGAAAAATAGATCAAATGAGGTCAATGCAATTAGAGGCAGAATTAACAGCATTATCTCCTAAAGACTTTAGTAATATTATTGACTTTCTCACCAAATTTAAATAAGTCCTTACTCAATTTAAAGGCAGTGGCAAGGATAAAAAATATGAAGAATGCATCTATCTAATTCTTTATAAATTAAATGGTGTATTTCAAATTTTTGCAACCACATTTCTATCTACATAATATGCTCTTGGTACAAGTTTTAAAATGCCCTCCTTAGAAGAATTGTGTGAGAGACTAACTAGAGAAGAAACAAAACTTGCAAAGTATGAGATCTATTCCTCTTACTCTAAAGACTTAGTAGCATCCACATCCACTAAATAAAAATTCAAAAAGAAAGAAATAAGTCCCATAACTTGTACACATTGCAAAAAGAATGGTCATTCTGCAAACAAATGCTGGAAAAGATTACAACAATTAGAGGCATCTATGAAGGATCAAAAGATAGAAAATAAAAAGCAGATATAAAAATCCCTAAATGTTCAAGGGAATACCACCAATACTTCATCTAATTACTGGGTCCTAGATTCTAGAGCAACTCATCACATGACTTCTTCAGATGAGTCATTCTCTTCTATCTCCTCAAGTTCAACATGTAGCATAGAAATTGGTGACTCTTCCTTTATCCCAGTCAAAGGAAAGGGTGACATATCCATTTATGGTGGCTCTATCAATAATTTTCTTTATGTTCCAAACATTGCAAAAAATATCCTCCTCGTCTATCATATTGGTACTTTTGGAAAGGGGAAAACTATTCTCTTCTCTCCAAAAGGATTTGAGATAAGAGACTTTCAAGACCCCACTCTCTTATAACCAAAGGATATATTGATCACAACACTCACATATTTCACTTAAAAGGATTCAAAAATCCAGAAGGGGCCTCCTGTTTTGTGGCTCATGGAGATCTTGAAAATAAAAATTGGCATGAAATATTTGGTCATCTCAGTTATAACTACCTAAAGGAATTGAACACCCATGAAATGGTAACAGGTCTGCCTCAAGTCTCTTCTATTAATGTATTATGTACTGGATGTGCTCTTTGAAAGCAACATCAAGATCCTTTCCACCCAAGTGGTTCTCTAAAAACCTCATCCCCTCTAGATTTAATCCATAGTGACTTGATGCTTTTCGAGAGCCTTCTTTCAAAGGAGTAAAATATGCTCTAACCTTCATTGATGACTTTTCCAGAATAACTTGGGTCTACTTCCTAAAATACAAAAGTGATGTTCTATCCCACTTCAAAATCTTCAAAAACTTAGTTGAAAATTAAGCCTCTTGCAACAACAAGAAAATTTGCACAAATAATGGGGGGGAATACTGCAGTAATGAGTTCTCAATATTTCTATAAAGTCATGACATTGTTCATAAGCATTATGTCTCCCATAATCTATAGCAAATGGTATTGCAGAGAGGAAAATTTGAACATTGAAGGAAATGGCAAACTATATGCTCCATTCAAGAGATCTTCCAATGGTTTTTTGGGCAGAAGCTATTAACTGTGTAAACTATATTCAAAACTACACTCTTCATAAATTTCTTGACCATTTAACTCCTAAAGAAGCATGGACTAGCTCAAAACTGGATATCTCCTTCTTCAATATTTTTGGATGTACTACTTGGGCACACATCCCAAAGAATAAAAGGAAGGCTCTAGATAAGAAAAGCAAAAAGCTCATCTTCTTTGGTTATTGTGAGGAAATAAAAGCATACAAGCTCCTTGATCCCTCAACTCATGAGGTATATTTTCATAGGAATGTCCAATTTGATGAAACATTCCCTCAGAAAGATCCTCAAACATCCTCTTCCTCTTTTGATCCTTCTCCTATAGTAGAACCTCAGTATAATGAAGAACCAACTTTAGAGATTAATTTATAAATTGATGATCAAGATGAGGAACCTATAACTCCAACTCAAATTCTTTACATTCCTTCTACTCCTTCCACTATGTCAAAATGGGCCCGCACCATTGTTAAATAAGCTACTCCTTACATGTTAAATCTTCCATCATCCATATTAACCAACTCCATAGGCACTTGTCTTGTCTATCGGTATATTTCCTCTGATCCTTAATCCTTCAAAGAAGCAACTGGTATTAAAGAATGGGATTATGTCATGGAAAAAGAATTCTCTTCCTTAATCAAAACGAAACTTGGAATTTAGTTCCTCTACCTAAAGGAAAGAAATGAGTTCTTTGTAAATGGATTTATAGAACAAAATATGGGTCTAATGGAGAAATTGACAAACACAATACAATTGCAAGAGAAACTTGAAGTATTATAGCTACATTGAAACAAAGATATTTCACCTCTCCTTTTATTATTGAATTCTTTGGAGGATGGTTTTTACCATGTGGTTTTTTTATCATCTCTCCCTTACATAATATACATGAGTACCTCATCAGGCCAAGTTGCTAAGACTCATTTTTATTATTGTTTATTATTAAGGACAATCTTTGCCATCTGAAGACATGCCTCGTTATTTCATAGCAGATGGTTTTTTCCATGTGGTTTTTTCACCATATCTCATATATATTGTAAATGAGTACCTCATCAGGTCATGTTGTTGGGACTCATCCTTTTTTTTTGTTTATTAAGAGGACAATATTTGCCATCCAAAGACATGCCTCATTATTTCATAGTAGATGGTTTTTTCCATGTGGTTTTTCACCATATATCATATATATTGTAAATGAGTAACTCATCAGGCCATTGTGTTGGGACTCATCCTTTTTTTGTGTGTATTAAGAGGACAATATTCACAAACCGAAGATAAGCCTCTTCCTTTTTTTCTTTTTTGATAGATGGTTTTTCCCATGGGGTTTTTACCATATCTTCATAAAAGAAACCATTGTACATGAGTACCTCATAAGGCTCTATTGTTGGGACTCATTTGTACAATACACCCCTAGTATCACTTAAGGGGGGTATTATACTAAGTAATTATTCCCTTAAGTTCTACTAGAATAGACTTACTTGAGTTTCCACTCCTTCATGAATCAGGTGAACTCTCAGTTAAAGTCTACATCATATTTGATGAGTTTTTCAATGATCAACTTTTTTATTTATACAAATTTTATCCATGGAATAATCAATTAGTTCTATTTTGTTTCTTCAAATCTTGTAATGCTTTGTAGTTCTACTCTTGGGAAATTCTAACAATAGCTGGAGTGGAAGATCTCGTCCGTAAAATACACTCATACTTTTTATGCAGTCCAAAAAGGTTTGTAGAGTTTCAACAGTTTTCTCTAGGTGTAACCAAAGGCAAAAAAATGTTAAAATATGTGGAAACCAGGTGGATTTTACTATTTTTATTGCAAAAAGGATTTTTTCAAAAAATCAATCTTTGGTTGGGTTTACGTATGTATGAATGTTGACAATGTAAAGGATTTTCTATTTCGTATGACTGACTTGGAAACTCTTCTCACATTATTTAGTATTATTCCATCATTGCAATAAATATATTATTTGATTAAAATTGCATAGGAAAGAATAATTTATATTGTTGATTTCATCAGGATGAGAAAACAAATATGTATGCTTATTGACAAGATTTACTTATCCAGGAAAATTTGAAGGATCCCAAGTTTGATAGTTGGAATACGTTAGTTGAAGTCAATGATCCTAACAGCTTTTTAAAGTTAAAAATCAATGATAATATTTGTATTGTTATCCATAGAAAGATTATTCCTTTATATCATTATGAAAAGTTATTAGATACACTTACATATGATGTTGAACAAGTGCTCATAACATATTATGGATTCAATGAGGTTTTGGATAGCACTAAGAATAAATTGAAAATAATTGCAAATATATTAACAAGTGAAATAAGAGATCACTTTTAGAGAGATGAGATACTTAAGGCCATGGCTATTTTTAATCCAATCTTCTAGAATTCTTGTGTTGACCATAATTGTAAAATATATGAGTAATCTTATGACACATTTCTTTAAAAGTGTGGAAGTAAATGGCATTGAAATCAATGGTATTCTAAACAAAGAACTTCTAATACAACAATCAACCAATTTTGGAATAAGAATAGATAATCAAATTACACATTTGAAAAATCCACATGTGACTAGTTCAATCACACATTTCTAGCAAAAATTATATCGAAGTAGTGTCTTACAAGAAAATATGAGTGAATACTTTATTTTATATGAATTATGTCAAACAATTATTTTGGGATCTATTGAATATGAAAGGATTTTCAGTGCACTATTTTTTTTAAATCAAAATTTCATAATAGGTTAAAAAAATTAGAAAATTATTTGACAATGTATGTGTCATCGTACGAGGTGGATACGTTTCCCTATGACAAAGCTCTGACATATTGGAAGTCCCTAGCGAAAAGGGGAGGTCTCACTAATATTGTTGATAATTATGAAAATTATTTAGCTTGGAGTGATAACGAGATTATGGAAATACAAAATTCATAAATGATTCTCATTTCTTTTGGATAATTCCATAAGGCTTTGTATCAACTTTTAGAAATGTGAAATTTGAATGATTATATTACAAATTCATATAATCAATGATTTTTTGGATTTAAAATCATTTGTAAAATTTTAATGATTTGAAAAAATTCATATTATCAATGATTTTATGTATTTGATATCATTTTTAAATATCAATGATTTGAAAAAATTCATATTGTCAACAATTTTTCGTATTTGATAAGTTGTAAAATTTTAATGATTTGAAAAAAATCATATAATCATTTATGTTTTCAATTATTTCAAATATTTTATTTTTAGTTTTATTGATTGTCTATATTGTCAAATTTTATGATTTATGCTTTAGCTTTGAGTAAACTAGAAATTTGAAAACCATGCATGCATAATGATGCTATGTTATTGAATTAATTATCTATGTTGACAAAATATAATGATTTATGCTTTGACTTTGTATGTATGTATGTATGTATGTGTGTATCATTAGTATCATTAGTATGTATGCTATAACTCTAGAAGTGTTATTGACTATCTATGTTGATAAAATTTTATGATTTTTGAGTAAACCATGCATGTGTACATAACTAGTAAATATTTCTTAGTATCATTAGTATGTATGCTTTGACTCTAGAAGGCAAAATGCAAATAGCATATTACTCTAGATATGAAAAATTAAAATTTAAACCCATTCATAGATATATCCATCGTAATCTCACTTTGAAATATAAAAACAATATAGCATAATACAAAAGACAATACTCATTTTTATACAATGACAAGAATGACTATGAATAAAATGAAAATTTAAACCCATGCATAGATGTATCCTTTGTAAACTCACTTGAAAATTGAAATATAAAAACAACATAGCATAATACATGGAAAATGAAAATTTAAACCCATTCATAGATATATCCATCGTAAAATTATTTCGAAATATAAAAACAATATAGCATAATACAAAAGGCAATACTCATTTTTATACAAAAACAAGAATGACTATGAATAAAATGAAAATTTAAACCCATGCATAGATATATCCTTCGTAAATTCACTTGAAAATTGAAATATAAAAATAACATAGCATAATACAAAAGACAATACTTATTTTTATATCACAACAAGAATAACTTTGAATAAAATGAAAATCTAAACCTATGCATACATATATTATTCGTAAACTCAAGCATATTTGAAACCCCATAATAGTCAAGAGATGAAAATAACACATTGTTATAAATATAAATAGTATAATAGTAAAGTAATAAAAGCAAGTGTCTTATTTTCAAACAAAAACATATGAATGTCATAAAATTGTCTTTTTGAAATATCAAATTTTCAAAAGTAGAATCATGCTTCAGCATTTTTTTTGTGTTCCACTCCTTTTTTCTCTTCCACGACTTCCACATTATGCATTCCAATGACTCCTCCCTCGGGCTAGGTAATAGTACTCTCAATTGCTCCAGAATTGACAAGGATGTTCTCAACACTTTGCAATCCTTTGAGCATGGTGTTTTCCTCTTTCCCAACACCTTCAAATATTGGTGCAAGAACTTCTTTACCCTTATCCTTTACCTAAACATTAAGATCCAATCCATTTAGGATAATGATTATATGAAAAGCATTGTTTTTTCAAACTACTTCCTGAGTTTTTTCATTGCCATAGAAGCATTTAAGAAATCCTTTGTCATCCTGAGATAGTCGTGTAGGTTTTGAACCTACTTCTTGAGATTATCATACTTTACCTACAAAAGGAAAAATAAATAGTGAGCATACATTTACATTTAAAAAAATAATTGAACACTTTGGTCAAACCTCATCAACATTCGTTGTAGCTAAAGCAACAACAAACTTTTTCTTATCACAAGCCCATTCAATATAATAAACTTGGGTCTCAATGTTTATGTTCTCCAATCTATTTAACATAAACCTTAAATTTTCATCTGTATAAGATGTAGTAACCTGCACAATGCTAGATTTTGCTTGATGTAGTAGAGCCTCTATCTTTTCAGGTTCATTTTCAACTATAGAAAAAAAAATTCTATTTTTGATTTTTTTGAATTGAGCATTAATTTCTTTTATCAACACTTTGGCCCGATACATTTTTTCATTTCTATTATATCTAGAAGTAGTGAATATTTAATGGTTGCTTCAACGTTGTTAGAAACTAAATATTTTCAAAAATATTTACTCTTTCATCCTCTGGTAGAGGATGAGCCTGAGGGGTGTTGATTTCTATAGGAGGAGATTTTCTTGAACATTCTACTCCTTCATTTTGAGGATCTCAAAGCAGTTCTGATACTTGAAAAGTAGTGGGTGTGTTACCTTGTAAAAATAAATCTTCATCAAGTGGAACATTATCCAACCCATCACCAAAAGCTTTTGGTACACCTGTAAAATTAAAATTACCAAAATATATGCATATAAATCCTAAAATTGCTTTGTTGCTTCTTTCTCTGGCCTAAATGGAAGAATGTGTTTTCCACCCAAGAAGAATTGACCTCGCATCTAAGGTTGGTGTGGTAGATTATGGGGTAGTATCGACTATTGATTTTGATGATGGAATCGTTGTATAGGAACTTAAAACATCAAAATAAAAATTGGTTACAAAATTTGTGAAGGTAGATTATGAAAATTGGTTATAACACTTACCGATAGAAGAAGAGACCTCTTGCATAGGCATAGATGCAAATGGAATGTGGGTGCGCTGAAAACACAAAATAAAATTAAATAAAAAATAGTAAATATTTGGTAACAAATTGTGTTAAGGTAGTCTGTAAAACTTACAAACTAAAGATGAGACCTCTTGCACAACCGCACCCATTGGTATTGGATGTGCAACCACAGGTGGAGGTTTTCAAGGATTAGGAGAACTAGATCTTGCATATTTCTTTGTTGATATTCTTCTTAGTGGTTGTGTTGTTTCCTCTGTAGGTGTTTTAGAGTCTTTTGATTCCTTTGTATTATAACCTCTAAAAGTAGCATCTAATTTGGAGAGGAAGAGGATACCCTTTTTGTGTTTTGTATAAAATATTAAAATTGTAAAAATGATGAACATATGAAAAATGAAAAAAAATTACTTCAATATTAATTAAAAATTACCTAAATTTTTTGTTCTATTGTGGTTGAATTGGCTAGGGTGGAGTGCCAAAAAGTCAGTACTTGAGTGTTCTACAAATGATAAAAATATTCATAAAAAAGAAGAATATAGTTGCATGTCCTTATTTTCGATGAAGGTAAAGCATGGGTTATCACATTCTGGATGTTCATTCTAATTCGATGTGAGACAACTATGGACCAATCAAATTTTTGGTGTGCAATATAATAAACCAAATATGCTAAGGCCCACATCAGAATTTTTATTGGTCTTCCTTGTAGAACGAGTTTGGAAAGGAAGAATTCACAACATGGACAAAGAAATTTGTTCTCAATAGCTAGTATAATCAAACCCCTTCTGGACTTGGTGATTGTAACTATAAAAAAACAAAATCAGTAATTCTAGACACTGGAATTTAAATTCAATCAATTAAAAAAAATGTAGTTATACCAATATTTCTATTCCACTTTGAAGGTGGTATCCAGGTAGAGTTTATCATCATCAGTTAATGTGAATTTGGATGTGATTGGGTCACAACCAATGTGGGGCAATGCTGTCAATCTGGTGATGTCAAAGGCTATGAAAGAAAAATGATGTTTTTTTATCAATGACAACATGTACCTTACCCAAATCAATGTTGTAACTTACAATTATCTTCTCGAGCAGTTTAGTGTTTGTGTCAAACTACGGTATCCAAACTAAACATCGAAGACTAGAGTTCGTTACCCATGACATGTCGTAACCTTATGTTGTAAAATTTTAGAAATTAGGAGGCAAAAAAGGTTTTTGAAAATAATTTTTTGACATTCCAAGTGTGATAGTGGATGTCATAGGGTTATTTCATTGTGTACGAGAGTGTTAGAGTTACTATGCTACAATAACTATTATTTTTACCTCATTTGGTAATTTGTAATATTCTTCTAGGTAGATTTATTTCTCATAGTAGATATAAATTACTATGTTAATTCTACTAATTACCTAGAAGATACTCATAGTGGAATATCTTGGGGTTAGTAAGTTAGTCATCGTAGTCAATTTGACTATGTTAGTTGTTAGGTTAGTGGTTAGCGCTTTGTTAGCTAAGCGTGTTAGTTAGCACTTTAGGGGGATAATATTTTATTATTATTCCTAAGGCTATTCTTAGCTTTCTAAATTTTATTTAAGCTCTTCATTATTCAATAATATACCTGATATTCGCCTATGCTCTTACATTGGTATTAGAGCATATATTTTTGCCTCATGCTCTGATTGCTTAGGCATTGGACTTGGGCAAGGCGATCAAGTGTTGGGACATGCTTCATATATTTGTCATATTTTTTGAGGCTTTATACTCATACCAACAGATTAGGACAAGCATAGAATACGATGTCTTAAGTAGTAAAATTTTCATGCAACCAGAGGCATGTAGCTATTTTCCTCCACGACACAGGCAAAAGAGTTAATGAAGATGATGTGATCGTTAGTCTCCCAATCCTAAAATAAATGCAACCTAATGTATCCACTGGCATATAAATCACTAAAATATATAGGTGGGTGGAAACTAACATCCCACGGTGATCATAGGGTATGCGATCCCTAACCGTGTAGAGTTAACGATCTACCTCAATGGAGGCACTGAAAAACATGGATGCATTGATGTCATTATGATGTATCTAAACCCCTGTAGATCCCTAACAGTAATGAGAACTAGCATAGATCACATCGACATGATCCCCAAGGAGGGACCTTCAAGGCTAAGATCTATTGACATAGCAGGCAACTCAGTTTTTGACCTGGTGGGCACACACTTTAAAGCTAATTTTTGATGTGCCAATCCAATTGGATATCTCACCTAGTGGACATAGGGTGTTCTTTACATATAGCATGTGTAGACGTGGCATGAGGGCATTCATTGGAGTAGGTGGAAAAAGAGTCATCAATATTCCCAATTTCTTGAAGGCAATCAAATAACCTTCGACGTGTGATATTTTTTAAATAGAAAAGGCCATCTACCTTACAAATGTGGGATAATTGATCCCACGATTTTTTTCTTGTTGAAAGGTGAGGGGAAGAATAAAATTTGGTGGCCTCACTTTGGCTACCGAAAGGACAAGGTAGCCCGATTGGCATGCACGACCATTCTTTGGGTTGTCAACCGCAGGATCATGAATTTGAGTCCTGACGGGGACAATAAACCTTTTACATGGTAAAATTGAAACTTTTTCAATTCAAAAGGTAATTTTTTTTTGTATTTTTAATTATTTTTTAGTATTTTTTGTTAATAATTTAATATTTTTTTATTTAAAATCATTTTTTATATATTAAGTGATTTTTTACCAAAATTATTTTATTATGGATGAAATTATGCTTAAATTAATTAAAATTTTGCATTAAAATTGAAACTTAAAGGCCCTATTTTTTTGCAAATTTCAAACAATTCTGAGTGCTTTTGTTTTCTCCAAGTGGGGATGTAAGACAAAGAAGAGCACCATTTCTTTTGCAAAACTAGGGAGCCCTAAAATATTCCCAAAACCTTGTTAATTTTACAAAATCAAAGGAGGAAAAAATCAAGAAAAATGATTCTTTCTTACAAAATTGTAACCCAAAGAGAAAAAAATTGCAAAATCCAAAGTTAAAAGTTATGCATTTGTTTTCTCCAGGGAGGAATATAACACAAGAAATTGCACATTTTATTTTTTACAAAATCGAGAATAAATTGAAGACCTTGGGTCCACTAAAACCAAGTTATGTATTGATTGGTTCTGGAAAGCCTTTCAAATGTGGGTCGTGTGTCGACTTGACTTGAAAGGAGTGCTACTTTGTTAATTTTGAAAATCAAATGGGGGAAGACAAGAAATTGTATTTCTTTAAAAAATTGTAACACAAAGGGGGGCACTTGAAAAATAAAACTTGTTTATTTTTGCAACTCAAAAAGAAGGGCAATTATTTCTGTCCAAAAATTATTTGCAAAATAGTAAGACAAGGGGAGAATTTGAATATCAGATTTTTGCACAAAACAACTCAAAATTTTGTTGTGAAAATTAATAACAAGGTGCATTTTTTATATTACTTGACACATTTATTTCTAATTGGCAAATTAGGTGCATTTTTGGTTGTATCTAACACCTAAGTGATAAAAAATTTGTGGGTACTCTTTGATTGATTATTGCATTTAATTTATTGTTTTCTACAATTATAAGTCATCAAAATCAAGAGCACTCAAAACCTCAAATTTCACACTCATTTGTGTAATTCATTTGCACAAGTATAAGCCATTTTTAAAATTGATATTCTCTCCATACAACCCTAAATTCACTCTTATTTGTGTAGACACCAAAACAGCACCAATCCGATTATGTGACTACAAACACTGATCGCATTGACACACACAGCCCCCAGGGCAGCCCCCAGAGGTTAAACAGTGGTCCTAACCACTATTACAGTAGTTTTGGAAGGTCAGAGGTAAATTTGGCACCTTTAGGAACTCTGCTCCATACTCGTTCCACCCAGGGATGATTACAAACTGCTATTTGCCCCACCCTGGGACGATTAGCAGTATTCGCTCCAGGGTGGGGTGAATAGCAGGTTTGATAGAAAAAAAGTCAAATCTTGACAAATGACAGCTCAGATCCACCACTTGACTCTTCCTTCATTGAATTGGAGTGTGAGTGAGTTTTTTCAAGTGTTAGATGCAGTTACAGGGGCAGTCATGAAGCCCCTAATCAGAGAGGAATCTTCTCCCCCATTGGAAGGCATGATTGCCAAGTGGCACCTCTGCATGCTCAATCACAAGAGACCTCCAGGTCTATAAATTGGTGATTTTTCTCACCCAAAAATATATAGGGAAGGAGCATTTTGAGCAATGAAGTTCTACCATTTTATATCCTCACACCTTTTGATTTGTGCCTTTTACATCCTTGATCTCTTTTAGAGAGGATGTCATTGGGTGACTATCGGAAGGGCAAATCCGAAACCAAAAACATGAAATTTGGCCATAGCATACCACAAAATTTATCAACAACACCCTACAAGAATTTTTGGACCCATCCCAAGTGGATTGGTACCGAAATCAGGCCCCAAACGGTGGGCGTCCTACCCCCCGGGCGCCCCCCACATTGCTATAGTTCTAATTGCCCCACCCCGAAGCGTTTAGAAATTTGTAGTATATTTCCTTTTTGTTATTTTTTCATCTGATTATATGCTTCTTAGATAGTTTTTCATTCAAATTTCACATCGTTCTGAGCATTTTTTATCATGGTTTTATCATTTCTCGCCTTTAATAACATGCAGGTAGCATCATCAAATTCCTGGTAATAGAGGCCCAATTGGGAAAATCTGACCTTCTAGGTCTTCCCAAAATACTCCCTTTTAGATAACCCCCAAATTTGCAGGTGATTTGGAGCTTCCTGGATGTGACATTTGGGACTATGCTTTTTGACACTGTTGCAGGTCTATTCGTCCCGCCCCGGAGTGAATATGAATCTATGGTGAATTTTCTGACTATTCCATTTGTAGTGCCCTCTTGGTAATGTCCTCATGCCTCTATCAAGTTTTTAGTTCATTTGGATCTATTTCAATTACCATTTTATTCATTTTTCACATTCACTAATCATAGGCTTGGGGATTGCATGTTTTATTTTATCTACAGGTTCTACTAACTATTTGTTGTTTCCTTGAACGTAGGATCTAAATATTAGAGAAGCATAAAAGATTCAAGATTCATCAACGCAAGCAGCGGCAACATTTTGACGGCCCATTTTACATGTGGGCACGCGGAAGAAGGAATAGCATCCATGGGTGTGACAAGAACACATTTAACGCTCCTAGCCCGTGAAAAGGGAGGAGATGGATTGTAACTGAGTTTTGAAGCATATTAATAAAAAGGGCTATCTTCCATATTATCTTTTTATTTGGTTTCGATTCATTTATGCCTCTTTGCTTTCATGCACTTTCAATTCATAGGATTTAGCGTTATCTTTTGTTTTGTTTGCATCGCATATCGGCTTTTCCTTTTTGTTTCAATATCCTCACGTAAGGGCGGGTATATAGAGAGGTTGGTATATCGGCCTGGAAATGGTATATCGAAGGGGCGACCATTTTTGGGAGTCATAAGAGCCATCATATTGCATTTAAATGTTCTTTACAAAATCTGTCAAAACAAAAATCAAAACACACTAAACCAGGTTTAGAGCACACCTTTAATATTTAAACGAGATAATCATTGCTTTGTGTGTGTGATATTTTTTGTTTAGTGTAGCATAAAAATCATAAAAAGAAACAAAAATCTACGCATCTTGTAGGAAAAACACCACCATGGTGTACACCCATAGCCAAGCCCAATCAAGGGCAGGAGCTACGGAGAGTGTACAAGGGGGCACAAGTCACCTCCGCTATAGCCCCAAGGACTTGGTCATTCCACCTTGGCAGCCTGGCCCACAAGAGAGTCCACATCATGCCATTTTAGAATGGGACTATAGAGGCACCCCTCTGAGGGGCACTCCCATCCAACATAGACCCTTTCAGGAGGAGTCCTTACACGTGGCACTCAATATAAATGGGAAGGCTCCCTTAGAAGCTCGGTATGAGTGGCCACCATGCGATGAAGTGCTTGAACAACATAGGGTCCATGAGGAGAGGCCACATGATTATGTCATCCCTCCTTTACCCCCCATCACTATTAGGAATAATAGGCAAAATCTAGAGCACAAGGCTCTTCAAATAGGGCGAGCCAACTCTGCCCGCCCCTTTCACATATACGAAAGGGAGCATGAGGAAGACCATTACATTCCTCAAGAGCAATACACATCATGTGAATGGCACTAACCTCGATAGAGGGAAGCGACCTATAGAGATCTCGAATCATTGCAATCGAGATAAATGCGTAGGAGAGGCATCTAGGCCTCCTAGACTCAAGATGGTGGAACAAATCGACCTGGTAGTCACTAGACATGCCACCCGCCAAGCACAGATCATGTAGCTTGAGCAGAGAGAATCTATATCACCTTAGCAAAGAGTGCATTCGGTGCCAAACAGATGAGCTGCTCCATAACACTGTGCCTGAGAGGGTTCCAACCCCTCGCACCCAAAGAGTAGAACCGTATGAGAGGCGCAACCCCTTGGTATGAGACAGGTCTCCATGACCTTACCAAGTGCTACCTCCGAGACCTCCTAGACCTGAGCGGGAGGCCACTCCCAGGAACAATGATGGGCACCCTCCATGGGGACCCACCCATGGTCATAGGTCTCTTCCAGAAACTCCTCATGAAGCCTATGAGGAGTATGAGCAAGAAGAAGAGCGGGCCGAAATGCCCTACCAAGGCAGAGGGGGTGCTATCCGGCCACCCCTCCATAGGCCTCAAGTTTCCCACAACCCATAGTGGGAACTAACCAAGGAGGAAGAGATTAAATCTTTCGATGCATATAAAGCACTGCTAGAGCATTTGGAGTCTATGGAGACCAAAACTTCTGGGCCCCAAAAGCCCACTTTATGCCAACTCCATAGTCATCCTGTGCATCCATCAGTGCCAGCACCCCCTTACCCTGAACACTTTAAGCTGCCTTAGTTGGCAATCTTTAGAGGTGAGGAGGATGCCCAAGAGCATGTGACTAGATTCTTGAGCCAATGCTTCGACATTTAGGACAATGATGCTTTGTTGCTAAGAACATTTATAACCATGTTCGTAGGCCCTACCTCGGATTGGTTCACTCAATTGCCAAAGCACAACATTAGTAACTTAGATCAGCTAGTGGATGCATTCCTCGAACGCTTCACCTTCAACACCAAGAAGAAGGTGTCACTAAGTGACCTAGCCAGCCTCAGGTAGTATGAGGAAGAAACCATGGTGGCCTATGGGAACCGGTGGAGGACTTTGCTTTCAAAGCTGCCCTACCTCCCTCCTATGTCCGACCTCACCCAAATGTTCTCAAAGAGCTATTTGAGATCGATCTCCATGCTATTGCAGCTACAACAATATGCCACTTTAGAGGAAGCTCTAGCACAAGCTAGAATCATTGAGGAGATCAAGATTCAGGATGGTGAGATAGCCAAGCCAAAGAAGAAAGAATGGTCTAAGAACACCAAAATAGGGACCACGCAATAGAAACCCACTATGGTCAATCAAGTTGCTATAAACATCCCTAAGCCTGCACAAGCAACATAGCCCCAAAATGCTAACTATCAGGCGGTGCCTCTTAATAGTTATGACAGAGAAAATTAGAGGCAAGAACAAAATCAGCAGCGTCACCCTAGGCGACAATTCACACCTTACACAGAGTCCAGAGACTCCCTGTTTGACCACTTGTCAATGGTAAACTTGATTAACCTACCCGAGATTCAACCCATAGACCCCAATGCACCAAAACCTAAGGGCTACAGGGAAGACTTGTACTGCAGGTTCCATAGATGGAAGGGACATGACCTTAATGCATGTTGGAAGTTTAAAGGCTTGGTGCAAGACCTAATTGATAACAAGACATTAGTGGTAGATAATCCCGTGGCACCAAGCAATCAACAAATGGAGGTCTTCAAAGACCCCTTGCCTGCCCATGATGCATAGGCAAAGACCCTACAAGTCAATGAGGTCACATAGAACTGCCCCATGCAGGGGTATGTAGGGATGATCAGTATAGTGACTCGAAATAGGAGGTACCCAAGCACAACTGCTCCCATAGTAGCTACAGGAGAGGTGCCAACAACGTCACAACCACAACAACACCTTGCACCACCTCCTCCACCTAGACCAGTGGCCACAATTTGGACCAAACTCACCTAGAGTTTGAGGACCACGTCGGCTAGGCTCTCCATCTATGAGCTCATACAACAATCAATGCCCCATCGGGAGGCTCTAATGGAGATACTAAAAGCCATCGAGTTGCAGCCCCATGAAGCAAACTCCTTCAACAACTTTGTGGGACATGTCAAATGATGCACTGAGCCAGTCATCACCTTTCAAGAAGATGAATTGAAATCAGTGGCTGGTGACATGGCAGATCCACCCTTGCACGTCATCGTGCGGGTCAACGGGATTCCGTACAAGAGAGTATTGGTGGACACGAGCTCATCCAATAATATCATTACAACAGTGGCCTTGAAGCACCTAAAGTTGCCCGCATCTCACATAGTGGCCTCCACCTATACACTGTGAGCATTCAATGATGCAATATGCTCGATAGTTGGCACAATTGTCCTACCCATCCAAGTGGGACAAAAGACTATACCTACATTGTGCCACATCTTGGAGGGTGATATGGCCTATAACATCTTGTTGGGTCAGCCATGGATCAGGGACATGAAGTGTGTCCCTTCGATAGCTCATCAGTGCTTAAAGTATACATTTGAAGGGCAGGTGCATGTAGTCCCGATGGACTTAGAACCCTTCAAGTATTGCAATACGGTGCAGTTGATGCCGCAATCAACCCTTCCATCAATGCATTTGGATTTTTAGTTGAATCCATCTAAATAGGGTCTGATTCCATAGGCATCCCCATTAACAAGTCCATCAAAACCCCATTCGGGTCCATCTTCATCGTCTGGTCCTTCACCAACGATGCCACCTATGGTGGCCAAACAAAAGGACAAAGGGAAGAAACCTCTGGAAGAGGCACAACCTCTGGAAGAAGCACCACCAATAGTCTCAACCATCTCTACTGAGGAGATGCCTAGCAGAATGGAAGTCGAGGCTCCTAGTTCACCCGACATGGAGTGGACTCAGGAAGAACTTTCGTTCCCTCCCCCTCAATCACCAACAATCACCATTGAAATGGCCAATACGGGCCTGGGGGAGTATCTCATGTGGAATATTGTAGCAACACCCACACTGGAGTCCATGCAGGACATAGGGAGACCTCGCCTCCCCATCGGTACCATTGTTCCTCTAGGATACCCGCCGAATCAAACAAACTTTGTGTATGGGGGCCTTGATCATGGTATTGAACCAGACATGCAAGAGGACGAAGATGAAGAGCCCTTTGCAGAAGATGTCAACTATTTGTCCAACCCAGACTTCACTTTGAGATACCTTGGCCAATGCAATTGGCATGGATATGGGTTAGGTAGATATGAGCAAGGAGTGCGTGTTCTTTGCCAACCAAGATACCAAATGCCATACGACAAGTCAGGAGTAGGGTTCAACCACCCCCTCCCCTTGGACATCTTGGTAGAGAACATGCAAGGCCTAGGGATAGGCAACAAGGGGGGATTGGCATTAGATCCATATGCCAACCCTAACATGACATATACATTGGGGGATTATCTCCCATTGTTGACGACCAACCTTGTTGACCTCAACAACCCTTTCCCTTCGCTCGAGAGAGGAGAAATCTCGAGAGCTCACCTACAAGAGAGGTATAGACAAGGTCAGGAAGGATCTTCAGAAGATGAATCAGAATATGAGATAGCACCATGGGACCCCTTCGAATCAGATAGCAATCACTCACAAGTGACCCCCATGGATGATTATCAGGAAAGCCTCTTGGCAATGTTCCCTTTGGTGGCCCCCATCGAGCAAGTGCCACCACAAGAAAATCAGGCCCCATCGTAGAGAGTGGAACAACCCCAATGGGGCTAGATCAATTTTCTCGAGCAAGATGAGCCCCTAGTGTCACAAGCGGTTGTCAAAACCAACGAAGGCCTTTGGATCTCCGATAGTGATTATGAAGATGAAACTGAGATGGCATATCTCAATCACATGCACCAGATGCAACAACAATACCCCTTGGCTATTGATGATATGCTTGAACAACTAAACATAGTGCCAGGGCATGAGTGGCACGTAAACCCAACATAGTGGGACCAAGTGTTGAATCCACCACTTTGGGCATATAGAGAACACCTTCCGCCCAGAGACCCTATAGCGATATCAGTGTCGAGGGTAGACCCTATCTTCCTATCCGCACATAGGGCTGATCCATTCATGCCAATACCTCCAGAGCCAGATCCAGAGCACAAAGAACATCCAGAATGTCCGAGTCATCACACCCACGGTAATGGAGACCAAAATCATTTCATCAACATGATCTCCATTGACTTAACCGCCCCCATCCACAATCCGATCGATCCAGCATAGTCATTGTATCTAGACATAGATGCCATAGACTAGGATCACATCAATTCACCACCATCCCCATTAGAGTACTAGCCTTTCGATGAAATGCTTCATTTCACCCCAAGGCCAACTCAGGATATCTTCCATGCTGAAGAGGGACCCGAGGTTCCTAACGATGATCTTAACTCAAAAAATGATATCCACTTGATCCCAACTCCACACCAGTTGGAGGATGGATCCCACATGTCGGTCGAGGAGATGACTGACGTAGACATCGGCTCTGATCCAATGAATCCATAGATTATCAAGCTGGGGGTAAGTCTATCCCCTAAAGAGCAAGCCGACTACATTGCCCTTCTCAAAGAGAAGAAGGAGGTTTTTGCATGGTCCTACAAAGACATGTCGGGGCTAGATCTATAGCTAGTCATGCATAATCTGACGCTTGATCCGACAGTCAAGCCTGTTAAGAAAAAACTATGTAAGATGCACCCAATAGTGGCCTTAATGGTCAAAGATGAATTACAAAAGTTGTTGGATGCATAGTTTGTCATCTACGTGGATTACCCACCATGGCTGTCCAACATGGTGCCCATCAAAAAGTTGGATGGGAGGATTCGCATATGCACTAATTTTTGAGATCTAAACAAAGCGAGTCCTAAGGATGATTTTCCCTTGTCGAGCATCGACGCATTGGTAGATGCTATAGTGGGCCATGAAATGCTTTCCCTCATGGATGGTTTCTCGGGATACAATCAGATTCATATCAATCTTGAGGACCAACTAAAAATGGCGTTCACAACGCCTTGGGGGACATTTTGTTATAATGTCATGCCCTTTGGCCTTAAAAATGTTGGCGCCACCTACCAACGTGCCATGACGTACATCTTCCATGATCACATGCATAAAACTTTGGAAGATTACATGGATGATTTGTTGGCCAAATCTCTTTTGTGCCCAGATCATCTCGATGACTTAAGCAAGATCCTCGATCGCCTCATGGAACATAAAGTCAGACTGAATCCCAAGAAGTGCGTATTTGGCGTCACATCTGGAAAACTCTTGGGTTTCATAGTCTCAAAATGAGGCATCGAGGTGGACCCAAACAAAGTCAAGGCAATCCTTGAAATGCTTCCCCCAACTACCATCAAGCAGCTCAGAAGCTTGCAAGGAAAGGTCACGTCAATCAAGTGCTTCATAGCACAGCTATCTGACAAGTGCCGACCCATGAATAAATTATTGCACAAGGGGGTCGCATTTCACTGGGATGACGAGTGCCAGTCAGCCTTCGATGACATTAAACAATACTTGGCTTCACCGCCAGTATTGGCACCACCTAGACCAGGAGTGTCGTTCTACTTATACATCTCAGCTACTGAGGTGGCACTGGGCGCCATGTTAGCCTAGAAGAATGAACTTCACAAAGAATAGGCTACTTACTATCTTAGCCGCACCCTGGTTAGTTATGAACTTAACTATGCATACGTCGAGAAGCTCTGCTTGGCAGTGGTGTTTGCTACCAAAAAGCTATGCCATTACATGCTGAGCAACAAGACGTATGTTGTGTCTAAGGAGAATCCATTGTGGTACATGATGAGTCGTACTTATCATAGTAGCCACATGGTGAAATGGATCATGTTGTTGATGGAATTTGACATAGAGTTCATTGGACAGAAATCCATCAAAGGTCAAGTCATAGCCGATCAACTAGCAGAGGCTCCTCTCGAAGACGATCAACCTCTGATCATAGAACTACCCGATGATGGGGTCTTCCATGTCTCAGAATCACCAGATTCTGATGAGCCTGAGTCACAGGCCGACATAACCCTATTTTTTGATGGTTCTAAATGTGAGCAAGGAGGTGGCATGGGAATTGTATTCTTCACACCACAAGGGGCTCCAATGCCTCTGTCATTTAAATTAAATTTCCCATGCACCAACAACAATGCAGAATATGAAGCCTTGCTCATAGGTCTTCAGACAACAATCACCATGAACATCAAATGATTAAACATCTTTGGTGATTCATTGTTAATTGTCAACCAAGTCAAAGGGGTATTCCAATGTAAATGCCTAGTTCTATAGGCCTACAAAGCCCTTGTGGACAAATTCTTGGCAAATCTTGAATGGTACGACATCGAGGCACTCCCTCGATCATCGAATCATTTTGCGGACACTATGGCCTCTTTGGGGTCACTAATCCCGTAAGACATTTCTGGTGATATGACAACCATTCAAGTCAAAACATTATCACAATCAGTGATGGAGCGTGCAAGCTCTGACTTAACACCAGGAATCCACCTGATCCAGATTGAACCATCCATGGACAAGTTCTCTCGAATCCATGATTGTTTGAATCATGCTAACTAGGGGTCCTTGTTCTCCCCTACTCCCATTAATAGCAACACAATGCTATTCTTACAAGTTCTTTCCCGCTCAGCTTTTGCTAGGGATGAACTTCAAGAGGGATTGGCTATTCATACCGTCGAGGTTTTCGATCAGCAGGATTGGTATACACCCATAAGGGACTACCTCAAGTTAGGTAACCTCCCACTTGGATTGATGCATGCCGCAAAATGATCATTCAAATAGAAAGTGGCTAAACATGTCTTGTTAGGAGACATTTTGTACCGTCATAGCTATGAAGGAATCCTCCTTCATTGCTTGGACCAGCAGGAGTCCACTTGGATGATCACCCAAGCGCACGATGGTACATGCGGTGGCCACTTCAGTGGTATGGCCATCGCAAAGCGCATTCTCCGCATGGGCTATTATTGGCCATCTTTAGAGCGAGATTGTTGCGCATATGTAAGGAAGTGCATGAAGTGTCAACACCATGCAAATTTGACACACGTGCCTTCTCAGGCCTTGCAGCCGATCCAATCGGCTTGGCCATTTTCATAGTGGGGCTTAGATCTAATCAAAAAGATCTCCCCTACGTCGTCAGGCCATCACACGTTTATCATAACGGCCACAGAGTACTTCACCAAATGGGTGGAAGCAATTTCGCTTACCTCTACGACTGGAACCCGCATTTCAGAGTTCATTTTACATAATATCATATGTCATTTTGGTATTCCATCCAAGATAATCTCGGATAATGGGACGTCATTCAAGAACAAAGACGTGCGTGCTTTGACCACAAAATACAAAATTCAGCATAGTTTTTCAACACCCTATTATCCATAGGCAAATGGGCAAGTAGAGGCGTCAAACAAAATGCTAGTTGCCATCCTCAAAAATATAGTCATAGATAGTCATAAGGATTGGCACATTCAGATCCCACTTGCCCTGTGGGCTTATCGCACTAGCATTCGGACGCCCACTAGGGCAACTCCATTTTCATTGGTGTATGGCTCCGAGGCAGTCATGCCTCTCGAGTTGGAAATTCCTTCCCTACGCATATCAATGCAAGAGTTCATCGATGATGACACTGTGTGGCAGGCCTAGTTAGACCAGCTTACGTTGCTCGATGAATGATGCGTTAATGCTCTCGAGCATTTACGTATCTATCAAGAGCGACTTAAGAAAGCATACAACATGAAGGTTCACTTGAGGGACTTTCAGGTTGGTGACTTGGTCTTAAAAGAGAACCAACAAAATTCTAACTTGCCGCCCCATCTAAGGGACAAGTTCATGGCAAACTGGTTAGGTCCGTATGTCATCGATAGTAAAATAGGACCTGGAACATACCGGCTAGCCTCTCTTGATGGAATCAAGGAACTAGAACCCTTGAATATCAGTCATTTGAGGCCATTCCATATTTAAAAGAGCCATAGCCCAAACCAAAAAGCTCCAAGGATTCCCACAATCGCTTGGTCAATCCCAAATGCCCCAAAGGTACCCATAATTCCTTTGGTCAAACCAAAAGCTCCAAGGGTTCCCACAATCGCTTGGTCAAAAATAAGAAAATTCAAAAACAATAAAATCATCAAAAACAACAAAAATTTGCATCTAATTTTCATGCATACTCAACATACTCATCAAAAATCACTCAATCAAAAACACCAAAAAAATAGCTGCATTAAGCATCACATCCATACATTACATATTTGTGGTCATAAAGGTCAAGGCACCATAGACTGTAATTACTTGGCAAAACCATCATTTTCCACATTTTTCCACTTTATAAATAAATTCATCGCAAATAACCGCCATTCACGTTATTTTCCCACATCACAGTCAGTTGTATTTTAATGTATCTAGAGTTTTCGTCATTCAGCCGTCATTAGCTTGCTAGCCAAATACTGTACAAAGTCAGACAGATTTTACAAAGGTAGAGTTCTACTTGGATCACACCTCGTTAGGTAGCATCCCACCACAAGTTAAAACACATAAAAATTCCAAAGTTGTGTGAATGAAAGATGAAACCTACAAAGCAATCCAGGTCACCATAAGTGAAATGGTTATCTTGCTCATCCCCCTGTGCGAATGACCCCATAGAATGCTGAGAGTTGGCAAAAGGACAAGCATCTTCCCTACCCAATTCCCCAAGAATCCCAAGTTCTCAAAAAGTTGCAAAACATCAAAATTTTGCAAAAGTCAAAACTCCAAAAAAAAATTGACATCACCACAAAAGTGCATACATCAAAAGGCACATACAATAGTGATTCTCATCACTCCATATTCAAATCCCTTGCTCAAAAGAAAAACAAAATAAATAGTGATTTTTATCACTACAAAAGAGCAAGTATCCCAATACAATTGAAGAAAAGAAGGGAGTCGAACTTGAATCCTTGGAACTCTCAACATTCAGAAGGTCATGAGGTAAACCTCAGTATCGGTTTGGTGGATAACCTATCGGTCACTGGTGGTAAACCTCCCGCATGACGATATATCTGTCACATTCACTTATGTGCAGATCAATGTTTGCATGTGGATGAGCTAGCTTATGGTATCCTAGATAGCACCACAGATTAATCTGACTAAATACAACAAAGGAGTTAGTGGAGCTAATTAGGTGATCCTCAGTACAGGTTTGGTTGATAGCCTATCTGGCACTGGTGGTATCCTGACAAATACCACATAAACAAACTCAATTGCACACACAGGGATGTGAAATAACTTGGTCAAAGACAAGTCCGATTCATACCTTGTTCAAAAGTCTTGTCAGATAAAGTACAATCATGGCTAGTTAGTTAAAACATCTGAGTCTTAGAAAACCTTAACTACATTCCAAACCAACTGTGCTATCTTTCATCCTCGCATCACCATCAAAAAATACAAAAAATAACATGTATACATAAAAAGTCCTTTACCACAGCAATCGCATAGGACAAAAAGCCATAAGTTCTAAACAGTCTATGGTGCCACCACCAAAAATCACAAATTCAATTCATCCATTCCATTTGCATATCATAACAATTAGAAACATTTGCATTCATCATAACATATGCATCCATCAAATGTAAATTAACATGCATACATACACATTCATCAATCATTGTGCATAACATCAAATCATGACACGTGTATAAATAAAAGAAAGTCATCTGTATATATATTATCAAAAATGCCCATAGGCTACAATAAACCGGTCCTCTGACCTCACAAAAGAGAAAAAACTCAAAAACCCCCAAGCCTAAGGCGTCGGCCACCATGATCACGTAGGATCGGTGCGACGGGAACTACCCCCATGGTGTGGGTCCTATGGGACCCCTCAGGGTGGCTATTGCTAGCCCCCACATCACGCCTACTAGCGCCCCCTCATCCAATCACCTACGATGAGATGATGCTGACTACTCAGTATCGCTGCCCCTCATCCAACGTGAAGACCCACCTCTCGAAGGGCTCAAGTATCCACCCCTGAGGTAGATAATCTCTCCCTCCAAATCCATCTAATGCCGAAACCACTCCACCTCCCATCGATGGTACAAAGCTACTACATCATCGTGCTATGCCAATGCCTTCTCCCTCTCCACCAGCTGCATCCATAGGAGATCCATCTCCCGTGCAGCATCGGTATCCCCCTCCCATCGGTGATACATCACAAATGCATTCTCCCACTCCACTAGCTATGTTCATAGGAGATCCCTCTCCTATAGTGCATCCTCGAGCTCCTCATCTCACCTCTAGAGCAGCCCCACCAATCATGCATTCTCAATATGCAACCCTACCTCCGTGTCCTCCAAAACTGCCTGAGGCATTGGCATCTCTGGCACAATAGCCTACTTTGGCTCCCACTTCTCTAGGACATCCTCCATCTCCGGCTACTCCAAAACCCCAACATCATCCCCCCCAAAATCATCCACCTCTACCATATCCACGTCCTCCATGAAACCCCCAACCCTCACCTGGTGCCTCTGCACCCTCATCACCTACTGCTGCCACCTCTGCACCACCTAGAGGCCCCTCGCCTCGCCACCATCGCAAGGTCCACCATTGGTCATACTCCATGGTAGTCCCGATGTCGTCCATGTCCGGGACATCAATCATGGTATCTGAATCCTCACCCAATGGTGCAATGACTGGCCAAGCTAGAGTCCTCTCATCCCCCCATGTCGATAGACCATGGGCTCACCAGGAAACCCCTGCGCACCCCAAACTATCATGTCACCCAACCATAAGGGAAGAACTCCTACTCTGTCCCATGCCACCCAATCAGCCACCGCCCCCTGAACCCATCGAAGCCACTCTCCAGCCTCAGGCCAGGGGACAGTCCCGGTAGGGGCACCAGAACACCTCCCCTGGAGCAAGCCGAGCGAAGGCATCAGCATAGTGCCCTACGACACCTGCCCATCACCGACTCTGTCCCTGCTCCTCAGACCACCACCACAGAGCCACGTAACCTATATCCCTATCCACCATCTCCACCCGAGTCATCCACGGCAACCCCACCGGCCTCTCCACAGCTATGTGCTACCAAGCCCAACACTGCAACAAGAAGCTGCACCCAATACCCTTTCCCTCCTATAGTGGACCTCGTACAACTCATCGTAGAGCTATGCCAGTAGTGTCTGACCCCATCTCATAATCAGGGGCTCTGTGGTCAGACACTCCACCAACCTGAATACCACCTCCAGTAGGTTCCATGGGAACCTCACACCCGAAGAGTCGGGTAGCAGCATGTTGGAAATGAGGCCCATCAGTACTATGTGCCTCACTCCCAACATGCCCCTCTCAAGCCACCATCGTACCAGAATACCACCAATCTGGTAGTCACCCTCTGCCCTCTCCACTGGGCTATCCACACCCACCTCCTCCCCATGCCCAAAGTAGCATGTCAACACTATTGTCCGCTGATCCCGTGGCATCATCCTGATCGGAAATCCATCTATCGAGATCCATAGAATCCGATAGACATCCTCCAAAGTAACTATCATCTCCCCTATTGGGAGATGGAAGGTATTAGTCCGAGGATCCCACAAGTTGATCAGGGCCATCAGATAGGCCCGATCCCCAACCACCGGCTCCAGCCGAGTCACCTGCTTGAGCCCAAGGGCATCAAGCCACTCCCAGTCAGCCAAAGTCAGTGCCTCCCATGCTTCAGTGAAAACTATCGACACATGGTACCGGCTCTTCACAACCTACGAAAGAAAACAAAACATTAAAAACCATGAAAAACTATACAACTAAAAATAGAAATAACGAACAACAAAATTCACAAAAATTCAAAAAATAAATGATTTTTTAGTTCCTAGGGTTTTTAACTCTAAGTCTAAACTGATAAATTAAAACAAAAAATACAAAAAAAATTCAAACCATAGTTTTTCAGTCCTAGGGTTTTTAACTCTACGTCTGCACTGATAAATTAAAAACAAAAAATAAAAATCAAACAAGTTTTTGTGTCACTAGGGTTTTTAACTCTACGTCTAACCGATATAAAATTAAAAAAAAAATAAATTCCTTAGCTGGTTTTTAACTCTAAAGGTCAACTAGATAAATTAAAACAAAAAAAAAAAAAACAACGTTTGGTCAGCTAGGGTTTTTAACTCTAAGTTCGATAAATTAAAAAAAAATTTGTTAAACTAGGGTTTACTTATGTTCAATAACAAAAAATTTCACCTAGGGTTAAACTAAGTTTTTAAGCTACATTTTGAAATTAATTTATTAGACTAGGGTTTACTTTTAGTTTAAAATCATAGAATGAAAATAAAATATGGTTTTAAGTTAGGATTTAATTTAGTTTAAACACTAGGGTTTTATATTTTAAGAACCATTAAAAACACAACTTCTTTTTAGGGTTTCATTTTTAATTTGAAATACAAATACAAAAGAAAAAAACAACTAAATTGCGGTTTTCAAACTGTAACAAACAACGCAAAAAAATAAAGAGGAAGAGCACTCACCGGTCTCGCTTCGGCTCCACTGCTCGATCCGGTTCATGCACTCATGGTGGCGGGAAGAATTTGGCAGTGCTTCACTTCGCAGAATCAACCTCCTCCTCCTCAGAGCTCCAAATCGCCAGAAAATTTGAATGCAAATGAGCCCAAACCCTAGTTTTGGCCCTTAAATAGGCTTTTAGGCCTGTAATCATTCCTCCCTAGGATGAGCACTCTAGTTAGCACTCATCCCACCCTGGGACGATTACTAAACTGGTATTCGCCCCACCCAGGGATGATTACAGAGCAAAAATTTCAAAAACAACAAAAATTGCACAAAAATGCACAAAAACAAAGCAATAAAATTGTCCAATAAGAGTGCTTTGGCACTTGACATTTCGGACATACAAAATAGATGTCGGGGTCACAAATCCTCACTATCCTACTCCCTAAGAAGGCTACCATAGCTGGACCACTCCACGGGAGGATGGATTGTTGAGAATTTCATCCCCAAATGGCGTCCCAAAAAGGGTCAAAACCCACCCAAAAATAGCAATAAAATTGCCGAACAAAGGCGCCTTTGCGCCTGACATTCTTGGCATCCAAAATAGATGTTGGGGTCACAAATTGTCACTATCCTACTCCCTAAGAAGGCTACCATAGCTGGACCGCTCCACGGGCGGATGGATTTTTGATAATTTTAGCTCCAAAATGCATCACAAAAAGGGTTCAAACCCACCAAAAATAGGTCTAAATGTCAGAAAACTGCACACACATTCAATGATAAACATCTGAAGGCACCCTTACACAAGTCATCTTGGGTCAAGCGACTCATCGCTTTTCTCATGTAGGTCATTCCCTCATCGATTCGTCGCTTGAGGGGGTAGTCACACTTAGTCACCAATCAACAAATACACACCCAATCAAGGAAATGGCATGCATTCAAAGAATCATTGACAAAGACAATCACGCTCCCGCTTGGGGCAGCAAACAAGCAATAATCACAAGCTGATCAAACACTTGGCATTCATGAATCATGAACTCAAGGTTCCCATAGACAAAAGGTTGCGCCCTTTGCCTATTCATGACTGATCAACGACCAAGATCAAGTAACACCTCACCAAAAAAAGGTTAACACTTGAATTGAGTTCCTTCGCTCGTCAGAAGCAAGGATTCAAGAATGCATGCCCTTTCCATACTTGGGGCATCAAAATTTGGTTAGGTTACTGAGGAACCCTAATCATTAGTGCTTTGGTTATCTATTTTTGCTCAGCACTGCGCCACGCACAGCGCTTCCCAAAAAGGGGCATCTATAGACACCAAAACAACACCAATCCGATTATGTGACTGCAAACACTGATCGCATTGACACACACAACCCCAGGGCAGCCCCTAGAGGTTAAACAGTGGTCCTAACCACTCTTACAATAGTTTTGGAAGGTCAAAGGTCAATTTGGCACCTTCAGGCACTCTGCTCCATACTCGTTCCACCCAGGGACGATTACAAACTGCTATTCGCCCCACCCTGGGACGATTAGCAGTATTCGCTCCAGGGTGGGGCGAATAGCAGGTTTGATGGGAAAAAAGTCAAATCTTGACAAATGGTAGCTCAGATCCACCACTTAACTCTTCCTTCATTGCATGGGAGTGTGAGTGAGCATTTTCGAGCGTTAGAGGCAGTTACAAGGGGCAGTCATGAAGCCCCTAATCAGGGAGGAATCTTCTCCCCCCTTGGAAGGCATGATTGCCAAGTGGCGCCTCTGCATGCTCAATCACAAGAGACCTCCAGGTCTATAAATTGGTGAGTTTTCTCACCCCAAAAGATACAAGGAAGGAGCATTTTGAGCAACGAAGTGCTGCCATTTTATATCCTCGCACCTTTTGATTTGTGCCTTTCACATCCTTGATCTCTTTTAGAGAGGAGGTCATTGGGTGACTATTGGAAGGGCAAATCTGGAACCAAAAACCTGACATTTGGCCATAGCATACCACCAAATTTATCGACAACACCCTACAAGAGGTTTTGGACCCATCCCAAGTGGATTGGTGCCGAAATCGGGCCCCAAACGATGGGCGTCCTGCCCCCGGGCGCCCCCACACTGCTGCAGTTCTAATCGCCCCACCCCAGAGCATTTAGAAATCTGTAGCAGATTTCCTTTCTATTATTTTTGCATCTGATTCTATGCTTCTTAGATAGGTTGTCATTCAAATTTCACATCGTTTTGAGCATTTTTTATCATGTTTTTATCATTTCTCGCCTTTACTAACATGCAGGTAGCATCATCAAATTCCTGGTGATAGAGGCCAAATTGGGAAAATATGACCTTCTGGGTCTTCCCAAAATACCCCCTTTTAGCTAACCCCCAACTTTGCAGGTGATTTGGAGCTTCCCGGATGTGACATTTGGGACTGTGCTTTTTGACACTTTGTTGCAGGTCTATTCGTCCCGCCCCAGAGCGAATACGAATCTGTGGTGAATTTTTTGACTGTTCCATTTGCAGTGCCCTCCTGGTAATGTCCTCATGCCCCTGTCAAGTTTTTAGTTCATTTGGATCTATTTTAGTTACCGTTTTATTCATTTTTCACATTCACTAATCGTAGGCTTGGGGATTGCATGTTTTATTTTATCTACAGGTGCTACTGACTATTTTCTATTTCCTTGAATGTAGGATCTGAATATTAGAGGAGCAGCAAAGAGTCAAGATTCATCAACGCAAGTGGCGATGACATTTGGTCCGCCCATTTTACATGTGGGCACGCGGAAGAAGGAATAGCATCCATGGGTGTGACAAGAACACATTTAACGCTCCTAGCCCCTGAAAAGGGAGGAGACGGATTGTAACCAAGTTCTGAAGCATATTAATAAAAAGGGTTGTCTTTCATATTGGCTTTTAATTTGGTTTCGATTCGTTTATGCTTCTTTCCTTTCATGCACTTTCAATTCATAGGATTTAGCGTTATCTTTCGTTTCGTTTACATCGCATATTGGCTTTTCCTTTTTGTTTTCGTATCCTCGTGCTTTCAATTTTTTTGGCTCAATTTCCTCAAACTTATTATCCTTATTAAATAGGGTTTTTAGGTAGGTGCTATTAAATACCATTTAGCGTGAATTCTTTTTCATTTCTTATTTGGTTGGCTTATATTTCCTCAAAATGATCATCTTTCTTAAAGATATTTTTCAGGCAGGTGCCATTAAATATCAACTAAGAGTGAAGGAAATATCATCTTGGTGAAACTTCTAGAACCTTCATAATGGAAACTATCAAAAAATACCTACATGATACATAATTGCTTAAAGTTTCTAACCATTCAGCATGGAAAACCAAGATGAAGGTCATTCTTTCTGTAGAGGAAATATGGGATTTAGTTTATGGCACTAATAAAAGACCCAAATAAATAGGAGACGATCAAAAACATGGGATAAAAAAGACAACCGTATTCTCATGTTGATTCTCCTAGCTACTACTGATGAAACCCAACCTCACATAAGGGAAGCCAAAATTGGTAAAGATGCATATAAAGGGAAAACATTCCTTATAAATTTTTCTCAATGTGGGCTATTCCACAGAGAAAATATTCCTTATAAATTTTTCTCAATAAATTCTCTTGGGAGTCCTTTCCCTATTACAATGTTCATGAACCTTTGTCCAAAGGAGACACCAATCTCCTAATCAATTTTATGGATATCTATCTACATGAAACACTAATATCCATAGCTAGTTTGTGGATCTCTATCACAAGATATCTAATTTATCCTCTACTCTAGCTGGTGATCCTCTAGATGACAATTGCCTCTATTACATTGGCTTGTGGATCTCTCTCCACAGAAGACTCTATCCTCAATCAGAAGATCTTAGTCCTCACTAACCTGGCTAATGGATCTCTATCCACTAGAGACTTATGTCCTCTACTTAGTCACCTCCAAATATTACTCTCAACTATATATCAAATTTGCACTAAACACAATCCTTCGGTCTAGCACAAATCTGCTCAATATTTGTCTCTGGCCTGGCACAAAATTATTCTAAAATTTGCACCAAATTTTTTACTCAAATCTATCCTCAAGCTTTAACACAAATCTTGAATCAATCACAAATAAAATCTACTAGATCTTCCCCAAACCTTAACTCATGGTTTGAACAAATCAATCAATAAACTCTAGTTACAAGTATTCTCAAAGACTTACCTCAAATATGCATTGCAAGCTTCCACAAAAAATCACACTAATCTATCCACAAGTCTTCACCAAGACTTATCTTAAATCTGCTCAACAAGTTCTCACTAGAACTTGTCAAACATGCTCAACAAGTCTTCACCAAGACTTACCTCAAATCTTCTCAACAAGTCCTCACTAGAACTTGTCTCAACTCAACAAAACATTCAATGAAAATTAGTCAATTATGCTTCTCAAACAAAGTTTTTATCATCAACTTTCACTCAGAAAAACCTTTAACAATCAAACTCAACAATGCCTACCAAACAATCCTTTTCACTCCAATTTAGCATTCACAACATCCAACAATCACTCACAAGGAAGATATGCCCATATCTTATATTTGATGGAGATATGTCTCCAAAACCTGTCTTACCCACAATCAAATTTTCTTTGCCAACACTAGGATTAGGTTACCACAACCTATCTCAAGATCTTCACCAAATAATTTTCTCATAAACTATTTTTCATTTACAAAACATCAAATCCTTTTGTACACCTTATAATCTCCAAACTTACAATATTTAACTCAATAATTTCATCATAACAAAACATTTAACAATTTTCTTTGCACACCTTATAATCTCCAAACTCACAATATCTAACTCAACAATTTCATTAAAACAACATGCATAGTGATCTCCCTTATACACCTTATAATATCCAAACTCACAATATCTAACACAACAATTTCATTAAAACAACATGCATAGCAATCTCTCTTATACACCTTATAATCTCCACACCTTATAAATTTCAAGAGCCCAAAAATCAAAATAAATATTTTAATTTTTCTTTACCTTATAACTCCCCCAAGCACTTAGCACTCATGACAATATTAAAACAATTTTAATTTTTAACACATTGGAGATTAAAATCGAATATCATACCTTTAGATTTTTTTTCCCACTAAAAATTATCTTCAATGAATTTGACCATGTGACCTTGCATTCCCAACACCCTAGCTCCAAGCTAGGCCACCAAGTGTGCTACAAGCCGACATGAGACACATGACACACGCTATCCAAAAAGCTGCCTCATGAAAACTGTCGAGCATGTCAAACAAAAACCTTCCCTTCTCACACAAAATTTTGATTATGTGGATCAAACCGTAATCTCCTCCATGCAAGCTTTAACACTCTACCAAATAGCATTTGTGTTACCACCGTCAGTGAGATGTCAAATCACCACATGATATTTATTGCCTCGTTTCCCTCCAACCTCTTCAAAAAAGACAAATTGTCATCTTCCTAGATGCAGCGCTCGATATTCTCTTTTATATCTCGCATTTGAAGGTGTATTATTCACTTTAGGAAATGGAATTTATTTCCTATATAAATGCATATTATCTTTTGACTTCTCACGTTGGCCCATTTTAAATTTAAAAATTCGATTTTAGTTTTTAAATATTAAATTTAAAAACCTTTGCCTCCATTATTAATTAAAATTAAAATTTTAATCAAATATTAAAATATTTTAATTTAAATTAAACCTTTTGAAAATTACTCCTGCGTCTTTTCAATTTTTTCTTCACCTTGTCATTTGGCCTGAAATATTATAATAATATAATATTGTTATTTAATTTAAACATGCTTCTTCTTCCTCGGGTCTTCATCCTTTGAAAAAAATTTACGTATATAATATTAAAAATAAATATTTTATCCTATTCCTTTCCAAGACCTTCTTGCTTTTGGAAAAATCACATGATATCCTTAATGACAACGAAATTTAAACCAATATTCTTGTGACATCAATGACAACAAAACTACTCAAATTTCTAACGATATCTCCCTTTGTCATTGATGGAAACCCCTTTATTTTTACCATTCATTTTTCTTTTTCAAAATTTTCTTTCCTTGAGAAAGTGCTCCCCCTGACTGAATGCTCTCCCCCTAACTCAAATATCTCCCCCTTTGTCATCAATGGTAAAGGGCCAACTTTGGGGCTCAGAGATAAGAATGAGTCTATTAGCTTAGCCCCTCCCCCACCTCCTCTTGAGGTGGTTAGTTCTTGGGTGGGAGTAGAACTATTTCCAAATCTTCTTGAAGATACTCAAAAGTCTCTTTCAGAAGTGGCTTAGTGAAAATATCTGCAATCTGCTCCTTTGTAGTAACATATTCCAACTTGACCTGCTTGCCTATCACATGTTCTCTGATAAAGTGATACTTAATCATAATGTGTTTAGTCATGGAATGCATCACTGGATTATTTGAGATATTTATAGCACTTGTATTATCACATAGTAATGGAAAAGGATGATCATGTTTTATCTTGAAATTATCTAGAGTTCGCTTCATCCATAATGCCTATGTACAACTGGAAACTGCTACAATATGCTCTATCTCTCCTATAGATAAGGATACCGATGCATGTTTATTACTTAACCAAGAGACCAAATAGTCTCCAAAAAAGAATACTCCACTTGTGCTTTTTCTATCATCAATACTGCTAGCCCAATCTGCATCTGTATAAGCTGTGAGAGTGAAACTGTCACTTATGGTATACCAGAGCCCAAATTCCATAGTCCCTTTTAGATACATGAGAATCCTTTTTACTATTGCCACATGTGTTTCCTTGGGTGTTGCCTAAAAACTTGCCAATAGTCCCACTGCCTGCATGATATCTGGTCTTGTAGTTATGATGTACAGTAAGCTTCAAATCATATATCTATATAATTTCTGATTCACCTCTAGAGATTCATCATCTTTACTTGACTTACATCGTGTAACCATGGGAGTACTTATTGGCTTGAAATATTCTAATTTAAATTTCTTTAGCATCTCTTTTATATACTTGGTTTGTGAAATAAATACTCCTTTCTCTTATTGTGAAATATGAAGTCCAAGAAAGAAGGAAAACTCACCAAGCATAGACATATCAAATTCATTTTGCATGCTTTTTACAAATTTTTGAAACATCTTATCATTGTTTTTTGCTCCAAAACTGATGTCATCCATGTAAAAAACCACAATTAGTAGATTATTCCCTTCATTTTTTATGTATAAGTTATTGTCTGCTATTCCTTTACTAAATCCCTATTCTTGAAGGTACTTATCCAATATTGAGTACCATGCTCTAGGAGCTTGTTTTAGAGCATACAGTGCCTTCTTCAATCTGCATACATAGTCTGGTTTATCTGTTAATATGAATCCCTATGGCTTCTTAATATAAACTTATTCTTATTGAAAACCATTGAGAAATGCTAACTTAACATCCATATGATATACTTTGATGTTTTTAAAACTTGAGAAGGCTAAAAACATTCTTATAGCTTCAAGTCGTGCAACTGGAGAAAATGTCTCAAAGATGTCAATTCCATCAACCTATGCATAACCCTTGCACACTAACCTTACTTTATTTTTGATCACCTGACCATATTCATTTAGCTTATTTCTAAATACACACTTAGTTCCAATCACATTTTTGCCTTTTGGCCATTGAACAAGTTTCCAAGTCTTACTTTTCTCTATTTGATCTAATTCCCCATCCATTGTCTTAATCCGAAACTTATCTTCATTGAAGTATTTTGGCTCAATTTTAGATAATAAATAAAAATGTGTTGGTTGATTTGATGTTATTACCCTTCTTCTTGTCTGTCTCTATTCTGGATTCCCTATTATTAGATCTTTTGGATGATTTTTCTATACATACCTATATGGAGTCTTGGGAAGAAGTCTTTGTTTTTCTTCCTCTTCTTCTTCCGATTCCTCACAAAATTCTTCTTGATAGTTTTCATCTTCCCGATACATAGTTTCTTGAACTGCATCTCATAACCTTATCTTCTCATCAACTATTACATTTATACTTTCTACAATAGTGTGTGTCCTTTTTTTGTAGCATCTATAGGCTACATCACATATTGGGTCAAACTTTCCCAAGTTTTGATCCTCCCATATTATGTAACACTTACTTCCAAAAACTTTGAAGTTTTTTACATTGGATGGTCTTCCTTTCCAAATTTTATATGGAGTCTTGTGATGGTTTACTCTCATTTTAGCCCTAGTGATTATATACACTATTGTGTTGATTTCTTCTCTCCAGAATCCATCTGAAAGCTTGGACTCATTTAACATAGCTCTAGCCATATTCTCAATAGTTCTATTTTTCCTTTCAACTACTCCATTTTACTGAAGAGTTCTTGCAGCTGAGTATTGTCTCTTGATTCCATTTTGTCCATAGAAATATAAAAATTCATTTGAGGTAAAACTCTCCTCCTTTGTCTGATCTCAAACACTTAATTCTCTTGCCCGTTTCATTTTTGACCTGTTCTTTAAATGCCTTGAATTTTTCAAATGCTTTTGACTTATCTTTCAAGAAAGCTACCCAAATCATTTTGGAGTAATAATCTATGAAAAATATGAAGTAACTTTCACCTTGAATACTCTGTATTTTGATAGGACCATATATATCAGTATGTATTAGTCTTAGTGGATCAAATGACATATATCCCTTTGATTTGAAACTTGTTCTAGTTTGTTTTCCATACTGACAGGGTGCACAGATTGTGTTTTGTGGATTTTTTAGTTTGGGTAAATCTCTGATAGCCTATTTATTGCTTATGTTGCCTATGTTGTCAAAATTCAAATGACCCATTATTCTATGCCACAACCAACTCTCATCTTCTTGTAATAGAAAATACTTTTCTCTTTTAATATCACTAAGCATATAGAGGTTGTTTGGAGTTCTGCTTGCATTTGCAATGACTTTTCCATTTTTTGACTTTCTTATCTCACATATATCTGGGTGAAATGTAACCATATGATCTTGAGATCACAAATTTGGCTTACACTTAGCAGATTTATTCTTAAACCATTCACATATAGTACATTTTATGTTCTTTTTTTTCTGTTATCTAAAATCAGAGTTCTTTTTCCATAAAATTTTGTTGATCCATTATCACCAAAACTTATTGATCCTCTATTATTTTCTTTGAGTACAATAAATTTATCTTTGTCTCCTATTATGTTTCTAGAGCAACCATTATAAAGGAACCATTGTTCCTTATCTTGAGCATGAAGAGTTGTTTGAACTAACATTGATCTAACTTTTTCATTCCCTTTTATTTTTTCCCTAATTGTTGAAGTTGTATTATTTTTACTTGATTTAGGAAATACCATTTTGCACCATCTAGCCTTGTGCCCAAGATTATTGTACTTATAACACATAACATCACTATCCATAAGAGGTGCAAAAGAATTGAAATTTCTATTTACATACTTTTTAACATAACCAGTGCAATGTACAACTCTATGACCATATTGTTTACATGAAAAGCAATAGCCATGGAAGAGAGTACGTAACACATTTGAATATCTTGGAAAATATGGTCGAGTTATCCTTGTTTTGTTGTAATTAACCTCTATCCATGGTTATTCTTTACTTTATTCTTTCTTGATGCCTTTTCCTTTTAGAGTATAAGTCACTTGCTTATTTTTATTTGAAGTTTCTATTTCTTAAAGGCTTGACTCCTCTTTCTATTTTCCAAACTTTATGTCTTGTAGTACCTTGGTCGTTTCAAACTCATTCCTTAGACAATTTTTGCTTCCAAACTCTCACATTTTTTTTCTTTTACTCTTAATAGATCTATCATATACTTTTCAATTTTATTTTCTTCTTCTACCTTTATCTTGAGTTTTGTGAGACTTTGTAGAAGTTCTATCCTTGTTTCTTCATCCTACTAAATTTGATCCTTTAAACTTGAGTTCTTATTTCTAACCTTTTCAAGGTTCCTAATAGTAGCGAATAATTCCTCTTTTATGTCAAACATGGTCTCTTATTCATTCTCTAAAGTCATGTGTGTCTCTGATGGATCTTCCTCCAAGTTGTTAGTCTTTTCACGGAGAGATCCGCTCTAATACCAATTGAAAAACATGTGCTCATACTGAGAGGGGGGTGAATAGTATAAGATAAACTTTCTATTTTTCAATCCACATGATAACATCAAAAATATTAAAGCATTAAACATTACACAAAGCATCACACACATGAGAGACATTATTTAATGTGGTTTATCCAATGTGGGCTACTCCACAGAGAAAATATTTCTTATAATTTTTTCTCAATAAATTCTCTTGGGAGTCCTTTCCCTATTAAAATATTTATGAACCTTTGTCCAAAGGAGACACCAATCTCCTAATCAAGTTTATGTATCCCTATCCACAGGATACAGTAATCTCCTTAGATAGTTCATGTATCTCTATCCACAAGAGAACTCATTTCTCCTCTACTCTGGCTGGTGATCCTCTAGATGATTATTGCCTCTATTGCACTGGCTTTTGGATCTCTCTCCATATAAGACTCTATCCTCAATCAGAATATCTTTGTCCTCACTACCCTGGCTAATGGATATCTATCCACTAGATACTTATATCCTCTGCTTAGTCACCTCCAAAGATTACTATCAGCTCTATCTCAAATTTGCACTAAACACAATCCTTCGGTCTACCACAAATATGCTCAATCTTTGTCTCTGGCCTAGCACAAACTTGTTCTAAAATATGCACCAAAATTTTGTCCTCAAATATATCCTCAAGCCTTAACACAAATATTGAATCAATCACAAATCAACTCTACTAGATCTTCCTTAAATCTTAACTCATGGTTTGAAAAAATCAATTAATCAACTCTACTTACAAGTCTTCTCAAATACTTACCTCAAATATGCATTGCAAGCTTCCACAAAAACTCACACTAATCTGTCCACAAGTCTTCACCAAGACTTATCTCAAATCTGATCAACAAGTTCTCACTAGAACTTGTCCAACATGCTCAACAATTCTTCACCAAGACTTACCTCAAATCTTCTCAACAACTTCTCAACAAGTCCTCACTAGAACTTATCTCAACTCAACAAAATACTCAATGAAAATTTCGTCAACTATGCTCTTCAAACAAGGTTTTTATCATCAACTTTCACTCAGAAAAACCTTTAACAATCAAACTCAACAATGCTTACAAAACAATCCTTTTCACTCCAATTTAGCATTCACAACATCCAACAACCACTCACAAGGAAGATATGCCCATACTTATATTTTATGGAGATATGTCTTCAAAACCTGTTTTACCCGCAATCAAATTTATTTGCCAACACTAGAATTAGGTTACCACAACCTATCTCAAGATCTTCACCAAATAATTTTCTAATAAATTATTTTTCATTTAAAAAACATAAAATCCTTTTGTACACCTTATAATCTCCAAACTTACAATATTTAACTCAATAATTTCATCATAACAAAACACTTAACAATTTTATTTGCACACCTTATAATCTCCAAACTCACAATATCTAACTCAAAATTTTCATTAAAACAACATGCATAGTGATCTCCCTTATACACCTTATAATATCCAAACTCACAATATCTAACACAACAATTTCATTAAAATAACATGCATAGCAATCTCCCTTATACACCTTATAATCTCCACACCTTATAAATTTCAAGAGCCCAAAAATAAAAATAAATATTTTAATTTTTCTTTACCTTATAACTCCCCCAAGCACTTAGCACTCATGACAATATTAAAAAAAAAAAAAATTTAACACATTGGAGAATAAAATCGAATATCATACCTTTAGATTTTTTTCCCACTAAAAACTATCTTCGATGAATTCGACCATGTGACATTTCATTCCCAACACCCTAGCTCCAAGCTATGCCACCAAGTGGGCTACAAGCCGACATGAGACACATGACACATGCTATCCAAAAATCTGCCTCATGAAAACCGTCGAGCATGTCAAACAAAAACCTTCCCTTCTCACACAAAATATTGATCATATGGATCAAACCATGATCTCCTCCATGCAAGCTTTAACACTCTCCCAAATACCATCTGCGCTACCACCATCAGTGGGATGTCAAATCACCACATGATCTTTATTCCCTTGTTTCCCTCCAAGCTCTTCAAAAAAGACAAATTATCATCTTCCTAGATGCAACGCTCGATATTCTCTTTTATATATGACATTCAAAGGTGTATTATTCACTTTGGGAAATGGAATTCATTTCCTATATAAATGCATATTATATTTTGACTTCTCGCGTTGGCCCATTTTAAATTTAAAAATTCGAGTTTAATTTTTAAATTTTAAAAATTTAAAAAACCTTTGCCTCCATTATTAATTTAAATTAAAATTTTAATCAAGTATTAAAATATTTTAATTTAAATTAAACCTTTTGAAAATTACTCTTGGGTCTTGTCATTTGGCCTGAAATATTATAATAATAGAATATTGTTATTTAATTTAAACTTGCTTCTTCTTCCTCGGGTCTTCATCCTTTGGTCAGTTTTTATGTATATAATATTAAAAATAAATATTATATCCTATTCCTTTCCAATACCTTATTGCTTTTGGAAAAACTACATGATATCCTTAATGATGACGAAATTTAAACCAATATTCTTTTGACATCAATGACAACAAAACTACTCAAATTCTAACAGTATCCCCCTTTGTCATTGATGGAAACCCCTTTATTTTTACCATTCATTTTTCTTTTTCAAAATTTGCTTTCCTTGAGAAAGTTCTCCCCCTAACTGAATGCTCTCCCCCAAACTCAAATCTCTCTCCCATTGTATCAATGGTAAAGGGCCACCTTTGGGGCTCAGGGATAAGAATGAGTCTATTAGCTTAGCCACTCCCCCACCTCCTCTTGAGGTGGTTAGTTCTTAGGTGGGAGTAGAACTACTTCCAAATTTTGTTGAAGATACTCAAAAGTCTCTTTTAGAAGTAGCGTAGTGAAAATGTCTACAATTTGCTCCTTTGTAGTAACATATTCCAACTTGACTAGCTTTTCTATCAACTGTTCTCTCATAAAGTGATACTTAATCAAAATGTGTTTAGTCCTATAGTGCATCACTAGATTATTTGAGATATTTATAACACTTGTATTATCACATAGTATGGGAATAGGATGATCATGTTTTATCTTAAAATTCTCTAGAGTTCACTTCATCCATAATACCTATGTACAACTGGCAACTGCTGCAATATGCTCTACCTCTCCTATAGATAAGGATACTGATGCATATTTCTTACTTAACCAAGATACCAAACAGTCTCCAAAAAATAATGCTCCTCCACTTGTGCTTTTTCTGTCATCAATACTGCTAACCCAATCTACATCTATATAAGGTGTGAGAGTGAAACTGTCACTTTTGGTATACCACAGCCCAAATTCCATAGTCTCTTTTAGATACATGAGAATCCTTTTTACCAGCTGCTACATGTGTTTCCTCGGGTGCTACCTAAAAACTTGCCAATAGTCCCACTGCCTACATGATATCTGGTCTTGTAGTTGTGACATACAGTAAGCTGCAAATCATAAATCTATATAATTTCTAATTCACCTCTAAAGATTCATCATATTTACTTAACTTACATCCTATAACCATGGGAGTACTTATGGGATTGAAATATTCTAACTTAAATTTCTTTAGCATCTATTTTATATACTTGGTTTGTGAAATAAATACTCCTTTCTCTAATTGTGAAATATGAAGTCCAAGAAAGAAGGAAAACTCGCCAATCATAGACGTATCAAATTTATTTTGCATGCTTTTTGCAAATTTTTGAAACATCTTATCATTGTTTCCTCCAAAAATGATGTCATCCACGTAAACAACCACAATTAGTAGATTATTTCATTAATTTTTTATGTATAATTTATTGTCTGCTATTCCTTTCCTGAATACCTGTTCTTGAAGGTACTTATCCAATCTTGAGTACCACACTCTAGGATCTTGTTTTAGAGCATACAATGCCTTCTTCAATATGCATACATAGTATGGTTTATCTGTTAATATGAATCCCTCTGGCTACTTAATATAAAATTATTATTATTGAACACCATTGAGAAATGTTGACTTAACATCCATCTGATATACTTTGATGTTTTTAAAACTTGAGAAGGCTAAAAACATTCTTATAGCTTCAAGTCGTGCAACTAGAGAAAATGTCTCAAAGATGTCAATTCCATCAACCTATGCATAACCCTTGCACACTAACCTTACTTTATTTCTTATCACCTGACCATATTCATTTAGCTTATTTCTAAATATGCACTTAGTGCCAATCAAATTTTTGCCTTTTATCCATTGAACAAGTTTGCAAGTCTTACTTTTCTCTATTTGATCTAATTCCTCATCCATTGCCTTAATACAGAACTTATCTTCACTTCATTCATTGAAGTCTTTTGGTTCAATTTTATATAATAAAGAAAAATTTGTTGGTTGATTTGATGTTTTTTACCCTTCTCCTTGTCTGTCTCTCATCTGGATTCCCAATGATTAGATCTTTTGGATGATGTTTCTATACATACCTATATGGAGTCTTGGGAAGAAGTCTTTTTTTTTCTTCCTCTTCTTCTTTCGATTCCTCACAAAATTCTTCTTGATAGTTTTCATCTTCCTGATACATAGTTTCTTGAACTAGATCTCATAACCCTATCTTGCCATCAACTATTACATTTATACTTTATACAATAGTGTGTGTCCTTTTTTTGTAGAATCTATAGGCTTTGCTCTTATTATAATAACCAAGAAAAATACCTTCATCACATATTGGGTCAAACTTTCCCAAGTTTTGATCCTCCCATATTATGTAACACTTACTTCCAAAAACTTTGAAGTGTTTTACAGTGGATGGTCTTCCTTTCCAAAGTTCATATGGAGTCTTGAGATGGTTTACTCTCATTTGATCCCTAGTGATGATAGACATTGTTGTGTTGATTTCTTATCTTCATAATCCATCTGAAAGCTTGGACTCATTTAACATAGCTCTAGCCATATTCTCAATAGTTCTATTTTTCCTTTCAACTACTCCACTTTATTGAGGAGTTATTGTAGTTGAGTATTCTATATTGATTCCATGTTGTTCATAGAAATCTAAACATTCATTTGAGGTAAACTCTCCTCCTCTATCTGATCCCAAACACTTAATTCTCTTTTCGGTTTCATTTTTGACATGTTCTTTAAATGCCTTGAATTTTTCAAATGTTTTTGACTTATCTTTCAAGAAAGCTTCCCAAATCATTCTGGAGTAATCATCTATGAAAAATATGAAGTAACTTTCACCTTGAATACTTTGTATTTTCATAGGTCCATATAGATCAGTATGTATTAGTCTTAATGGCTCAAATGACATATATCCCTTTGATTTGAAACTTGTTCTAGTTTACTTTCCATGCTAACAGGATGCACATATTGTGTTTTTTGGATTTTTTAGCTTGGGTGAATCTCCGATAGCCTATTTATTGCTTATGTTGCATATGTTGTCAAAATTCAAATGACCCATTCTTCTATGCCACAACCAACTCTCATCTTCTTGTGATTGCAAACACATTTCTTCTTTAATCTCACTAAGCATATAGAGATTGTTTGGAGTTCTGATTGCATTTGCAATGACTTTTCCATTTTTTGACTTTCTTATCTCACATCTATATGGGTGAAATGTAACCATATTATCCTGATCACAAAGTTGGATTACACTTAGTAGATTGTGTCTTAACTCTTTAACATATAGTACATTTTATGTTCTTGTTTTTCTATTATCTAAAATCAGAGTTCTTTTTCCATAAATTTGTTCTTATCCATTATCACCAAAACTTATTGATCCTCTATTATTTTCTTTGAGTACAATAAATTTATATTTGTCTCCTATCATGTTTCTAGAGCAACCACTATCAATGAACCATTGTTCTTTATCTGTAGCATGAAGATCTGTTTGAACTAACATTGATCTAGTTTTTTCATTCCCTTTTATTTTTTTCCTAATTGTTGAAGTTGTATTCTTTTTACTTTATTTAGGCAATACCATTTTGCACCATCTATCCTTGTACCCAATATTATTGTATTTATAGTACATAACATCACTATCCATAAGAGGTGCAAAAGAATTGAAATTTCTATTTACATACTTTTTAACATGACCAATGCAATGTACAACTCTATGACCATATTGTTTACATGAAAAGCAATAGCCATGGAAGAGAGTATGTAACATGTTTGAATATCTTGGAAAATATGGTCGAGTGCTCCTTATTTTGTTGTAATTAACCTCTATCCATGGTTATTCTTTACTTTATTCTTTATTGATGCCTTTTCCTTTTAGAGTATAAGTCACATGCTTATCTTTATTTGAAGTTTCTATTTCTTAAAGGCTTGACTCCTCTTTCTGTTTTCCAAAATTTACTTGCAGTAGCTTGGTCTTTTCTAACTCATTCCTTAGACAATTTTTGCTTCCAATCTCTCACATTCTATTTCTTTTACTCTTAATATACCTATCATATCCTGTTCAATTTTATTTCCTTCTTCTACCTTTATCTTGAGTTTTGTGAGACTCTGTAGAATTTTTGTCCTTGTTTCTTCATCCTCTTGAATTTGATCCTTTAAAATTGAGTTCTTATTTCTAACCTTTTCAAGGTTCCTAAGAGTAGCAAATATTTCCTCTTTTATTTCAAACATGGTCTCTTATTCATTCTCTAAATTCATGTGTCTCTTATGGATCTTCCTCCAAGTTGTTAGTCTTTTCACTGAGAGATCCGCTCTAATACCAATTGAATAACATGTTCTCATACTAAGAGGGGGGTGAATAGTATAAGATAAAACTTTCTATTTTTCAATCCACATGATAACATCAAAAATATTAAAACATTAAATATTACACAAAGAATCACACACATGAGAGACATGATTTAACGTGGTTTACCCAATGTGGGCTACTCCATAGAGAAAATTTTCCTCAATAAATTCTCTTGGGAGTCCTTTCCCTATTACAATGTTTATGAACCTTTGTCCAAATGAGACACCAATATCCTAATCAAGTTTATGGATCTCTATCCATAGGAGACACTAATCTCCTTAGCTAGTTCATGGATCTCTATCCACAAGAGAACTCATTTCTTCGCTACTCTGGCTGGTGATCCTCTAGATGACTATTGGCTCTATTGCACTAGCTTATGGATCTCTCTCCATAGAAGAATCTATCCTCAATCAGAATGTATTTGTCATCACTACCCTGGCTAATGGATCTCTATCCACTAGATACTTATGTCCTCTGCTTAGTCACCTCCAAAGATTACTCTCAGCTCTATCTCAAATTTGCACTAAACAAAATCCTTCTGTCTAGCACAAATATGCTCAACATTTGTCTCTGGCCTAGCACAAACATGTTCTAAAATTGGCACAAAATTTTGTCCTCAAATATATCCTCAAGCCTTAACACAAAGCTTGAATCAATCACAAATCAACTCTACTAGATCTTCCCCAAATCTTAACTCATGGTTTGAAAAAATCAATAAATCAACTCCACTTACAAGTCTTCTCAAAGACTTACCTCAAATATGCATTGTAAGATTCCACAAAAACTCACACTAATATGTCCACAAGTCTTCACCAAGACTTATCTCAAATTTGCTCAACAAGTTCTCACTAGAACTTGTCCAACATGCTCAACAAGTCTTCACCAAGATTTACCTCAAATCTGCTCAATAAATCCTCACTAGAACTTGTCTCAACTCAACAAAACACTCAATGAAAATTTAGTCAACTATGCTTCTCAAAAAAGGCTTGTATCATCAACTTTCACTCAGAAAAACCTTTAACAATAAAACTCAACAATGCTTACCAAACAATCCTTTTCACTCCAATTTAGCATTCACAACATCCAACAATCACTCACAAGTAAGATATGCCCATACCTTATATTTTATAAGGATATGTCTTCAAAACCTGTCTTACCCGCAATAAAAGTTTCTTTGCCAACACTAGGATTAGGTTACCACAACCTATCTCAAGATATTCACCAAATAATTTTCTCATAAATTATTTTTCATTTACAAAACATCAAATCCTTTTGTACATCTTATAATCTTCAAACTTACAATATTTAACTCAATAATTTCATCATAAAAAAACACTTAAAATTTTCTTTGCACACCTTATAATCTCCAAACTCACAATATCTAACTCAACAATTTCATTAAAACAACATGCATAGCAATCTCCCTTATACACCTTATAATCTCCAAACTCACAATATCTAACTCAACAATTTCATTAAAACAACATGCATAGCAAATTCCCTTATACACCTTATAAATTTCAAGAGCCCAAAAATAAAAATAAATATTTTAATTTTTCTTTACCTTATAACTCCCCCAAGCACTTAGCACTCATGACAATATTAAAATAATTTTAATTTTAACACATTGGAGAATAAAATCGAATACTATACCTTTATATTGTTTTACCCACCAAAAACTATCTTCGGTGAATTCGACCATGTGACCTTGCATTCCCAACACCTTAGCTCCAAGCTAGGCCACCAAGTGGGCTACAATTCGACATGAGACACACGACACACGCTATCCAAAAAGCTACCTCATGAAAACCGTTGAGCATGTCAAACAAAAACCTTCCTTTCTAACACAAAATATTGATCATGTGGATCAAACCGTGATCTCCTCCATGCAAGCTTTAACACTCTCCCAAATACCATCTACGCTACCACCGTTGATGGGATGTCAAATCACCCCAAGATCTTTATTGTCTTGTTTCCCTCCAAGCTCTTCAAAAAAGACAAATTGTCATCTTCCTAGATGCAGTGCTCGATATTCTCTTTTATATCTCGCATTCGAAGGTGTATTATTCACTTTGGGAAATGGAATTCATTTCCCATATAAATGCATATTATCTTTTGACTTCTCACATTGGCCCATCTTAAATTTAAAAATTTGAGTTTAGTTTTTAAATATTAAATTTAAAAACCTTTGCCTCCATTATTAATTTAAATTAAAATTTTAATCAAATATTAAAATATTTTAATTTAAATTAAACCTTTTTAAAATTACTCCTGGGTCTTTTCAATTTTTTCTTCACCTTGTCATTTGGCCTGAAATATTATAATAATAAAATATTGTTATTTAATTTAAACATGCTTCTTATTCCTCGGGTCTTCATCATTTGGGCACTTTTTAGGTATATAATATTAAAAATAAATATTTTATCCTATTCCTTTCCAAGACCTTCTTGCTTTTGGAAAAACCACATGATATCCTTAATGACGACGAAATTTAAACCAATATTCTTTTGACATCAATGACAACAAAACTACTCAAATTTCTAACAATATCCCCCTTTGTCATTTATGGCAACCCCTTTATTTTTACCATTCATTTTTCTTTTTCAAAATTTGCTTTCCTTGAGAAAGTGCTCCCCCTGACTGAATGCTCTCCCCCTAACTCAAATATCTCCCCCTTTGTCATCAATGGTAAAGGGCCACCTTTTGGGCTCAGGGATAAGAATGAGTCTCTTAGCTTAGCCCCTCACCCACATCCTCTTTTGGTTGTTAGTTCTTGGGTGGGAGTAGAAATACTTCCAACTTTTCTTGAAGATACTCAAAAGTCTCTTTCAGAAGTGGCTTAGGGAAAATATCTACAATCTGCTCCTTTGTAGTAACATATTCCAACTTGACCTGCTTGTCTATCACATGTTCTCTCATAAAGTGATACTTAATAGGAATGTGTTTAGTTATGTAGTGCATCACTGGACTGTTTGAGATATTTATAGCACTTGTATTATCACAAAGTATGGGAATAGGATGATCATGTTTTATCTTGAAATTCTCTAGAGTTTGCTTCATCCATAATACTTATGTACAATTGGAAACTGCTACAATATGCTCTACCTCTCCTATAGATAAGGATACTTATGCATGTTTCTTACTTAACAAAGATACCAAACAATATCCAAAAAATAATGTGATGCATAGTCGTTATACCATCATTAATTCTCAATGAATCTGTCAATCCAGGGCAGTGTACAAGTCTATCTGCGAAAGAAGTGAAACAACTATAACTTAGGTCAATCTAGAGCAACAAGTCTTATTGGTGGAACCGGTTGTGTGGGGGGTTTTGATACATTCTTATATCTAAATTGCATGAATTAAATCTTAATCTAAGTTGCAAAATTGGAAACTAATCATTAACTACAGAAATGAAGTCCTAATTACAATTGTAGAATGAGACCTAATTATATTGTAGAAATAACAGTTGCAGAATTGAAATTCTTATCCTAATTGCAGAAAGGAAATCTAATTATTAGCAATGAAAGTCTAATCTTAACATGGAAATGAAAACTGTCAAGGTTCTATAATAGAAGGTTGTCAATCTTCTGTGCAGGATTTGACAACAAAACATAAAATGCAGGAAATTATAGAAAAATAGCAAATTTTGGAAATAACAGTCTGAAATAAAATGGAAGCTTTGTTGAAAGTAAATATTACAGCTAAAACACTAAGCACAAGATTAATCTAAGCATAAATAAACTAAGACTGCAAATATTGTCAGCTATTTACAAGCAATTGAAATAACAAGTTCTACAACTCATTCTGTTGCAGCAAAATCAAAATAAAACCTGTTGTTAGTCCTCCTCCTAGGTCTGGAAGTGGCCAGCCTCCTTGTTCAAAAGAAGGTATAAGTCTCTATATTTATCTAAATCTTAGTCACACTTATTTACAAGCAATATGAAATAGAACTGGTGCACTTTATTGATTAAAAGACATGATTACAATAATTTTGTTGAAAAATTGTTACAAGACTGTAACAGTCAATTTCTATCTATTCTCTGCTTCTTCCTTACTTTCTACTTCCTTCTGCTACTACTTCTACCTCTCTCTACTACTACTACCAGGCTCAACCTAAATGGGAGCAATATTTATAGATGTCCTAAGGTCTGATTACAAACAAAGAATATCTCAAAAGATCTAATCCTACAATGCTGCAACAAATTCTGGTTTTATCTTAGAAGAAGATTAAAACTTGATCTTTCCCTTAATGATGGCTTTGGTCAGCAATGATAGCAAATATAGATGGAATATCTTTTCCTTTACTTTTTCCAACCTTTATTTCCCTTTTTCTGGCTTCAAAAATCAGTCAACAAGTCAAAAAAACACACTCTATTTTCATTCCGAAGATAAGTGGCTTCTAGCTGTTTTGCTTCCAATTTGAACTTTTTAGTTTTAGTGGCAAGCTGCTCATATCTAATCATCCATCTAGCTATGTCTGCATTGTACTGCTCTAGAGACACAGTATTAGGTGGTCTTACTATAGGGGGGATCCTAGGCAGCAAATTTATCTGAACTCCTTTTTTTGCCACTTCTATTGGCTGTTCATCTGTCAATAACTCTACTTGCACCCCCTTATTTTCTATTTCTATGGGGTTGTCATCAGATAGTATTTCTACTTGTACCCCCTTATCTATTGTTTCTACTAAAAGTGTAACAAGTTGAAATGCAGGGACCTCAATAGGAGTACTTGAACATTTTCTTACTGCTAGGACTATTCCTGTGTTGGTGGCTCATCTTCAACATCCTCTATTATGCTCTTTATCATTTTTGAAGCATCTTCAGAACAAGAAGGCAATGCTTCAGAATAATATGGTGCTGCTTCAGAATGAACAGGCACTTCTTCATAATGAAGGAGTGATATTTCAGGATGAACTCCTATGTCTGCCTCAACAGAGTCATCTACCCTTGATAGACCCAGAAGCAATTGAGCCAAATTGTCTTCATCATTGGATATAGCTGGCTGTTTTTTAGATTATGACAATAGTTTTCTCAATTCTACCACTTCCTGCTGAAGCTCTGCAATTTTTCTTTCCTTCATCTCAATGATGCTTTCTTTTTCTAAAATCCATCTGGTCTGTGTTTTGACAACACTCCTTGCTACCCTCAGCTGCTCTGTGATGTCTTCCATTTCTGTTTCTGCTTCAGTGATGTAGACAAATCAACTATAGTTGGCTGCTCAACTAATAATTCCTCTTCTACAATAATTTTTTCTTGTTCATAAGGCTCTATGAAACTGTCTATGAGGGTATCTACCATATCTGTAGCCTATTGAACTGTAGATTTCTCCAAACCATCTTGCTCATTTTCTGCCTCAACTATCTGTTCAGGGAATTCTGGAAAGTTTTCATAGGCTGGTTGTATCTCTGTGACATATGGGCTGCTTGGTCTATCTTCTTCCTCCATAACCTGTTCTGTTGTTTCTTTCAAATGGATTCTTGTAGACCTCCTAGTTCCAGATGTAAACTTCTTTTTGCTCTATTTTCTAGTGATAGTAGGGGTCATGGGGTCAGTTTCAGATGCCTCTATTTCTCTTGTTGTTTTTGCCTCTGTTTGGTTAAGTGCTTCACTTCTCTGTTTTGTCAAATTAGTGGTCACTCCAAAAAAATGAACTTTCTTTTATTTCTCTGCTCTACTGCCAGTTCCAGATCCTCTTCTCTTTTGTTTCTTGGCTCGTGAAGTTGAGGGTTTAGGAGCAAGGTTTTCTGCTGTTGCTGTGGGGTGTAGTTCTGTAATAGCTTCAGGGGCACCTTCTATAGTTTCTTCTGCAACGTCTTCTACAAAAAAAAATTTAGCAGCTGTTTCCTCTTCTACAGCAACGTCAGCAACATTTGGTTCTTCTTCTTCCTCACTTTCATCCCCAAAAATGACATCATTTAGGATAGATTAAAACCTATCAAAACTCCTAGGGTTTCCTCTAAAATGGTGTTGGCAAACTAGTTTGATAAGACCATGGTGGCGAAGACTTCCTTTACCCTCCTGATATCTCTTTGCCATGTTATTTAATTCTTGATACAGATACAAGGGAAGATTTACCCTAACTTTCGGTTGTTGCCCACCATGTCTGAGATGGTTCAAAATTCGTAGATGATGCCCTGACAACAGCACATACTGCCCTTCACAGGTTAGGAATTTAATTACCCATGTGGCTATTTCATCCCAGGGTTCTTGCAGGCTAGCCCTTTTTAACCCTTTGCATGTGTTGTTATGGGTTAAATACTCTGGTTCTCTATCATTTTCTTCTACAAACTGATTAACTACATTTGCCAAGGTGTTCTTGCTAGATCTAGAAATTGAAATCCCTTCTAATGGCAGCTCAATAATTTGACTTAAAATTTTAGGGCTTACCTCAATAGTCATGTCGTTAACATGTGCTCGCTTGTTTCTGAATGTATGGGTGAACATGCCAACCAAATTTTAAGAAGACCCATTAAATTTATCCATAAATGGCATAAACCCTCCATCTTCAAAAATCTGCACAACTGTCGGGTTTTCTCAGAGGTAGGTGATATCTGTAGGTTTCGTTCTGATTTTTTGCCCCATTTTTTTTGTTTAAAAAAATTTACATTGTAGCTACTATTCTTCTTCTGGATCTCTGGCTATTTTATGTTGCAGATTTGCAGAGTTTTAGTTTGAAACCTTCATTGCCCTATTTCTCGTCATCTTCTTTGGAATGAACCGTAACCTGTGCACTATACTTCGCAAACACATATTTGAAAAGAAAGGTGGCACACATTTTTACTATTGCATCGAAAACCTGTCCGTCAATGATTACTTGGACATCCTTGTCGTCAGATCCACCTCATTTGGTTTTAATTTTTTTGTTCAGTCCATAGATTCTCATGTGCATGTTTATTGGCATTAAAAATTGGTGGCATATGGTTGGTCACGTCCTCCGTATTTCCAATGGGTGCAAAAACAAACCATGTGCTGACTGACATGTGTTCCTTCCTTGTATGCAACTAGAAGAGTTTGATTTTGTCATACCTTGTCTTCTTGGATTCCATGTGGAAATGTTGTTTCCAAAGATTATAACTTATTGCACAGACAAAATTTCATTTCGAAGATTATGACTTTATTCCGAATACGAGTCTTCATTCCGAAGACAAATCCTCATTCTTAAGATTATAACTTCATTCCGAATACAGGTCTTCATTTCGAAGACAAATCCTATTTGCAATTTTAAATCTTCATTCCGAAGATTAATCCTCATTCCGAAGATAAATTGTCTTTGCAATTTTAAATCTTCATTTCGAAGATTAATCCTCATTCCAAATATCAATCCTCATTTCGAAGATCAGGCTGTATTGCGAAGGTAAATCATCATTCCGAAGACAGATCTTCATTTCGAAGATGATGCAGCAAGTCATCATTTCGAAGATCAAGTTTCATTCTGAAGACAAATTGTCACATTCATTTTGTTGTCATTCCGAAGACAATTTCAATCCGAAGATAATACAGCAGGCACTGTTTTTGGCATTCTTGTTCGAAGATTAGGCAGAAATCAATATTTTCATTCTCAAAACATGTTTTAAGTATGCCAACTCTTATGAATATATTTTATGCTAATGGTTAATTTTCATATACTATACACCAATCATTTTATAATGAAGAAATGTAAGAAATATATATACCTGATAAAAACAGTTAATGCCAGTTTTGAAGAATGATTGCCTTTGTTGATGTTTTGCTGAGATTTTCTGCAACATTTCAAAACAAGTGCACTTGATGAATTTGTACAATGATGGTTTAGAAATTTCTCAAGGTTATGCATGCCAGAAAACTGGTTTTCATGCACACCAACTCAGTAGTGCCTTAAGAAAAGGTTTTCACTGCTGAGTTTTTTTTTTTTTTTTTTTTATCCTGACTATGCCCATGAAGGAATTTCATGATTTCCCCTAAAACCATGTCCATGAAGGAATTCATACTCATAATTTATTCATCTTTTTGTTTTCTATTTTTTTTTTTTTTTTGTATTTTCTGCTTTTTCTTGAAATCCACTGATCATGTTGATTGTTTTGAAGTGGAAGAGGGAATCTCTTCCAACTTTTGTGTATCCAAACTATAAATTTGCTGCAAGAATTCATATTTAGTCAGAGGTGTATGGTACACCCTGAGGCGATGTCCATTCACTACCAACTTTCTTCGTAACCCATCAATAGGAGATAGACGAGCTGCTCCATTGTCAAATACCTCCTCAATCCAGTAAGGTCCCAACCATCTAGTTCTTAGTTTCCCAGGGAAGTCTTCATATTGATAATCAAACAATAAAGCCCAATCTCCTTGTTGAAGTTTCCTCTGCTGAATGTGACTATCATGCCACAGCTTCCTCTGCTCCTGAATTACCTCAATCTGGTGCAGAGCATCCAATCTAAGTTCATCCAATGCATTCAGCTGCAGAATCTTGTCTGTCTGTGCCTGCGACAATTCAATTCCAATTTCCAGTGCTGTGCGCAATGTTAGTAGCTCAAATTCAATAGGTAAGAGAGGCTTTTTACCAAAGACTAGTTTATAAGGTGTGAATTCAGTAGTGGACTTCCAAGTAGTATTGTAGGCCCAAACTACTTCAGGTAATTTATCTAGCCAATTTCTCCTATGAAAAGCTACTATTTTTTTCAAGATGCGTTCTAGTTCCCTATTTGTTACTTCAACCTAGCCATTTGCTTGTGGGTGGTAAGGTGATGATTTTCTATGTTTGATTTCATACAATTTTGTAAATGCTTTTATGACTTTGGATGCAAATTGGGGTCCTTGGTCTATAGTGATAAATCGTGGAGCTCCAAATCTCTAAAAAATCTAAGTATACAAGAAATCAGTGACCTTCTCTTCACGAGCATGTTTGAAAGCACGCACCTCTACCCACTTTGTCAGGTAGTCAGTGCATACTAGAATATGCACCTTTCCTTGAGAAGATGGATCAATAGGACCTACAAAATCAAGCCCCCACCTCTCAAATGGTTTTAAAACCATTTGAGGCTGCAGTGGCATCTCATTTGTATGAGTGGTTTTCCCCATTCTTTGGCATGCATCACAATGCCTGATGTACTTTTTCACATCTTTGTGAAGAGATGGCCAATAATATCCTGTCCCTAATATTTTCCTAACTGTGCTTTTTACAGAATAGTGTCCACCTGAGGGTTTATCGTGACAAGCTCTAAGGATATCATACACTTCATCCTTTTGGATTCACCTACGTAACACATGGTCAGGACTGCACTTAAAAAGCATACCCTTAATCCATTCAAAAGAACTTTGATCAATTGTTTTTTTTATTTTGAAGTCAAATGTGGAGGAACTTTCCCTGTGACCAAATAATTGGCTATATCTGCAAACCAAGGTGATTGGACTGATATAGCAAATAGTTTTTCATCAGGAAAAGTGTCATCAACTAATTCCCCTTCATCTGTGTTCTGCAACCTGGACAAGAAATCTGCCACAACATTAGCTTTTCTTGGTTTGTTGATTATAGTGATATCAAATTCTTGCAAAAACAGCAACCAATGAATAATTCTTGCACTTACCATAGGTTTATTCATCAAATACTTAATGGTTGTATGATCTGTGTGAATAAATATTTGATAACCTGTGATATAATGCCTAAATTTGTTGATGGCATAAATTACTGCTAGGAATTCTTTCTCAGTTGTTGTATAATTTTTCTCGGCTCCTATCAAGTTCTTGCTAATTTTTTAGATGGTATAATGTTCACCATTATCAATTTGTCCTAATGCTACTCCAATTGCTGTATTGGAGGCATCAGTTTGTATGTGAAATGGTAATTTCCAATTAGGTCCTCTGAGCATAGGTGGAGTTATCAATTTCTCTTTCAGAGCTTCAAATGCTTCCTGACACTTTGCAGTCCAGGAGAATTCAGAATATTTAGTCAATAGAGCAAACATAGGACTAGCTATTGTGCTAAATTTGGGAATAAACCTACGGTAAAAACCAATGTGTCCTAGGAAGCTTCTGACATTAGTCTGAGTTTTAGGAGGAAGGAGATTCTTGATAATTTCCACCTTCTTTAGATCAACTTGGATCCCTTCAGGAGAGATGTGATGACCAAGAACTATCCCTTCTTTCATCATCATGAAGCATTTTTCTGGATTCAAGGATAAATGGTATGTTTCACAATGAGTTAAGACTTTGTCAAGATTTTCTAATGTAAAATCAAAAGTTTGTCCATATATTGTGAAATCATCCATGTATATTTCAACACTTTTGGTGGTCAGATCAGCAAAAATTGCTAGGACTGCTCACTGAAAAGTTGTTGGGGCATTACACAAACCAAAAGGTAAAACCCTATAGGCAAATGTTCCCCATGGACATGTAAAAGTTGTCTTCTCTTGATCTTTAGGTGCAATCTGAATTTGATTATATCCACTAAATCCATCAAGAAAACAAAGTATCTTTTTCTAGCAAGAGTATCTAACACCTGATCTATGAAAGGTAATGGAAAATGGTCTTTGTATGTCACCTTATTCAACTCTCTATAGTCTACACATACTCTCATTTTTCTATTTTTCTTCGAAACTATTACCAATGGAGAAACCCATTGGCTATCAAAAATTGGGTAAATGAATCCTACTTCGAGGAGTTTTTCAATTTCTTCTTTCATAATATCTCTTAAGGTAGGATTCAATCTTCTTTGGGGTTGTCTAACTGGCTTGACTTCTTCAGTATAGATTTTGTGGGTACATATATCAAGATGAACTCCTGACATATCTTTGTAGTTCCAAGCAAAAGCATGAACATGCTTCTGCAAGAAAACTATAAATTTTTCTTCCTCTTCCCTTGTAAGCTGGCTGTAGATGTTCAAAAATTTGCCTGGCTGGACTTCTATTTGTTTTGTATTTAGAAGGACTGAATTCACTCCTTCATACCTGGTGATTAAGGGATTAAGAGGACATTGCTTGAGATGGGAGAAAAGAAGCAGTTTTTGTTTTATTGCTGCTTGAGGGAAGCATATCTTGTATGGAATAGTGAGAAGGAAAAATCAGATGATGGTGCCATCCATGTTGTAGTGAAACAGAGTTTCCCTATGATAGCACAGATGGTGCATCTTCAGATTTTTGATTCTCCTCATTACTTAACTGTTGGATATTTGTTGCTTCCCCTTCTAAACCTTGTTCATGCAGAACATTCATCAGGATTGTTTCATTTTCTAAATTTTCTGTGTCACTGAGATCTTCTGTGTGTTCTCTTACTACTAAGGTAGCTAGTGTAGAAATGACCTCTTCTGGTTCTTCCTCTGAGTCATAAAACTATAACTGACCTAAAAATTTGTTGGATGGTTTTGCAGGAGGATATAAAGAAATCTGTTTTAGATCAATACCATTTGAAATAGTCATATTTCCAGATCTGCAGTCTATGAATGTTGTTGCAGTTGCAAGCCAAGGTCTTCCCAAAATAATGGGATATCCATGTGCTAAATTTCTTGGCTGTAAAACCAAAAAATCTGTAGGGAATTCCCAAGAAGAAACTTCTATAGAGACATCTTCAATGATTCCTTCAGGTTTTACAACTGACCTATCAGCCATTTCTAAAATTGTAAATGTGGGGCTAAGATGTTTGAGCTGTAATTGTTCCATTGTATCCTTGGTCATGACATTTATTGTAGCTCCTAGATCTACTAAGACATTTGATATTGGTACTGAACCTATGGTGATCTGTGATAACTAGGCTTCCTGGATCACTATACTTTGGAGGTACTAGTTTTCCAGGATAAGAGATCAGCTATCTTCCCTTCAACCTCGCACGCTTTGGGAAATGCCTTCTTTTTTCTTCCTGCTCTTTTAATGCACAAATTTTGGATAGTACTATTAATATCTGGTATTTCCTTAATAGCTTGCAATAAGGGCAGTGATATAGTCAACTTTTTGAGTTCTTTGACCAATTCTGACTCAGAATTTTTTGGTATTGCATTGAATCTTTCAGGATATGGAATTATCCTTGGTAATTGTTTTGCCTGTGATTTTGTCTCTTTCTCTATTGTTGGTTGGATTTTTTCTGGTTCCAATGATTCTTCTGTCTCCATTTTTGGTTGGACTTTCTCTGGTTATGATGATTCTTGCTCTTCATTTTCTTTGATTTCAATTGAAACTGGTTTAGGTACAATTTTCCCTGAACGAAGTTGGATGTTACTACAATCAAGAACATTAATTTCAACATTTTCTTCAGCTTCAGCCACATAGACAAGAGGTGTATGTCTCACACTGTTTGGATTAGTGACTGGTTGAGCTGGCAATTGAGGTTGTTTCACTTGTTGTGTTTGCTATTATTTTTTTTGAAATTTTTGATTAGGTGCAGGCAACAAATGCTGAGTTTGACCTTGATTCCTTTGCTGCCTTGGATAGGACTAGTATTGCTGATTCCATTATGGTTGGTTTTGCATCCAATGTGGATTAGTCTAATATTGATTCCAAGATGGATTGTTTTGATTCTAAGATGGGTTTTTTTTATTCCATGAGGGGTTGTTTTGATTCTTATTCCAGGCTGGGTTACTCCAATTTGCTTGTGGCCATTAATGGGAATTTGTCCATTGAGGATAATTCCAAGGACGTTGGGGTGGTTCTGATTGTCCCCAAGGCATAGTACTAGGATTATGCCCCCAATTTGTAGGAAAACAAGGACGATTTTGGTATTGAGATAAATTTCCCCCTTGTTTTGGTCCAATATAGTTGAGTTCCTCAGTATGATTTTCTAACACAGTTTTGAGTTGTGGTAGCAGGTGGCATTGATCAGTTAAATGCCTTTTTGAACAGATACTACAAATGACTGAGATAAATGTTTTATTTAAAGGACATTCCTGCAAAGCATGTTTATTTCTACATCTTGGGCAATAAATTGACAAAGTTTCTATGTTTTTTGCTTTTGTAGACATTTCCCCCAAAGTAGTGTTTAGGTGCACTAGAATATTAGTTTTGAAATTTGTAAGTTTCTCTATCAAGTCCTTTACATCAGTGCCATTTTTGTAGCTTTTTCTTCTTCTCTGCTTAGTGCGAGAGTAATTCCTATAGAGATCCATAATTTCCTCATTACTGAGAGTGGTTACATCCCCTTTTCCCATCAAATCCAGAACTTCTCTGGATTCATCTTACAATCCTCTCAAAAATATGGTTTTACATAATTTTGGTTCTATAAGTCCACATCTCCTTTGAATAAAGGAGAACCTATCAAGATAATCTTCTAATGTCTCATCATCTTCCTGCTTGATTCTGAATAACTCATCTTTTCTATTCCTTACACGGCAATATTCCTAATATTTTTCTAAAAAGATAGTCTCCATTTGATCCCAGGTTCTTATGGAATTAGGCTCTAAGCTCATGAACCAGCACAATGCTGAATCCTTGAGTGTTGATGGAAAAACCTTATGTTTTTTATTATCATTTATATAATCATAGGTCTGACACACTACCTTGAATTCAAATAAAAATTGATCAGGATCTTCAGATACAACACCTCGAAAGGTTGGAAGTACTGAAGGTGAAATGGTCTTCATGGGAGAGTTTTGTGTTGGATTCAGATGAATAGGATATTCAAATGTTTTGGAAGGTTGGAGTATATCCTGATCATCTCCTTAATTATGAACATAGCCATGTTGGCCATCTATATTGCCTCCTTCTGCCATAGTTTCCTATTCATTGGGAGAAGTTAAAGCTTCCCAAATTGTTCTCTCAAGAGGTCCAAGCCTCTCTGTTGATGATGAGTCTGATGAATTGTCTTTCTTAGGATATTTTGATGATGATAAAATTGGTGATTTTCCTATCTCAGAATGTTCTAGTGATGGTGAGACTGGTGATTTTTCTATCAGTCCAGGTGATTCACCCCTTAGGCGTGAAGATCTCCTTAATGGAACAATCCAGGGATCCTTTGGGGTAGTTCTACCTTTTTCATCCCTTGACTTATTCATTCATGTTTACTCCTAAATGACATAAATTAAGTCAATATTTGTTATCTTCCTCAACTGTTGTATTCAGATTTTAACCTGAATTTTCATAGTTTAGTTTGATTACAGCTATTGGACTGTTTATTTTCTTTTGGCAACACTATTTCCCTAGAAACGATGCCAAAATGATGGGTAGTCGTTATACCATCATTAATTCTCAATGAATTTGTCAATCCAGGGCAGTGTACAAGGCTATCTGCAGAAGAAGAAGTGAAACAACTATAACTTAGATCAATCTAGAGTAACAGGTCTTATTGGTGGAACCGGTTGTGTGGGGGGTTTTGGAACATTCTTATCTCTAAATTGCATGAATTAAATCTTAATCTAAGTTGCAGAATTGAAAACTAATCATTAACTACATAAATGAAGTCCTAATTACAATTGCAGAATGAGACCTAATTATATTGCAGAAATAACAGTTGCAGAATTGAAAGTCTGATCCTAATTGTAGAAAGAAAATATAATTATTTTTGCAGCAATGAAAGTCTAATCTTAACATGGAAATGAAAACTGTCAAGGTTCTATAACAGAAGGTTGTCAATCTTCTGTGCAGGATTTGACAGCAAAACATAAAATGCAGGAAATTATAGAAAAATAACAAATTCTGGAAATAACGATCTGAAATAAAATGGAAGCTTTCTTTGAAAGTAAAGATTACAACTAAAACACTAAGCACAATATTAATCTAAGCATAAATAAACTAAGACTGCAAATATTGTCAACTGTTTACAAGCAATTGAAATAACAAGTTCTACAACTCATTTTGCTGTAGCAAAATCAAAATAAAACCTGTTGTTAGTCCTCCTCCTAGGTCTGGAAGTGGCCAGCCTCCTTGTCTAGAAGAAGGTATAAGTCTCTCTCTTTCTCTAAATCTTAGTCACACTCATTTACAAGCAATATGAAATATAACTGGTGCACTTTATTAATTAAAAGACATGATTACAATAATTTTGCTAAAAAACTGTTATAGGACTGTAACAGTCAATTTCTATCTATTCTCTACTTCTTCCTTACTTTCTACTTCTTGTTGCTACTACTTCTACCTCTCTCTACTACTACTACCAGACTCAACCTGAATGGAAGCAATATTTATAGATTTCCTAAGGTCTGATTACAAACAAAGAATATCTCAAAAGATCTAATCCTACAATGCTGCAACAAATTCTGGTTTTATCCTAGAAGAAGATTAAAACTTGATCTTTCCCTTAATGATGGCTTTGGTCGGAAATGACGGCAAAGACAGATGGAATATATTTTCCTTTACTTTTTCCAACCTTTATTTCCCTTTTTTCGGCTTCAAAAATTAGTCAACAAGTCAAAAAAACACACTTTGTTTTCATTCCAAAGATAAGTGGCTTCATTCCGAAGACAATGCAATTCTCATTCTAAAGATCGCTCATTCCGAAGATACTGTAGTCTCATTTCAAAGATCGCTCATTCTGAAGATACTACATTCTTCATTTCGAAGATCCGCTCATTCCAAAGATACTGCATTCTTCATTCCGAAGATCCACTCATTTCGAAGACGTGTTCTCTCATTTTGAAGATATCTATTCATTTCGAAGATACTTCGTAATGAACAAATGTATGCTTTTCCAGTTATTTCTTCTACATCTCTCAGTTGGGTTATCTCCTAAGATCAAATTCCAATGGTCTTCATCCCTTTCCTCATGTGAATTCCATGCCTTGCTATTTATGGACAACTGGCTAGAATTTACATGGAAAAGACCAGTTTTTGTTGCATAGCAACAGTTTGCTTGCACTGTTGCCAGATTTAGGTGAAATAAATGCTTGAGACAAATCAAAACATGATTAGTGAAATGCTACTATTATTCTAAGCATATCCCATTTTAGCATATCATAGCAAAAATAACACAAAACTATGCAAAAAGCTGTAAAATCAGCATATAATATTTCAAATACATTGATCATGCAAAATGGTTAATATATAGCATATTGAATCAACTTAACTAACATATCAGATAAAACATAAGATTTTATAGGCAATTTTAGTGTTCAAAACATGTTATGATTGAGGCATTTCTAGGCCTCATCAGAATGCTCCTCCACTTGTACTTTTTCTATCATCAATACTACTAGCTCAATCTGCATCTGTATAAACTGTGAGAGTGAAATTGTCACTTTTTTGTATACCAAATCCCAAATTCCATAGTCCCTTTTAGATACATGAGAATCATTTTTATTACTGCTACATATGTTTCCTTGGGTGTTGCCTGAAAACTTGCTAATAGTCCCACTGCTTGCATGATATCTGGTCTTGTAGTTGTGACGTACAGTAAGTTGCAAATCATATATCTATATAATTTTTTATTCACCTTTGGAGATACATCATCTTTACTTTACTTACATCCTATAACCATGGGAGTACTTACTGGCTTAAAATATTCTAACTTAAATTTCTTTAGCATCTCTTTTATATACTTGGTTTGTGAAAGAAATACTCCTTTCTCTGATTGTAAAATATGAAGTCCAAGAAAGAAGGAAAACTCACCAAGCATAGACATATCAAATTCATTTTGCATTCTTTTTGCAAATTTTTGAAACATCTTATCATTGTTTCCTCCAAAAATGATGTCATCCACGTAAACAACCACAATTAGTAGATTATTTCCTTCATTTTTTATGTATAATTTATTGTCCGCTATTCCTTTCCTGAATCCCTGTTCTTGAAGGTACTTATCCAATATTGAGTACCACACTCTAGGAGCTTGTTTTAGAGCATACAATGCCTTCTTCAATCTGCATACATAGTTTGGTTTATATGTTAATATGAATCCCTTTGGCTGCTCAATATAAACTTATTCTTATTGAACACCATTGAGAAATTCTGACTTAAAATCCATCTGATATACTTTGATGTTTTTAAAACTTGAGAAGGCTAAAAATATTCTTATAGCTTCAAGTCATGCAACTAGAGAAAATGTCTCAAAGATTTCAATTCCATCAACCTATGGATAACCCTTGCACACTAACCTTACGTAATTTTTGATCGCCTGACCATATTCATTTATCTTATTTTTAAATATGCACTTAGTGCCAATCATATTTTTGCATTTTATCCATTGAACAAGTTTCCAAGTCTTACTTTTCTCTATTTGATCTAATTCCTCATCCATTTCCTTAATCCATAAATTATCTTCACTTGCTTCATTGAAGTATTTTGGCTCAATTTTAGATAATAAAGAAAAATTTGTTGGTTGAGTTGATGTTATTACCCTTCTCCTTGTCTGTCTCTCATCTAGATTCCCAATGATTAGATCTTTTGGATGATGTTTCTATACATACCTATATGGAGTCTTGGGAAGAAGTCTTTATTTTTCTTACTATTCTTCTTTCGATTCCTCACAAAAATTTTCTTGATAGTTTTCATTTTCCTAATACATAGTTTCTTGAACTGGATCTCATAACCCTATCTTCTCATAAACTATTACATTTATACTTTCTACAATAGTGTGTGTCATTTTTTTTTAGCATCTATAGGCTTTTCTCTTATTAGAATAACCAATAAAAATACCTTCATCACATATTGGGTCACAATTTCCCAAGTTTTGATCCTCCCATATTATGTAACGCTTACTTCTAAAAACATTGAAGTGTTTTACACTGGATGGTCTTCCTTTCCAAATTTCATATGGAGTCTTGTGATGGTTTACTCTCAAATGAGCCCTAGTGATTATATACACTATTGTGTTGATTTCTTCTCTCCAGAATCCATCTGAAATCTTGGACTCAGTTAACATAGCTCTATCCATATTCTCAATAGTTCTATTTTAGCTTTCAACTACTCCATTTTACTGAGGATTTATTGTTGCTGAGTATTCTCTCTTTATTCCATGTTGTTCATATAAATATAAAAATTCATTTGAGGTAAACTCTCCTCCTCTATCTAATCTCAAACACTTAATTCTCTTTTTGGTTTCATTTTTGACATGTTCTTTAAATGCCTTGAATTTTTCAAATGCTTCTGACTTATCTTTCAAGAAAGCTACCCAAATCATTCTGGAGTAATCATCTATGAAAAATATGAAGTAAATTTCACCTTGAATACTCTGTATTTTTGTAGGACCATATAGATCAGTATGTATTAGTATTAATGTCTCAAATGACATATATCCCTTTGATTTGAAACTTGTTCTAGTTTGCTTTCCATGATAACAGGGTGCACATATTGTGTTTTGTGGATTTTTTAGCTTGGGTAAATCTCTGAAAGTCTATTTATTGCTTATGTTTCCTATGTTGTCAAAATTCAAATGTCCCATTCTTCTATGCCACAACCAATTCTCATCTTCTTATGGTAGAAAATATTTTTCTCCTTTAATCTCACTAAGCATATAGAGGTTGTTTGGAGTTCTACTTGCATTTGCAATGATTTTTCCATTTTTTGACTTTCTTATCTCACATCTATCTGGGTGAAATGTAACCATATGACCCTGATCACAAAGTTAGCTTACACTTAGCAGATTGTGTCTTAACCCTTTAACATATAGTACATTTTATGTTCTTGTTTTTATGTTATCTAAAATCAGAGTTCTTTTTCCATAAATGTTTGTTGATCCATTATCACCGAAACTTATTGATCCTCTATTATTTTCTTTGAGTACAATAAATTTGTCTTTGACTCCTATCATTTTTCTAGAGCAACCACTATCAAGGAACAATTGTTCTTTATCTTGAGCATGAAGATTTGTTTGAACTAACATTGATCTAGCTTTTTCATTCCCTTTTATTTTTTTCCTAATTGTTGAAGTTGTATTCTTTTTACTTTATTTAGGCAATGCCATTTTTCACCATCTAGCATTGTGCCCAAGATTATTGTATTTATAGTACATAACATCACTATCCATAAGAGGTGCAAAAGAATTGAAATTTCTATTTACATACTTTTTAACATAACCAGTACAATGTACAACTCTATGACCATATTGTTTACATGAAAAGCAATAGCCATGGAAGAGAGTACGTAACATGTTTGAATATCTTGGAAAATATTGTCGAGTGCTCCTTATTTTGTTGTAATTAACCTCTATCCATGGTTATTCTTTACGTTATTCTTTCTTGATGCCTTTTCCTTTTAGAGTATAAGTCACTTGCTTATCTTTATTTGAAGTTTCTATTTCTTGAAGGCTTGATTCCTCTTTATTTTTTCTAAACTTTATGTCTTGCAATACCTTGGTATTTTCAAACTCATTCCTAAGATAATTTTTTCTTCCAATCTCTCACATTCTATTTCTTTTACTCTTAATAGACTTGTCATATCCTGTTCAATTTTCTTTCTATCTTGAGTTCTGTGAGACTCTATAGAATTTCTATCCTTGTTTCTTCATCCTATTGAATTTTATCCTTTAAACTTGAGTTCTTATTTCTAACCTTTTTAAGGTTCCTAAGAGTAGCAAAGACTTCCTCTTTTATTTCAAACATGGTCTCTTATTCATTCTCTAAAGTCATGTGTGTCTCTGATGGATATTCCTCCAAGTTGTTAGTCTTTTCACGGAGAGATCTGCTCTAATACCAATTCAAGAACATGTGTTCATAATGAGAGAGGGGTGAATAGTATAAGATAAAACTTTCTATTTTTTAATACACATGATAACATAAAAAATATTAAATCAGTAAACATTACACAAAGCATCGCACACAGGAGAGACATGATTTAACATGGTTTAACCAATGTGGGCTACTCCACGGAGAAAATATTTCTTATAAAATTTTATGAATAAATTCTCTTGGGAATCCTTTACCTATTAAAATATTTATGTACCTTTATCTAAAGCAGACACCAATACCCTAATCAAGTTTGTGGATATTTATCCACAAGAGATACCAATATCCTTAGCTAGTTTTTGGATCTCTATCCACAAGAGTACTCTTTTCTCCTCTACTCTGGCTAGTGATCCTCTAGATGACTACTGCCTCTACTGTACTAGATTGTGGATACCTCTCGATAGAATATTTTGTCCTCACTCAAAATATCTCTATCCTCATTACCCTACTTAATGGATATCTATCCACTAGAGACCTGAAAAGGCTTGCTCTTAGCTCTATCTCAAATTTTCACAAAGCATAGTCCTTCGATCTAGCACAAATCTACTCAATATTTATCTTTGGTCTGGCACAAACGTGTCCTCAAATATGTACCAAAATCTGTCCTTAAATATATCCTTAAGCCTTAACACAAAGCTTGACTCAATCACAAATCAACTATGTTATATCTACCCCAAACCTTAATTCAAGTTTTGAACAAATCAATCAATCAACTCTTCTCACAAGTCTTCTCAAATACTTACCTTAAATATACATTGTAAGCTTCCACAAAAGCTCACACTAATCTATCCACAAGTCTTCACCAAGACTTACCTCAAATCTACTCAACAAGTTCTCACTAGAACTTGTCTAATCTGCTCAACAAGTCTTCACCAAGACTTACCTCAAATCTGCTCAAAAAGTCCTCACTAGAACTTATCTCAACTCAACAAAATACTCAATGAAAATTTCATCAACAATGCTTATCAAACAAGGTTTTTATCAACTTTCACTCATAAAAACCTTTAACAATCAAACTCAATAATGCTTACCAAACAATCCTTTTTAGCATTCACAACATCTAATAATCACTCACAACGAAGATATGCCCATACCTTATATTTGATGGAGATATGTCTTCAAAACCTTTCTTACCCAAAATCAAATTTTCTTTGCCAACACTAGGGTTAGGTTACCACAACCTATCTCAAGATCTTCACCAAATCATTTTCTCACAAATTATTTTTAATTTACAAAACATAAAATCATTTTGTACACCTTATAATCTCCATAATTATAATATTTAACTCAATAATTTCACCATAACAAAATACTTAACAATTTCCCTTGCACACCTTATAATCTCCAAACTCACAATATCTAACTCAATAATTTCATTAAAAAACTATGCATAGCAATCTCCTCTATACACCTTATAATCTCCAAATTCACAATATCTAACTCAAAAATTTCATTAAAACAACATGCATAGCAATCTCCCTTATACACCTTATAATCTCCACACCTTATAAATTTCAAGAGCCCAAAAATCAAAAAAAAATATTTAAATTTTTCTTTACCTTATAACTCCCCCAAACACTTAGCACTCATGACAATCTTAAAACAATTTTTATTTTGAACACTTTGGAGAATAAAATCGAATAGCATACCTTTAGATTGTTCTACCCACTAAAATTTGTCTTCGGTGAATTCGCCCACATGAACTTGCATTCCCAAAACCCTAGCTCCAATCTAAGCCACCAAGTGGTTTGTGTGCCCACATGACACACATTGTTCAAAAATATGCCTCATGAAAACCGTTGAGCATGTCAAACAAAAACCTTCCTTCCTTACATAAAACATCGATCATCTGGATCAAATCGCGACATTCTCCATGCAAGCTTTAACACTCTCCCAACTGTCTATGTGATATCACCATCAATGGGATGTCAAATCACCATGTGACCTTTATTGCCTCGTTTTCCTCCAATATCTTCAAAAAATACAAATTGTCTTCTTCCTATATGCAGTGCTCGATATTCTCTTTTATATATTGCATTTGAATGTGTATTATTCACTTTGGGAAATGGAATTCATTTCCTATATAAATGCATATTATCTTTTGACTTCTCACGCCAGTCTATTTTTAATTTAAAAATTTGAATTTAGTTTTTTAATATTAAATTTAAATATCTTTGCCTCCATTATTAATTTAAGTTAAAATTTTAATCAAAGATTAAAATATTTTAATTTAAATTGAACCTTTTGAAAATTACTCATGGTTCTTTTCAAAATTTTCTTCACCTTGTCACTTGGCCCAAAATATTACAATAATAGAATATTATTATTTAATTTAAACTTGCTTCTTCTTCCTTGGCTCTTCATCCTTCAGGAACTTTTTAGGCATATAATATTAAAAATAAATATTATATCCTATTCATTTCCAAGACCTTTTTGCTTTTGGAAAAAATGCATGATGTCCTTAATGACAATAAAATTTAAACCAATATTCTTTTGACATCAATGATAACAAAACTACTCTAAATTTCTAACAATCTCCCCCTTTGTCGTTGATGGCAACCCCTTTATTTTCACCATTCCTTTTTATTTTTCAAAACTTGTTTTCCTTGAGAAACTCCTCCCCCTTACTGAATGCTCTCCCCTAACTCAAATATCTCCCCATTTGTCATCAATGGCAAAGGGCCACCTTTGGGTCTTGGGGCTAAGAATGAGTCTCTTAACTTAGCCCCTCCCCCACCTCCTCTTGAGGTGGTTAGTTCCGGTGTGGGAGTAGAACTACTCCCAAATTTTCTTGAAGATACTCAAAAGTCTCTTTCAGAAGTGGCTTAGTGAAAATATCTACAATCTACTCCTTTGTAGTAATAAATTCCAATTTGACCTGCTTGTCTATCATCTATTCTCTTATAAATTGAAACTTAATCAAAATGTGTTTTATCCTAGAGTGTATCAATGGATTATTTGAGATATTTATAGTACTTGTATTATAACATAATATGAAAATAGGATGATCATGTTTTATCTTGAAATCCTTTAGAGTTCGCTTCATCCTTAATACATGTGTACAGCTAGTAACTACTGCAATATACTCTGCCTCTCCTGTAGATAAGAATACTGATGCCTATTTCTTACTTAACCAAGAGACCAAAAAGTCTCCAAAAAATAATGCTCCTCCACTTGTGCTTTTTCTATCATCAATGCTTCTAGCCCAATCTGTATCTGTATAAGTTGTGAGAGTGAAACTATCACTTTTGGGATACTAGAGCCCAAAGTCCATAGTCCCTTTTAGATACCTAAGAATCTGTTTTATTGTTGCTACATGTGTTTCCTTTGGTTCTTCTTGAAACCTTACCACTAATCCCACTACCTGCATGATATATGGTCTTGTATTTATGACATACAGTAATCTGTCAATCAAAGATCTATATAATTTTTTATTTACCTCTGGAGATTCATCATCTTTACTTAATTTTCATCGTGTAACCATGGGAGTACTTATTGGCTTGAAATCTTCTAACTTAAATTTCTTTAGCATCTTTTTTATATACATGGTTTGTGAAAGAAATACTCCTTTCTCTGATTGTGAAATCTGAAGTCCAAGAAATAAGGACAACTCACGAAGCATAGACATATCAAATTCATTTGCATGTTTTTTGCAAATTTTTTAAACATCTTATCATTGTTTCCTCCAAAAACGATGTCATCCATGTAAAAAACCACAATTAGTAGATTATTACCTTCATTTTTGATGTATAAGTTATTTTTTTCTATTCCTTTCCTAAATCCATGCTCCTGAAGGTACTTATCCAATATTGAGTACCACCCTCTAGGAGCTTGTTTTAGACCATACAATGTCTTCTTCAATATGCATACATAGTATGGTTTATCTATTAATATGAATCCCTCTGGCTACACAATATAAACTTTTTCTAGAAAACCATTGATAAATGTTGACTTAACATCCATATGATATACTTTGAAGTTTCTAAAACTTGAGAAGGCTAAAAATATTCTTATAGCTTCAAGTCGTGAAACTAGAGAAAATGTCTCAAAGATGTCAATTTCATCAACCTGTGCATAACCCTTGCACACTAACCTTGCTTTATTTCTGACCACCTGACCATCTTCATTTATCTTATTTCTAAATATGCACTTAGTGCCAATCACATTTTTTCCTTTTGGCCATTGAACAAGTTTCCAAGTCTTACTTTTCTCTATTTTATCTAATTCCCCATCCATTTCCTTAATCTAGAACTTATCTTCACTTGCTTCATTGAATTCTTTTGGCTAAATTTTAGGTAATAAAGAAAATGTTGTTGGTTGAGTTGATCTTATTACCCTTCTTCTTGTATGTCTCTCATATGGATTCCCAATTATTAGATCTTTTGGATGATGTTTCTATACATACCTGGATGGAGTCTTGGGAAGAAGTCTTTGTGTTTCTTCCTCTTCTTCTTTTGATTCCTCACAAAATTCTTCTTGAAAGTTTTCATCTTCCTGATACATAGTTTCTTGAACTGGCTCTCTTAACCCTATCTTCTCATCAACTATTATATTTATACTTTCTACAATAGTGCATGTCCTTTTTTTGTAGCATCTATATGCTTTGCTCTTATTATAATAACCAATAAAAATACCTTCATCACATCTTGGGTCAAAATTTCCCAAGTTTTGCTCCTCTCGTCTTATGTAACACTTGCTTCCAAAAACTTTGAAGTGATTTACAGTAGTTGGTCTTCCTTTCCAAAGTTCATATGGACTCTTGTTATGGTTTACTCTCATTTTATCCTTAGTTATGATACACATTGTTTTTTTGACTACTTCCCTCAATAATCCATCTAAAAGCTTGGACTCATTTGACATAGCTCTAGCCATATTCTCAATAGTCCTATTTTTCCTTTCAACTATTCCATTTTGTTGATGAGTTCTTACAGCTAAGCATTCTATTTGTATTCCATGTTGTTCATAGAAATCTACAAATTCATTTGAGGTAAATGCTCCTCCTCTGTCTGATCTCAAATACTTAATTCTCTTACCAGTTTTATTTTTGACCCATTCTTTAAATACCTTGAATTTTTCAAATTCTTCTGACTTATATTTCAAGAAAGCTATACAAATCATTTTGGAGTAATCATCTATGAACAATATGAAGTAAATTTCATCTTGAATAATTTGTGTTCTGGTACGACCATATAGATCAGTATGTATTAGTCTTAATGGCTCATATGACATATATCCCTTTGATTTGAAACTTGTTCTAGTTTGCTTTCCATGCTGACAGGGTGCATAGATTGTGTTTTGTGGCCTTTTTAGCTTGGGTAAATTTTTGATAGCCTATTTATTGCTTATGTTGACTATGTTGTCAAAATTCAAATGATCCATTCTTCTATGCCACAACCAACTCTCATCTTCTTTTGATAGAAAACACTTTTCTCCTTTAATATCACTAGGTATATAGAGGTTGTTTGGAGTTCTACTTGCATTTGCAATGACTTTTCCAGTTTTTGACTTTCTTATCTCACATCTATCTGGGTAAAATGTAACCATATGATCTTTATGACAAATTTGGATTACATTTTTTGTTCTTGTTTTTTCGTTATCTAAACTTAGAGTTCTTTTTCCATAATTTTTTGCTAATCCATTACCACCAAAACTTAATGATCCTCTATTATTTTCTTTGAGTAAAAGAAATTTGGATCTCCTGTTATGTGTCTAGAGAAACCACTATCAAGGAACCATTGTTCTTATTTATCCTTAGCATGAAGAGTTGTTTGAACTAACATCGATCTAGATTTTTCATCCCCTTTTCTTTCTTAGCTAATTGTTGAAGTTGTATTATTTTTATATGATTCAGGATATACCATTTTGCACCATCTAGCCTTATGCCCAATATTATTGCATTTATAGCACATAACATCACTATCCATAAGAGGTGTAAAAGAATTAAAATTTCTAGCTACATCCTTTTTAACATAACTAGTACAATGTACAACTTTATGACCATATTTTTTACATGAAAAGCAATAGCCATGGAAGATAGTATGTAATATGTTTGAATATCTTGAAAAATATGGTCGAGTGCTCCTCATTTTATTTTAATTAACCTATGTCCATAGTTTTTCTTTGTTTCTTCTTTCCTGATGTCTTTTCCTTTTAGAGTATAAGTCACTTGCTTATCTTTATTTGAAGTTTCTTCTTATTGAAGGCTTGAATCCTATTTCTGTTTCCTAAACTTTATGTCTTATAGTACCTTGGTCTTTTCAAACTCATTTCTTAGACAATTTCTACTTCCAATCTCTCACATTTTTTTTTTTGCTCTTAATAGATCTGTCATATCCTATTCAATTTTCTTTCCTTCTTCTACCTTTATCTTGAGTTCTGTGAGACTCTATAGAATTTCTATCCTTGTTTCTTTATATTGAATTTGATCCTTAAAACTTGAGTTCTTATTTCTAACATTTTTAATAATTCTGAGAGCAACAAAGAATTTCTCTTTTATGTAAAACATGGTCTCTTCTTCATTCTCTAAAGTTGTGTGTGTCTCTGATGGATCTTCCTCCAATCTGTTAGTATTTTCACAAAGAGACTCGCTCTGATACCAATTGAAGAACATGTTCTTATACTAATAGGGAGGGGTGAACAATATAAGATAAAAATTTCTACTTTTCAATCCATATGATAAAATTACCAGTATTAAAGTAATAAAAATTACACAAAGCATCACATATATGAAATACATGATTTAATGTGGTTCACCCAATATGAGCTACTTCACGAAGAAAATATTCCTTATAAAATTTTCTCAATAAATTATCTTGGGAATCCTTTCTCTATTATAATATTTATAGACCTCTATCCAAATGAGACACCAATCCCCTAATCAAGTTTGTGGATCCCTATCCATAGGAGACACCAATATCCTTAGCTAGTTCATGGATATCTACCCATAAAAGAACTCCTTTCTCCTCTGCTCTGGTTGGTCATCCTCTAGATGACTACTGCCACTGCACTAGCTTATGGATATCTCTCCACAAAAAACCTTGTCCTCACTTAGAATATCTATGTACTCATTACCCTATCTAATGGATATCTAATGCAGGATTGTTATTACACGTAGGAAAATCATAAAATTTTCATTAACAGCTCTCAAAAATTGAATTACAGAAGTTCTAAAATGGCCAACCCTTTACAATGAATCAACTGTCCCATATATCGGACCCGACCCCCTCTCCTCATCATTACACAGACTGCGATGTTCTTTATAACCTCCTGCACGAATGTTCTGTCGCCACCTGCCGCCTGTTGCCAAGTTTTTTTTGGGCCATCATTGCATAGAGTGGCAAAACGCTCTACAGCTACCTTTCCATCGACCCTCTGCATCATCATTCACAGGAGTGCTCTATAGCCACCTATCTTTGCTACCACATGCCCTTCTGCAACTCCCTCTACAACCGTTGGTCTTTCTGGAGTCATGAATGTTTTGTCATGATTTCACAATGTTTTGGCGTTCGGCCTCTATTTTCTCCTTCAGGCCGCGAAATCGTGACATGTCGTGAAATCGTGACGTCTTCGCCTTTTGCACTTGCTTTCCACCTTCATGTCACAAAATTGTGACATGTCACGAAATCGTGATGTCTCTGCATTTCGCGCTCGCTTCTGCCTTCGGGTCACGAAATCATGACGTCTCTACCTTTCGCGCTCACTTCTGCCTTTGGGTCATGAAACCATGACATGTCACAAAATCACGACGTCCTTGCCTTTCGCACTTAGCTTCTGCCTTCAGGCCATGAAACTGTGACATGTCACGAAATCACGACGTCCTTGCCTTTCACACTTAGCTTCTGCCTTCGGGCCACGAAACCACGACATGTCATGAAATCGTGACGTCTTTGTCTTTAGCACCTGCTTTTTGCCTTTGGGCCATGAAACTATGACATGTCATGAAATCGTGACAACTCTTCCCCTTGGTGCCTATTCTCAAAATGTGTCGTGATATCGCGACAACTTTCCTCCTTGGCGCCTATCCACAAAATGTGTCACGATATCGTGACAACTCTTCTCCTTGGCGCCTATGCTCAAAATGTGTCACGATATCACAACTTTCTTCCTTGGTGCCTATCCACAAAATGTGTCGCGATATCATGACAACTTCTCTCCTTGGTGCCTATGCTCAAAATGTGTCACGATATCGTGACAACTTTCCTCCTGGGTGCCTATCTGCAAAATGTGTCACGATATCATGACAACTTTCCTCCTTGGTGCCTATTCACAAAATGTGTCACGATATCGCAACAACTTCTCTGTCGCGATATCGCGATAGCTTATCCCCTCGCCAGCACTTAAAAAAAAATTCTTTTTGGATGATGCAAGATTACTCTGCCACCACCAGATGCTCCTACATTAGACACCGAGGGTGAATTGAGAAGTGACCTTCACTTCTATTCTATGTGATGCAGGCCCAGGCGGTCAATCTCTACCTTCGATAACCAAGTCGCATCTTCTATGGGTCTACCCTTCCACTTGATCAAATATTCAGAATAGCACCTATTCCTAGTACTTCGACCCTCACACGTATCAAGGACTTCTTTTATCTCATCTATGACTGGGGTGACTACTGGAATGCTCCACAAATCCGAGCTTGGTGTTTCACTGCTATCTCCTTCATGATACTCAACCAAATCCGAAATGTTAAAAACTAGTGAGATGTTATGTTCACTCGGAAACTCCACCTCGTATGCATTACCCGAATCCCATTTTCCAATGATTCTGCATGGCCCAAACTTCTTCATATTCAGCTTGTTATAGGTCTTGGTAGGAAACCTTTCTTTTCTTATATGGACCATGATGGTATCTCCTACTTCAAACTCTTTAGCCTGGCACTTCTGGTCTGCCCTGGTCTTATACTAAGTATTCATCTTAGTGATGTGCCTTGTCACCTCCTCATGCAAGCCTTTTAGGTGTTCAGCAAAGTCTTCGGCCTCAGCACTACATTTTTCTCTTGTATCCATCCTTCTCAACTCAGAAGCGTTTCTTGGGCTGCTCCCATAAATTATCTGGAATGGATATTTGTTGGTGCTCCTGTTAACAGAGTTGTTGTATGCGAATTTTGCCTGTGGCAAAACTAAATCCCATCCTTTCGGTTTGTCTCTGACCAGGCATCTTAACAGATTGCCCAAACTTCTATTTACCACTTCTGTTTGGCCATCTGTTTGTGGGTGGTATGCAGAACTAAATTTCAAATCTGTCTTCAACTTCTTCCAAAGGGTTCTCCAAAAATACCCTATAAACTTGGAATCCCTGTCCGACACAATACTCTTTGGTATCCCATGAAGGCGTACCACTTCCTTGAAAAATAAACCTACCACATGGACCGCATCACTCATCTTCTGATAGGGGATAAAGTGAGCCATTTTCAAAAACCTGTCAACCACCACAAGTATGGAGTCATTTCCCCTCTGTGTCCTGGGTAAACCAAGAACAAAATCCATGTTGATGTCCTCCCACGGTCCTTCAAGTACAGGTAGTGGTTGATATAAGCCAGTATGCTGTCTCACACCTTTTTCCATCTAGCATATCCTACAACTTTGCATGAATTTTGTCACATCCTGTTGCAACTACGACCAATAGTAGTTTTCATTAACAAGGGAAATGGTCTTGTCTCGACCAAAGTGTCCAGCCAACCCCCCACTGTGTTTTTCCTTGATCAGATTCTCCCTCATCGAACTCCGTGGAATGCATAATTGTTTTCCCCTAAACAGCATTCCATCTTGGATCAAAAAGTTTAGCCACTTAGTCCTGTCCAAAGTAATAGGCGTAGTGCAAGCCTTCAACGCTTCTGCAAATTCAGGATCTACAGGGTACAAACCCTTAAGCTCAGCAAACCCTACAACTTCCACCTTCATTTCCATTAATAAACATTGCCTCCTACTTAAGGAATCATTGAGTTTCTCACTAAAATAAGCGACAGGCTTACCCTCCTGACTCAATACAACCCCTATGGCACTACCACTAGCATCACAGTCTACCTGAAATACCTTATTGAAATCTGGAAGTGCTAAGACAGGTTGCTCTATGACCTTCTTCTTCAACATAGCAAAGCTTTTGTCTGCTTTGGTTGTCCACTTAAATTCCTTCTTGTTTCCCCTCATTGTCTCTGTGAGGGATGCGCAAATACTGCTAAAATTTCTAATGAATTTTCTATAAAAACTGGCTAGACCATGAAACGATCTTACCTCAGTCACACTTCTTGGAGCAGGCCATTCTATGATAGCCCTCACCTTTTCTAGGTCCATTTTTAGACCGTCTACTGAGATTACAAATCCCAAGTATACTAACTCCTTTTTCATGAAGTTACACTTCTTCAGCTTCTCAAAAACCCTCCTGATGTGTATCAGGTGTTCCTCCAGGGTTTTGCTAAATATCAAGATATCATCTAAGTAGACAATAACAAATTTGCCTAAAAATTCCTTCAAGACTTCATTCATTAGCCGCATGAATGTACTCGGTGCATTGGTTAGCCCAAATGGCATGACCAACCACTCATACAAACCCTCTCTAGTTTTGAAGGTTGTCTTCCACTCATCCCCTTCTCTGATGCAGATCTAATGATAACCACTCTTCAGATCAATCTTTGTGAAGTACTCAGCTCCACTTAAACAGTCCATAATATCATCCATCCTTGGCAATGGGAATCTATATTTTATAGTGATCTTGTTAATTGCCTGAGAGTCTGTGCACATTCTCCACTCTCCATATTTCTTGGGTGCTAGTACTACAGGTACTACACATGGGCTAAGACTCTCCCTAATCAACCCCTTCTTAAGCAGCTCTTGAACTTGCCTATTCAGCTCCTCAGTTTCCATAGGAGTCATTCTATGTGCGGCCTTATTGGGCAAGCTAGAACCTGGCACCAAGTCTATATGGTGACTGATCTTCCTTACAGGTGGTAAACCCTCAGGTACATTATCAGAAATGATATCTGGAAATTCCTCTAATAGACCCATGACTTCTACTGGGGTCTCCTTGCATTCCTCTTCCCTAACCCTAGGAATTATTGCATAGCACATATGATCTAGCTTCAGACCATCTAAAAATCTTCTTCCATCAACTAGACAGATCTAAGCACTGCTACATACCTTTTCATCCGCCTCCTTCAGGGGTTTCAACTTATGGCAAACTCCATTCTTTGACAAGGAATACGTGTTGGCTCGACCATCATGTACCACACTCCGATCAAACTACCATGGTCTCCCAAGCAACATGTGACATGCATCCATAGGTAGGATATCACACAGGACCTCATCATGGTAAGTCCCAATGTTGAACTTCACCAAGCATTGCTCACTAACCAGCACCCTATGGTCCTTCTGTAACCATGCAATCTAATATGGATGTGGGTGTCTTCTTCTCTCCAACTATAACTTGGCAACCATCTCCTTAGAGACCAAGTTATCAGTGCTACCATTGTCAATAATGATGTTACAGACCTTGCCTGAGCACTTGCATCTTATGCAAAATAGGTTGTTCCTCTGGTCTGGATTCTTTTCCTCATTCAACAAGACTCTCTTGATGACCATCGCTTCCCCTCATTTTGCCTCCTTAGAGTTCTCATATTCGATACCTTCGTCTGCTACAGTAGCTCTGGCCTGACCCTCAGGTCTTCGATTTGGCCTTTCTTGGCGCTGTGGGTAGTTGTATGCCCGATGTCCTTCCTCCCTGCAATTGAAGCAGGTTCCATGAAATACACCTTGCCCATACCCATGCCTAGGTCTACCTCTCCCTTGCGGGTAACTATTGTTTTTATTGCGTGGGTGATGGGTATTCTCCTCTTTCTCTTCCTTCTGATCCTGGCTACTACTTGCTTCACCAGTCTTCCTCAGATCTTTGTATCTTCCTCAACTGGTCCTTCCACCAGCTCTCCCACCATGATCCTTTCCTCTCTGCTTACCTTCAAACCTCCTATTCAGTTTCCCTTCCACTTTTAAGGCAAACTAGTATGCATCCTCAACTATTCTTATCCGAACCAGACTCAGCTCTTCTTGAATAGTGGTTCTTAATCCATTGATGTAGTGGGCGACCTTCTCCTTATCTACCTTAGAATGGCCAATTCGAATTGATATCTAGTAGAACTCCTTCATGTACTCCTTGATCAATTTATTCGCCTGTCTAAGACTCTGCATCTTCCTCAACAGATCCAACTCATAATCTACGGGGATGAATTGCCTCATCAATTTCTCTACCATTCGATCCCACCTAGTGATCTTTTCTTTTCCCCTCCTGTTCCTTTCTAGCTGTACTCCTTTCCATCAGATGCTAGCATGTCCCTTCAACTTTGTTTTTGTGAACCTGATCCGATTTGGATCTGAGATCTCCTCATACTCAAAATATTCCTCCATGTCATTGATCCAATCTATCAACTCCTCGGGATTGAGATTCCCAGAATAGGTGGAGATGTCAAACTTTGGCTTCTTCCCGATCTGGGATATGGCCCTATACAGCCTAGCTTCTACTGGATCCAATGCTTCTTCCTCATCAGATGGACCCTCGTCTTCCCAAACTTCATCTTCACTGTGGTCCTCTCTTCTTGGCTCAACTCCTCTTCTCAATTCCTCTTGCAAGGCTTGCACTTACCTCTGCAAGGCTCTGAGATTGACCTCTACCCCCTATTCCTTGCACCACCATGGTTCCTTCACAAATGCATCCTACTCACTTCCTCACAAACCCCAACCACAGGTCCTGGCGCAAACTGCCTCACGGTCGGCGATCTGTTTGCGCACTCAGAACCTTTTGGCTTTGATACCACTTGACACAGGACTATTATTACACATAGGAAAACCATGAAATTTTCATTAACAGCTCTCAAAAATTGAATTATAGAAGTTTTAAAATGGCCAACCCTTTACAATGAATCAACTGTCCCCTATATCGGACCTGACCCCCTCTCCTCATCATTACATAGACTGCGGCGTTCTCTATAACCTCCTGCATGATTTTTTTGTCGTCGCCTGCCACCTGTTGCCAAGTGTTTTTTGGGCCATCATTGCATAGAGTGGTGAAACGCTCTATAGCCACCTATCCATTGACCCTCTGCATCATCATTCACAGGAGTGCTCTATAGCCACCTGTCTTTGCTGCCACGTGCCCTTCTACAACTCCCTCTGTAACCGTCGATCTGTCTGGAGTCATGAACGTTCTGTCATGATTTCATGACATTTTTGTGTTTGGCCTCTATTTTCTCCTTTGGGCCATGAAATCGTGACATCTCTGCCTTCTACACTCACTTTTCGCCTTCAAGTCACAAAATTGTGACATGTCACGAAATCACGACGTCTTCGCCTTCTGTGCTCGCTTTCGCCTTCGGGTCACGAAATCGTGACATGTCGCAAAATCATGACGTCTCCACCTTCTATGCTTGCTTCCGCCTTTGGGTCATGAAACTGTGACATGTCACGAAATCGTGACATCCTTGCCTTTCACACTTAGCTTCTGCCTTTGGGCCGTGAAATCGTGACATGTCACGTAATAGCGACGTCCTTGCCTTTCGCACTTAGCTTCTGCCTTCAGGCCATGAAATCGTGACATGTCACAAAATCACGACGTCTTTGTCTTCAGCACCCGCTTTCTACCTTTGGGCCATGAAACCGTGACATGTCACGAAATCGCGACAACTCTTCCCCTTGGCACCTATTCTCAAAATGTGTCGCGATATCGTGACAACTTTCCTCCTGGGTGCCTATCCGCAAATTGTGTCATGATATCGCAACAACTTCTCTCCTTGGTGCCTATGCTCAAAATGTGTTGCGATATCATGACAACTTTCTTCCTTGGCGCCTATCCACAAAATGTGTCATGATATCGCAACTTCTCTCCTTGGCGCCTATGCTCAAAATGTGTCACGATATCGTAACAACTTTCCTCCTGGGTGCCTATCCATAAAATGTGTCACGATATCGCGACAACTTTCCTCCTTGGCGCCTATCTACAAAATGTGTCACGGTATTGCGACAACTTCTCTGTCGTGATATCGCGACAGCTTATCCCCTTGTCAGCACTTAAAAAAAAAAAAATTTTGGATGATGCAAGATTACTCTGCCACCACCGGATGCTCCTGCATCAATATCTATCCACTGGAAACTTCTATCCTCTGCTCTGTCACCTCCAAAGCTTACTCTTAGCTCTATCTCAAATCTACACTAAACATAGTCCTTCGATCTAGCACAAATATGCTCAATATTTGTCTCTGGTATGGCATAAACCTATCCTCAAATCAGCACCAAAATTTGTCCTCAAATCTATCCTTGAGCCTTAACACAAAGCTTGACTCAATCACAAATCAACTCTACTAGATTTGCCCAAAACTTAACTCAAGGTTTGAACAAATCAATCAATAAACTCTGCTCATAAGTCTTCTCAAATACTTACCTCAAATATGCATTGTAATATTTCATAAAAATTCACACAAATCTGTCCACAAGTCTTCACCAATATTTACCTCAAATCTGCTCAAAAACTCTTCACCAAGACTTACCTCAAATCTACTCAACAAGTCCTCACTAGAACTTGTCTCAACTCAACAAAACACTCAATGAAAACTTAGTCAACAATGCTTATCAAACAATATTTTTATCAACTTTCACTTAGAAAAAACTTTAATGATCAAACTCAACAATGCTTACCAAACAATCCTTTTCACTCCAATTTAGCATTCACAACATCCAACAATCACTCACAAGGAAGATATACCCATACCTTATATTTTATGGAGATATATCTTCAAAACCTTTCTTACCCATAATCAAATTTTCTTTGCCAACACTAGGGTTAGGTTACCACAACCTATCTCAAGATCTTCACCAAATAATTTTCTCACAAATTATTTTTCATTTACAAAACATCAAATCCTTTTGTACACCTTATAATCTCTAAACTGACAATATTTAACTCAATAATTTCACCATTAAAAAACACTTAATTATTTCCTTTGCAGACCTTATAATCTCCAAACTCACAATATCTAACTCAACAATTTCATTAAAACATGCATAGAAATCTCCCTTATACACCTTATAATCTCCGCACCTTATAAATTTCAAGATCCCAAAAATCAAAATAGAATATTTTAATTTTTCTTTACCTTATAACTCTCCCAAGCACTTAGCACTCACGATAATCTTAAAATAATTTTAATTTTCAACACTTTGGAGAATAAAATCGAATAGCATACCTTTAGATTGTTATGCCCACTAAAAATTATCTTCGATAAATTCGACCATGTGACCTTCCATTCCTAACACCCTAGCTCCAAGCTAGGCCACCAAGTGGGTTGTGTGCCCACATGAGACACATGACACATGCTATCCAAAAATGTGCCTCACAAAAACCACCGAGCATGTCAAAAAAAAACTTCCTCACACAAAATATTGATCGTATGGATTGAACCGCGATATCCTCCACATAATATTTAACACTCTTCCTACTATCATTTGTGCTACTGCCGTCGATGGTATGTCAAATCACCATGTGACCTCTATTGCCTTGTTTCCCTCCAAGCTCTTCAAAAAATACAAATCGTCTTCTTCCTAGATGCAGCACTCGATATTCACTTTTATATCTCGCATTCGAAGGTGTATTATTCACTTTGGGAAATGGAATTCATTTCCTATATAAATGCATATTATCTTTGACTTCTCATGTCGGCCCATTTTGAATTTAAAATTTTGAATTTAGTTTTTAAATATTAAATTTAAAAACCATTGCCTCCATTATTAATTTAAATTTAAATTTTAATTAAAGATTAAAATATTTTAATTTTAATTAAACCTTTTGAAAATTACTCATGGGTATTTTCAATTTTTTATTCACCTTGTTATTTGGCCCAAAATATTATAATAATAGAATATTATTATTTAATTTAAACTTGCTTCTTCTTCCTTGGCTCTTCATCCTTTGGGCACTTTTTAGGCATATAATATTAAAAATAAATATTATATCCTATTCCTTTCCAAGACCTTGCTTTTGGAAAAACCACTTGATATCCTTAATAACGATAAAATTTAAACCAATATTCTTTTAGCATCAATGAAAACAAAACTACTCAAAATTTTTGACACTTTACTCAAACAATCATGGTGGAAAGAAGAAAGGAAACTTTCACAAGGGAGGATCATATTCAGGATCATCTTTAAGAGATAAGGGCAAGTAACCTCAATCTGAAAAGAAGTTTTGCACAAATTATAAAAGGACAACCATGATACCAATCGGTGTTGGTTTAAAAACAAACAAATCAAAAATGGAAAGGGCACATCACAAAGGAAAAATAGACAATAAAGAGGCCATGTTGTTAGTGAAGTGTCCGATTCTAATTTTGATTCTGATTCTAGTTCAGAAAGAGCACACTAGTTGCACATAATCCATACAGATCTGTAAGGGAAACAAATTTGTCACCCTAGGCAAGCACCATTCCAACCCTCTTTTTTAGGCTTCATAAATAGCAAATGTTTTTGTTTGAAGCACTTGTAGTAAAGGGGTGATTGTACCTCTTTTTAGGCTTCATAAATAAGAAACTCTTTTTGTTTGAAGTACTTGTAATAAAAGGGAGGTTTTTCTGGTATAATTTTTTGAAATTTTCCTAGGAGGTAATCTTTGTAAAAGTCTTTAAAAGCTTCATGAGTTGCATATATTTTGCACTTAAGGGGGGGATGAACATTTCTTTCCTACGTCACTGAATATTTTTTCTAAAAAGAGAGGATGACTTATAAAGGTGTATTTTCAGCAGTGATTGACACCTTAGTCACACTTCTTGCAGAAAATCAATTACATGTTTTGCAATAAAGGGGAGACACTTATAAGGGTGCATTTTTGGTAGCAACCAACACCTTAGCTACCTTATCAAAACATTTTTACAAAATCATATTGTATAGAATGAACCTCGTATGTAGTGATCTACTCTAGTACACCTAGCGATTGCAGTGGTTGGTTACCGATGCATTCTGGTTGGATGACAAGATTACAATAAGGACATTTGTTGATATGAAAATAAAGTGAGAAAATACCCACTTTTTGCGTAGAGTAGTCAAAGCACTGTGATAGAGCCTGAGCCCGAGCAAGAGTGAGCATATGAGTATATTTTTCACTGTATTAGGGAAGTTATATACATTACCCAAATAATGTAATAAGGGGGATGTTAGAGTTACTATGCTACAACAACTATAATTACTACCTCATTTGGTAATTTGTAATATTCTCCTAGGTAGATTTTATTTATCGCATAGTATATATAAATTACTATGTTACTTTTACTAATTACCTAGAAGATATTCACTATGAAATATCTTAAGGTTAGTAAGTTAGTCATTGTAGTCAATTTGACTATGTTAGTTGTTAGGTTAGTGGTTAGCACTTTTTTTAGCTAAGTGCATTAGGTAGCACTTTAGGGGGATAATATTCTAAATTTTATTTAAGCTCTTCATTATTTAATAATATACCTGATGTTCACCAATGCTATTATAGAGATAAAATGGATCAAAAAATATGGTGGAAGGTATTTAAATATTTTTGGAAAGTATTAGAAAAGGGTTCAAAAAGGATTAAAACTTCGTTAAAACTTAAGGTAAATTGTTAAAACTACGTTAAAATAGGAGGTAAAAGGTTAAAACTACATTAAACGAGAGGAAAAAGGTTAAAATTGTGTTAGAAAAGGCAAAAAATGACTATTTATGCCTTTATATAGACTTTTCTACATGCAATTAGTTCATAAATGGTTGACATGTGGTATTTGCATGCAATAATTTCAAGGATGGTTGACACATGACATAGATGCACTACATCATCAATGCAAACGATCGGGTGTGCTGCAGCTGATTGGGTGTGTTGCAACCGATCAACTTTGCTACAACTTATCGGCTTTACTGCATTTGATCGTCATTCTTGTAGCCCATTGACACTATTGCAATCGATTAAATTTATTGCAATCAATCAACTTACTTGCATTCAATCATCATTAACATAATGCATCAATTTTTTTGCAATTGATCGTCATGCTGCATTTGTTTGTCATCAATGCAAAGCATCAACATTGTTGTGACCGATCGATATTCTTGTAGTCCATTGACATTGTTGCAACTGATCATCTTTGCTACAACTGATCGATATTATTGCAATATATCATCATTTTTGTAACTGATTAACATTGTTGTAACGGATCAAAATTGTTGCAACTGATCGAAATTCTTACGATCGATCAGTATTCTTGCAACTGATCAACATTCCTACAATCAATCAACATTTTTTAAATCGATGAACATTCCCACAACCGATCGATAATGTTACAACCGATCAACATAGGTGTAACCGATTGGAATAGCTACAATCGATAAGCATTATTGCAACACATTGGCCTAGTTGCAACCGATCGGCATAGATGCAATCGATCAGTATTATTGCAACACATTGGTATATCTACTCTCGATCATAATTTTTTTATCAGCATATCTGCAACTGATAAGTATTTTTTGACCATCATATTTACAGCCAATCGACTCAGATCAATCGTCATAGCTTTTCCTAACAGTATTTTCCTATAGACATAGGGTGATCAAAATAGCTTTTCCTATTGGCATAAGCCTTTAAGTTTGTTGTACATTCCTAGAATTTGTAAATCGATATTCATAGCCCCCAACACAAAAAAATTTACCATAGTTTGAAAAATTTTAGTGAAAATATTGGACATTTTGAGTCAAAGTTGTCATTGATGTCAAGGAATAAGCTATCATTGATGTCAAAAGGTCAAGAGGAACAATGCAAAGGTTAATGGCAAAAAAGCTTCATAATATTTTTAATATTATGTGGAAGCATATGAAGGCGGGTTTTTATTAAAACCATGGATGAGCAAAATAAAAGGTTTTTCATAAAAACCCAAGGAAGCTATAAAGGAGGTTTTAATATTTATTTTATAAAATATTTAAATTCAAATTGAATTTAAATTTTATAAATAAATATTATTTATACAAAGTGGTAAAATCAAAGAGGGCTTTTATATAAAAGCCAAAGGGTTATAAAATTAATTTATAAAATTTAAATTCTAAATTAGAATTTAAATATTTTATAAATTAATAAAGTCTTTATTAAGCGTCGACGTCATATTTTATTGCACCCATCGACGTGCAAGTCAAAGGAGGAAAAAGGGTATTTAAACCCTTGCCAAAGCAAACCTTAGGCATTCGAATTAATATCCGAAATCGATGGAGACAATGAAAAGTTTGTGCAGCGAAGACAAAGGAGGGAGCGCATCGTTTGAAGAGCACGTGGCAAGTGAAGGGAAGAGCCAAGGGCTCTAAGGTCTTAGGGAGAAGACAAAGTGCGAAAGGCGCTTCCTTATTGCACGTGGAGCACTTGGCTCACATGGCTAGCTAGTCATGGCCAAGGCGCTAGCAAGGGAGAGGGCGCAGGATCGAATCCCACAAATTGCGGAAGGGGACTTTTGCCAAGGTTTTTATAAATTTGATTTTTAATTTTTCAATGTGCTAAGGTTAAGGAGTAATAAGGGTGGTAAATGAAAATTTAATTATTTCCTTGCTTTGCTAAGGTTAGGGAGATATAAGGGAAAAGTGGTTATGATATTTACCTAGGTGGTAAATGAAAGTTTACTAGGGTAATATCCTTTTTACCTTAGGAAATTAAAATTGGTTTATTGCATTAATTTTTGCAATATTGAGAAGTAGAAAGTGTCATTTTGAAAGGGTCATTTGATGAAATTATTATTGTTGAATATTGATATTGAGATGGAGAAATAAGGTGTATTATGAAATTGAGTTATCTTTGTATTTTGAAGAGTAACACTTGTTATCTAACCCTTTGTACTTGGCAAAGAAGGAAGTGTTTGTGGTTGTGGCAGATATTAGAGGTTCCTTCATCATCAAGAAAAAGGTATGAGCACATTCTTCCATAGTTGAGTTGATTGGTTGGTTTTCTGGAAAATAAGTTTGGAGTGAAAAGGACTTGATTAGGGTTTCCTTATTGAGTGTGTTGAGTTAATGCTTCAAGGTTTTCTGGAATAAAGAGTTGTTGTTAAAACCTTGTTTTATAAGCATTGTTGTTGAAGCCATTGGTTGTGTGAAGAACTTGAACTAGGGTTTGAAAAGAACATGAGTATCATTGTTATGTGAGATTGGTTGATAAGCATTATTGGAAATATTTTGAGTGAAGGATCATATACTTGGACTAGGGTTTGTAAGCAAGGATTGTTTCATTGAGTGATTGGTTGAGTAGAGTTGGTTGAGCCTAGTCAAGTGGGTGTGTGAAGTGATTGTTCAAGTTCCATAAAATAAACTATTCTATATTCTGAATTGATTTGAGAAAGTGATTGAGGTGAATGTGAAGTATATTGAGTCTCTAACAATTTTCCTTATGTTTCTAAAAGAGTGATTGAAAGTGATTGAGTATTGAGGTGAATTTGAAGCATATTGAGTCTCTAACAATTCTCTGTATGTTTCTAAAAGAGTGATTAAAAGTGATTGAGCATTGTGATGAGTATAGAACATATTGAGTCTCTAACAATTCTCTTTATGTTTCTATGAGATTGAGATAAAGTTCTAGTGTGGACTTGTTGAGCAGATTTGAGGTAAGTCTTTGAGAAGACTTGTGGACAGATTTGGGTAAGCTTTTGTGGAAGCTTACAATAATATTGAGAGTATATTTGGATAAGTTCTTGTGAGGACTTATTGAGCAGATTGGACAAGTTCTAGAGAGGACTTGTGGATAGATTAGTGTGAGCTTTTGTGGAAGCTTACAAGGCAGATTTGAGATAAGTCTTTGAGAAGACTTGAGAATAGAGTTGATTGATTTGTTCAAACCTTGAGTTAAGGTTTGGGGCAGATCCAGCAAAGTTGATTTGAGATTGAGTCAAGCTTTGAGTTAAGGCTTGAGGATAGATATTGAGGATAGATTTGTGCTAGATCAAAGGACTATGTTTAGTATAGATTTGAGGATAGATTTTGGTGCATATTTGAGGATAAGTTTGTGCCGAATAGAGATAGATATTGAGGATATATTTGTGCTAGATCGATGGACTATGTTTAGTATAGATTTGAGATAGAGCTTTGGAGGGTTGAGGATAGAGATGGGACAAAGGAAGATAGTGTGTCTAGTGGATAGAGTTCCATTTGCTAAGGGAATGGGAGAGTAGAGGTCTTCTAGAGGATCACCAACTAGAGCAGAGAGGAGATGTGTCTCCTGTGGATAGAGATCCATGAACTTGATTTAGGGGATTGGTGTCTCCTTTGGACAGAGGTCCATAAACATTGTAATAGGGAAAGGATTCCCAAGAGATTGATTGAGAAAATTTTAGTGAAATATTTTCTCCGTGGAGTAGCCCACATTGGGTGAACCACATAAATTGTGGTGTCTCTATTGTGTGTGGTGATTTGTGCATTGCTTTGATTACTGCTATTGATATTGCTATCTGTACATTGCATAATATTGATTGGGAAAGAAAAAGTAAAAAGTGGTCTTATACTTGTTCACCCCCCTCTTAGTATAAGCTTGTGTTCTTCAATTGGTATCATAGTGGGTTCCTTCGGAAGAGTTTAATATCTTGAAGGAAAAGCTAACAAGAACACAATGGATTCTAAGAATGGACCTTAGATAATTCAGTACTAAGTATTTTATGGAAGTGATTATGTATATTGGAGTTTGAGAATGAAGATCTACTTGAAGGCACTTGGCAATGAAGTTTGGGAAGTAGTTGAAAATGGATATATATCCCTCAGTTGATCCACCTACAGATAAGGAAGGTAAGCTTCTACAACATTACAATTCAAAAGCAATGAATGCACTTTTGAGAGGTTTGCATAGAACAGAGTCCATAAAAGTTATGCATTGTCAAGATGCAAAAGGAATGTGGGATAAGTTGCAAAATATATATGAAGGAGATAAAGGTGTCAAGAAAGCAAAGATACGAAATCTCAAAGGACAATTTGAAGAGTTAAGAATGAAGGATGAGGAAAACATTAGTACTTATCTACTTCGAATTGATGAGGTTGTTAATGCTATGCAAGGACTTGGACTTAAGGTTGATGAATCAGATGTTTGTGATAAGGTCTTAAGATCTCTTCCAAAAAGATTTAGTGAAAATATTTTTGCTATAGAAGAGTCAAAGGATGGTGATTCTTTGACAAGAGATATGTTGCTTGGTATTCTTACAACTTTTGAGTTGAGAACAAAAGAGAACCTATTCCCCATAAGGAAGCAACCTTCAAATCAATCAAGAAGACAAAGGGTAAGAAGTCAGAATCAAGCAATGAGTCATCCAATGATGAAGAAGCTAATTATGGTAGAAGGAATAAGGATTCAAGAAGATCTAGAGATGCAAAATCTATTAGATGTTTCAATTGTGGAAAGTATGGTCATTATGCAACTGATTTTCAAGAAGCTAAGAATAATAATGATGAAGAAAAATAGGATCACAGAAATAGGGAATCAAAAATATACAGGCACCAAAATAAAAGCAAGGATGGACAAAGCAGACAAGGAAAGAAGTTCTTTCAAAGACAAAAGAGGAGCTACTATGCGGATAAGGCAAGTAAGTACTCAAGTGATAGTGATGCTAGTCTTTCAGACAATGATAGAGATGAAGTCCTATTTATGATTGAAGAAAAAGAACCAGTTAAGAATAGGACTCCAGTAATTCTCAAGTGTTTTAGATGTGGTAACTTTGGACATCTTGAAGATAGTTGTACAAGGAATGGTTATAGTTTTAGTGATGATGAATATGAGGATGCACTTGAAGGACCAGATGAAAAAATTCTAATGGCACTAGAAGAAGGAGAAGGTGATCCTATAGAAGACAAGTCAAAAGAAAATGAAGATGTGGACAAAGGCAAACAAATAGAGGAAGAATCAGATAAAGAAGGATATGATCTCAAGGGAGAACTTATCTATGCTCTTGAAATAGTAAAGAAGGTAAGAAAGCAAAACTCTAAATTTAGAATCTTAGTTTCAAGAATGTGATGAAGAGAGAAGAATGCTTATAGAGGATCTAGACAAATCAAAGGCTAAGACAAAGAAATTCAAGGATAAGCTAGAAGCAAAGGTCTTAGAATGTGAAAGGTTAGTACAAGAAGTAGCCCTACTAAGGGAAGATTTAGAAGACTCCAAAGTCAAGCTAAAAGGGTTCAAAAATAGCTCAAAGAACTTAGATAAGTTCATCAAGATACAAGAAGGCTACAACATCAAGCAAAATAGGTCTTGGATTTGAACAGGAACAAAAGAAATGGGAAGGAGAAGTCAACCTCAAGTTCTGGAGGAGAAGAAACTTCAGAAGAAGACAATGTAAGAGAAAGTGAGACATCTGAGGATGAGTTGGACAACAGAAAGTTCAACAAGGACAGGAACAATGCACAAAGAAGAAATAGATGGAACAACAATCCAGAATAGGTCAAGAGAGACTAAGAGACCAATGAGGTCAAGACAAGGAAGTTTCAATGGAAGATGTTTTTCATGTCACAGGTTTGGGCACATGGCTTCACAGTGCAGGACACATGAAAGACAGGAATATGGGAACATACAACTTTTCCATGGGTATTGCTACTCATGTAATCAGTTTGGTCACAAGGCAATGAATTGCAGGGTTCATGACAGAAGAGGATATGGCTTCATTAGGAGAAATCCTAAGACATTTGCACCTCCAAGGAATAATAACATTAAGTGTTATAAGTGCAATAATGATGGTCACACAACAAAGTGGTGTAGAGCAGATATTCTAGAATCAAGTATGAACAGGAATAGGAACATGAAAATGGATATGGATATGAACAGGAACAAGAATAGGAATATGGATATGAACATGAATAGAAACATGGATATGAACAAGAATAGGAATAGGAACAAGAATAAGAAGATGGACATGGATATGAACATGGACATGGAAAGGAATAGTCAGAGGAATCAGAAGGATCAGATAAGAAGAAAAGAGGATAAAGGTAAAGAACAGTGCTTTCTGGGAGTAGAAATACTCCCACCCTAGAATTAACCACCTCAAGAGGAGGTGGGGGAGGGGCTAAGCTAAGAGGCTCATTCTTAGCCCCGAGCCCCAAAGGTGACCCTTTGCCATTGATGTCAAAGGGGGAGAGATTTGAGTAAGGGGGAGAGATTTGGTATTTGAGTAAAGAGGAGAGATTTGAAAAGAGCATTGAGCCAGGGGGAGCAATGTCCCAGGGGGAGCAGAACCAAGAAAAGGTTAAGTTTCTGGTAAAAATAATTTGGGTTGCCATCAATGACAAAGGGGGAGATTGTTGGACATTTTGAGTCAAAGTTGTCATTGATGTCAAGGAACGAAGTTGTCATTGATGTCAAGGAATAAGTCAAGAGGAACAATGCAAAGGTTAATGGCAAAAAGCTTCATAATATTTTTAATATTATGTGGAAGCATATGAAGGCTGGTTTTTATTAAAACCATGGATGAGCAAAATAAAAGGTTTTTCATAAAAACCCAAGGAAGCTTTTTGAAAAGCTAAAGGAGGTTTTAATATTTATTTTATAAAATATTTAAATTCAAATTGAATTTAAATTTTATAAATAAATATTATTTATACAAAGTGGTAAAATCAAAGAGGGCTTTTATAAAAGCCAAAGGGTTATAAAATTAATTTATAAAATTTAAATTCTAAATTATAATTTAAAAACTTTATAAATTAATAAAGTCTTTATTAAGCATCGACGTCATATTTTATTGCACCCATCGACGTGCAAGTCAAAGGAGGGAAAAGGGTATTTAAACCCTTGCCAAAGCAAACCTTAGGCATTCGATTTAATATCCAAAATCGTGGAGACAACGAAAAGTTCGTGCAACAAAGACAAAGGAGGGAGCGCATCGTTTGAAGAGCATGTGGCAAGTGAAGGGAAGAGCCAAGGGCTCTAAGGTCTTAGGGAGAAGACAAAGCACGAAAGGCGCTTCCTTATTGCACGTGGAGCGCTTGGCTCACATGGCTAGCTAGCCATGGCCAAGGCGCTAGCAAGGGAGAGGGCGCAGGATCGAATCCCACAAATTGCGGAAGGGGACTTTTGCCAAGGTTTTTATAAATTTGATTTTTAATTTTTCAATGTGCTAAGGTTAAGGAGTAATAAGGGTGGTAAATGAAAATTTGATTATTTCCTTGCTTTGCTAAGGTTAGGGAGATATAAGGGGAAAATGGTTATGATATTTACCTAGGTGGTAAATGAAAGTTTACTAGGGTAATATCCTTTTTACCTTAGGAAATTAAAATTGGTTTATTGCATTAATTTTTGCAATATTGAGAAGTAGAAAGTGTCATTTTGAAAGGGTCATTTGATGAAATTATTATTGTTGAATATTGATATTGAGATGGAGAAATAAGGTGTATTATGTGATATTGAGTTATTTGTATTGTATTTTGAAGAGTAACACTTGTTATCTAACCCTTGGTACTTGGAAAAGAAGGAAGTGTTTGTGGTTGTGGCAGATATTAGAGGTTCCTTCATCATCAAGAAAAAGGTATGAGCACATTCTTCCATAGTTGAGTTGATTGGTTGGTTTTTTGAAAATAAGTTTGGAGTGAAAAGGACTTGATTAGGGTTTCCTTATTGAGTGTGTTGAGTTAATGCTTCAAGGTTTTCTGGAATAAAGAGTTGTTAAAACCTTGTTTTATAAGCATTGTTTTTGAAGCCATTGGTTGTGTGAAGAACTTGAACTAGGGTTTGAAAAGAACATGAGTATCATTGTTATGTGATAGTGGTTGATAAGCATTGTTGGAAATATTTTGAGTGAATGATCATATGCTTGGACTAGGGTTTGTAAGCAAGGATTGTTTCATTGAGTGATTGGTTGAGTAGAGTTGGTTGAGCCTAGTCAAGTGGATGTGTGAAGTGATTGTTCAAGTTCCATAAAACAAACTATTCTATATTCTGAATTGATTTGATAAAGTAATTGAGGTGAATGTGAAGCATATTGAGTCTCTAACAATTCTCCTTATGTTTCTCAAAGAGTGATTGAAAGTGATTGAGTATTGAGTTGAATGTGAAGCATATTGAGTCTCTAACAATTCTCTGTATGTTTCTAAAAGAGTGATTGAAAGTGATTGAGCATTGTGATGAGTATAGAGCATATTGAGTCTCTAACAATTCTCTTTATGTTTCTATGAGATTGGACAAGTTCTAGTGTGGACTTGTTGAGCAGATTTGAGGTAAGTCTTTGAGAAGACTTGTGGACAGATTTGGGTAAGCTTTTGTAGAGGGGAAGGGAAGTTACAATACATATTGAGAGTATATTTGGATAAGTTCTTGTGAGAACTTATTGAGCAGATTGGACAAGTTCTAGAGAGGACTTGTGGATAGATTAGTGTGAGATTTTGTGGAAGCTTACAAGGTAGATTTGAGATAAGTCTTTGAGAAGACTTGAGAATAGAGTTGATTGATTTGTTCAAACCTTGAGTTAAGGTTTGGGGCAGATCCAACAGAGTTGATTTGAGATTGAGTCAAGCTTTGAGTTAAGGCTTGAGGATAGATATTGAGGATATATTTTTGCTAGATCGAAGGACTATGTTTAGTACAGATTTGAGGATAAATTTTGGTGCAGATTTGAGGATAGGTTTGTGCTAGACTAGAGATAGATATTGAGGATATATTTGTGCTAGACCGATGGACTATGTTTAGTATAGATTTGAGATAGAGCTTTGGAGGTGACAAAGTTGAGGACAATAGATCTCCAGGGATAGAGATCCATAGCGAGGGGAAGACAGGTGTCTTCTATGGATAGAGTTCCATTTGCTAAGGGTAGTGGAGGCAAAGGTCTTCTAGAGGATCACCATCTAGAGCAGATTTAGGAGATAGGTGTCTCCTATGGATAGAGATCCATGAACTTGATTTAGGGGATTGGTGTCTCCTTTGGATAGAGGTCCATAAACATTGTAATAGGGAAAGGATTCCCAAGAGATTGATTGAGAAAATTTTAGTGAAATATTTTCTCCGTGGAGTAGCCCACATTGGGTGAACCACGTAAATTATGGTGTCTCTATTGTGTGTGGTGATTTGTGCATTGCTTTGATTACTGCTATTGATATTGCTATCTATACATTGCATAATATTGATTGGGAAAGAAAAGTAAAAAGTGGTCTTATACTGTTCACCCCCCTCTCAGTATAAGCTTGTGTTCTTCAAAAAAATAAATGCAATTCACCATGACTTCTTGGGCATAATTCACTAGGATTTCGAGACAATTCACCATGATTTTATAAATAGATTTTGGTCTCGATCCCTTATGCATAACCCTGGATCTAATGTAATGGATCCTTGTGTTTTTCTATTAAAGTTCTAAAAATCTAAGTTGTGGATCTAGTTGGATTTTTCTAATATAAATTAAAAAAAAATTCCTCTTTAATTTCCCACCCTTATGCTTCTTTTTGAAGTGTATGTCCTTTTGAATATCCTTTGAAATATTTATGGAAAAGGGTTGTTTATTGGAATCACCTTCTCTTTACATTCATAAATATAATGCTCATGTAACTTGGTGAGGCCATACTTCCTAAAATACTTTGGTCTAGAGAATGCATGTTCAAATTTTCTTCTCATTTTTGCCTCAATATGCCCACATGGGTGTTTTTTAGATTGATTGTGAAAAACAAGGTTTTTTTATTATAACCCTTCTCTTTATCATATCAGGGGTATGTTGGCTAGGTTTGTGAGATGTACTTAACCAAAGTATATTAGGTTGGGGATGACATGGGTTAAAACCTACAATACCATTTTATATCAATCGTTTTTATTGCTACAATGGTAGAACTCCATTTATCACAATGATAGACAATTAATTGATGATAGTGTGGTTGTAAGGATTTTTCTAGCCTAGTTAGTTTAGTTATCCTCTTCAATAATAGAGCACAAGTTCAAATCATTACTTTGTATATTGACTTTGATCTTAGATCTTTGTGAGGGACACAACTAATGGTTAATTTCTATATTGCATAATGATTTCCCATAGGCTTATACGTGATTCTATCATACAATGTCAAACCTAGCTAACAAAAATAAACTACAACATTAAAAACCCTTCACAATTTAAATTTTAGGGCTAAGAAGATAAGGCATTAGTGATAATAATATTTTTATACCATAATATAAGCTTTATTGCATATAGTCACATATATGCAATGCACTTTTCCTTATTTGGAGGCTTTGAATTACACTTGGTCTACTTAGTTGTAGTTATAGTTAGTAAAAAATAATTTGTATAAACCTATTTATATAAAAATACATAATACTCCCACAAAATAGTTTGACAAAACATATAAGGGATTGTAAAGGGTTAAAGATTCATGCTTCAAGAACATAGAATGAACAAATAGACCAAAGCATCTATGAGGAATATGAAGGATTTATAAGAAAAAATTCTAAATCCTTCTTCTTTAAGTCATGAAAATATCTAATATATTCTTTTAATGAATCAAATCCAATAATATTTCCCTTGACTATGGTACAAATATTCTTACTTAAAAAAATACATTCTTTAGATGACTAACATAGGCTTGAGGGTCCATCCCACATATCTTGTTCTTCTAAATTATAACATATCCTTAACACAATTCCACCAATTTGAAGAGGATGATAAATATTGCACTTTGAAAAAAAAAGGATCATAAGGCTTTTACATGGAAAATTTATGCTCCTTGAGAGATGTGTTCTAATAATCCTCAAAATAAAATAATTTACCTTGTAAAACATATAGCTATTCAAAATTCACCATTTAGTGTGCATTAATTTAAATATGATTACCACTGATATTCTATCACTTTCATACCAATTGATGATGAGATAAAATATAGAAATCCCCTTGTTATGGCTTAATTTATTGAAAGGATATATTTAAGTTAAATAGCTAATTTTATGTCATCGTAGAACACCACATTGACCTTATATTCGCAAAATTGCTCTTAGTAAGCCAAAATAAAATTCCATGGGATTTAAAATTGGGTATTTGATGCACACTTAGAGGTAGCTAGGTTATCCAAGGTACCCATGCATATTTTGGAGAGTTTAAACCACCCCTACAAAGATGCATTAATTTCCAAAGCCTTCAAATGGGCATGTTTTAAAAATATTGTACCACAAAGGACATAGATTTTGAACTTGATACCACTTGTCATCCAAACATTTCTCACATGTTGTAGAACAAAAAATCCACAAGCACCACATTGAAGAAACTACCAATGCTAATATGGTAAATTTTATTTAGATCCAATAGAAATTGTTATCAATGAGCAAAAATGGAGGGCGCATATTTTGAACAAAAACCTTCCATTCTCAATAATTAATCTTATATACCTTTGACTAGTGTGTCATACCTCAATGTTGGAATGAAACAAGCAGATATCCCACTTACACCTTGATCTCTTCCACATTCTGTTAGAAAAACATAAATGAGATATCCCTTAAACTAGTTACCAAAGTGATAAAGGACCTTGTGTCAATCCCATCTAACCATTAGAGCTTCACCTTCAAGTAAATAGGGGTATGCACCTTCTCCTTCAAGTAAGATATCACACCTAGAATCCATAAAAAATGATGATATTAAATTAAACCAATAGCATGCACAATATTTTGACCTACAAAATAGAAAAAGGAAAATCCTTTCCCTCTTCCTTCTTGCCAATATGCCAAGGATCCTATGTGGGATAAATATGCATAACCATGCAACCCTTCTTGTAAAAATGCCAAGGCTCCCATATCGAAGTAGAAGGGGTGAATACACTTGGATAATACCATATATAAGAGAATAATATTCCACTAATCATGGCATTTCCATAATAATTAAACAATATATAACTTACTTGCATTGTTCATATGGACATTTTTATTTCTTTTTTAATTTTAACACATTCTCAAAAACCTAAGTTATATCATCTCTTATACCAAAGGCATACACATAGCCTAATATTTCCACCATTTCCTTCAACAATGTTATAAATTTCACATCATTAACTTAGTTCCTACCAACATCCATTCTCTCCCTAGCTAATGAAAAAATTACATCAAACCCATTATGTTTCTTATAACATCGAATATACAATCTTAGCTTAGTCATGTAATTTAAGTGATGTGCATATATTTATCACTTGATAGTGCCTCATCCAATACCATTTCAAAATCATCCATAACCACATGGTCATATGGATCACATAGTTTTGGTCTTGTAGGTCTCCTCCTACAATGCTTACAATCCCTATTGTAATTCATTCCATGGATCCTACATCTTCCTTGGCCTAAATTTATTAGGTAATTTTTTCTTGGGTTCCCTTTCTTCTATATGGATTTTCATTACCACTTTGGTCTTGATCCCCAAAATATAAAATGATTTTTTAGTTTCTAAATTCTAAATTAGGGTCTACCTCTAATGGAAGATGATAGTCAGGTCCATATTTTCTTGGTATTTCTCTAAACTCCTAGTAGTTGTAAATTGAAATTTAAAACTACAATTGTACTCCACATAAGTGACATTAAATAAAGCTTGGTCATTACCTCATCTATCCTTAAATATCACACACATGTCCATATAATTGATTTTGTTTCACCTTTAATATCTATAGTATTTCTTTGGGTGTTCTAAATGTTGCTAGAAATATTTCCTTTATTATTTCAAATTCCTTCTCTTTTTTTGAAATCAATGTAGATGGAGCTAAGTCTTAATTTATTATTATTATGTATATTGTGTTAGGATGATTTTTAGGCTAAGTGTTTCTTATTGAGATAAAAATCATCCATCACTTCTAATATTTCAAGTAAACATGATTCTTTGCAAGAACATGAGAAATAACTAAAGTTAATAGTGGAGGTTTTAAAGACCTAACATTCATACTAGGAAACACTAACTAGTATGGGTTAGGCTTTTCCTAGGAGAAAGATAAGTTTATACAACCTTAATTAGAGATTATGATCATATTGATATGTTTAATATGGACACAAACATCATAATTCATAACATTATCATATATAATATAATCAAACTCATTTGTCTCCACTTATCTAAGATCCATATAAGATTGAGATACAAAAATTGTTAGAGGTAAATTTAATCTATTTGGCTAATTATCTAGGATGGGTGTTAAAAATATAAATTTGGGTGTCCTAAGAAAAACGTTTTCCTACTTTCCATTGATGCTATAGTATATTCTATAACATGGTATTAAATATTGTTGTTTATGGATGGGTACTCAAGATACAATCAAACAAGTATCACCCTAAATATTAGACCAATATTACCCTTCCCACTCCTTAAAGCACATTTCATTATCTAGTCTTGTCCTTTATTTTAAGAACATGGGATAAAATTATCAAAGAGCCATTACATTTGTCTCCTCCTAACTTTATTGGTAAAATAGTAAAATATTATATAGAACATATTTTGTAGAATCCAATAGAGATATCACATCACCCTTATATTTTTATATCTATATTCTATAGGCTTAATAAGTACAAGGTTAGGTTGAATTTGAAAATGTGTGTATTGGATGTCACTAGTGTCAAACTACCTATTTTTATAGTTTCTTTAAAGACATAGATGTTGACATTATTAAATTAAATTGTTAATGTTATGTCTTCCTTAGAACTATATAATAAATTATAATTTTTAGGAAATATAGGAGCATTATATTGTTTCTTACATAAATTGGCATATAGTTTATCCCCTCAACAACTTTCTCAAGAAATATACTAACTTAATTTAAATAAAATACAAAAAATATTTAATTTCTTTAAGTGACCTCTTATATTTCCATTAATGTTAAGGCTATCAAATCAATACTATACTTTATTATTATACACCTCATGTACTCATGTATATTTAGGAGTGGTTTTAAAATATCAAGATGACAATGATTATGAGTAAGTTCAATATACTACATTAGAAATCATGGTTCCAATGGAAATCTATTCTATTTTAATAGGTTGATTATTTATGAAAGCTTCAGCCATTTTTAAAAAAGTATAATCAATAACTCCTTGCCATAATGAAATGACATTAAAGAAATTGGTTGAATGTATCAACTTTCAAGGATTCTGAGGTTCAAATATTGATAAGCAAGACATGTATAATTGAAAAGTTATTATAGTTGTGGAGATGTAAAATGCGCCTACACTCGAGATTATAGTAGCATTTGTGTATCCTAAAGCTATTGTTTTATGAGTTAATTTGAACATGCACCTAGGGTTTTGCAAGGTCCCTTATAATATCCTAAATGCAAAATTTTAATGAATGCAAGGTTCAAGTGCAAACAAAGATGTATAATACAAATTCTATTTTATGTGTTTGTTTTGTTTTGAATGTTTTTCTAAGAGGATATGCAAAATAGAAAAATTAACCTAAAATGTAGCTACATGAATATAAATTTTATGCCTAAAATATAGAAAAAAAAAATCAAATTTACCCTCTGGCGCAATTTTATAAAAGCATCTGATTTATCTAGTTCTATTTGCAAATTTTATTACAAAGTGAAATCAATAATAAAACCAAATGCATTCACCTTGTGATATTTGTTATTCCTTTTTATTCTTGATATGATACTATAAATATATCCAATTATTATCATATTTATAATATTGTAACTATAATGTAACTTCATCCTGTTTTTTTCTTTTTTAATAGGAAAGCAACTTTACAAAGAGCTAACTAAAGAATTATATAACATCAACATCAACCTAGACCTATCAATATGCATTAAAACTAAATAGAAATAAAAAATAGAGAACCTAAATTAGAACCACGATAGAAGTGATATGAACTAACAAAAACATTGCAGATATAGAAGCACCATGAGTGACAAAAGCACCATCATATAGAAATACTATATGGAAGACCTGTTCATAAGCATTTTATGTATTTTCACATGGCACTTTCATAAACAAAAAAATATAAACAAAAATTTTAAAAATATTTGCATTACTATGGAGGGGTTTATTTGATATCTCTAGGAATTTTGATCTTCCTTGGTATATGGATAAAACCCCTAGATTTATTTCAAATAATGATGAATAAGGTTTTGATCTATAAAGGGAGATGATTAAACAAGTGGAAACAATGCAAGGAAGAAAATTGCAAAATAAAATAAGCTAAAGAGAGGGATATAGAAGAAATGATTACAACCCAAATTGCCACTTTTTTATGTGCACTTGTTCAACACCCCTTTGATTATGAGTTGGAAAGGATCCAAAATTTAAAGAAGTCAAGGTTGATTTAACATCACAACAACATATCGATGGACATGAACTCTTCCTATGGCAATTTTGGCAGCATACAAGTACCTTTAAAACTTTATTACTTTGGCTTCCTTCAAGGATGGTTTTAGAGATTATGAAAGCTCCCTTAGGTTATAAATTATATATGCATAATAAAGGTTTCAAGGAGGATGAGGTGTGAATTTTTTAGGATAAGATGTATAGTTTACAATATTTATAAGATATGACTCAGTAGTTGGGAGTAGTTGTTTGGTGTGATTAGTATTGCTTGACCAATTATGTGCCTTGATTGATAGTTAAGTGGCCTGGTTGGAAGTAAATATTTTCTTGAAACACACATTGAATGGGATGACATGTGAGATTCTCCTTATGGTTAAATATTATCATGTATCTTTCATTAGTATAAATTTTAGGCTAATTCTTCATTATATGACTTTTGAACCTTTAAGTAAAGATAATTCTTTGTAGGAAGAGAACTAACTAATGGTAATGGGTTATGTGGTTTCAATAACAAATATGTCTATTTATTCATGTATGAAATATATATAGGAATTTGGTGTACCATATTTACAAGCAACACAATATTATGCAAATCATAACAAAAGACTAATCTAAAAGAGGTGTGATTTGGAAAATTCCAAAGAGAATTGAAGCTATATAGAACTATCAAACCTCTTCTAACAGCGTACATCTAGAAAGCTAATATTAGTTGAAAATATTAGGTATTACATAGGTTAATCAACTAATTATAATTCAAACACTAAAAGTAAAAAAGTATAGCAAACTAATAATCCTAAGGCTATGTGAAGTCCTTATCATCCCCTCCCACAATAGAAGCATTAGACTCCAATGATTTTTAAAAAGGAATAAAAATTAGCTAATGTAATAGAACCTTGATGATTTCACAACATATCATGCCAAATACTCAATTAGGATCCTATGAAAGTTATAAATTAGGTACCAAGTTGATAGGAGAATTGATGATGTCAAGGATGCCAAGAGGTTCCATATCTATAAGATAGTTCTTGGTCAAAATTCAATCACCAACTTGGAAATGAGGAGGAAGTTAATGAGTACCCTTGACCTATTGTTGTTGTTGTTAAGCCTTTTGTAAAATTGGAACCTTCAAGGATGAATGAAGTTACAAATGTTGGATAGAGAAAGATGCCCATGAATGATATTTTAAAATTGTACAAGAAGACAAATTAGTACCATGAGAAGGTAGATAATGTGTAGTAGGAGGAATATAAAGAAGTGAAGGGGGTGAAGGAGTGATAGGATCTATACAAGGAGAAGGAGCAATTATTTTTATTGTGTCCTAATAGTGTGGTCTACAAAAATTCAAAGAAAATTTATGATGGTCTGCAAACATTTAAAGGAAAATTATGTCCTAATTATGAACTTCTGATGAGAAAACTTCTTTGATGTTGCTTTCCAAAAATACATCCCTCACATACTATGTTGTGAGGCTTTGTAAAAGTTGGAAGTCCCCTAACAAGACTCTTATTTTGGGTTCCATCCAAGGAGCCAAGATTGAGGTGTCAATATCTCTTGTGCCATATCCATTCCATATCAATGGTGCTCTTCAAGCATTCACCTATCGACTGCATTTTCAACACAAACATCTTGTTTTTTATCATCAAAACTTTAGCTATAATGTGATTGTTAGACACATTTTGTATTCTACAAACATTCTTTTATAAAATAGCTCTATAATTATTTGAGCATAATTGTCCAATACCCAAAAGATTATGTTTTAGACCTGGTACATAAAATGTATCATGCATGTAAAATATCTTACCATTATTTGCTCTAATGGAAAGAGTCCTTTTTCCTACTATATAAACTTGATTGTTATCACCAAATGTGACTTGTCCAGTAAAATTTTTATCAATTTCAATAAATAAGTTGCTATTTCTCGTCATGTAATTTGAACGCCAACTATCAAAATACCATGAATGATTCTCAATAAAGACAAAATTATTCATAGTGAGAAAGAGATGTTCACATATTTCACATGTGGAAAATTTATCTCAATCACTATCTTTGGCAGGTGTGGTTAGAAATGAACTTTAGAGTCTTTAATGAGTCTATCCATGATCATCAAACTATCATTGTCAGGATCCTATCCTTTGCCAATGAGAATGTGAATCTTATCCCTTTTGATAGTCATAAACCTCATTTGCAAGAGACCATGATTGCTCAATATTTAAGTTTAACCTTGTTAGATGAGTCTGTGCCTAGGGTAGTCAACCCTAGAGCCAATGTTAAGTGGTCCCCACCTCCTACGGGTTGGTTTAAGCTTAATTTTATTGGAGTGGCTAAGGACAATCTTGGCAGAGCAGGCACTAGTGGTATTGTGCAAGATCATAATGGGAATATGATGCTTGCGTTTTCTAAATATTTGGGAACAAGGACGAACAACAAAGCTAAAGCTAGAGCTATGTGGAGAGGCCTTCAAATGACTCAAGACTTAGAAGGCAATTTGATCGTATAAGGAGACTCTATGCATGTTATAAATCTCCTCAATAATTGGAAAACACCTCCTTGGAGGATTAAAAAAATTGTTGAAGATGCTAGGATCCTTTTCCAGGGAAGACAGGACAGAAAAGCCCAACATGTCTTTTGGGAAGCTAACAAAATTGTTGATAAGCTGGCCAAGTTGGGTGTCGATGGTGATAGACTTTTCAAATGGGAACACAGTGTCCCGAGTGAAGTAGAGGAGCTTATTCAACAAGAATGCCAAGAATGATAGTCGAATTTACCAACAGGGAAGGCACTGTAAGTTAGAAGGCTAGGAGTATTCTCGCCTCTTTTTTGAAATGGACTCACAATAAAAATTATCCGAGCTGTCAGTATTCATGGATGCTACTTGGAAATACCATAAAGACTAATGGGGATAGTCACATGTCAGATAACATGGCTCCTAGTTGTCTTAGTAATTTGAGGTTGGTTGATAATCGTAGGGTAGGAAAGAAATGGCAATATAAGACTTCGAACCAAAGCCACGTGGACCACCAGATAGCCACCGCCATAAATCTAGCCAGCAGGTTCACTTCTCCAAGGTTGATTGGCCAAGACGGGATGTGGTCCCAAAGCATGTCATATATGGAAGAAAGCTATTACCAAAGAATTATTAAGATTAACTATCAATAAAAATCTTGTGGGAGTTTTTTTCAGTACTCTGCTATGTGTGTCTGCAGCTTTTTGTTTCTCCACTATTTCAAGGAAGGGGTCTGTGTCTGTTTATTTTTTTGTAAATATGATGCAGGTGTGTTTTCTCAGGGTATACCCAAAATGTTGTATGGGAATTTTTTTTTTTAACAAACTATGTGCCTTACCAGATGTAATGGCTTTAGCGGTATGTAGATTTTACATATATAGGATCTTTAGTAAGGACATGTTCATCAACAGCTGTGGACTGATTTTTGTAAAAGGTTTTGGGTCAACCTGTAAAACCCGGTATTAATGCTATAGTATCTTATCTACAAAAAAAATAAAATTGCTTTATTTTTATGTTTTTTCTTTTTAAAATATTGTTCTTTAGTGTGATTATCCTTACCACAATAATTACAATGTTTATGGGCTAAATCATGACTTTTATCATAACCTCTTCCATGTCATCTCCCATGGCCTCTTGAAGAAGATGATCTTGAAGTAGCAGATGAGGACTCTTTTGTATCGGCTTGTTGCTCATTCAATTTCAACATGCCTTAAAATGGTTGATCAAGGACTTCTTCTCTATATCCCATCCTGTTTTCATATGTTTGAAGGCTACCAAGTAATTCAACAAGAGTTAGATTTTCTAAATCTCTAGATTCTTCAATAATTATGGTAACTATATTAAATTTATTTGGAAGACTTTTCAATTACTCTTGTAATATCAAGAATCTCTCCATGTGAATGAATATAATTTACAACATTCTGAACTCAAGTGATAAAACCTCAATGTATTTATTTTCACTCATGCGTAAGGATTCAAATTTTTGATGCAAGAGCATCCAACGGTGTAAGAGTGATCTTGCATCACCCAAAATTTATATTTACTTTAATTATTTGTTAATTGTATTTAGTTGTCTAGGGGATAGAAAAATAGAGTCGGTGGTGAAAGAATAAGCCCAATACCCTGAACGGTTTGGGAGTTATGTATGTTTTATGGCAAAACCTGCCAAAAATAATGAAATCAAGGTACCCGATCTTGCAGGTGTATTTTGAGGGTCTTAAAAATCGAATTTGGCAATTCTAAAATTGGTCGTAGGACTTAGCTAAGTGCTGCCCCATATAGTTCATCTCATGCCCTTTTCGAAAATATCTCGTACGAGTCAATCGAAGCAACAAACGCGAAGTTATGACCCTCAAAAGTTTGCCTCCGAAATTCAAATTTCAAATGCTTTGTTTTAGGAGGGAAAATTGGAAAACAAGGTACTAGAGAGAAAAAATGAAATTGTAAAAGGGCTCTATCATTTTTTATCCTCTTCTCTTGAAAAAGTAATGAAAATGCTGGTTTCTGACATGATCAAAGGGAAAACACTTGTGCATGGTGTGTTTCTTGCTTGTTGATCTTCACCAATTTCTCTCCTTAAGAGTTGAAGTTTAACTATTCTCACCTTAGAAGATCCTTTATAGGTATTTTCTAGTGTATCCCATGCAACTTTTGATTGTGAACATTCAACAATCTTAGAAAAGATAGAAACATCTATCACGCTTTGAATTTCTAAAAGAGCTTTTGGGCCTTTTTTCGTATTCTTCATCAGCTCCTTTATTTCATCAAAAGTGAGGCATTATGAACAATCTACAATACATAGAAAGATACAATACTTTGAATTGTATGGCTTAAAAAGAATAAAAAAATATTTAAAGGAAAAAAAAAAAAATTTAAAATAACGAAAAAAAAGATTTGTTTAGCTGTAGAATCTTAAACATTCCTTTATATTGTATTTATTCCCTAAAGATTAGCAATGCTACATTCTTCAAAATTTGAACCTTAGTTTGGCATCGTTGCGCCCAACTGTTGGGTCCTCCTTAGCTACCAAACAAGTGGTGAATGGAGGAGAAGCAGTGTTTGGGATGGCCGAGTGCAGAAACGATAAATACAAAACCTCCTCCGATTGCTTTCAATGTATTTTTCATAACACTGTGCAGATGAAATACCGCCTAAAAAACCAGATGATGATAAAGTTGGTTTGAAAACTTGGTTGTTATATATTTTTGGTTTGAAAACTTGGTTGTTATATATCTTTGTCGGACTCGCAGTTATAATTCTGTTGCTTATATGGAGTTTTCGCCACAAGTTTGAGGGGAGGGACGATTCAGCAGGACTGTGAGCTAACATAACTACTACAAGTGTTTCTGTGAAGTCTTCACAGTATGTTAGACAATATTAATTTTTTAATATGTTTAAAATTTTATTTTATTTTTAAAGATTTAATATATAATCTTTTAAATTCTAAAAGCAATAAAATATAAAAAATGAACGGGAAGAAGTATTGTATTGGACTTAAATGTTTATCCTAATAATTAATATTTGAAAAAAAAAAAGAATATTGTTAACTCAAAAGTTGTCCAGGTATGAAATTAAATTAACATGAAACTAAAAAAAATAATGGTTAATATCTTAAATATTGGTTGTGGCTTTGTTTGTTTTGTTTTATTATTATTATTATTATTATTATGAAAAAGTCATTATATTAATAAAATAATGTTTAATCATATAAAAAAAGGATGGGTGGGTTTAACATACCTTGTAACCCAACACACTAACCATTGTGGTTAGGAGTACATAAGAGTGTTAGAAACAGCCCACAAAAAGCTAGATACCAACCACCAAAATAGTATCAATTATGCATTCAAAAAGAAAGGAGCCGAAAAGTCACTGTCCGGTGAAAGGCTTGAAGTTTTCCTCCATAAAGTCATAAGTCCATCCAATGGTTGAAGAAACCGGAGCCCCCTAGCCATCAGCAGTAGTACCACTAACAATAAAATTTTGTGCATTTGGTACAATTTCACCCCAACCAGGGGCATCATCTTGCTTAGGAGGCCGAATATCCCAACCAAAGGTCGGGCAAGATGGACCTCTAGCTCCATATTTTCCACATTTGTGTTATGGGAGGGTTGGGACCAAGTAGCATAGGGTCATGATTTGAGATCAGGTTTGGTTTTTTTATAGGGAAAGTGTATTCCTTAGGATGGAGACTAAAAGAAACTTTAATTTTATGAATAATAGTTTTAAATTTAATAGAATTTAAGTAATGTGAATGTTGCTTTTTATATATGTATAAATAATTTTGAATACATGAAAATGTTTTAGGTTCAAATTTTAGTATTGAAAGGTTAATCAATTTTTTTTAAATTTATAATTATTTTTGTCTACCACACCCTCTCCAGTAGCCTTGGATGGATCTACCTCACTATCTAGATACTATCTCATGTGTCATACTATATATGCATATGTCTCCTCAACCTCAACATCAAGACCACCAATTGCTCCACTTGGGCTACTCGCCCCCTTGTTGTAGCTCATCCCCCTACCCTTTAAGTCTCTCCACGTTATTCCTATCCATCATATTTGTAGATGCTATAAATTGATCCACTTTTTATCAAACTCCATCAACGTATCCTCATACATTGACCCTCTACCTAACCAATCCATTTTTTTCTTTTGAAAGCTTAAAATTGAGCGTTCATCACCTCAAAAAGTAAGGTCATATTTGAACCTAATTTTCTCCTATCAAAACTTCTTTAAATTTCATTAAACCGCCATCATTGGATCGAGCTGAAAAAATATATTTTTTATGATATAATGTTTTCATATATTCTGACATCATTTGGTCCCCCAAAATGTAGAAAAATTACACATGGGTCACATCTATCAAAAGTTGCAAGTTAAGGGGTGGTCATAATTAGGTCACAACCTACCTTGCAACCAAAGAAAAAAATTCTTAAATTTTTTCTACAAAGCATAAGATGATGATTCTCATTTATTTCTTGTCTTTTCTTCATTCCACTAAGCCTATAACCACTTAGTCAAGTGTTTCATTGCTACTTCAAATTCTCTTCTCCCATAAATTCATTGCTTAAGGTGGTAGATCATACAAAATCCACCTCACACATGATTAATAAACAGATACTTAATCTTAAAAATTGCATGTCCAATAACTTTACCTAAGACCATCTTGAATCCCTATTTTGTTGGGGAAAACACAAAGCAAAATCTTAATTAAATTTGATATGCTCTTTACCAATGTTTGTATGGTTACTCACAAATCCCCTTCATCGAGGTGGCAAGTTAAGTTTGCTAAAAATTGATTGAAGCCTCACGAGGACACCTACCCTTGGTTGGTCAGTTTATCACATTCAATCAAGCTCAAAATCTTGTCAAAGATAAAGTTTCAAAGACATTCACTCCTTTCAAAATTAGGGTATATTACATTGATCATCATAGTGATAAAATCATGCATCTCCTCCCTAAAAACAATCATCATGGTTCAACACAAATACCATAACGAATCAAATTCACTCATTATTTTCATTATCCCTAACCACTACATGCTAATCCAATGATAATTCATTATCAAGTGATTTGTCATTGTCTTTCGCTTCTTCACCCATAAACTCATCATTTTATGGGGTAGACATCAAACAAAAAAATCTTCCTTGCATGTGATCAATAATCAAACACTCAAACTTGAAAATCGTGTTTGTCCCAAAACCTTTGCAAGAGATTATCTCAAGCTCTCCTTTTCTAGGACAAAAAAAAGAATAATTTCTTGTCTCAAAAAAACTCCAATTCAAATAAACATTTGATAGGCCCAATGCCTGAGTTTGTAGGTTAATCATGGATTCCCTTCCTCATAGTGGTAATCATAATACCACTTGTGAATGAAGCACATGATAAAAAGCTACTAAGGTCTAAAAAACTTACCAAAGAAAATATCTTCCAAAGATAAAGTTTCAAAGACATTCATCCCTTCCATAATTGGGGTATTTTACATTTATCATGACAGTAATGCAATCTCACATTTACTCTTCCAACAATCATTGTGGTACAAAAAAAGACACAATCATCCATGATTATCCATCATCAAATTCTTCTTCAAAATCAAACCACCAATATTATGTCATAATTTTTTGTATTGCATTGTATTTTCACACAATGCAGTATAGAAAGGGGTAAATGTAGACACCCAAAGGTTGCACATTATCACTTGTCACATCAACTCAACTGATCAATTTGCAAAACCCATAAAATTTGCATACATTAGTCTTAAAACACTATTCATTTATCAAAATCACTATTCATAATCCTCCTTGGGCCACTTAAGCCCTTTCCTATGCTTAACTCTGGATCCTCATGTGACCATCATCATTGCCTAACCTTGGTTAATCTCTAATCTTGATGAAGGTCACCCTACAATCAAATTCCACCCCATTGTTAACCTAACCATGGTCAATTAAATATTGGACTAACCTAGGTTCAATCTAAGTAGGGTTAACCTTACCTTTGCTTCAAAAATCTTCCCATAAGCATTTAGGGCCTTAAATGGATTTTTAAGACTTTTGCATCCCAAACCAAGGGCCAAGGGTGAGTCACCCTCTACATTACCTAAAAAAATCAATAACTAACCTAGGGTTATCCTAAGCTTAGTCAGACTTAACCCTTGCTCCATTTCAAATCCCCATGTGCATTTAAGTCCATAAATGACATTTGAAGACTTTTGGGTTTCAAAGCATGGTTCAAGGGTGAGTCATATTCCACCTCACTCAAGTCAACTCTTAAACCATGGTTAATCCTATTATGGTTAGGATTTAACTCCAACTCCACTCCACATCCCAATGCTTGTTTATGACATGTAGGTGGATGAGATATTCTCTCACCCAAGTGCACTTATGAGGTTTGCCACACCAAGGGATACCTCACAAGGGACGTCTTAGGGGACACCTCAACTCCCCCTAACCTCTCCAAATTCTATAAATAGAAGGTCATTTCTTCTATCTTCAAGAATCCACAATTTGCATACCTAAACTCTACCAAAATCTAGCTAGGTTTCCCCACATTTCATCATTCAATTTTTCATAAATCTCCATCAATTACCATCTCAAACATATTTTTGCACCATTTTTATATCCTAAAATTGGTCTATTTTGTAGGTTTTGAAGGTGACCCGACAAAGATAAAAGCTTCAACAATTGTAGAAAGATATTCTAAATCATCTAGAATTTTTCTAGGGTATAATAGTTAGGGTCGTAAGGTACCCTGTGATCCAAAACATTTTAAGGGTCAGTTTTAGACACCAAAAGGATAACAAACCCTCTATGAAGGTAAGTATCACCATCTAAAATTGGTTTTGTAATCATTTTCATGACTTTTGTAATATATTAGCTTCATTTTTAAGTCTTATTGTCTTCAAACACAAGGGTTAAGATCGATATAAACCCCCAAATATTCTAACCCCATTTTGTACCTCTTTCAAGTCTTGAGTATAGGTCAAATTAATAGTGGCACACGAGTAGTAAGCCCACTCAACGTGAGAGTATTTTAGAATTTGTTTAGGTGTTGTTGACCTCATTACTGAGGAAGGAGTTTTCACTCTCAAAGCCCTATTTTGTGGCCTCTAAAAGCACTATTGTACAAGGGCATCCCTTGTATCCCTTTAAACCATCAATTGCAAACAACATCGATTTTCCATCAACTCATCAACATCTAACCTTTCAAAATCATAATCCTAGTAGATAACAAAACTTACATCAAACCCTTAGTCATGTAAGGATTTTCTCTTTCAATTTGGGGGTGAGCCTCCAAATATAGAGGATTTTATTGGGTCTATAACTTCTTAATTATGGTCTACCTCTAATGAAAGTTGATAATAATATCCATATTTCCTTGGTCTCTCTAATATCTTGATAGTTACTGTCATTTGAGCTCTAAATATTGATACACAAAATTATTAGAGGTCAATTTTTATCTTTTTTGTTAATTACCTAGGATGGATACCAAATATTAGTCAAATTATATATATATATATATATATATATATATATATATATATATATATATATATATATATATATATATATATATATATATATGTATGTATGTATGTATGTATGTATGTATGTATGTATGTATGTATGTATGTATGTATGTATGTATGTATGTATGTGTGTGTGTGTATGTATGTCAATACAATCTTATCATGATTTAAAAATGATTAATTTAGATGTCCCAAGAACAAATTTCTACTACTTTCTTGATGTCATAATAGATTCTACAACATTATATGAAATGTTCTTTCTTATGGATGGATACTCAATATATAATAAAATAAGGATCATGTTAAATATTAGACTAAAATTACCCTTCCCACTCCTTAGGATACCTTTCATTATATGATTATGTCCTTTGACCTTAATATAATGGGAGAAAACTATCAAAGAGTCATAACATTTGTATCCTCATGATATTATTGGTAAAATAGTCAAATATTATAGAGAAGATATTTTTTAGAATACAATACATTACCATTCTAACCTTATATATAGGATTAATAGGTACAAATTTTAAGTTAAAACTAGAAATGTATGTTGTTGGTGTCACTAGTGGTAAACTACATAGTTTTATGGTTCCTAAAAAGACATAGTTGTTAGCATTGATAAATTTAGATATTGATGCTATGGCTTAGAACTATAAAATAGGTTATTACTTTTAGGTAGGATAGCTACAATATATTGTTTCTTACCTAAATTAGCCTATATTTTATCCCATAAAACATCTTTCTCAAGAAATATACTAACTTTAAATGGGATGAGAACTAAAATGAAATATGTAATGACTTGAAGGGGTTTCTTATACACCCATTACTATTGAGGACATCAAATCCAAATAAGTATTTAATAGTATATATTTCATGTACTCATGTATGCTTAAGAGGTTTTTGTATCAAGATGAAAATGATTAGGAGAAAGTTCAATCTACTACACTAGAAACAATAGTTTTGATGGAAACCAGATATATTTTTATAGGTTGATAGGTCTGAGGGCTTGGACCATTGGTCAAACATGCTCCCTTGGGAGGGTGGATAACATGGTTTAAATCCCTCAGGTCTCACAAAATCGAAGGGTATTTCATGCCAGCATAATTGGCTACGTTAGATAGTTTACCCAATGTAACTAAGGATTATTATAGGTTAATTTTCTCACCTAAATCCACTATGTGGTATAGTTTAGACCATATAGTTATTTTGATAAGAAATAGTGTAGGAAGGAGCATGTAGTACGCTAAAAGAGCAAAAAAATAAGCTACTAAAATAGATAAAGTGGATCAAAATATTTTTGAATGAAGCAGGTTGTAGAAAGGTTTGATCGAATGTAATACAAACTAGGGTAGATAAAAGGGTACTAGGAATATGGTTGTCAAATAATATTTTATGCTAAGGTATTGAACTTGACAAGTAGTAGAGGCAAAGACAAATTTGGCTAACAATGAAAAACCTATCGAGTATACAAAATGCTAATGTCGGGAACAATAGAAAAAAAATATAGCATTTGATATTCTTCAAAGAAGAGCAAAAGCAAAGGAACAAAACCCAACACCCGCCACCCAATGTCTAACAATGAAAACAAACAAGTAAAGCTTATAATATAGACCATAATACTAATGTCATCAAGAGGGCATAAAATATCTGGTATAATGTTGAATAATTCTAGGCAAAGAATATCTTAAGGTATTCAACACAACACTTGGTATATAGCACTATAACTTGAAAAACGTCTAAAGGTATCATACTTTAGAAGGTAATGATGTCAAAATTAAGAGCTTCAATTTTTTGCAAACCACATGCATTCCCAGTTGAAGTGACCCAGTAACAAAACATTATAAACCAAGGATCCCTAGCACCCAATAAGGGTAAGTGCAATCCAATATGAGGAGCAAGAAGTAATGGGAAAAACTTGAAGATAAACAATAGGCCTTCTTATTACTAACATCTACAAAATTAAGTCAAAAATATCCATGCTACTAGGTATGCATGTGCCAATCAACCACCAAGAATCATCATTGTTAGAAGATCCCAATGATCGAAGCCCTATAAACCACACATCTACCCTTGCTTAGTTGGCTTTGCACAGCAGAAAGGAATGGACTATAACCTAATGGTTATAATCCAATTATGCAACATGCAAGTCAAACTCAAGATAAGATCTACATCATCCATATTAATAGAGCATGCATGAAGTGGTTAAGCATAATTGAGCTAAATGTGATTATCACTCTCCATGTCTTACCTAAAACTTGTAATATGCTCTAACAATAATCATTCTAGAATACTTGAATACAATGTAATCTCTATATATACTAGAATGCAAGTCATTCTAATAGTTGGTTGTTTAGCATTTACAATTGACATGATTATATTGATTGAGGCCATACTCCTTAAATGAGAATTATGTTGTTGTCTAGACTCTTGCCAAATTCTTGTGCAAAATGTGTATGTATGTATTATTGTGTTAATAATTTTCTCGTAAATCTATGAACAGATATTCTCCTACATTTATTTTGCATTCTATATTTCTACTTAGATTCCTATTATAGTTATGGAATGATTTAACATAGTTAATAAGTGCTTAATGATAAATGTTTTGAATGCATAATGGGTGTAGGATATTCTATTACGTGCTCAATTTGATTTTGGATTGTGAGACTCTTTGCAACATGTCTCTTGATATTTATAAATGTGTACCAATTTTAGCTCATCTTTCTAATCCTACACATTTATTTCTTTAGTATTCAACTTTCCCATTTAGATATATTAGCTAGGGAAAGGAATTGAACTTCTCTAGAGGCTAACTCAAAAATTCCTTTTCTTTAAGTCTTTCAATATCTTCATCGAAGTCTTAAGGGTGCAAATTGACCTTATTTTTTACTTAGGTATAATTTAAAACAAATATTTACTTTGGCACACCCGCAACATCACATACCCATCGTGTGACCAAAAATAAATTTATGGTACACTTGGTGGAACCCAAAGGTCTCATTCCACTTAATAGGTAGTATTTTTACTAGTATTTGATAACTAGAAGCCATAAAACATGCTAATAGGTATTTCTAGCATAATTTCCTTAAGGACTTAATAATTTGGTGAATAGTCTTACCCTCACTTGTGGACATTGTATATTCACCTAGCAATTTTTTTGACTCAAGAATCCTAAAAAGTGACAAATCTACTAAAGGAAAGGTTCAAAATAAAATGGTAAAAGTACTAAAAAGCCAAATAATATACTATATATAGAACATGTGGTTCTACAAATTCCTTCTAAAAAATCTTAGAACCATGGTTGGACAAAATGTTGTGTCCTAGAATAGCACCGAGCTTCATAACCTTCCAGTTCTCCATGAAATTCCTCAAATTGCATGGGAAATTTTGCCTGTCTATGATGACACTAAAAAAATTTCTTATGAGCATTGCCAAGATATCTCATCCCTAGTCATCCTTTGCAACATTACCCATTAATGGTAAGATTATTGGCTCAATCATTTTGAGGTAAGGTATTGGAATACTATAGATCCTTGGTAGACAATAATATTAAGACTTGGGAAGATTTGGTTGGATCCTTCATTTCATTGTGTGATGACCCAAGGGATCCTTTTATATTGCTCACTTAGATTTCATGTATCAAAATACATATTTAGGAGAGTCCTTTAAATTTTAACGTTTAGTTCAAAATATTCTAGAGAAATATTCCTTGTGAAGTGAGACCTTCCCATGTACAATATTATATATTACCTCTATGCCTTATATCTAGAGTTAAGCCTTTAGATCCTGCCACACATAGAAAAAGGATTCCCACAAGTTTTCCATCTAGCTATCTTGGAAACTTTCATGCACCCCTAGGAACCATAAAAGGAGTTCATAGGCAACTACCTCATCTGTATTTTCCTCACAACAATATCTTTCCCTAGAGATAACCTCTTTGAGAGGGCCAAGCAAAGATGAAGTAGACCCACTACCACAATCAATGAGCCCTAGACAATCAAAGGATTGAAGGCTATGATTCACTATCTCACAAAGTTGTTAAAAAAATAGGATAATGAGAAAATGATAGTATACACCATAATTTCATGATAAAAAGTTTAAAGACAAATATGGAACCAAAAAATAAGATAGACCTAGATGCAAATAAAAAAAAGGCCCTTGGTTCTAAATCTAGAATATGTAAGGGTCTACCTAAAAAACTTGGATAGATATATAGTAGTAGGAAGGACATACGTGTCATATCCAAAAAATTTAGTCAAATTTAAGCATAATACCTGTTCAACATACTCAAGTTACTAACAACAATTGGGATAAAGAGAAAAATGTAGGGTGAGAAATAAATTAAACGTTTAAATGGTACCAAGATAACAAACAAAACAACAATGGGATGAGGCTTCAAGATAATGGAAGCAGAGTTCAGATCCATGTAATATCATTCAACAAAAAACTCAAGCCCATAAGAAATTGTACTATCCAACAATGAAAAAGGACAAAGGATGGAAATGGTCTAGCAATACAAAGAACTATTTCAAAAGGTATTTTAGGATATGAATAAATAATTATTGGTTACAAAGCAAGTTGACCTTATCAAAGCTACTCTCAAAAAAGCGATGAATAAAAATAATTATTTCCAAGATAAAATATTGGTATTTAAGCAATCCTCACTCATGTGGCATCAAGCCTGATCCCCACCATTCTACACATCCTTGTACATAAATAGTTGGGGTGTATATAACTATTTAATAAAAAAATAAAGTACTATCACAATGATGACTCATGTGACAGGTGAGGCCATGGTTTTGATATATTCATGGCTAGACTCTAGACCATTAATATACAAGGGGATTCGGATTCATACAACTTGTGTCATATAGAATGTTCCCATCCTACTACACAAAAATTCAAAAATTATCTATTAAAACCAATTTAACCACATAAATGAAGTATAAAATTCTATGTATTATATTTATTTATTAGGGGAAAATATTTTCCCACCATTGAGAAACACCCTTTTTAGATAACAAAAAAAACAACCCTTTATTTTTGGTTCATGTCCATTCAAACAAGTTAACTCGAATGTATGGTCGTGAGACTTGGTAAAAGCAATACAATTTTCATACCATACACAAGGGAAAAAAAATTCCCACCTTTGATAAAAAGTACCTTTTAGATAACAAGAAGAGCAACCCTTTAATTTTGGTTCTTGTTCAATTGCACAAGTTAACCTTAATGTTTGGTCATGAGATATGGTAACAACAACATAAGTTTCATACCACACATGAATGTTTCATTCAATTATGTGAACCTTAAAGTTTTGAGACTATAAAATTTAAAATTTGTGGTGGACAATAAATTGTTTCACATATTATACCAATTTTTCAATCTTATAGTTGAATCTCAACATTTTGATCTAAGGAGTTTTAAATGTTTTTTATTTTTTATTAATGGTAAAAATGTTGGATTTTGAAGTGTCCCATAACCTTTTACATTAGAGGTAGTATAGAAAGAGAAATCCAATTAAACATTGGCCAGCCTCCAAGGCCAAAAGAACAAAAACTAAACTCATCATCCACCTAAGAGAACAAAAGAGAAAGATAATGTGATGATACAATATAGACTAGCCCACCACCTAGTAGAGCATAAAGGAGAATTTTTATTTCAACTTTCTTTTAGAAGCACCAAATACCCTTCTTCATTTTTGCATAAGACAAGAAGGGCATAAAATACATCAAGATGCAAATAACAAAATTCCAATCATAGAGATCAAGGGTGAGGGCAATACACCAAGCATATTCCTTAAGAATAGAAACCATTGATGAGAAAAAGCACCAGCTTCCCAAAAAATACCCCCTAGAGAGAGGATCACTTTAGCATAGGGTTATGCATAGAGGTTGTTTATTGCCAAATAGGCTAAAATTAGGATTTTCAAATTTCAAAATTGGCTAATTTTAGGACCTTTCACTAGGGCACATTCATACAAAATTTTTGGGTTGCAATTTTTTTTGGGATTGGCTTGCCCAACTATGATAATTATTTTTTATTTTAATTTGTCAACCACTTTCACCCAAATGTGTAGACCTTTCACCTACAAATTATAAGTAATTTTAAATTTCTCATCAAATTCACCACTTATACCACTAGTATATATGCCTAACGTGGTAGTGAAACCCATACACCTGAGAACAACATGTAGGAATGAGAACTTTATAACTACGAAAGAATATAAGAAGCAATGAGAAACCCTTGGAACCTATGATGATAACCAGTGAAGGCTACAATCAACATGAAAGGACGATAGGCATAGAAGGCTACTGGCACCGCTATCATAATTTGGTAGCCTCTGGAGGCTACCATCACCATGGAAGGATGGTAGTCTATTACAAGATACCATCATTTCATGGTGATGATAGTCTTTACAAGCCTCAAAAATATGCTATTGGTGATGGTAGCCTTATGTGGCTACCATTCTTCCATGGCAACGATAGCCTTCTTAGGAATATGCGGTGTTGGTTTCTCAAAGGGGTTTATATGTAGGAAGTTTGTGTTGGAACCTAGGGTAGGAAAGCAAGAAAAAAAAAGAGTTGATTCTTTTTCATTTTCTAAAATCTAGGACTTTTCATACAAGCAACAAAAATGCCTCCATTTCTATTTTTTGTTTTTTATTATTTGTGGAAAACATCCCAAAAGGGATGCCACTTTCGTGTAAGACCCAAGGAGGCAGGGGTATCCAACCTTTCTATTTTTTTAGAACTCCTCACAACCACAACCAAAAATTTAAAAATCCACTATGAATTAATGTTTTTTCACCCATCAAAAACTCCATAGTTAAGCATGCTCAACTAGAGTAGTACTCGAATGGGTGACCTCTTGGGAAGTCCCCGTTTATACCCTCCAAACTAAAAAATATTTTTGAGCCACACATATGTCAGTAGCCTCTACTTGCTATTGGTATCACTTGTAATATTGTAGCCTATAGAAGCTATCAGTGCCACACATATACCAGTAATCTTCAGAGGCTATCGATGCCACACAAAAAATCTCTTATCAATACTCTTTTACTATTGTTTAATAATTTTTCCAAGTACTAGCAAAAATTTACCCCATTATTATAATTTTTGGTAGAAAATACTAAAATTCACCATGTCTCCTACATGAATTTGGCCAAGGTTCACTTGGGTTTTTAAAATGATTTACATTTTATTTATAATTAGATTTTGGGTCTGATCCCTTATGCATGACCTTGCTATAGCACAAAGGAAACATAATCCAAGGAGAAAGACAATTAAAAATCCTATTGGATAGGTAGACCCAATACTTCCAAAGCAACAATTGTCATTAATTGTAGATAGAAATTATCTTCCCAAATTTTGAATTTGCCACTATCCACCCCAAATTGGCCATAACATTAGCAACCTAGTTAAATTCCCTATAAATATGCTCAATTTTAACTTCTAACATACCTTCCATAATATTTGAGGTATCTTTTATGATATTGAATATGAAACAATTGTTAGTCTTTCCAACCTATAAATCTAGAATGATGTTCAAGGAGTCACCTTGCATAAGAAGTCTTCTAAATCCCCTCTCAAAAACCTAATGAACATTAGAAAAAATTAGCTTAACTTTAGCTAGTTGGTTGGTCTAAATACCATAATATTTGACGTAAGCCCAAATTACCTCACCATTATTATTTTTTAAAATTCCACCTCCACCAACCTTCTTAGGGTTACCTTTGGTAGCCCCATCAAAGTTTATAATAACTCACCATTTAGCTGGTTTATGCCATCTAGTAGCCAATATTTTACTAATAGTGGATGTAGAATCAGAAGATCGTAGATTCAATTTCCAACTAAAAACAACCCCTTTCTCCATAGCTTTCTCCCTACCATTTCTTGTTGTAAAGACAACTAGGTTATTCTCATTTCAAAGGATTCATCCCTAACAATATCCTTGAAATTTATTTTTTTCCTTTTCGACTAAATACCCCATAAAAAATGAGAAAGAAATAGGTCCCACACCCTAGTGAGGTTGTAATTGATGAAGGGGGATTTACATTGAGTGAAAAGTTCCTTCAAAGTTCAAGGTAACATCCACTTGATAGAAAAATAATCTAGTAGAGCATTGAACACCTTATTTGAGAAATAAAAATGGATGAAATGATTATGCATATTCAACATCCTTAGAACACAAGAGACAAATTTTGGGAATAGGGAAGTTTTTTATACATAAATTATCAACAATCAAAATTTTATTTTATAGATAAAGGCACAAAAAATGTAATCTTGAGGATCAAATGAGGATACCAAACCCTTTCCACCAGAAAATATTCTCCCTTAGATAATGTTTGGGTCTCATATATAGTCTTTATAGAAAAAAGACCTTTAGGAGAATGAGTCCATAGAAGGAATTCCTATCATTCTAATGAGGAAGAAAGTACTATTGCAAAAACATGTTCAAATTTACCAAACTCTAAAATATCTAAATATTAGTTTTATGTAAATTCATATACTTCATAATCCTCTTGCCATTAGTGATGATTATATAATCAATTAATTTTTATCCATATTTTAGTGACAAAGGAGTCTTCAACTCATAAAACTCAGGACTAAGAAAGAGGGGTTCTAGAAGAATCGAAGTATCCTTTGAGAATAACACATCCTTACCATTTCCAATCCACCATCGCATCTCCTCCATAGCCAAACTTATGACCCCTAGAAAACCATTCCAAATAACAGAACCCCTAGAATGAGCAACACTTCTAATAAATAAAATGTGATTTTCTATAATCCTAGATACTTACCTCTCATAATATCTTTCTATAGTTGATCCTCCTCAACACAATCTCTAGGATATTTTTACAATCAAGGCCTTATTGAACAACAAATTTTTAATCCCAAGATCACCTTCTTTCTTAGAAGAGCCAATAGATAAGGATTACCCTCTATATTATAATTGAAAAAATAGGCATTACATATTATTGAATAATTAAGCCTTTAAATACAATTGCTATAGGCTAAAGATATCCTAAAGACATGTGAATCAAATATATCCTAAGTTATCACCAATGTAATGTAAAACGTTTCTAACAACTAAAAATGCTAACAAATCACGCTAACCTACTAACCATAAGTTATTCGTAATAGTGAATAACTTCAAGGTTAAATAAATAATGTAATAACTAAATTAACTACGATAATAATTAAATTACTAAATATATCTACCCTAACATCCCCCCTTTATTACATTATTTTTAAATACAAAGAGTGTTGTGAAAAGAACTCAAATTTGACACATGCACTTGCCATAGTGAATATATTTGCAACATGTTTGTTTGTGGGAAAGTAGTAACATATATTCTACCCAAATAGAATATGGTAATTACCCAAGATAGGAATATAGATATTATCCAAGATAAGAATCTAGATATTATTCAAGTAATGGGATAATTACTTTAACATCCCCCTTAATGTGAAGGAGATAAAATGAAAGATGTTGATGTGTTGGCTCTTGCTCTGGATTAGGCCCTGGCTCATGGATCTAAGTGTACCTCTGGATTAGTATCTTTGGATCTATCTTTGGATATTTATCACTAGATATTCCATTGGTTCTACCATAGGATTTACCTTTCTTATAGAAGCCATACAATATTTCTTTCATCTTGGTTGAGTTGCTCTGGCTCGTGGCTCTAGCTACTCTTTCTTAGGTTCACCTTTGGGTCTGTCGCCTATGGTTCTAAGAAAAATAAGTACTTTTTGAGTACTTAAGCAAAAATTAGGTCATCCCTCACTTTGCTTTAACAACAACAAATGTATGTATTGTAATATTTTCATCCTACCATATTGCATGGGTAACTAGATGCTACAACTACCAGGTGTACTAGAGTATATCACTACATACGAGGTTCACTCTATTACAATATGATTTTGTAAAAGTTTTTATAAGGTAGCTAAGGTGTCGAACGCTGCTGAAAAATGCACACTTACTAGTCTTCCTCCTTTTTGCAAAATATATTGTAATAGAATGTTTGCAAGAAGTTTGACTATGGTGTCAGAATCTACCAAAAGTGCACACTTATAAGTAGTCCACCCTTTTTAGAAAAATATTCTATGATGTAGGAAAGAAATTTTTATACCCCCTAAGTGTAAAATATTTGCAACTTTTATGAAGCTTTTTAAGGATTTTACAAAGATTGACTCTTAGGCAAATCTCAAAAATTTCACCAAAACAATCCCCCATTTATTATAAGTACTTCAAAAAAAAATATTTGCTATTTATGAAGCCTAAAAAGATCTACAATTCCCCTTTATTGCAAGTACTTCAAACAAAAATATTTGCTATTTATGAAGCCTAAAAAGAGGTTTAATTTTGATGACTTATGCTTTTCTGATTAGCTTTACAAGTTTATCTCCCTTTTGTCAAACTATGTTTTGAAGGGAGAAAGGAATTATCCCTCCTTAGTGCAAACAATTTCTACTTTGAAGGTTCCTTATTTCACAAAAACTTGTTCTTTATTTTTATATACCATAAAAAAGTACTAAAAGATAATTCACTCTAATTTATATTTAATGGCACCTACCTAAAAACCCTTTTGAAAAAGGATGATTAGTTTGAGGAGTTTAAGCCAAACAAGAAGAGTGAATTTTGGGTTTTTATGGAGTAAATATAAAAAAATTGGCTTTACCTATGCAATAAATTACACAAATGGGTGTAAAAATTAGGGTCTTAAGCTCACTTGATTTTAACTTAAGAAGTAACTGCAAAAAAATAGGAATTTAAATGCAACAAACCATCAAAAGTGACCATAAATTTTTAACACTTGTCTTAGATCCTACCAAAAATGCACCTATTTTTACAATGTCAATTTAACAAAAGGTGTTGAATGCTATCGAAAATGCACCTTATTATAGTAATTTTTGCAAAATATTTGATCTTGTGTTTGCAAAAAAATTGATATTCAAAATTCTCCCCTTGTCTTACAATTTTGCAAAGAATGTGACAAAAAACAATTGCACTCCTTTTGTGTTGGAAAATAAACAAGTTTTATTGCTTCAACCCTTTGATTTTCACAATTTCCCCTTGTGTTACAATTTTACAATAGAAGATTCCAAATATTGGTTTGTCCTCCCTTTTGTTACAAAATAAACAAGGTTGTTAAAGTTTAGATCTTCAATGTGATGAGATCTTTCTCCAATTTGCAAAAAATGAAGGTTTAATATTTTGTGTTATATCACAACATTTTGAGAAAACAAAATGCACAGAAAATTTGATTTTCAAGTGCCCCTCCTCCTTGTGTTACAAATTTGCAAAAAAGAATCACAATTTTTTGTCCCCTCTTTTTGTTACAAAATTAACAAGGTAGCACACCTTTCAAGTCAATTCGACACACAACCCATGTTTGAAAGGCAATACAGAACCAGTTGACACACGACTTGGTATTAGTGGACCCAAGGTCTATTCTTCATGAGAAAAACTCTTACTCTCAAAATTTGAGAAATCTTGAAAGAAATCCTAATTTGCAAAAAAAAATAGTGCTATTCTTGTGTTACATTCCCTCTTTGGAGAAAAAAAGTTACTAATTTGATTAAATTTGCAAAAAATAGGTTGTCTCCTTTTCTTCTATTTTAATTTGCAAAAGTTTAATTAAATTTTATTAAAAAATACTTTAATTTAATAATAAAATACAATAGTTTTTTAAAAATCAATTTAAATTTAAAAAAAATTGATTTAAAAAAAAAAATAATATTTAAATTATTAAAATATATATATATATATATATGTTAAAAAAAAAATTTAATTAAAAAAATGCAAATAAAAATATAAATTTACCTTGAAATTTGATTATGTGAAGCCTTTTAGCAAAAGAAACCCTGATGAGGATCGAACTCCCAACCTCTTGTTGGTAGTTTTCACGCAGGCCCTAGCCACCAGTTAGGATATGGTGCCCGACGTGAATAGGAGGGAGGACCTGCTATTTGAAGTCGTGTTGCGGATTATTTTGTTTCTTTAAAAGAAACTTGTGGGAATTATCCTACATGCAGCCTAGTGTTGCATTTTGAGTTGTTTAAAAACAACTTAGCTACCCTTACTCTACATTTACCTTCAGGCAATCAAGAATTCAAATGTTATTCCATTCAAACCAGAGGAGCCCACATTAGCCATGTGTCAATGTAGGTATAACATGCCACATCAATAGAAACAATGTCATGTGTTACCCAATAGATGAATGCCAACTTATCAGCATAAGAGCCAATCGCTAGATGCCACATCAACACCTACCTCAAATTTTGTGCCTACTAGCTTAGCCTCCAGCTTCATGCCATGTTTTTTTTCCAGATGGTCCTCGATATTCGCATCATCAGGTCAACAGGATGGGAAGCCTCAAAAATCACATGCAACATCAGATCTTGATTGGCATGCAGATTATATCTTGTTGTCAGTATCATGTTAGACTCGAGCAGCATGGGTTGTGGTGCTACATTCTACGTTGTCAAAACCTTGCACTTCTCTGCAGGGTCTACTAAGAAAGGGGCTGGCCATTGGGATCAGAACCTTCGAGCTCATGTGAGATGTCAACTCCTATCTACGGGTTGTCAACCCTATGAAGGGATGACAGTGTTGTTAGATGGACAACACAGCGCTTTTAGATGGTATAGCTTCTACACCAATAAAATAATGCAAATGTCTTCCAATAAACGTAATAATCATAAATTAAAAAATTTAAACAAATCAAGCTACAAATCTATCTTAGAAGGCATACTGAAGAGAATTTTCACGTCGTGGGTTTCCGTGTAATCTCTAGGAAGAGATCCCAATGTTGATTTAAGTTGCTTCTTCAAAAAAAATGTCATGCAAGCTCCAAAAAGGGGTCCCAATGTCCATTCAAGCTACTTTCTCAAAAACATTTCCCACGTGAGCGCCTCAAGTCACCTTGCCCAAGTAAAATGCTCTGATACCAATATTATAATTGAAAACATAGGCATTACATATTATTGAATAATCAAACCTTTAAATATATTTGCTATAGGCTAAATATAGCCTAAATACGTGTGAATCAAATCTATCCTAAGTTGTTGCCAACGTAATGTAAAATGTTGCTAACAACTAAAAATGCTAACAAATCATGCTAACCTACTAACCATAAGTTATTCACAATAGTGAATAACTTCAATATTAAATAAATAATGTAATAACTAAATTAACTACGGTAATAATTAAATTATCGAATATATCTACCCTAACACTCTACTCATCCTCCAACCTAACCCACATAAATATCCTAATGATCTTATCAATCCTCCTCCTAGCTTTGTAGGGCATTATGAAAAGAGACATATAATAGACATGAATGCTTTGGAGGGTAGCTTGAAGCAATTGCATCTTACCTACATGACTTAGGAGATTACCTTTCCACCAAGCTAACTTACATTGAATCCTATCCAATATAAGAGATCACAAAACCTCATTCATCCTACCAGTGAATAATGGTATACCTATATAAATAAAGAAGGTTAGCAATGCCACAACCAAAAATCGTTGCAATTCTATGCTAAAGCTGTCCTTCAATATTTACAAAAAAAGATTTTATTTTGTGGAACTTAATTTTTCGGCTTAAAGCTTTCTCATACATATATTCATGAATTCCTTAGCCTCTCTCACAATAGCCTGACCAAGAAAAACAATGTCATCGACAAATTGTTGATAAGAAATTGCCTCCACAATACCAGTAGATATAATACCATTAATTTTAGAGGACAAAGTAGTAATAAGAATTGATCTTCCTAAAGCTTCATCCATAAAAATAAAAATATATGGAGACAAGGTATCACCTTGCCTAATACCCGTTTGACCTCCAAAAATACCACTCGGAATCCCAGTGATGATTATATAAAATTTAGCAAAGGAAATGCAAACTCTAATTCACTTCCTCCATAGATCCTCAAAGCCAAATTTCTGTAACACCTTGTCAAGGATCTCCTAGGAGACCCTCTCATAAACCTTATACATATCAAGTTTAATAAGCATTCTAACCAACCCATTTTTGGACATAAAATATAAAGTCTCATGAACCGTAATGATCCCATCCACAATATACCTACCATAAACAAAACCACATTTGACGAGGAGAAATAAATATAGGAAGAAGCCTTTTCAACCTATTATCAAGTGTCTTAGTAAGCAACTTATATAGGGTATTGCATAAACTGATAGGTCTAAAATCCCTTAAAGAAGAGGCATCATGTTTCTTCAAAACCAATATAGTAAAGATAGTATTCCATGCCTATAGCAAAGAGGACAAATATTAAAATTCTCTTAAGGTTTTCGAAATATCAAAACCAAGAAGGTGCCAAAACCTATGAACACCAACAAGGAACCCATTCAACCCAGGTGCTTTGTTCTTATTTGTAATAAATAGATTGATCTTGATCTCATCATTAGAAAAGGGGGCATTCAAAGTATTATTCATATCAGCCATCACCACCTGGGAAATGATCCCGAGAAGTTCCTTCGAAGCATCCCCATATTCCTCAATATCTCTAGAAAATAAATCCTGAAAGAAGGATACCATGGCAATAGTAATTTCTTTCTTATCCATAATGAATTTAGTAGAGTCCAATATAATTTCACTTATTTTATTAGCACTCCTATATTTCAAGGTTGAGATGTGGAAAAATTTGTATTCTTTTTGCCCAACTTAATCCACGTAGCTTGAGATTTTTACCTCTAAAAAGACTCCTTGTTGGCAAGAATATTATGAAATTCTACAAGAGTAATTTACTCTCTTTTTTTGAAATCCTTTGACCAACCTTCAATTTGGAATTTTTCCTCAATTTCCTATAACTCTTGAAATATTTTTTGCTTCCTATGGAAGATGTTCCTAAAAACCTCTTGATTCCACCTCTTCAAGTTAGCTTTGATGATTTTAGCTTCTTGACGACTTGAAATGTCTTAGTACCATATACATCCAAATTCCACCAAACCTTAATCAAGCCTTCAAGATCTGGATGAGAAAGCCACATTGTCTTAAAAATGAAAGGATAACCTTTTGAATATTTCTCCTCCATAAATTCTAATAGTAACAGGTTGTGGTTAGAAGTAATTCTCGATAAAATCCTCAAAGAGAAATCTTGAACCATGGTGAGCCAACTCATCGAAGCAAGAGCCCTAATAATCCTAGATTGAATCAGACTCCCTCCCATTCTTCTTTCTATTAGACCAACTAAATTTAGAACCTTGCAAATCAATATCTACTAGTCTCATGGACGTCAAGAACTCAACAAACTCCTCCACGTTGTCCAAAAAAATTGCTGAGCCTCCAAGTTTCTCATAAGGGAGGATAATGGAACTAAAGTCGCCAATAAGGAGTCATGGATGGTCAAACGAAGAACTGAGCTTTTTTAAGTCAACCTAGAGTTTTCATCTATCCACAACAACATTGGGAGCATACGTATTGCTAGAAATACAAGAAAAATTAGTCTTTTTACAACATAATAAAAAATAAGAGAACCTATCAACTTGATGAATGAACTTTCCCTCCATAGAATTGGGAATCCAAATCATCCACAACCCTCTAGAAGAACCACAAGCAGCCCTACTCACACCTACACACCCCTTCGAAACAAACCTTCATAAGAAAAGAATATCAAGATTGAAATTTTTTTTTGAAATCTTTTCGCACTTTTTGTTTAGTGAGGACATTCAGACCCCAAATATTCTACAAGATAATCTTCACTACTTCAAAGTATATATATATATATATTTCACTTCTATAAATAAACTATATAATTTGTTAAAATACCATAATATTATTTTAATTGGTTATATGGGATTAAAACAAGTCCCACCCATATTACATCTTCACCACATAGTGGTATTACAACAAAGCTTAGATATTATCCATATCCCTTGGCAAAATTTGAACCTTGGTCTCCTTTTTAAATTTTAAAAAATAAAAAATCTAACCGATTGAGCTAATACCCCTTGATTCTAACCATTTTAATATTATACATACCCATAATACTTATTTAGAAAATCTTATATAATTAAATAATTAAATTTTATTAATAAGGTAATAAATTACTTTCAAAAAAAAAAACCTATTACAAACTTACCCATTCTTTTTAAGTTTTAAATTGCATATTACAAGTATTGCTCATCTTTTAATATTTTTAATCATATGGGAATGAGAGGCAAACTATAACATCTCGAATGGGCATGACTTTTCACTCATAACTCAAAATAATTCTATATATTGTAGTGGCCTTCACTTTCATAGCAAAGATTCGGCGATCTTCATTCTGATCTGACTGAGTTTATTTAAACCATATTTCCAGAAATACTTTTTTTTTTTTTTTGGTATATAGAAGCAATGGTTACAATCACGATTTTTAGTAACTACCAGCACAGCTGGTAGGGTTCAAACTATCTACGAAGGCTCCCAGGACTTCCACCGTCTCGGTACATGGTAACCCGGCGTGAGATGGGGACCGCCGGACGCACAGGGGTTGCACCGTCGTCATCAATCTGGCGCACCACTCAGAGGAATCGGATCTGGGCTACTGTCTGTGCATGGGCAAGCCCGTGGGATTGGAACCTAGGTCTCCTCTCGGTAAGCGCCCCAACTTACCAATCCACCTAGACCCACGGACTTATTTCCAGAAATACTTACTCCAAAGGGTCGAGTGTTAAAACATTCAATACCCAAACACCCAAAGCATTTGCTAGAGGTCTTAGATTATTATAAATATGAACCTTCTAAAGATGTTAATGATTTTCTCAACATTGGCTATGTCAGCTATAGCCAAAGAGGTGAATTACGTATGTGGTTCTGTGAAGATTAGCAATGCTACAGTCTTTAATCAAAATCTGAACCTTGTTTTGGCATCGTTGCGCCAAACTGTTGGGTCCTCCTTAACTACCAAACAAGTGGTGAATGGAGGAGAAGCAGTGTTTGGGATGGCCCAGTGCAGAAATGATAAATTTGAAACCACCTCCGATTGCTTTCAATGTATTTCGATGGCAGAGAAGCAGATTCTCAAGTGCTCCAATGCCAATGCCAGCAGTGCCACAGCATTTTCCCACAGCTGTTTTATTCATTATCAAAATGCCAACTTTTATGCTCCAAATCATCGTCATCTTATCGAAAATTCTCCAGGTTTAAATTTGTTATTTAAATATATATTTTTTTTTTAAATATAATTTTTAATTATTTATATAAAATTTAATTGAATAATAATTTATTTATTTAATTTTTTATAACACTGTGCAGATGAAACACCGTCTAACAAACCAGATGATAATAAAGTTAGTTTGAAAACTTGGTTGTTATATATATTTGCCGGACTCTATATAATACTTCTCTTGCTTGCATGGAGTTTTCGCCACAAGTTTGAAAGGAGGGACGATTCAGCAGGACAGTAAGCTAACATAATCACTCCAAGTGTTTCTGTGAAGTCTTTACAATATTTTAGATAATATTACTTTTGTTAATATGTTTAAAATTTTATTTTATTTTTAAACCTTTAATATATAATCTTGAAGAACTATTGTTTTGGATTTAAATGTTTATACTAATAATTAATCTTTGAAAAAAAAACATTGTTAACTCAAAAGTAAATTAACATAAAACTAAAAAGACTTCAGGTTAACAATGTATACATAACTCAAAAGTAAATTAGTTAATATTTTTTTATAGGGCAGATGTATTCCTTAGGGTGGGGACTAAAAAAAACTTTAACTTTATTAATAACAGTTAATAGAATTTAAGTAATGTGAATGTTGTTTTTCATATATGTGTATAAATATTTTTGAATACATGAAAAAATTTTAGTATTATAGGTTGATCAAAATCTTTTAAATTTGTAATTTTTTATTTTTTTTTGGTATTGGTTAGATAGCATTTATTTTATTAAAAGTTTTAAAACTTAAAAAGTTGTTATTTCAATTAAAACTAAATATAAAAGGTCTTAAAAGATTTTTAAAATGATTAAAAATAAATAAAGAGTAAGCATATAACATTATATGATATAATTTAGGTGACAAGTTACTATAATAAAGTGGAATGTTTTTTAGCCTCTTCGGAACTACTTTAATCTTCCTATAATCACATATAGCAAGACTTAAATTCTTACATCCTTTTTACAATGCACTTTTCCTTGCTTGAAGGCTTTGAATTACACTTTTTCTACTTAGTTGTAGTCACCATTAGTGATAAAGAATTTGTATAAACCTATTTATATGAAAATCCATCATAACTCCCACAAGATAGTTGGACAAAAGGTAGAAGGGATTGTAAAGGGTTATAATTTTTCTTCAAGAATATAAAATGAACAAATAGACCAAAGCATCTATGAGGAATATGAAGGATTGATAAGAAAATTTTCTAAATCCTTCTTCTTTAATTCGTGAAAAGATCTAATAGATTTATTTTAATGAATCAAATCCAACAATCTTTCCCTTGACAATGGGTCCAAGATTCTTACTTTAAAAAATATATCCTTTAGATGAGTAACATATGCTTGAGGATCTATCTCACATATCTTTGTTCTTATAAACTATAACATATCCTTAACACAATTCCACCAATGTGAAGAGGATGAAAATATTTCACTTTGAAAGGATCATAAGGCTTTTACATGGAAAATTTATGCTCCTTGAGATTCTTTTTGTAATAATCCTCAAAATAAAACAAATTACCTTGTAAAACATATAGCTATCCAAAATTCACCATTTAGTGTGCATTAATTTAAAGATGATTACCACTAATCTTCTTTCACTTTCATACCAATTGATTATGAGAGAAAATATGGAAAATCGACTTGTTATGGCTTGATTTAATGAAAGGATATACTTAATTTAAATATCTAATTGTATGTCATCATAGAACACCATATTGACCTAATATTCATAAAATTGCTCTTATTAAACCAAAAGAAAAATCTATGGGATTTAAACTTGGGTATCCTATGCACACCTAGAGGTAGCTAGGTTATCCAAGGTACCCATGCATATGTTGGAGAGCTTAAACAAGCCCTACAAAGATACATTAAATACCAATTCAAGCCTTCAAATGGGTATATTTTAAAATCTTGTACCACAAAGGACATAAATTTTGAACTTGAGACCACTTGTCATTCAAAATTTTCTCACATGTTGTAGAAAAAAAAAGCCACAAGCACCACATTTATGAAACTACCAATGCTAATATGGCAAATGTCATTTAGATCCAATAGAAATTGTTATTAATGAGAAAAAATGGAGGGCACATATTTTGAACACAAAACCTTTCATTCTCAACAATCAATATTATATACCTTTGACTAGTGTGTCATATCTCAATGTTAGAATGAAACAAGCAGATATCTCACTTACCCCTCTGATCTCTTCCATATTCTTTAAGAAAGATATAAATGAGATAGCCCTTAAATTAGTGACCAAAGTGATAAATGACCTTATGTCATGCCCATCTAACCATTAGAGCTTCACCTTCAATTAAATAGGGGTATGCACCTTCTCCTTCAAGAGAGATATCACACCTAGCATCCATCAAAAAATATGACACTAAATTAAACCATTAGCATGCACAATATTATGACATATAAAATAGAAAAATGAAGATCCTTTCCCACTCTCTTATTGTCAATATGCCAAGGCTCCTATGTAGGATAAATATACATAATCATGTACCCCTTCTTGCCGAAATACCAAGGTTTCCATGTAGGAGTAGAATGGGTGAATCTCCTTGGAGGATACCATAGATAAGATAGAATAATATTCCTCTAATAATGGTATTTCATAATAATTAAGCAATATATAACCTACTTGCATTGTTCATATAGACATTTTTATTTATTTTTTAATGTCAACACATTCTCAAAACCCTAATTTATATCATCCGCTATACCAAATGTATACAATGTTATAAACATCCCCTATACCAAAGGTCTAATTTATATCATCCCCTATACCTAATATTTCCACCATTTCCTCCAACAATGTTATAAACTCCACATCATTAACTTAGTTTCTATCAATATCCATTCTCTCAGTGTATTCCCTTTCATCATCAAAATCCTAGTTGATAAAAAAAATTACATCAAACCCATCATGTTTCTCGTAACATCAAATATACAATATTAGCTTAGTCATGTAATTTAAGTGATGTGCATATATTTATCGCTTGATAGTGCCTCATCCAATACCATTTTAAAATCATACATAACCTCATATTGGTCATATAGATCACATAATTTGGGTCTTGCAGGTCTCCTCCTATAATTCTTATAAACCCCATTATAATTCATTCCATGGAGCCTAAATCCTCCTTGGCCTAAATTTATTAGGTATTTTCTTCTTGTGTTCCCTTGATTTTATAGGGATTTTCATTACCACTTTGGTTTTGATCCTCAAAATCTAAAATGATTCTTTAGTTTCTAAATTCTAAATTATGGTCTACCTCTAATGGAAGGTGATAGTGATGTCCATATTTTCTTGGCCTTTATCTAAACTCCTAGTAGTTCTAAATTGAAATCTAAAACTATAATTGTACTCCATGGAAGTTACATTAAATAAGGCTTGGTCATTCTCTTATCTATCCTTAAATATCACACACATATCCATATAACTAATTTGGTTTTACCTTGAATATATATAGTATTTCTTTGGATGTTTTAAATGTTATTAGAAATATTTTTTTATTATTTAAAATCTCTTCTTATTTTTCAAATCAATGTAGAGGGAGTTAATTCTTACTTAATTATTATTATGTATATTGTGTTAGGATATTTTTTAGGCTAAGTGTTCCTTATTGAGGTAAAAATCATACATCACTTCTAATATTTCAATCAAACATGATTCTTTGCAAGAACAGGAGAAATAACTAAAGGTAATAGTTGAGTTTTTAAATACCTAACATTCATACTAGGAAACACTAACTGGTATGGGCTAGGCTTTTCCTAGGAGAAAGATAAGCTATACAATCTTAATTAGAGCTTATGATCATATTTATATGTTTGATATGGACACAAACATCATAATTCATAACATTACCATATATCATATAATCAAATCCATTTATCTCCACTTATCTAAGATCCATATAAGATTGAGATACAAAAATTATTAGAGGTTAATTTAATCAATTTGACTAAATATCTAGTATGGGTGTCAAAAATATAAATTTGGGTGTCCTAAAAACAAGTTTTTTCTACTTTCCATTGATGCTATAGTAGATTCTATAACATGGTATGAAATGTTGTTGCCTATGGATAGGTACTCAAGATACAATCAAACAAGGATAACCCTAAATATTAAACCAAGATTACCCTTCCCACTTCTTAAATCACCTTTCATTATCTAGTCATGTTCTTTAATTTAAGAACATGAGTGAAAATTATCAAAGAGCCATGACATTTCTCTCCTCCTAAATTTATTGGTAAAATAGTAAAATATTATATAGAACATATTTTCTAGAATCCAATAGAGAGATCACATCACCCTTATATTATTATATCTATATTCTATAAGCTTAATAAGTACAAGGTTAGGTTGAATTTGAAAATGTGTGTCTTGGATGTCACTAGTGTCAAACTACCTAGTTTTATAGGTTCTTTAAAGACATACATGTTAAATTAAAGTGTTAATACTATGTCTTCCTTAGAACTACATAACAAATTATTATTTTTAGCAATATAGGAGCATTCTATTATTTCTTACCTAAATTGGTATATAGTTTATCCCCTCAAAAAAATTCTCAAGAAAAATACTAACTTAATTTAAATAAAATACAAACAATTTATTTAATTACTTAAGTGATCTCTTATATTTTCGTTAATGTTAAGGCTATCAAATCAATACAATATTTTACTATTATATACCTCATGTACTCATGTATCCCTAGGAGCGGTGTTCATATATCAAGATGACAATTATTATGAATAAGTTCAATTTACTAGATTAGAAACCATGGTTCCAATGGAAATCCATTCTATTTTAATAGGTTGATTATTTATGGAAGCTTCAACCATTTTTTAAAAATTATAATCAATAACTCCTTGCCATAATCAAATGACATTAAATAAATTGGTTGAATGTATAACTTTCAAGGTGTCTGAGGTTTAAATATTGATAAGAAATACATGTATAATTGTAATGTTATTATAGTTGTATAGATGTGAAATGTACCTACACTCGATATTATAGTAGCGTTTGTGTATCCTATAGCTATAGTTTTATGAGCTAATTTGAACATGCACCTAGGGTTTTACAATGTCCCTTATCATATCCTAAATGTAAAATTTTGATGAATGTAAGGTGAAAGTGCAAACAAAGACGTGTAATACAAATTCTATGCTATGTGTTTATTTTGTTTTGAATGATTTTCAAAGAGGATATGCAAAATAGAAAAATTACCCTAAAAATTAGCTATATACATGTGACTAAATATAGAAAAAAAATCAAATTTACCCACTGGTGCAATTTAATAAAAGAACCTAATTTATCTAGTTCTCTTTGTAAATTTTGTTACAAAGTGAAATCGAGAATTTTTTAAACAATAAAACCAAATGCTTTCACCTTGTGATAATTGTTATTCCTTTTTATTCTTGATATGATACCATAAATATATCCAATGATTATCATATTTATGATCTTGTAACTACAATGTAACTTCATCATATTTTTCTTTTTTTAAATAGGAAAAAACTTTACAAAGAGCTAACTAAACAATTATAGAACATCAACATCAACCTAGACCTATCAATATGAAATGAAACTAAATAGAAACTAAAAATAGAGAACATGTATTATAACCAAGATATAATTGATATGAACTAATAAAAATATTGTAGATATAGAAGCACAATGAGTGACAAAAGCACCATCATATAGAAATGTTGTATGGAAGCACTATTCATAAGTATTGTATGGATTTCATTAGGCACTTCCATAAACAAAAATAGAAAAATAATTGCATTACTATGAAGGGGTTTATTTGATATCTCTAGGAATTTGTATCTTCTTTTGTAGATGGATCAAACCCCTAGCTTTATTTCAAATAAATGATGAATAATATTTTGATCTATAAAGGGAGATGATTAAACAAGTGGAAACAATGTAAGAAAGAAAATTGTAAAATAAAAGAAGCTAAAAGAGAGGAGTATAGGAGGAATGATTACAACCCAAATTACCCATTTTTTATGTGCACTTGTTCAACACCACTTTGATGATGAGTTGGCAAGGATCCAAAAGTTCAAGAAGTCAAGGTTGATTTAACATTACAACAATATATCAATGGACATGAGCTCTTCCTATGGCAATTTTAGCAGCATACAAGTACCTTTAAAAATTTATTACTTTGGCTTCCTTCAAGGATGGTTTTAGAGATTATGCAAGCTCCCTTAGAGGATAAATTATAGATACATAATTATGATTTTAAGGAGGATGAGGTGTGCAGTTTGTAGGATGAGATGTATAGTTTACAACAATTATAAGATATGACTCGGTAGTTGGGAGTAGTTTTATGGTGTGATTAGGCTTGCTTGACCAATTAAGTGCCTTGATTGGTAGTTAAGTGGCCTAGTTGGAAGTCAATATTTCATTGAATCACAAATTAAATGGGATGATAGATGAGATTCTCCTTATGGTTAAAGATTATTATATATCTTTCATTAGTATAAATTTTAGGCTAATTATTCATTATATGACTTCTAAGCTTTTAAGCAAATATAATACTTTGTAGGAAGACAACTAACTAATTGTAATGGGTTATGTGGTTTCAATAAACAAGATGTGTGTTTATTCATGTATGAAATATATATAGGAATTTGGTGTGCCATATTTACAAGCAACAGAATATTATGTATATCATAACAAAATACTAATCTAAAAGAGGTATGATTTTAAAAATACCAAAGAGATAATTGAAGCTATATAGAACTAACAAACCTCTTCTAATAACGTACATCTAGAGAGCTAATATAAGTTGCAAAATCTCATGTATTACATAGGTTAATCAACTAATTATAATCCAAAGACTAAAAGTAAAAAAGTATAGAAAAATAATAATCCTAAGTCTATGTGAAGTCCTTAGCATCCCTTCCCACAATAGAAGCAATGGACTCTAATGATTTTTACAAAGAAGAAAAATTGGCTAATATGATAGAACCTTGATGATTTGACAAAATGTCATGTCAAATATTTGTTAGAATTATTGAGTTGTCATGGATGTCAAGGCAAGTACCTTCAAGGATGATTTATTATTGTCATTGATGTCAAGGCAAATATCTTCAAAGGTAATTTTATATGCTTTAATATTCAAATGAAATATTTAAATATTAAAGTGGAAGGTTTATATTCAAATCAAAATATTTAAATATATAAATTTTAAATAAAGTGGAAGGTTTATATTAAAATCAAAATATTTAAATATAGTTTAAATATATAAAATTTTAAATATTATAATATGCATGGCCCAACCTCCTTGAGTGCACCATACAAAAGTGAAATTAAAATTCAAATGTTTAAATGCATGGGCTGACCTCCTTGGGCATGAATGACAAAAGGAAAGCATAAAAATATGAGGTAAATAATTCATTTTAAAATATGAATAGAATTTGTATATCCTTCAAAAGGTGAATGAGCAGCGAGAAGAATATAAGGGAGGACATCCCGGAGAGGAGCGTAGGTTGAAGATTGAAGAGGACATTTGGTAGTGTAGCAGTGATCTAAAGAAAGGTATAAATATCTAATAGTGTCCATTGATCTCAACTGGATGGTTAGCCTAGTCGGTTGCCTAGGTTGTGTTAGAGTGCTACGGTGCAGAAGGTCCAAATTTTGAATCCCCTCGATGGTCCTTTTTGCTATGCAAATAAAAGGTATAAAAGTTTTAAATATTTTATTGTGCCACTTTGATCTCAACTGGTGGGTTAGCCCAACCGATTACCAGCTCATGTTAGGGCACTTTATTGCAAAAGGTTTGAACATCGAATCCACTCGATGCCTATTTTTTGTGGTTTTTTTGTTCAAGATACACGAAGAAGGATCTATATATGTTATCATGCCCCTTGAGTTTCATCCGTTGGGCTAGCTTAGTTGGTCATGAGCTCGTGTTAGGGCACTACACTTCTAGAGGTTCAAAGGTAAAATATCCTCTACGAATTGCTAAGTTTTGGTATGCAAGGTAAGGGTAAAGTTTTTTATTAAATTTGATAAAAAAGGAGATATAAGGATTTATGTTTTTATTATAAAGTTTTATTTTGCATTTTATAAAATGGAGATATAAGGAGTCATGTTGTTATTATAAAGTTTTATTTTGAAGTTTTTTAAATGGATATATAAGGAGTCATGTTTTTGTTATAAAGTTAGGTCTCAAAAGAATATCATCTTTATTAAGGTATATTTGTAAAGAACATGCAAAAATAAGACCATGTTTATTAAGGAAAATTTGGAAAGCACATGCAAAAGGAAGATCATCATTATTGAGGTAGAGAGAGCACATATTTAAAACAAGTCAAGATAATCAAAGAAGATATTAAGAGGATTAAGTGCACATATTCACCCAAGCATTCAATTAAAAAGTAAGGAAAATTCAGCCAAATCAAGAAGAAGAAAAGATGCACATGATAGTGGAAGAAAGGTAAGGTATTAGCATCTCCAATTCAACACACAAGTAAGCTATCTAATACTAGACTTGAGCTACCTTTAATATGTAATAAATATGAAATATGTGGAAGCAAAAGACTAAATGTATGTGAATAACATATTGGCCATTTGAAGCTTTCTACACTAGTGCATATTATCATCTATATGTTCATGAAGTTAAAATAATTATGGGTATAATATGTACAAATTGCCTTTTAGTTGAAGAAAGCAAACTCAAGAAAAGGTGAAGAACTTGATGTCATTATTGATCAGATTTTGAAGAAGACTTGAGCAGTGTTTGTGAGAAAGTTTTGGAGTAGAATTGAGCAGTGTTTATGAGAAGGTTTTGGAGAATATTTGAGCAGTATTTATGAGTAAATTTTGGAATAAATTTGAGCAGTGTTTCTAAGCATATTTTGGAGTAGATTTGAGCAGTTTTTGTGAGTAGATTTTGGAGCATATTTGAGTAGTATTTGTGAGAAGGTTTTGGAGCAGATTTGAGCAGTATTTATGAGGAGGATCTTTGAGTACTATTTGTGAGCAAGGGGATTGGTGTCTACTATGGATTGATGTCCATAAAGTTGAGCAAGGGGATTGGTATATCCTATGGATTGGTGTCCATGAACTTGAGAAAGCAGTTTGGTGTCTCCTGTGGATTTGCCTCTACGAAGTTGAGCAAGGGGATTGATGTCTCTTGTGTATTTGTATCAATGAAATTGAGTAAAATGATTGATGTCTTATGTGGATTGGTTTCTAAAAACTTGAGCAAGGAGATTGGTGTCTCATGTGGATTGGTATCCACCAACTTGAGCAAGGGGATTGGTGTCTCCTATAGATTGGTGTCCATGAACTTGTATAGGGGATTGTTGTCTCCTATGGAATGGTGTCCACAAACTTGTAGAGGGTATTGGTATATCCTATGGATTGGTGCCCATGCAATTTATTGAATAAAAGTATAAGAAATAGTTTGTCATGGTTTTCTCCTAAAAGGATGTTTCCATGTAAATCCTTGTCTCTTATGTGAATGGTGATTATATGCACTGATTTATTATTGTATTGATATTATTTCAAGTTATTTCTTTGGAAAGAAAATAGAATTTTTTTATCTTATAGTATTCACCCTCCCCTCTTATTATAAGCTTGTGTTCTTCAATACTCAATCAAGATCCTACGAAAGTTGTAAATTAGGTACCAAGTTGATAGGAGAATTGATGATGTCAAGGATGCCAAGAGGTTCCATATTTACAAGAAAATGCTTGGTCAAAAATCAATCACCAACTTGGAAATGAGGAGGAAGTCGATGAGGATCCTTGAAATTTTGTTGTTGTTGTTGAGCCTTTTGTAAAATTGGAACCTTCAAGGATGAATGAAGTTACAAATATTGGATAGAGAAATATTCCTATGGATGATATTTTAAAATTATACAAGAAGAAAAATTAGTACCATGAGAAGGTAGATAATGTGTAGTAGTAGGAACAGGAAGAAGTGAAGGGGATGGAGTGATAGGATCTATACAAGGATGAGGAGCAATTATTTTTATTATGTCCTAATAGTGTGGTCTACAAACATTTAGGGATAACTTATGATGGTTTACAAAAATTTAGAGAAAACTTATGTACTAATTATGAACTTATGATGATGAAACTTCTCTTGATGTTGCTTTCCAAAAATATATCCTTAACATACTATGTTGCGAGGCTTTTTAAAAGTGGGTAGTTCTCTAACAAGACTCTTCTTTTGTGTTCCATCCAAGGAGCCAATATTGAGGTTTTCATACCTCTTGTGCCATATCCATTCCATATTAATGGTGCTCTTTAATAATTCACCTATTGGATACATTTTCAACACAAACATCTTGTTTTTTACCATCAAAACTTTAGCTATGATGTGATTGCTAGACACATTTTGTATTCTATAAACATTCTTTTAAAAAATAGCTCTATAATTCTTTGAGCATAATTTTCCAATGCTCAAAAAATTATGTTTAATCCCTGGTACATAAAATGTATCATGCATGTAAAATATCTTACCATTATTTTTTCTAATGGAAAGAGTCCCTTTTTCTACTATATAAACTTGATTGTTATCACCAAATGTGACTTGTCAAGTAAAATTTTTATCAAGTTAAATAAAGAGGTTGTCATTTCCCATCATGTAATTTGAACATCCACTATCAAGATAACATGAATGATTCTCAATAAAGTCAAAATTATTCAAAGTGAGAAAGAGATGTTCACATTTTTTCACTAACATTTGTTTTATTTTTATGCCTTTTCTTTTTAAAATATTGCTCTTCAGTGTGATTATCCTTACCATGATAATTGCAATGCTTATGGGTTGAATCATGAATTTTATCATTACCTCTTCCACGTCATCTCCCATGGCCTCTTGAAGAAGATGATATTGAAGTAGCAGATGAAAACTCTTTTGTATGGGCTTGTTGTTCATTCAATTTCAACTTGCCTTGAAATTTGTGATCAAGGACTTCTTCTCTACCTCTCATCCTATGTTCATATGTTTGAATGCTACCAAGTAATTCAACAAGAGTTAGATTTTCTAAATATCTAGATTCTTCAATAACCGTGGTAACTAGATCAAATTTCTTAGGAAGGCTTCTCAACTATTCTTGTATTATCAAGAATCTCTCCATGTGAATGAATAGAATTTACAACATTCTGAACTCAAGTGATAAAACCTCAATGGATTCATTTTCCCTCATGCATAAGGATTCAAATTTCTTGTATATTAGTTTTAAACTAATATAATAAATTCTTGTATAAAAATTTGGTCATTACATGACCAATTATAATGATTTTAAGTTTTTAGTTGAACATTGAAAACATTGTTAAGCATTATAATTTGGTTTTGCTATGTAATATATGATAAAATATATAATTTTATTTAAACAAATAAGAAATATAGTATATCTTCAAAATCACTTTCACTCTATTTTTTAATGGTGTTGAAAATATAGCATAAAAACTTTAGTGTGTGTTAGAGCTTGAAATTTCATGAATTTTGAGAATGTCCTAATTTCTAACCAAAAAATATTTTACTCTATTTATTTAAAAATAATAATATAAAAAATGAATAACATTAACTCAACCAATTAGATTTCTCAACATTTAAGGAGACCCAATGTTGAATCTTTTCAAGTGATGCATAGATAATATCTAATATCTGTTTTAATACCATTGCATGGTAATAATGTAATGAAGGTGGGACCCATTTCAGTCCCATATAACCAATTAAAAAAAAATAAAAAAACTTTTTATAATGGTGGTAGAATTCAAGAGCATGACATGGCATTAAATATAAAATATTCGGAGATTTGACCACTTACTAAAACATATGCCATCATCCAAAGTGATTCTCTTAACTTTGTTTTAAAAGAAAATAAAAAATGCTCTATAGGTTTCTTCTATCTATTGCATTAACATCCATATTTCTTTTATCTAGATAACTATCTATTTGTTTTAATTTTTACGATTATCTCAAGGAAATGCTCATTGGTTTTGTTTTTGAAATAAGGGGATCTAATGTAAAGATCCTTGTTTTTATTTATTATAGCTTTAAAAATTTATGTTGTGCATCTAGGTGGATATTTTTAATCTAAAATTTTAAAAAGGATCCCCTTTCACTTCCTACCCATGTGATTCTTTTCAATATGTATGTCCTTTTGACTATGTTTTGGAAAATTTATAGAAAAGAGCTATTTATCGGAATTACCTTAAATTTAGCTTCCTAAGGACATGCTCATGTAACTTGATGAGTCACCTTTACTAAAATGTTTTGGTACAAGATGATGCATGTTCAAATTCGCATATCCTTTTGGATCCAATGTGCATCTTGGGATATTTTTAAAATATTTGTGAAAAGTAATGTTGTTCATTGTAACCCTTATCTTTATCATATCAATGGTATGTTAGGCATATTGGTGAGATGGACCTAACCATAGTATTTTAGGCTAGGGACAACATGGGTTAAAACCTACAATTCTACTTGATCACATCCATTATTTGATTACTATGATGATTACCCCCTTTTAATATGAGGATAGATGATTAGTTGTTAACAATGTGGTTACAAGGATTTGGATAACCTAGTTATATTGGGTCCTCTCATGGTTAATAGAAAACATGTTCAAACATTTATATTATATATTGAATTTGACCACAGATATTCAAGAGGGATAAAATTAGTGGTTAATGTGTATATTGCATAATGATTTCTCATAGGCTTAAACATGATTATATTACACAATGTCAACTTTAACCAATAAAATCAAACTACAATTTTAAACACCTTGTATAATCTCAATTGAGGGTCTAAGGAGATAAGACAATAGTGATAGCAACATTTTTCCACCATAATGTAAGCTTTATCACATTATGTACTCTCATATGAAGATGAGAAGAATATATTTTCTCTTAGAAACTACTTTAATATTCTATAGTCACCTACAAAAAGACTTAGAAATTTATCCTTCCCTTTAACAACACACTTCTCCTTGTTTGAAGGCTTTGAATTGCACTTGATCTACTTAGTCATAGTCACCAAAAATGAAAGAGAATTTGCATAGACTTTATTATATGAAGTATCATTTTCATTTCCTAATAATAATTAGAAAATTATTAGAAGAGATCATAAAGGGTTAGAGCCTCATGCTTTATTAAGAATGTAGATTCAATAAATAGACCAATCATCTGATAGGAAGATAAGGGGTTTATAAGAACATGTTCTAATTGAAGTAACGTTAAAAGTCTAGCAAATAGATAATATGTATTCAAATTAGCAAGGTAGATCAAAAAAATAAATGCAAAGAAGGAAATATACAATGAATGTATCCATATTTATTAATTTTCATGAAGACTTCTTTACAACAAGGTTACAATAACATACCTATTAGGGATTGATCATTTTGATACGTTTTACAATCCGTAACTCATGTGGTAGATGCCTTCAATAGACTCTTAGGATCTTCATAACTTTGTTTGAGGGCTTCCTAGATACCACTTTCTCTAATATCAAGAGGTAGGATCTTGAATGATGCTTTATCCTTGGAAATATCTATCACCTGCATGCAAGGAAATAACAAGAAACATTAGAAGCACATGATGCCTCTCAAGATGAGGCTAAGTTCCAAGAATGTGAAATAAATAAAGCAAATATGTAAATAATGCATGAGATACATAAAATGAATGTAAAGATACATGTAAGACTATAAATTAACCATAGAAATGTAGTTAATATGATTAATCTATGCTAAAAAAAGCTAAATACATGCTAAAATAGAAAATCCATGATAAATAACAAAAAAAATGACAAGTCAAACCTAAGCCATTATTCCTCATAGAAGCTGGCTCTACTTTTTTTTGATGACATCAGCAGCTAAGCCTGTGGGTTGCTATTAAAAATAGTAGCCATGGGTGAGTAAAATACTCTCTGAATCAAGTTTGGAAATATACAATTCCTCCATTGAATTGATGATCAAGGGTCATCGATGTGTCCAAACATAGATTTGTGATTAAATTATCTTAAATTCAAGATGGATTTATGTGGAATGGTAAGATTGATCCTCAAGATATTGGAAACTCCATTGCTATGAAGGTATGCATCAAACTATAATTGGATAGCATCTCACTACTTCTCAAGTGATATGAAATGGCTCTATAATTTATAAGGACTTTGTTGCATTCAATTTTGGATCTTTATGCCTCTTTGGGGAGGGTCTATAAATAGACTTTCCAAAATCCCAATCTTGGCTTCTCAAGGAAGCCAATACCAATAATCATTTGGCTTTAGAAGTTGGTAGGAAACCACTAGAAGCTTTGCAACCCAAAACAACTCCAAAACCATTACAAGTTTGTTGATTACAACTAATTTTGCTCAACTCAGGAAACTCAAGTTTATTACAATGCTAGACGCTCTCACTCAATGCAACTAAGGGCAGGCTACCCTCAACTACTATCAAAAGTCACTACTACCACTTAGCCACTTGATTGTTAGTGACTGAGATCTTGAATGTTGATGCTATCAATGGCTAAGGCTATATAGGCCTAAACTACCTAAAATGAGTGGTTAGAATCACTGCTTAGCCTTGGAAAGATCCAAGCTCATTCATATGGTCTAAAAATATGCCCATATGAGTAGTATCTTAAACATAACATGTTTTAGGTGTCTACATATACCCCTTTTGGGATGCATTGTACAAAAACATGATATTGAGCAAAAATAGACCACTTAAAGTTATATTCTAGGTTTTTTGATGTTCATTGATCTTGTCAATGCTAGATACCCTAATCATAGAAAGGGTGTGCATCTCAGAATAATTTCTTCCAATAGAATGAAAGGCTTAGCTTGAGTAAAGCTTTGGATGTGATCTGCATGAAATCAGTATGAATTATTTCGACCAACAATGATTGAACAATAGATTTCCAAAGATTTAATTCTTTATGTTTGTTTTTTTCGTAGTAGAAGGGTAAGCTTGTGATAGTTGTTAGCAATGATTTGTAATACAAACACAATTTTTATGATTGAGTGTTCAATTATTGATTTTGATTATCAATGTTGATATTATGACTACGCTCAAGTGATGAGTCGATGAGGAAAGGACAAGTGATGAAAGTGATGAGTCACTTGACCAAGATGAATAATTTGGACAGTTTGATATTATTGCATGTTGTTGTTATATGGTAGGTCCTATTACAATTGTGATTTTAATTTTTAATAATAATTGTACATCTCTATCCCGTGGAGCAGTCCGATCACAAATGGTCTTCTTAGGTAATCAAGATGATAGCAATTATATTTAATCTTGTGGTGAATCATTATGATGATTTGCTAAAAATATCATAGAAGAAATGAAATGAATGCCTCTTTCCCATGTAGCAGTCTGACCGTAATGGCCTTCTTAGGGATTGAAGTGAAGACATTTCAATTAAATGATGCAGAATTTGGTTCAAATGGCCTTATGGTTATTTACTCATCCTATTAGATTTTATGGAGTGCAAGTCACTATAACCACCAAGTGTATAGGATATATAACTAGGTATGAGGTATATTTAAAAGTTTGTTTTATTTGATTTTTTTGTTAATTTTAAATTTTTGAGATTTTTGGACCAATAGATATTTATTAATGTCCATTCTAAAGCTCCTCATGGTGATAAAATGAGTGAATTTATTGCTTCTTCTTAGCTGTTATCAAAATCCATGGTTGTTTTTTGCAATTTCCTTAGTTGTTATTGTTAGTAGTCGGGGTTACCCCAATCTACACCCGTTGTCAATGTTAGTGATGGAGGAAAAACTAGAAAATATAAAAGCAAAATTATGGGTTTTACTTTTCATTATTTCCATCTGGTAGTAGTGAATAGTGAGCTCTAAGGAGAGGTAGAAAATAGTTGACACGAAATGATGCCAAACTTCATACCCACAAATTCCTAAGGCAGACCATCTAGAGGCATCAACGAGTGGCAGAGTTGGTGCTCCTATAGTAAACTTTAAATTCCTCACTCATGATTTATGCATTAGTAAAAATTAACCTCACTAAGAAATGAGTGTAAATGAACCTCATTAAACTGCAGGTAATGAACCTCACCTCTATTTAGATTTAGCATTAGGTTAGCTTAGATGGGTGGGTTTAATTTTTGGGGTAGTTTTGGGGTGGAAAACGACCTCACATGGGGTCTTTCTCATAGTAATGTTTGGTGTGGGTGGCTCCCAATTTGCCAATTAGGGGTCACTATCACTATCAATGGCTAGGTTCAAATCCCAACAATCAAAAAAATAACCATTGGTGGTTAGTCGCTGATGACATCAACGATGTCCATAGTGGTTTCTATCAATGTGATTGACTAAGGAATCTTAGTCAATTTTTGAATCTTTTTTATTTTTAATTTTTTTAAGTTGAATTTGATTATGCATTTGGATTTGTACCTTATACCTTGACTACACTTATGTGAGAGCTCTATTTTTTGCTTGAGTTGTTTCCCTAGTTAGATCACATAGATTGGGATTGGTTTGGGGTGTTAGGCCTCAGCTATGTTGTTAGACTACCTATGATCATGGTGGATTAGACATTAACCCTAGCCCATATATGGGACTCTATAACTAACACTTTCCATCTCCCTATTGGTGAGATGATGATGACACTTGAGGATGTCTACCCTATATTTAAGATCTCTATCAATAGACGGGCTATCACCTCTTCGGTTACTAAAATGAAGACCACTATTTTTTATAGGGTTTTTTGTGAAGAATATTGAGTAACTCGATGAAATTGATCATGGTAGAGTGCCCATCACTTATTGGTTTAGGCAGGATGTCTTCTCATGATGCAAGATTGTTTTGATGCACATTATCTATAATGTGCTTCTACCAGATATCTCAGGTGTGAGGTTATCTTGGAACCTCTTGGTGATCATTCAATATTTGCTTGATAGCACTATGTCATTGATTATGGCATGGGGTAGTCAGCTATTGGTCCATATCTATGATTATTTATATCAAATTTCATAGCGTGGGTGAGTTGGAGTTGGATGCAGCTTGCTCTTAAATATCTAGGGATGGAAGAATATCAGGATAGATAATATTGGAGTATTATCCCTTGATATCACAATAGTAGTAGTGGTTTCATAGTTCTATGGTTCCATAAAGCCATAGGATTCATAGATATGCCAAAGCAGAGGTCATTCTAGGGATCTGACTCACTACATGGGGTTGTTTACAGGGCTACAAGCTAGCCAAATCATATGGAGATCCTACCTAGATTGCCTAGCTTAGGAGGATACCGATGAGTACTTGGCCTAGATGAGGCATGATAGATGGGTTATTGGACATAAGCTCAAGGTGAGGAAGTTCTTTCATTTCTATGTGATTAGACAGTTCAAAATTAGACAATATGTCCCTTTGGAGTTAGTCTTATATCACCACCTAAAGGTGGAGACATAGCATGCATAGCCTTAGGTTACTGCTCTGGTAGATGAGGATGATGATATTACATTAGACATAGGGGAAATATATGTAGGGACTATGACTGAGTATGATACCTAGTGGACTACTAACTATGGTAGGGTGGTGGCAGCCTAGGAAAGTCTAGGGATGGTGCGGTTGATGAGGAAGGTGATATGGCTAAGGCTACATTTGATGATCCACATGGGTGATGAGTGTATTATAGGATAGAGGATAAGTGAGGATAGGCTACGAATCATATGGATTCATAGGAGGAGGGGGATGAGGATGACCTAGATGATGGGGTGTCCTAGTTGTAGACTTAGGTTTACAATTTATAGGTACAACTCATGACAACATAGAGGTAGATCTTAGTGTGAGATATATCTCTTGCTATATTACAGAGCCAGATGAGTGTAGGGTAGGTGACATGGTATGATATGAGGAGGAGAGGACTCTTTTCTAGACTCAGGTGGACTCGTTGATGACCACTATAGAGAATATCACTGGATAGAGGGATCTCTAAAGGTTTAGCTAGATGCTAGGACTACTGAGATATATGCTCTTAGGACACAACTAGGGGCTCCTATTGTTTCAGGGTAGGTTATAGTAGGATAGGCTACAACAGGTATCCCTACTATAGGAGATGCAACAACATTGCAAGCATAGTTGTCTAGAGTGTAGGGTTTGGTTAGCAAGTATGATGCAAGGTGTCAATCTGATGGCACATACATTCTACAATTGGAGGGGTTGGTGGCTATGTTAGGTGGAACTCTACTAGAGTGGTCTATAGTAGAGGGATCTCACTGTAGTTTTTAGAGTGAGTATGGATAGTCTTTAGTATGTCTTAGCAATAGGACATGATGAGTAAGGTGCAACCAAAGTATTGTCATTGTTGTCAACATAGTCAGGTTGATCAGTTGATGCAATGGACAGGAGTTCATTGATGAGCAAGGTGCAGCCAAAGTATAATGGACAGGAGTTCATTGATGAGCAAGGTGCAACCAAAGTATAATGGATAGGAGTTCATTGATGAGCAAGGTGCAGCCAAAGTGCAATGGACAGGAGTTCATTGATGAGCAAGGTGCAGCCAAAGTATAATGGATAGGAGTTCATTGATGAGCAAGGTGCAGCCAAAGTATTGTCATTGTTGTCAACACAGATAGAGGATCGGTTGATGCAATGGACAGGAGTGCAGAGGTCATTAGAGAGATCGGTTGATGTAGTGGAAAGGAGTTCAGAGGTCATACAGAGCATGTACAATGATTTTCCAAGAAGACAGAAGTGGCCCATATGCAAAATCTCAAAGAAAAATACAAGTAAGAAAAGTGTCACGATATCGCGACATGTTGAGTAAGCATGATAAACTGTCGTGATATCACGACATGTTGAGAAGAAAGAAGGCAGAAAGAAAAACTATCGCGATATCACAACATGTTTGGTCAAAAATAAAAACTGTCACGATATCGCGACATGTTGATCAAGAAGGAAAAACTGTCACGATTTCGTGACATGTTCGAAGAGAGAGAAAGTGCAAGGAAAACTGTCACGATATCGTGACATGTTGGAAGAGAGAGAAAGCACAAGAAAAACTATCACGATTTCGTGACATGTTGGAAGCCAAGAAGGAAAGTAGAAAAATTGTCATGATTTCACGACATGTTCAAAGGAGAAGGCACATGCAAGAAAACTATCATGATTTCATGACATGTTCGAAGAGAAGGCGCAAGCAAAGAAAACTATCATGATTTCATGACATGTTCAGAGAAAAGGCGCAAGCAAAGAAAACTGTCACGATTTCGTGACATGTTCGGAGAAAAGGCACAAGCAAAGAAAACTATCGTGATTTCGTGACATGTTCGAGGAGAAGGAGCTCGCAAAGAAAAGTGTCATGATTTCACAACAATTTGCAAGAGAGACAGTACGGATGAAAATGTGTCACGATTTCGCGATAGGTTCAAGAGAAAGAGCTCACAAAGAAAAGTGTCACGATTTCACGAAAATTTGCAAGAGAGATAGTACGGATGAAAATGTGTCACGATTTCATGACAGGTTCGAGAGAAAGAGCTCGCAAAGAAAAGTGTCACGATTTCGCGACAATTTGCAAGATAGTACGGACTAAAATGTTTTGCAATTTTGCGACAAGTTCGAGAGAAAGAGCTCATAGAGAAAAAGTGTCACGATATCGTGACATGTCGGGTTTTCGTGACCCGAAGGGTAGAAAAGCTCCAAGGAGAAAAAGTGTCGCAATATCACGACATGTCTGATTTTCATGACCTGAAGAGAAGAGATAGAGTAAGGTAGCGAAAGTGTTGCGATTTCACGACATGTTTTGTTTTCGCGGGCGAAAGGCAGAGAAAGGCATAAGGCAACAAAAGTGTCATGATTTTGCGACATGTCATGTTTTCATGATCAACAGCAAAGAAAAATTCAAAGGGGTAGAAATGTCGTGATATCGCGACATATTGTTTTTGCGTGACGAAAAACAAAAATGAAGAACCCAATCGAAGTTAAGTTAACCATAGTAGAACGACAGTTACAGGGGCAGTTACAGAAAGAAAACATGTAGCTAAAATAAGAACAGTAAACTAAAGTCCATTCGACTGTTACAGAGGTAATTTACAGAATAAATTCATGTAGCTAAAATAATAACAGAGAACTAAAGTCAGAACGGTAGTTACAGGGCCCGTTACGAAGTAAATTCGTTGAGCGATGGCCATACTGAGAGTCCCAAATAAAGAGACAAACCTATTAATAGGTTGTGTGTAAGAATATTGTGTCAGAAAGGAGTTACTTACAGGAGTAGCTATGAATAGGCTGCATGCAGGATAATGGAAGATATAGAAGACTTAGGGTTTCAAAATGAAAATATTGTTTTAAAATGGCAGTTGCATGCAGAAGAAAAAGGGCCACTCAGAACTGAATAGTGTGTCGCCATAAAGAGGGAAAGTGTCGCTGATAAAATAATATATGTGCTGAGAAAAGGTTGTTGAAGAGAGCCGCAAGAATGTGTATGTTTCATATACGGTAAGTTAAGAATTAGGGTTAGGGTTGAGCTCTGAACTATGTAAGAGAGCAGATAAGAATGTTAGAGCACCGAAATGAGTAGAGAAGGCTGTCAGAGAGCCGTAAATGAGTAGATAAGGCTGTTAGAGCCGTAAGCGAGTAGAGAAGGCTATCAGAGCGCAGAGAAGACTGTCAGAGCGTAGTAAGCAGAGTGGTAAGAGTGATCCGTTAGGTTGAGCTCTGTGCAGGTAGAGAAAAATGTGTGTAGCCAAAGAGAAAAATAGTGTGGAGATAGAGCACTGCTAAGAGAAGAGCGATGAAGAAAGAGCACAGCTGGTAGAGCATAACTGAGAGAGTGCGGCAGCAAGTGCGTAGAAGGAATATGTGTTTCCTGAATTGAAAGAGAGGTTGGATGAGCAATATACTAGTGAGGGTCTTGTAAAAGTGAAGGCATATTTATGTCAATCTAAGATTCAAAATAGAAATCCAAGTTGGTGCTTGGAATCAGGGGTTTGTGCTCCTTCCAGTTGGTGCTAGTAAATCAGGGGTTGGTGCTCCTTCTGGTTGGTGAAGATAAATTAGGGGTTGGTGCTCCTTCCAGTGGGTGCTGGTAAATTGATTGTAAAGTTGGTGCTTTACAAAGGCTGGATCTAGATGGGAGTCCAAGCAGTCTATTTTTGAGGAGCAGCCAAAATTGGTGAACCTCGTTACATCTTATGTTATGTGATGCTATCTTGTGATACTTGTTGTTTCTAGTTTTAAGCTTTCATTTTTAGATTTAAGAGTTGTAGATTTGAAATTAAATAGCTACACTGATTCACCCCCCCTCTTAGTGCCATTGTAAGACTAACAATTGGTATCAGAGCCAAGTTCCCAATTCAGGCTAAATCAATCAGGGTTGATCTTGGATTAGTATGCAATGGGTAAGAAGAATAGATCCTCCTCCAAAAATGCATCTCAGTCAGTTTCAATTCCTGTGGAAGAGAAAATTGAACCAGAAAAGGCAGAAGGAGTGAACTCTAAAGTATGTGATGAAATCTATGAGGCTGAAGTAGATCTTGAAGGAGAGTTGATCTCTGCACTTGAAGAGTTGAGTATAGAATAGAAAAAGAACAAAAGACTGTCCAAGAAGCTGGAAGAATATGGGAATGAGATTGAAGATCTTTTCTTACAATTTCAAAAGGCCAAGAAAATAGAAGAAGCCTTGAAGACACAACTGGATGATAAGGTCGATGCATATAGCAAACGTGAAGAAGAATCTAACAAAGTTGTTAGTAATCTGAAGCTGCAAGTAGAAGAGTCCAAAAGGGTTGAAGAAATCCTCAGGTCTCAGATCAATGAGAAAGAGACTGTTTGCTACAAACAATAAGAAGAGATTGTTTTATTGAAGAAACAACTAGAAAAATCCAATACAAATCTCAAATTTGAGAATAGCACAGAGTTGCTAGAAAAAATGATAAGCCAACAAAGAAGTTCCATGGATAAGCGTGGTCTTGGATATGAAGCTAAACAACCTTCATCCTCCAAATATGCAGAGAATAATAAGTTCACAGTTAAAGGATCGAAGCAAGAAAAGGTGGAAGTAGAACCTTCATCTTCCAAATGTGCAGAAAAGAAGAAGCTCACTGTTGAAAAATCAAAGCAAGAAAAGTTTGAAGCTGAATCCTCAAAAGAAAGAAAATATCAAAGGAGATCTACAGCAAAGCAACCAAAACAAAAGAGGTTTTATCACTCCCATTCTATTCATAATAATGCTTTTAACGTCTATTGTTTTAGATGCAATCATTATGGTCACAAGGCAATTTATTATGGATTGAATAATAGATCAAAGAGTTATGCTGATAGAAATACATCTACTTCTCTGAGTGAACACCAGGTGCAATGTTTTAATTGTAATGGACATCAACACATAGCAAGGTTTTGTCCAAGCACTTCTGTATCTAATCTAAGGCAAGACCGTAGATTTCATTAGACACAAAGAGTGTAACACAGAAAGGGGACATATCATGTGCAATGTTTTAAATATAATGGTCATGGGCACGTAGCAAGGTTTTGTCCAAACTCGTCTGTATCTAATCTAAGGCAAGACCGTAGATTTCATCAAACACAAAGAATGCAACATAGGAAGAGAAAATATCATGTGCATAAAAGAAAGGAAAATAATCAACCATCAAGGATGCACAAGAAACAACTGCGCAAGAAGAATGTTCAAGTTCACAAAAAGGTGCAAAACAAGGATGTAGTTGAAAATCTCAAGCCCAAGTTCAAGAAAATCTAGAGAAAGATAGAAGAAATGGAATTGTGTCTCCTTGGACTGAAGGAAACTACTCCGCTATTGCACTAAGCCACTCCAGGTGGCACATCCTCAAGGGGAGAAATCTTAAAGTCTTATTTTAATTCTCCTATGTATGTGTTTGATTATCTAAGGATGAAAGGAAATCAGTCGGGTTATTGTTGTTTCAGTTGTCAAGTGTGTTTTTAGTTCATGTAGTTGTGTGTGGAAGTGTCGTGAAGGGTGATGATTAAATTGAGAATTTTCACCATTGGTAGTTTTGCTATACGTCATTGTTGTTCTGTTGATAGTTCTTACTGCCACTATTCAAAGCTTCGGATTATAATAGACAGTTTCATTTTAACTGTTGATAAAATGCCAATCCGAGATTACAAAGTATGAGGTTGAGTAAGGTGCACCATGGTTGGCCATGAAGTGTTTGACTAAATGTCTTCTCCTGATTTGCTCAATTGAAAGTAAAGTGTGACCAGCGGTGACTATAGAAAACATAGATCAGGTTGTAAATATAAAAAGGAATTTGGTTGTGCAGTGGTACAGTGTTTGGTGCCTGCACAGAGTTGACAGTGGAATTGTAGTGTCGGTAAAACGTTGGACAAAAGTCATACAAGTGAAGTCTGTTTGCAGGAATAAATCTAAGAAATCTAGGAAGAGTTGAGATTTTGTTGAACGGATTTGAGGCAAATCTTTGAGAAGGCTTGTGGATTGATTTTTAACAACAGGCGCAGATTGGGCAGGATGTGTAGATGACAAAAAAAGTACCAGCGAAGGTGCATACTATCTTGGAGACAGGTTGGTCACGTGGCATAGTAAGAAACAAGAGTTAGTTTCTTTATCGACATCAGAAGCAGAATATATGGCAGTGACAACATGATGCACGCAGAATCTGATTATGCATTCTTGTACAAAACATATTGCTATCTAGCATCACTTTTTGAAGGAGGAGCTTACTTGATTGTACAAGAAGAAGAAAATTGGTTGTGGCTGGGTGGATTGAGGTAGTCTGCTGGATTCTCACTGAAGAGAGAGACAAACAACTGACTTTAGGTTCAAGCTTGTTGAGAATATCCAAGATGCATTTGCAGATGCTTCCAGCATTGCAAAACAAATAGTTGGATATATACAATCAATGTATGCCTTCACAAATAGTGGACAAGTTTGAGATTGCAGAGCAACAGATGTTTGGTACTCAGAAGATAGTAGTCCAGCCATGTTCTTACACATTATATTGGTGAAGTTGACAGTGATGATGTCATTCACTGGTTATTGCTACTACTCACATTATTGATATTGTTGATGCCTATTATGCTTATCATGATGTTGTCAAACAGTGAAATGAAGTGGTGACATATTCCCAAAAATAGACTAAGAATTGACTAGCCATCAGGATCAAATTCTCAGGGGGAGCATTTATGCATCTGTTTATCATATTGCTCATGTTTATGCTTTTTGCTAATTGTAAAAATTTTTTCCTGAGAATGTTGTGCATGGACTCAGGGGGAGTTTTGCAGCTGCCCTTTGGTATTATTGTCAAAGGGGGAGAAGAGTTACAGGTAATTGCACGCAATTACGTGTGTTGCCAACAATTCCAAAGGGGGATATTGATGAGCAAGGTGCAACCAAAGTATTGTCATTGTTGTCAACACAGTCAGGTTGATCAGTTGATGCAATGGACAGGAGTTCATTGATGAGAAAGGTGCAGCCAAAGTATAATGGACAGGAGTTCATTGATGAGCAAGGTGCAGCCAAAGTATAATGGATAGGAGTTCATTGATGAGCAAGGTGTAGCCAAAGTGCAATGGATAGGAGTTCATTGATGAGCAAGGTGTAGCCAAAGTATAATGGATAGGAGTTCATTGATGAGCAAGGTGCATCCAAAGTATTGTCATTGTTGTCAACATAGATAGAGGATCGATTGATGTAATGGACAGGAGTGCAGAGGTCATTAGAGAGATCGATTGATGCAGTGGACAAGAGTTCAGAGGTCATACAGAGCATGTACAATGATTTTCCAAGAAGACCAAAGTGGCCCATATGCAAAAGCTCAAAGAAAAATACAAGTAAGAAAAGTGTTGCGATATCGCGACATGTTGAGTAAGCATGAGAAACTATCGCGATATCATGACATGTTGAGAAGAAAGAAGGTAGAAAGAAAAACTATCGCGATATCGTGACATGTTTGGTCGAAAAGAAAAACTGTCACGATATCGCGACATGTTGAGCAAGAAGGAAAAACTGTCATGATTTCGGGACATGTTCGAAGAGAGAGAAAGTGCAAGGAAAACTGTTGCGATATCACGACATGTTGGAAGAGAGAGAAAGCACAAGAAAAACTATTGTGATTTTGTGACATGTTGGAAGCAAAGAAGGCAAGTAGAAAAATTGTTGTGATTTTGTGACATGTTCGAAGGAGAAGGCACATGCAAGAAAACTGTCGCAATTTCGTGACATGTTCGGAGAGAAGGTGCAAGCAAAGAAAATTGTCACGATTTCATGACATGTTTGGAGAAAAGGTGCAAGCAAATAAAACTGTCATGATTTTGTGACATGTTCGGAGAAAAGGTGCAAGCAAAGAAAATTGTCACGATTTCGTGACATGTTCGGGGAGAAGGAGATCGCAAAGAAAAGTGTCACGATTTCACGACAATTTGTAAGAGAGACAGTACGGACAAAAATGTGTCGCGATTTCGCGACAGGTTCAAGAGAAAGAGCTCGCAAAGAAAAGTGTCATGATTTCACAACAATTTGCAAGAGAGACAGTACGGACGAAAATGTGTCACGATTTCACAATAGGTTCGAGAGAAAGAGCTCGCAAAGAAAAGTGTCATGATTTTGCAACAATTTGCAAGAGGGATTGTACGGATGGAAAAGTGTCACGATTTCACGACAGGTTCGAGAGAAAGAGCTCACAGAGAAAAAGTGTCATGATATCACGACATATCAGGTTTTCATGACCCGAAGGGTAGAAAAGCACCAAGGAGAAAAAGTGTCACGATATCGCAACATGTCTGGTTTTCGTGACCCAAAGAGGAGAGATAGAGTAAGGCAACGAAAATGTCACGATTTTGTGACATGTTTCATTTTTGCAGGTGAAAGGCAGAGAAAGGCATAAGGCAGCAAAAGTGTCATGATTTCGTGACATGTCATGTTTTCATGGTCAACAGCCAAGAAAAAGTCAAAGGGGCAGAAATGTCATGATATCGCGACATATTGTTTTTGCATGATGAAAAGCAAAAATGAAGAACCCAGCCGAAGTTAAGTTAACTGGAGTAGAACGATAGTTACAGGGGCAGTTACAGAAAGAAAACATGCAGCTAAAATAAGAACAGTAAACTGAAGTCCATTCGACTATTACAGAGGCAGTTACAGAATAAATTCATGCAGCTAAAATAAGAACAGAGAACTAAAGTCAGAACGGTAGTTACAGGGCCCGTTACGGAGTAAATTCATCGAGCGGTGGCCATACTGAGAGTCCCAAATAAAGAGACAAACCTATTAATAGGTTGCGTGTAAGAATATTGTGTCAGAAAGGAGTTACTTACAGGAGTAGCTATGAATAGGCTGCATGCTGGATAATGGAAGATATAGAAGACTTAGGGTTTCAAAATGAAAATATTTTTTTAAAATGGCAGTTGCATGTGGAAGAAAAAGGGCCGCTCATAACTGAATAGTGTGCCGCCATAAAGAGGGAAAGTGCCACTGATAAAATAATATATGTGCTGAGAAAAGGTTGTTGAAGAGAGCCGCAAGAATGTGTATGTTTCATATATGGTAAGTTAATAATTAGGGTTAGGGTTGAGCTCTGAACTGAGTAAGAGAGCATATAAGAATGTCAAAGCATTGACATGAGCAGAGAAGGCTGTTAGAGAGTCGTAAATGAGCAGATAAGGTTGTCAGAGCCGTAAGAGAGTAGAGAAGGTTGTCAGAGCATAGAGAAGGCTATCAGAGAGCAGAGAAGACTATCAAAGCGCAGTAAGCAGAGTGGTAAGAGTGATCCGTTAGGTTGAGCTTTATGCAGGTAGAGAAAAAGGTTTGTAGCTAAAGAGAAAAATAGTGTGGAGATAGAGCACTGTTGAGAGAAGAGCGATGAAGAAAGAGCGCAGCTGGTAGAGCGCAACTGAGAGAGTGCGGCAGCAAGTGCATAGAAGGAATTTATGTTTCCTGAATTGAAAGAGAGGTTGGATGAGCAGTAGACCAATGAGGGTCTTGTAAAAGTGAAGGCATATTTATGTCAATCTAAGATTCAAAATAGAAATCCAAGTTGGTGCTTGGAATCAGGGGTTGGTGCTCCTTCCAGTTGGTGCTGGTAAATCAAGGGTTGGTGATCCTTTCTGTTGGTGTAGATAAATTAGGGGTTGGTGCTCCTTCCAGTGGGTGCTGGTAAATTGATTGTAAAGTTGGTGCTTTGTAAAGGCTAGATCTGGATGGGAGTCCAAGCAGTCTATTTTTGAGGAGTAGCCAAAACTGGTGAACCTCGTTACATCTTGTGTTATGTGATGCTATCTTGTGATACTTGTTGTTTCTGGTTTTAAGCTTTCATTTTCAGATTTAAGAGTTGTAGATTTGAAATTAAATAGCTACACTGATTCACCCCCCCTCTCAGTGCCATTGTAAGACTAACAGGACAGGTTCTCAATCTGAGAGATTGATAGGTACCAGCCCTATATAGCCTCGTAGAGAAGGAGCTAATGGGAAGATTACTCTTGGGGTGAATACACCATTTATATGCCATGATTTGGATTGTATCATTTTTTGAGTGTAAGGTCTAAGGACCTACACTATTGTAGCCTACGGGTATTTTTGTACCTCTTGTACTTTGATATTCACACACACACACACACACACATATATATATATATATATATATATATATATATATATATATATGATACTCCTTTATTTCTTATTATGTGTATTATGTTCTTGTTTTATTGTTGATATACACAAAATAGTCAGTGGCCATATAAATATCATTGTTGATATCAATCCGATATCTATCCTATTTCATGAACACCCCTTAATAAACAGAATCTCATAAGAAAAAATGTGATTGATTTTGTGATGATTTATTTCTATAAAGAATTTTTTAGGTTTTCCATGAGACTCAAAAACCCTATTTGATTAATAAAAATTTGTATAATTACTATATAAGACTCCTAAAAGATAAAATCTTTTGTTATAAATACCAAGATATTCATTATCTTTGTATGTACAAATGAATATATTAAATGATACATAAGACTACCTCATTGCCAAGAAATATTTATTCAGCCTATCATTGTAATGAGGATCACCGAATGTTCATCTTGATCCTAATTTTGGATGCAGTTGGATTAGACTACTGGGTAATACAAGCCACCTAAAGGTAGATCACTTGTAAATTGATTAGAAATACCCCATTGCCAAGTAGAATTAATGCAACCCATTTCTATAATGGGGATCACTCAATTGCTTTGAAATACTCACCATTCCAGGGATTCAAGCTTTTCACCCCCATCTATTATTTTGATTTATTGGGATACTTTCTCATGCTTAGTTATGAAAATTATTGTTTATTTATTTATTTATTTTGAGCAGGGGATTTTTATTTTGCTTTAATTTAGAGAATTTTCTTATTTTGTGAAAGCAAGAGATTTCTTTGGGTAGGGGGGGCTTGTCCTTTTGTCAATGATCAACATTCTAGACCATGTGCATAACAAAATGAGCAAGTATAAACCTTTTGCTTAAGGTGACTAGGACCACTTTGTAGAGTTCATCCTTCCTTGTTAAAAATAGGATTTTTAATGTTTAAACATGAGGGGATTCTGATATATGCTAGGTGCGATCAAAACTAGGCCTCATCTTCAAAAGCAAAGATAGATTTCTACAAAATCTGATAATATCACTAGGTATGGTTGAATGACCAAAAAACCCTAGTATAAACCTTATAGCAATTGGAAGGGTTGATGTATGATGATTATTATGAATAGATGTATGATTTAGATACAAGTGTGGTGTCATTTGTAATATTGTAACACATCCTATCCTAGTGCAAGTGCAAGTGCATACAAGGATGATGTATGATGATGATTATGAATAGATGTATGATTTAGATACAAGTGTGGTGTCATTTGTAATATTGTAACACATCCTATCCTAGTGCAAGTGCAATGGAGGAAAATGTCTAACATAATGCAATTAAGTGAATGCATATGTAAAATAAAAATGCATAATATAAATGTTTTTGTATTTTTTATGTTTTGCAATAGTGTTGAATTTTATTATTTTTTTATTTGTTTGGATTTTGATTTTTTTAAATTGTTTTTCTTATTTTTTATTTTTCAATTATTTTTTAGTTTTGTTGCTTTATGTGTGGAATGCCTTTAGGTGAATAATGTTGAGAGTTTCAGGCTCTTCAACATCTTCTAGCAATGTTAGGTGATAATTTCTTGGTCTTATATTTTTTAAGATAATAAATGGACCTAACCAGTTGGCTATAAATTTGTCTCGTAGATGCGGTGGTAGGCTTGAGTTCTGTTGGTTATTTTTTAGCACAAGATCCCCAACTTTAAAGTCTTTCATGTGGAATTTATTATTTTAAGATTATTTCATGTGATTTTGGTAATCATGGATATGCTCAAGTGAATTCATGTGGCGTTCATCAAGAAGCATTAATTGATTTAGGTGAGCTTGTCGTGTAGTGTCATCAACGATGAACTCTTTTAATGTAATGCACAAGGTTGGAATTTCCAATTCCAAGGGTATAATGGCCTCAACACCATATACTAGTAAGAATAGTGTTGCCCTAGTGGGCATCTGTATACTAGTCCAATAAGCCCATAGTGCAAGAGGCAGTTGAATATGCCAATATTTATGGTTCTCTTGAATAGTCTTCTTTAAGATTGCTACCACTATTTTATTCAAGGCCTCAACTTGCCAATTTGCTTACGGATAATATGGAGTTGCAAAATTGTGTTGAATATTATACTTGGATGTTAAAGCCCTTACAAAAAAAAATTTGAATGAAGTTCCATTATCCGATATTATTTTGGATGGTATCCCAAAATAACATATTATATTATGGAGTATGAACTCCATAATACGTTCTATTATCATTGTATTTAAAGGGATTACCTCCACCCATTTGGTTAAATACTTAGTGGCCATTATAATGAACATGTATCGACCTGATGATGGGGGAGAGATCTTACCAATTAAATAGAAACCCCACTGGGCAAATGGCCAAGCCACTTGAATGGACTATAAGGCCTATGATGGCAGGTGCATAATATTAGCATGATACTGGAATTTAATGTATTTCTTGACATACACTATGCAATCCTTCTCCATAGTAAACCAATAATAACCCATTCAAAAGATGCACTTGACAATGACTATGCTACTAAAATGGTCATCGTATGTACCATCATGAGCTTATGAAATCACCCAAGCTAATTCTTGGGGCTCAAGGCAATGAAGTATAATTCCATCATATCCACGATGATACAAGATGTCTCCTACAAGACATTTTAAATGCTATTTTTATGGCATGCAATAATCCTTGCAAGATTATACTAAATTTAAGGAAATCATGTAATTGTGATAACCAATATTGATAAGCATCAACTTCAATTTACTGGATGACGTGTTCCTACTATAATTCAACTTGCATGAATGTGTATTGGGAAATAACCTTATAGAGAATAGTAGTACCATTTCTTGTAGGGCCCTACAAGATCAAAGACCCCTAGGAGGCCTTCTTCAGAAATTAGTTGGCTTTATAGAATCAATCATGGTTTGATTCTATATGAATCACGTGGACTGCTCATGATTTTATTGAGCCTCATATCATATCATGGCTTGTGATAGTATTTTACCTAGATGGTAGTGAATTCAACAGATAGATTTTGAGGGATTAAGGATTCAAAATATGCCATAGTGTCTAAAAATTTGTTGGATATTCGAGGGATTACCTCTATGTTGTACCACTCCAATTTGGGCTAAGTAAGTGTCCATAAGATCCTTGTATACTTTCAATATGCAACACCTACACTGATAGATCTCCTTAACTTGATTTACTATGATAAGGGAGTCACCAAATATATTCAGCTTTCTAATCTTCATGGTGAGCATTGTTTGGAGACCCAATATTAGGGCCTCGTATTCAACTTTTTTATTGGTGCAAAGGAAGTTGAGTTTAAATGACAAGGGCATTGGATCACCTTGTGGTATGAAAACTACAATCCCTATTCCACTCCCTTGCTCACACTTGGAACTATTTAAGAACAAAGATATATCAACTTTATTATCCAATTCTTTATGTTTGGGTGACTCTAACAATGCAAATATTGCATCATTGGGAAGCTCTATGATAAGAGGCATATAATCCTAAAGAGAAGCCTCTACCAGTTGATCAGCTATGACTTATCCCTTGATTGAATTTTTATTGATGAATTCTAGGTTGAATTATATCAATAGCATGATCCACTTTGTGGTACATGTGTTATGATATGTCTTACCCATCATGTACTGCAAAGGATTCTATTTTGATATAACAGATATCGTATAAATCAGCATGTAGCGATGCAACTTCTTATATGTAAAGACCACTTCTAAGCATAAATATTCTACATATGCATATCATAGCTCATAACTAACCAAGGTTCTACTGATGTAGTATATTGTCTACTCTTTGTCTTGCACATTCTTCTAGGCTAGCATGGTTCCCAGTGCAAATTTTTTGGTGGATATATACAGTAAAAATGGCATATCTGGTCTAGGTGGAGCTAATATTGGTAGTGATTCAAGCTATTATTTTATCTCAATAAAGGCTTTCTGGAAATCTTCATCCCAATTAAATTGGAGCCCCTTGTGTAGCAATCGATTCATGGGTTGACATTTATTTGATAGTTGTGTGATGAAGCACTTTATGGATGCGATATTTTCTTGTAGGCTTCCTAATTCCTTGAAGTTTATGGGGTGACACATTTCTAATATAGCCTTGACCTTCATTGGGTCTACTTCGATCCCTAATTTAGAAATGATGAATCCTAAGATTTTACTTGAAGTTATTCCAAAGACGCATTTCTTGTAATTCAACTTGACATTGTTCTCAATTAGACGATCGAAGATTTTCCTTAGGACCTCGACTTGCTCTTCATGCAACAATGACTTGGCTAGTAAGTCATCAACATAATATTTTAATATTTTATGCATGTAGTCATGAAAAATATATATTATAGCTTGTTGGTATGTGGCACAAGCATTTTTTAGGGTGAATGGCATAACTTCATAGAAAAAAAAATTCCCATGGAGCGGTGAAAGTGGTTTTGTGTTGATGTTCATGTTTAATCTAAATTAATTTGTAACCAAAAAGACCATCCATGAGAGAAAGCATTTTGTGACCTACAATTGTGATGAGAGAATTTTGGCATATATTTTTGTAACAGAATTTTTCATTCTTATGTTTAATTAATTATTATAATATGTTTTATGTAATTTATTGTTGTATATTTCTATAGTTTATAAATAAAAAGATTAATGGAGTTAATCTCATAATTGTATTTATTTTATGTAAAATACATCTAAGTTTTGAGTAAATATGTAGGTAAGGTGTTGAATAATATTCCACAAATGAATGATGTAGCAAACACAAGCTTTGGAATACACCTTGGACATGAGGAGATAGATGTAATAATAAAGGATACAGGAAGCTTAAGGTACGGTAATAGCACAGTAGCATATAACTATTACAAAAGAGGGTAACTGAAGCATGTTACAAAAGATAGTTACTGAAGTATGTTACATAAGGTAGCTACTAAAGTATGTTACTGAAGGATTTTTACTAGCAGTGATCGAAGTATTTTTACCAGAAGTGACCAAAGTATTTTTACCAGCAATTACCAAAGGATTTTTATCAGTAGTTATCAAAGTATGACTAAGTCTGTTGACTGATGTTGCATGCCACATCATTTTCACATGATAGCTAAATATTTACACTCATCATAATATTTGATTTATAATATATTCTTCACATGTAATATTGTGATTAATAAATTCGTTATTACTTTATTTAATAAAGTTGTGTAATCCAACTATTGTAAGATTTATTAGATTTAGACGTAGGATATTTACACCTTTTTCTAGAATAAAGGGCATATGGTTATATTGTATATCTTGCAAAATTTCAAAGTTATTATTTCTTTGTTAAGTTAGTTTACGTATTGCCACTTGGACCATTTAGGATGCTTACCAAGTCCAAGCAAGAATAGGAATTGTATTAGTTTATATTATTTTGGTTAGTACATAGTTGTCACATCATAAGTCCACAAAACTCCACATGGCAAAATGCATGGAATAATTTATTCAGAATTGTACAAGTCATCATATATATTACATAGGGAGACCTTTGAAAAGGTCTAATTTCAAAAATTCTAATGAAGAAATAGCTAATGTCAAATGTTCTAATGTCAAAAAATTTTGAAGAACTGCGCCAGCATGTATGGTTGAATTTCCAACAATAAAAGTAGCACTCTATTCTTCGCATATGGTAACTGTGTCATTTATGTTTACTTCTTTAATTTCTTTTATGTAAGTTGTAATTGTATTTCCCTGCATTCATAGAATAGCACAATGTTAGTAGTAATTATGCATCTTAGTTACTGAGATAAAGTAAACTAGGGGAGAAAGACTTACACTGCCTTCTAGGAGGTAGGGCCCACTCCTATAGCCAGTCCCTAATCTCTCACCCCTATAATAGGTTATAAATAGTTAATTAACCTCAGAATATAAACTAAAGTAAATTGCATTTTCATATAATATGAAGTCATAATAGATAAATAAAATTAATTGCACTAGGATCCTCACAAATAGGTTATTTCACCAATAGATAAACTCATGAGTAGGTAATTACTTTTAGTTATTTTTAGTAATAGATAAACTCATTTAATTAATAAATAATTACCATGTTTACTGCATAAACCAAAAATTGCATTCTAATATCATACTTGCACAATTTAAGTTCTATTCATTTTATTTTCTGAAAACACCTAAAACTAAAAAGAAGTTTGAGCTAAGCTTACTATTGATCATCACGATACAATCTATACTAGATTCATACTCTTTAAATCTAACCTTGATATACCCTCATATTGATAAATTAAATGTAAGTTACAGTTGATCAATTTTGGCATTGTTTTCGGGGAGAGTAGCGTCGTAGTGGTTATTCAGAAAAGTTGTTTGGCAGTGCAATTAGGTGAGGCTTACTTATATACTGGAAAGGGTACGTATGAGCTCTTATCATGCATATGAGTCAAAGTGGCACGCGATGGTCCCAACAAGTCCTTTTGTATGATACTGCTAGGTTCATTTTTCTTGGGGAATCAGTTTTACTATTTTTTTAAATTAGAATTTTATTTCTTGTAAATTTCAATTTTTGCAAATTTTATTTCCTACAAATTTCCTACTTTGGATAATTATTATTGCTTAGTTGGCTTAGGACCTGTAAGAAAAATAGCAAGTAAGTATACTCTAAAAAAGACCTTAACTTGGTTTAGGACCTTATCATACATAGGAAGTAGGTACGATTGAGTGACACAACTGTGGTGAAACCCTCCTAATAATCAAAGAAGTAGTAATAGTTTACCTTTTATTTAAGAAAATTTTATTTTCTACAAATTTTCTAGCTTTGGGTGATTATTATTGTTCAGTTTGACTTAGGCCCTAAGAGAAAAGCAAGAAGTAGGTACACATTGAAATAGACCTAAACATTGGTTTAGGACCCTATCAGAAGCAGAAAGTAGGTACGGTTTAATAACACAACTATGGTAAAATCCTCCTAAACACTCAAATAAAAAATAATAGTTAGCCTTTTACTTTCAGTGAATTTTACTTTTCTTGCAATATTTCATTTGTTCCTAATATGCCAAAGTTGGTTGTATAAATATTTGTAGGAATGCGAGTCGCATCTAATTTTAGCAAAATATTAGGATTGGTGAGAAATTTTATTTCAATTGTTCCCTAATGTAATTAAGGATAGTTATAACCTCAATTGTTGTGATTTATATCTAAACTTGATTACAGTGGGATTAAAAAAAAATCAAAATCAAAACCCAAACAAAACCAAACTAGAGAGAGAAAAAGAAAATAAAAATAAGTTGCTAGATAGTGGAAAATAGTCTAAATTAGTTTGCACTTATAGACCTTAGAGAACTATTAATAAAACAAGAAGTTAACCTTATTTTTGAGCAAGGAAATAGATCATATAGTAAGGAATGGGAGTGTTTGTATGAACACATTGACATTATCAAAGAAAAAATTAGACGAATTGAAGGAAATCAAAAGAATAAACATAGAAAAAACTCTAGGGACAGACTACCATTCATATTACCTGGATCTTAAAAGGAACTATGAATGATGGCTTTGGGATAGAATAGGAATAGTAAATCCAATAATTTACGCTTAGAATCAATATTTTTAAGACTTCCTCCTCATTCACAGGTTCCTTGGAGACCTAGAAAAGAAATAAGTAGCCCTAGAATATAACAAGAAATATCAGAGGATACCTAGAGCTGCTTTAGGGAGTTGTATCAAGATTTATGTTATGAGTTACAATTTGAAAATCCTGACCCCATCCCAACTCAAGATTTTCTCATTCAAATAGATCATTTTAATTTTGAAGAAGAACACTTCATGACACCCGAACAACTTGACCCAATCAATGATATTCATAGACTATTCAAGGAAGAATAGACAGTTACAAGAAAATAAAACTTAGAAAATTCATGAGCATACCTAGAGACTCTAAAGGAATATTCATAAAGATCAACAATTCAGAAGGAAATCTCCAAAGATACTTTAGTAGGCATCTTAGAATTTATAAGTTAGAATAATTTGAAACAACCTCAACCAATCAAGCTGAAATCCTAGCACAAGATCCTGAATCATACTTATTACCTGAACCAAAATTTGACAATCATATAGATCCTTCTTCTATTTTTATTGAACCCATACTTGGTCCAATTCTTGAAATATTACATTCAGTCATGGTTGACCAGCAAAATGGGTAGGGAGAAGTATAATAGAACCAAAGGGGAAATGAAAAAATATAGAATAGAGATCAAAGAAGAAATGGGTTAAGGAAGACATTTTCCTTACCAATCGTACACACAGATAGACAATAAGAAAATGTAAGTCAGTATCTATTTCTATACTACCCACATTCCATGGGAAATCACATGAATATCCATTTGCTTTTCTCTTCAAATTCAAAGTAGTGTGTCAATCTTACTTTTACACTATTGATGAACAAAATCTAAGGTTGTTTCCCTCTACTCTTAAAGATGCAGCTTTAAGATGGTTCACGGGTCTACGAGAAAATATTTGTAATCAATGTGATGAAGAACATGGATTAAAAGAACTATTACTTGAATGATATCAAGATTACTATAGAGTTAGAGACAAGAAAGCAAACTTATTCCACATGAATAAAAAAGAAGAGGAATCTTTGGAGGATTACCTTGAGAGATTTCTATTTATTGGGTCTAGAGTAAATATAGACCTTGATGAAGAAATCTTAAAAGAACTCTTTCTAAAAGGACTAAAAGGAAGATGTTCTAGAGGTTTTAAACCTCGTGGCAAAAGGATATATCCATTTTATGGAATTTGAGGAGATTGTGAACCTTTGGAGAAACTATTCAAGAAACAAACCTCTAAGGGGGAATAAGTATATATCTACAGGAGGAGTTACTAGAGTAAAAATTAGAAACATATTGGAAGGGTTAAAAATTGATTTGTTAAGTACCTTGACTACATATCTTGATTTAATGGATAAAAAGCCAAAGGGGTAAGACAATGAATAAATTTACTATCATAGATGTAGGAAAAAGCAAAATTTGAGAGAGTACCCTCTCAACATTACCAACATTTCCAATATTGTTACTTGTAAATTTGTGATAAAGGTCACAAAACTGAAAACTACAAATACATCTTTGTTGCTAAAGGTGTCATAAAGGAACCTGAAGTTGAGAAGGCAGAAGATGTTTATTTTGTAGCCCAAATATGGAACGGTCCATTCAAAAAACCTTTGAATTGGTAAAATCATAGTTATTCCAATTAGCAAAGACCCAATCAGTTGTCTAATGCACCAAACTAGGCAAATTAGAACCCGTATGCAAACAATAAAGACTAGAACATACCCCATGGACCCAATTTATGGCCAATACCTTTGGAAATCCACCATGGAATCAAGGAATGTCCAGTCAAAATAGTTGGAATGCTAATGGCCAATATAACCAAGGAGGATATGGTTGGTTCCAAAATCCATCATAACAATAGAACTTTCAAAACCAATTTAGGGGACAAGCCCCTCAAAAAACACCTCAGAATAGACTCCTTCCACTTCCAATTAATAATAATCCTCCTAAGCAACCTTCTCTTCCAACTCAACTGGATCCTAATCCTAACAACAACAAGAATATTCAACAAGCCTATGAAACTAGTGAGACATGTTCTATATTTGTAGTACCTTGTCAACAAATCCAATTGAGATCAGGAAAAGTGTTGGAAAACAATGTAACTCTCATAGAGCTTGAAAATCCCACTACATATTTATTTGAAAAGGAGGATAACAATGAAAATAAAATGGAAAATTCACCAGCAAACATTCCAATAAAACAACAAGAAATCCAAATTCCTCAATGAAAGGAAGTAGAGATACATTTTCCTCAAATGTTGGCAATACCAAAAGAACCATCCAAGACAGGCTTTAACTTCCTTTAGGAATTATAAAATATTACTATCAAGATCCCTTTGTTATGAGCTATCAAGGATATACCCATATATTCCAAGCTCATTAAAAATATATGTACAAATTCAAGGAGTAAAAATAAGAACAAAGCCCAAACAATTCAAGTCATTGGACAATTGTCTGAGATAATGATAGGAGGTAGGTTATTTCCAAAATACATAAATCCTTGAATACATATACTCACGATACATATTGGTGATATAACCTTGCAAAATATTTTTGGTTGATTTAGGATCTGCTATTAATGTCATGACTAAATAAATATTGAAATCTTTAAGAATGCATAAACTACAATTAACTTCTATTGTCCTCCAACTCTTAGATAGGTCTACTGTTAATCCAGAAGAAAAACTGGAAGATGTTATAGTCTCCATAAGTTCATGGGAATACCCTATAGACTTTATAGTCTTACAACCTAAGAAACATTAGGGGGAAATCCCTTAATTTTAGGGTTCCCATGGCTTACAACAGTGGATGCTTACGTTAGCTATAGAATTGGAAATAAGACTATATCTAATGGCAAAAATACTAAAGACCTTAGCCTATTTCTAGAATCAATAATAGAAGATGAGTTTCCAAATCAATTATGGTATGATTTTCCTCATGATTTAGATGAAATCCAAACCTTAGCATTTAATGTTCTGAGTGAATATCTTCAACAATAGGTTGAGGGACTATTACCATTGTTGTTAGGAATTCAAAGCAAGGATTGAAGTCAAGACAATGGTTTTTGATCTGAATCTACCATGGATCTTAATAAAGCAAGCACAATTCAGCTTCAACAAATGATACCATATGACTATTCCTTAAATATTCTTGAACATGAGATAATGGGGATAGATGCAAACATAGAGAAATGCAAGCAATTAGACATCATATCGGGAAAGACTTTGAACATTAATGATAGGCTCATGAGCATACAAGAATCATAATTAATAGATGTGCTTAAGGAACATCAATCAACATTTACATGGAATTACGATGATATGAAGGGGATACATCCAAATATTTGTACCCATCGTATTTTATCCAAGAAGGATGTTATCCAGTAAGACAACCACAAAGAAGATTGAATCCAACAATGAAAGATGTGGTTTAGGAAGAAATCATGAAACTCTTGAAGGTAGGATTTATATATCCAATTTTTGATAGTCAATGGGTGTCACCTCTTGTGATAGTCCCTAAAAAGAATAGTAAGTGGAGGATTTGTGTGGATATAGAGAATTAAACAAGGTAACAAAGAAATATTATTTTTCCTTGCCATTCATTGATCAAGTTCTTGATACATTGGCAAGAAATAAATATGTTTGCTTTCTAGATGGGTTTAGTGGCTATAATCAATTTCCCATAGCTGAGGAAGATTAGGAAAAGATAACCTTAAAATGTCCATTAGGCACCTATGCTTATAAAATCTTACCTTTTGGGTTATGCAATGCACCTGCAAGTTTTCAAACAACTGGTTTAGCTATCTTTGTTGATTTAATAAATGATTGTGTGGAAGTCTATATGGATGACTTCATAGTCTACGGTAATACCTTTGAAGAAACTTTTTCAAGCATGCAAAAAGTCTTGATTAGATGTCAAGAGAAAAACCACTTTTTGAGTCATACAAAGTGTTTCATTATGATGAGAGGAGCTATTGTTCTAGGGCATTACATATTAGAAGAAGGTATTAAAGTAGATCCTACAAAAATACAATTTATTCAATCCCTTCAACCTCTGAAAACATTAACAGAGGTGAGAAGTTCCCTAGGAAATGCAGGATACTACCATAGGCTCATTAAAGACTTTAGTAAAATTGCTTCTCCTAGGCTTAAGCTCTTAACTAAAGAAAGTGAATTTTATTGGACTAAAGCATGTCAAGAAGCCTTTGAAGTTATAAAATATAAATTGATTAGTACTCCAATCCTAAGAGGACCAAATTTGGAATTACCATTCCATATACATTACGATACTTCAGGCTACATAATAGGGGCAGTCTTGCAAAATAATGAGAAAAAAATACCTTATGTTATCTATTATGTAAGTAAAAATTTGCATGGATTCAAGCTCAACTAAATGTTACTAAAAAATATTTTTTAGTTGTAGTCCATGCTATCAATAAATTCAAATACTACATAACAGGGTATGAAGTATTCATTCACACTTATCACTTTACCATCAAATACTTAATGAATAAAGCACCAGTAGGGGATAGAGTGGTTAGATAGCTTATTTTGCTACAAGATTTCAATGTCCCAATTATAAATAAGGTATGGAAATATAACATCATTGCAAATCATCTATCTTGCATACAAATATTTGATGATGACGAGTTAATTCCTGATAATTTTCTAGATGAACATTTGTTTTCTCTTTCTATTTTTACTCCTTGGAATGCTGATATGGTAAACTACTTAGTAACAGGAAATATACCTCAAAATTATACATTGCATGAGTGTAGAAACTTAATACGTCAAAGCACCTCTTATATGTGGATTCATGGAATCTTGTTTAAGAAATGTCTCGACCAAGTAATTAGGAGATGTGTGCACAAAAAATGATGTGTATGATGTCATTCAGGTAGTACATGAAAAACCCTATGGAGACCATTATGCCACCCAAAGAATAGTTAATAAAATACTTCAAACTGGGTACTTTTGGCCTACTATGAATAAATATGTTCATAAATTTGTTGATAGATGTGATGCTTGTCAAAGAGCTAGTAAGCCTACACATTCCATGGAAATACCTTTGGTTCCACAAATAGTACATGAACCATTTGAAAAGTGGAGAATTGAATTTTTTTGACCAATAGATCCTCCAAGTGCTGGTAACAAACACATAATTGTATGTACAAATTGTGTTACTAACTGGTCTGGAGTTAAAGCTCTACCATGAGCTCAAGTTGAACCAATAGTTGATTTCCTTTATGAGAACATAATGCAATGCTTTGGAGCACCTAGAGAGTTAGTTTCAAATCATGAAATCCAATTTCTCTCCAATGTAATTACACAATTTTTTGGGATATATCAAATAAAACATAGAAAAACCTCACCATATCACCCTCAAGCCAATGGACAAGTAGAAGTTACTAATATAGAACATGAAAATATCATTACAAAAATTGTAACTATTAATAGGGGTGATTGGGCTGAGATATTGAAAGTTGTATGGGCATACAAAACAACTTGGAAAACTACCACAAGATTATCACCTTATGAAATGGTCTATGGAAAACAAGCTATCATTCCCATTGAATTCAAAATAGGAACTCTTTGCACAACGGTATAACTTGATATGAATTTGGATAAAGCATAGAAATGTAGATTGGAAAAGTTAAACATTCTAGATGAAATGAGATTGGAGGCATTACATAGAACTAAAATAACCCAACAACAACGAAGTAAATGGTATGATAAACATATTGTACCATGCACATTTCAATCAGGATATTGGGCCTTGTTTTTTTATTCTCATTACCATTATTTTCAAGGTAAATTGAGGACAAGGTGGCTAGGACCCTATGAAATTGAAGAGATATTTGGAAATGGTACAATCAAGCTTAATTTTATCGATGATTCAATAAGGAAAAACTATTAAATGAGCATAGGCTTAAACTTTATAAGAAACCATTATCTAAGGAGGAATTCATACACCACCTTAAGAAGCAAGCCGAATTGCAATGCATTTTTCAACTGCAAATAGCCACTAGTAAATAATTTCTCTCAACTTAAAAAAAAAATTATGCTTCTTTTATTTCATAATGAAGTTTCTATATTTGAAATATTTCTATTTTATTCTCATTCATCTTCAGTATCAATGCTTCAATAATAACCCAAGAAGATATTTTTTCTAAAAAGTTTGTAGAAAATTGACTACCACATGTTTCATAATACCTTGTTTGCTAGATGATATCTAGATGTTTTTTAGTTACTCAAATAGTTCTAGTATTTTGAACAATTTTTTATTGAAAGGTAAGCAAAATTTTGATATTATAATTTATTCCTAGTCAATCAAGTTTTTCTTGGACTATACGCACATTTGAACATATAAAAATATTGTGAAGTATTGGAAAAGACTAACTCATGTGTTACTATTGCCATAAGTGAATAGTTTCATTGCTTATCAATTAATGCGCATGGCCTAGAGTACTAATGATTTGGAAAAAGGACAAGCTCACCCTTCACTCTTGAAAAAAAAAAGAAAATGAGAAGAATAATAAGTATAGGATCAAATTCCCATTAGAACTTTTATAGAGTGGTTGGGAACCCTATTCCTCAAAGTTATTACTCCTTAAAATAAAAAAATCCTTTGCTCCTCACCTAATCAAGCAAGTATCCTAAAATCATATTATTGCTTCCCCTAAAAATAAGCAAGAATCCCAAAAGCAATCAAAATTCCTTGCTCCTTACAAAATGAGCAAGTATCTTAAAAAAAATAAGATAAAAAGAGTTTGAATACCTGGAATTCTTAGTATCTTGAACACCATGGGGTGCTCTCCATTAAAGTATCCTTATGTAAATAGCACTAAGTTTGGACAAGACCTATGGATGCTTACAGATAAGCTAGCTTTTTGGCATAGGTAACCTTTTTTGTTACTCAATACTTACTCATAATGGGAAATGAATATTCACTACACACATAGATGGTCTTAACGAAGCTTGAAAACACTAGGATGACTTTAACACCATATTTATTTGTAAAGTGAGTAAATGAAGTTTTTTAAAATTCACTAAATTGTTTGAATTCTTTGAAAAATAACTCTAGAATATCATAAGCAAGCAAAGGTCAGAAGCAAATTTTCATGAAAATATTTTCGTGCATTTTTCCCTACAAAAACATGGCTTGTATCTATCAAACTTTATATCTTTTAGCAAAAGCCATCCTAATATCATAATATCTACTCCATATTTTCTAAATGATTGAAAATATCCTAAATATTTGATAGACATCTATTTGTATATGCATTTATGACTGATATCAAGTTTTATATTTATTCTCTTTCTCACTTTGATACTCCTTAATGAAATTCAGGAAGCACAATCACCAAAAATTATAATAATCTCCCATGAATAAAACTCCTTTTATATTATCCATAAATATAAATAAAACACCCTTCATCTTATTTTGGCTATATAGTAAAAATTATTGTTTGGGGGGAAAGGTAAAACATAGGTATATGGAGTTCATAATACAGTTTGGGAGAGAAACAGGTAAAGTATTTTCTCAACTTTAACTATAGTTCCATAAGTATCTTTCGTAGAAGCCTTCTGTAGGTAACCTCTATAGATGTCTTCTATAGGTATATTCTATAGATGTTATCTATAGATATTTTCCATAGATGTAATCCATAGATTTCTTTCGTAGATGTCTTCTATAGAAGCTTTCTGTAAACGAATTTCATAAACAATTTTTGTAGGTATCATCAGTAACAATCTTCTATAAAAAATTTATGTAGGTATCATCAGTAACAATCTTTTGTAAGCACCATCTGTAGATGTCATCCGTAAACATATATCACAAAATATTCTAAGTGTAAAAATTTAAAATTGGCTAGGCAAGTGAGACACGTGGCAATTCAAGGAACGCCAAGACAAGTAATAAGGATGTGTCAACAAATATTTTAAGGGAAAATTGGTGGTAATATTTTAAATCAATTGAGGGAGATAAAACAATAAAATAAAGAAAAATGAGCCCTCTTATGACATGTCCACTTAACATAGAGCCACGTGCTGTCTCTTATGATGTGTCCATGCAAACAAGTGCCACATGTCGATTAGAATTTAAAATCCTTAGTGAAAATGTAGTCATTCTGAGGGTCAAAAGTAAGAAGGATGATGTTTTATTGGATCACGTGCATAAACAAGGATTTGGACCAATCCACTTGGTCACATCAACAATAAATTGCCACATAAGATGAAATATGGCATAAGGAAATGATTAAAATAATATTTTTTATTCTATCCAATGGGTGACTAAAAATTATAAAATGTGGCAGGTAAAATCCACCTTGCCATGCAAGGTGGTGGGTAGGATTGGCGCCAAGTGAAAATCGACCATCCGAGGACCCATATCATGGTAACACAGGTGGATTCCCCTCGCCAATCACAAGAGATGATGTAGATGAACAATACCAGCCCTTGATTAAAATTTAAATGAAGGGTCACGATGCAAGAAAAAAAAATGTGATGGGTCTAGAAGTTTTGCGAGGACACGAGCGTTGATGCGTGGCCTTCATCGATAATTAATGTATCAGGACATGAATCTAAGTCATAGGCCATCAATTAAATCCAAATCGATGAACGATGAGTTTCAAACCTGAAAAAGATTTTTTATTGTCATTGATTTTAGGACAAATGGTCCCCATAATCGATAGAAGTTAGATTAGTCTCCATCATTGGATAGGGTTAATCGATGATGTATGACCTTTGCATGCAGCCATGCAAAGTAAAACTATCACCTCATCCATAGAAAGCCGCTCGAAATCATCGATGACCCTCTATAACTGGACCCTAAGTGAAATTCCCTAGTTTTTTTGGAAAAAAATTGTTGAATTCTTTGATTAAATGATGACGAGCTTTAGAATTTTAGATAATTGCATGGGAAAAGGATAATTTCCTTGATGATGTAGGAAGGGTGGCAAATTAATATCAAAAGCGATAGGTAAAACACTATTTACTGTTACTACTATCACAAAATCATTTTTATTTTTTTGCTACATATAAAGTAAGGGATAGTAAAATAAAAATGTAGAGGGTGTGCAGAAGATTAGGATGGATTAAAAATGGTTTTGTCAATAATTTTTATGGGTTTACCATTAAACAGTTTTATGAAAAAAATTCAATTTTGTTTTACATTTTTGAAAAAATAAAATAATTTGCAGAATTGTAAAACACATTTTCTTTTGTTATTGAAATATTGCAAGGCTTTCAGTTTATAAAATATTGCAAACTTCTAAAAAAATTCTTTTCCTATCCCTTTCTACTCTAAAAATTCTAAACTCCACTATGCCTCACTCTATGTTTCAGAAACGTAGTGAACCATCCTCGGTTGAAACCCAAAATCCTAGTGATTCTGTAACCGAGTTATTCCAAAAATCCAGATGGTGGGAGGCTCTCACAAAATTTAGAGGGCATGACCAGGGAGTGGTTGAACATTTTATCTTGAATTGTGACCCTGATAGAATAACCACCCGAGTTGGAGGAATTCAATTTAACCTTAACCCTAGCTTAATTTCTAAGGTCCTGGGTCTACCAAAAGTAGGGTTACCATACTACAAAACCCCCTTCAAAAGTGTCACTCAGCTAGGAGCTAAATTTTATGAGAAATGTTCTATTATTATAGATAATGAGGGTTAGATTAAGGGTATGTCTACTTCTTCACTCCCCCTCTTATGGCAAGAGGTAGTCATCCTGATAATTAATTTATTTACCCTAGAAGGACGTATGTCCACCTATACAACCTACCATCTTCGTATATTAATGAATTTGAAATTTTTTGAAAATAGTGAATGTGTTATCAATTTACCTTACTTCTTGTTTCAATCATTAAATTCTACAGTTTATGAGTTAAGCCTAAAAATTCCCAAGGGAAACCCAAATTGCACCTGCTTGTGCATCATGGCCAAACTAAGCTAATAGTTTTAAAGAAATCTCATGAAGTTAAAGTTGTTTAAAATCAGATAGTGGATGAATCTAACCTGTCGAAGTACTTTGAATCCACTGAGAATGAGTTTGAAGAAGATAATTCGACTAAAAAAGAACATGAGTCTAATAGTCAAGAGGAAGAACCTGAAATTCCAAAACGTAAATGCCAACCTGCTAAAAACATTAAACCAAACCAATCAAAAATTAGGTGTCAAAATATTATTATCAAAACTCATGAGAAAAGGGATACACCAAGGCATGAGTCTCATTTACCTATAGTTGAGTCGACTGTCAAAATCTTGTCCCACATTTGAACATAAATATTGTCTTGTAGATAAAAATTTACAAGTTGCAAGAGGATTTCACAAAGCCTTCTAAAATGATTCAGTGAGCCCTTGCCCTTCAGATAGAAATGATCAAGAAGATTCCAATGGATAGAGTGATGAAACCCATAGACTCTGTTAACCGATTGCCACCTGTAGATGCTTCTCTGAATAAAAGTTCCATTTTCATTAAAAAGCCTAAGAAATCTGTGAATTTTAGTAAGGCAGTATATACAAATAAACCCTTTAACTTTTCTAAGTTGCTCGACAAAGAGAGTCCCCATAAGATTGTTAGTTTGACATAGCAAAATCAACCTAAGAAATTGGTTTCTCCCACCAAGATAGGAACCGCACTAGGGAATCTTATCTTAAACATCGGGATGCCTCCAAAAATTAATGTAGTAATAAATAATATTGTTGCATCGGTTGAGGAACTCCCACCTTATCAAACATAGGTTGTAGAGTAGAAGGAGGATTCTCAGGAAGTTGTGCACATTAAGATAGTCATGGTTGAAACACCAATTGATGAACAGAGGGTCAAGGAGTAAGTAAAGCGGGTGAAGCAAGAACGCAGGTTACCATAGCTGAGACCACCATCATCACGAATATCTACCCGACGAGCACAAGTTAGATGAACTGCAAGAAAAAAATTATTAAATTATTTTATTCAAACTTTTATATTGATATATTACTACTATTATCTGTAGAATGTTTATTGTTTTCTCTGTAATTATTTTACTAATGTACGTAAATATTTTGATATTGATGATGTTGTATATAAATATTTCATGTTTTCAAAATAGCATGTACAGATAATATTTGATGTTTTTATATGAAATTGTAGAAAATAATTTGGAGAATATATATTTTTGTTAAAGAACCATTCTGATAACATGCTTTTACAAGAACTGTTCTCTAAAAAAAAATCAGTATAAACGATACATCATTTTTATGATTTTTGTGATAAAGAATTCCAAAATTATTGTTTTTTGATAAGTTTTGTATAATTGTATTATTATCTGGAATGTTTTATCCTCAGTTGCATATATTTGATTAGAATTGTGTAACATGTTGGCTTGTGTTTTATGTATCTTTGGAAACGTTCATTTTACGTAATTCTGGAAATCTTCATTTCTCAGAACTAATGATTCTTTTCTGGAAATTATGTCCAATATCTATTTGTTCATTCTTAAATAGTTATGATGTCATGTTTTGTGAATTGTAAATGATTTTCTGAAAAGACAATATGGAAAGACAGTATGAATTTTGATAAAATTTAATCTTTCATTTATTTGCAAAAATTTGGATGGTGACATTTGATATATGTATAAAAATCATCATATTTTGTTTGTCTTATTTCTCCATATGTATGAGGACATGTATAGATTTTAGTTTAGAAGAAAATGATGAGAGGATATTTGGCATATATTTCTGTAATGAAATGTTTCATTCTTATGTTTAATTGATGATTATATTATGTTTTATGTAAGTTATTGTTGTATTTTTCTATAATTTGTCAATAAAAGGATGAATGCAGTTAATCTGATAAATGTGTTTATTTTATGTAAAATATGTCCGAGTTATGAGTAATTATGCATGCAAGGTGTTGAATAATATTCCATAGATGAATGATGCAACAAGCACAAGCTTTGGGATACACCTTGGATGTGAGGAGATGGACATAATAATAAAGGATGCATGAAGCTTAAGGTACGGTAACAAAACAATAGCAGATAACTGTTATAGAAGAGGGTAGTTGAAGCATGTTACAAAAGATAGTTACCAAAGTATGTTATAGAAGGTAGCTACTAAAGTATGTGATTGAAGTATTTTTACCAGCAGTGATCGAAGTATTTTTACTAGTAGTGATCGAAGGATTTTTACCAGTAGTTACTGAAGGATTTTTACCAATAGTTATCGAAGGATGACTAAGTCCGTTGACTGGCATTGCATGCCACATCATTTTTATATGGCAGCTAAATATTTCTAGTCAGCATAATATTTGATTTATCACATATTCTTCATATGGAATATTGTGATTAATAAAGTCATTACTACTTTATTCAATAAAGTTGTGTAATCCAACTATTGTTAGGTTTATTAGATTTATGCGTAAGATTATTGTACATTTTCTTGGAATAAAGGACATATGGTTATATTTTATATCTTGAAAAATGTCAAAGTTAGTGTTTCTTTGTTAAGTTAGTTTACGTATTACCACTTGGACCATTTAGGATGCTTACCAAGTCCAAGCAAGAATAGGAATTGTATTATAGTTGTTGCTTCATAAGTCTACAAATCTCCACATGGAAAAATATGTGGAAGAGTTTATTCAAAATTGTACAAGTCATCATATATATTACAAAGGGATACCTTTGAAAATGTCTAATGTCAAAAAGTCTAATGAAGAAATAGCTAATGTCCAATGTTCTAATGTTGAAATTTTATGAAGAACTACGCCAGCATGTACGGTTGAATTTCCAGCAATAAAAGTAGCACTCTATTCTTCACATATGGTAGTGTCATTTATGTTTACTACTTTAATTTCTTTTATGTAAGTTGTAATTGTATTTCCCTGCATTCATAGAATAGCACAATGCTAGTAGTAATTATACCTCTTGTTTACCGAGATAAAGTAAACTAGGGGAGAAAGACTTACACTGTATTCTAGGAGGTATGTCCTAATCCTACAACCAGTCCCTAAGCTCTCACACCTACAATAGGTTAGAAATATTTAATTAACCTTAGAATATAAAATAAAGTAAATTGCATTTTCATATAATATAAAGTTAGAATAGATAAATAAAATTAACTACACGAGGATCCTCACCAGTAGGTTAGCTCACCAATAGTAGGTTAGCTCATCAATAGACCAAAAAATTAGTAGGTAATTACTATTAGTTATTTTTAGAAATAGATAAACTCATTTCATTAATAAGTAATTACCATATTTACTGCATAAATCAAAAATTGCATTTTAATCTCATACTTGCACAATTTAATTTATGTTCATTTAAATTTTTGTAAACACCTAAAACTAAAAATAAGTTTGAGCTAAGATTAGTATTGATCATCATAGTACAATCTATATTGGGTTTCTACTCTTTAAATATAACCTTTATTTACCCTCAGATTGATAAATTAAATGTAAGCTATTACAGCCAATTAAGTTGCATCTATCTCGTCGAACTGAATGCTTGTCCCTTTCCTGGTGCTTTCAGCGATGTAAAAGGTTTAAAATGATTATGGCATAGTGGTTATAGGGGTGGAATGCGTGAAGATATGTGTGGCATCTTTCATGGCGGACAGCATGAGAATACTATGGTGGCCATAAAAGTTGGATAGCCTACCCGGATTCATGGTGGCTACCGATTCCACCATGTTAAAAAAAAAAATTGCATCTATAAGGGCATCAATATTAGGCAATAGAAATGAATCCTTGGGAGTTGCCTTATTGAGGTCCCTAAAATCCATGCATATGTGGATTCTTCCATCAGGTTTTCCTATGGGTACCATGTTTGAAATCTATTGTACATAGCCTATGGGAATTATGAACTCTATAGCCAACAACTTGTGTAGTTTATCTTTTACCATCAAGGTGATGGTTGGATGCATCTTCCTATGTTTTTGCTTGATAAATTTCTTGGTAGGGTCCAATAAAAGGTTATGAGTAACCAGTTTTAGATCTAGACCCAACATGTCCTTATAGGTCCAAGCAAAGAGATCAGGTATTTCGTTCAATAGTGGAATGAGACTAGTGCGCTCCTCAGGATATAAGCTTTCTTCAAGTTTAATTTTCTTTGGATTGGTGAAACCATTATTGATATCCACTCCAAAATTTTCCTCTATTAACATGTGTGATCCCTCCTCAATATGATGAGGTGTAGGGATAAAATGGATATCATCTTCTGGGTTTAAAGGTTCCACCAAATTAGGATCAACCTTAGCATGATAGATATCATGTGCACAACTAAGCATAAAATGAAAAGGTTGCAACATTTATTCATTGGGGAAGAAATATTCAAGCTCTAGGGGTAAATTGACATGGTCAAAATCAATGGCCTTATGATTGAGGTGTAAATGTTTTGAAGGGTCTAATGTATTATTAAGTGGAGTGGTCAAATCGATCAAGATCATGTTGATGGAATTAAATAAATCTCCAGGACCACATGGGTGAAATTCACTAAAAATGGGTTGCCCCACATGTTCTAGATGTAGCTCAGGTAGTATGGGGATGACTGGGTATTATCTAGAAATAGATGCAACAATTGGATCATCCTAAGAGAATTCTTGTCTTACATTTGGAGGATCGAGAAAGACCATGTGATAGACTTCATCCAAGTTCACTGGTCACCTATACTCTTGAGGACCTAGGAAAATTGTGTGATATAGTTCCTCTAAATCTACCTATGGCCTAAGATACCATATATGATGAGGTTCTAGGTAAGCCAACTCAGTTTCATATTCATAGTTATCGTCATTACTGACATACTTGCTCTAATCTGCTTCAAAATTGTATTCTAAATTATCCTTGTCATAATTGGATTTTGATTTGAATCTTTCTAAAGAGAGACTTGGATGATAAACCAAAGGTGGTTTTTTTGTAACCATGGTCACAGACCAATTACCCCTTCATGAATAGAAATATTTTGGATGATAAGAATTCCAATTTATGGCATCCCTAAGGCTTAGATTCAGATGGTCTAGATATATAGTTAATAACTCATCCTAACCTCTAATGTGATAACCTAGACTGAACCTATCAGTTGGCATTTGGTACTATGGCTTATATGAAATCTTATACCCTTGCTCAAATAGACCTAGTTCATAACCATACCAATGGTAATGATCAAAATACCTAAGGACATACTCTAAGTTCAATAGATAATGAACATTTACGATAAAATGTTCATCATCATCTTCTTCCATGGGTGAATGATCTATGACTTGATCTAGGCCCCCATAGATGAAATTTATCTTATTGGGTGGAACCTCTAGTGGTACCACAATCCCAATATGAAATTTATGAGCTTGAGGTCTACCAATATCTTGTGCATATTCTATAATGGGCATGAAAGTTACATTTTGCACTAGGTATTCAACTAACTCTAGATTGACTAGGTGAATTGTCACTTGTGGTGTAGATGATGTAGTTTATGACATAGGTGAAGTAGTCTAAGGTACCTCCTTGACTACATTGTGTGATTTTTCCTCCTTCATAGGAATTAGAATATCTATGGGTGTGTTTAGAATCACTCTAGGTTCCTTTTCACCGAAAATTGCCTTTAGCTTTTGATCATCCCTTAGATTTTACAATGTTGTAGCCTTCTTAGAAGCAACCATTGTTCAAAGGGTTGGTAGTGGTTATGATGTAGAGGGATCAACCTGCATTGACTTTGACTTATTCACTAGATGTCTATTGGGAGACGTAGGTCGAATATCCAAGTGAGTAGAGGGTAGGATTAAATCTCTCAGCAATTCAACCTAATTCACAAATTTAAATGGATTTTCATCTGATGAAACCATATGTACCTATCCCTCATGCACATACTTGATGCATTGGTGCAAAATTGAGGGGATGCAATGCATATCCCTTATCCAAGGATGACCTAGAAGAATGTTATATTACATAACACCCTATGATTTGATGCAACTCTTTCATCTTGCCCCTCATTGGGTAGATCTTATCTATGTCTATCTTGTGATGGATGGGGTCTTGAACCACCCTCATTTCTATCATAGAAGGATCTTGTATTTTACCCTCTAATTAGGGTGTCCTAATGAGAAACCCCATGAGTTGTGTTGTCATCTCTAATGCTAGTTGAACATTGTTCAAGAGCATTCTATGTGGAAGGCTCAACTTCATTGGTTTGTGTGTTGAGTGGGGCATCGATTTCCACCTCGATCGTGGACCGAGGGTGGTAGACCCATGTAGTGACCATGGAATGTGAATTATATTGTATATAAATTTTAAGGCAAACAAAGAATACAAGGTGATTATCGTGTTTAAATTTTCTTTTTGATCCTTAAATTTTTTTTGTGTATTTTTATTTGTTGATAATACAATCTAACTCTTATCATGTTTTGTAATAGTTGATGAAGCTCTTAGATTATTAAATTTTTTCACCTATACACTCGTAGAAAAAACTTTTGTAATGAATTCCAAGTTGTTTACTCATCAAAGTATGGGAGTGAAATCCATACCCAGTCAAGGAGCATAGGTACTACTGATTCTCACCCAACACACCATGATCAATGATACACTCCCTCAAAGAGGAATGCGTGCAATTTTCAATAGATAGAATAGTTCTTGAATCGATCTTGACCATATAGTTCTAAATGATACAATGTCAGACAAGCCAATCGAGTGGTAATAACTTCCATTGTTGGTCTTTATCAATAGGTTGGATGTGAATCCCAACATCGCTGATGTTTACTTTAGATCATGGTGTGTGTGTGTGTGTTCTTTTTAATTTTGCATGAAAATAATATGCATCAAGAAGCAGTCACATGATTTTCTCTAAATGCCTATAAATTACATTTTAATTTTAGATAATACACAATTAAATGATATTTAATTCATAGAATACAAAACGCACATTAACTCATGCAAATAGCCTTTGATCAGGATTCTAACAAGCATACCTAAAAACATAATTTAATAGTAGTCGTTGTTCTAGATAGTATGAAATAGACTTGGCCACTATATAGAATAGTAATAACAAATGATAGCTATTAAATTTTAGGGTGGCTAACAGCATAGGCCACTGTTCCTAAAAGCGTCTAGTAGCATATATAGGATTTTTATGAATTTACCTTTATAGTTTCACTATGTATTTTAATTAATACTAAATTGATGCTTCAAACACATAGAGAGTAGGTAAAAACCAAAAATCAGAGAGAGGGTTACTTACATGTAGATCCTCATCTGATGAAGAGATAGGTTGCTTACTATTTTTCTATATTTTCATGTAAATGTTGTCAATCAGGGTGGTTGGGATGCTATTCGTTGATGCCATCCATTACTATGACTATTAGGCATTGTCGCTCAAAGCAACAGTTCCTACAACAAGAAAAAAAACAAAAAAATAAGCAAACAATACAAAAATAGGTCGGTCTGGTAGTGATCACCATTGAAGGAATGCTAAAATTCTAGCAAATAGATAATATGTATTCAAATTAGCAAGGTGCATCAAATAACCAAATGCAAATAAGGAAATATACAAATAATATGTCCATATTTATTAATGTTCATGAAGCCTCCTTTACAATAAATTTACAAGAACATCCCTCTTAAGGATTGACCATTGTGATACGTATTAGAATCTATAATTCATGTGGTAGATGCCTTTAATAGACTCTTCGAATCTTCATAACTTTTCTTGAGATTACTAGATACCTCCTTCTCTAATGTCAATAGGTAGGATCTTAAATGATGCTTTATCCTTAGAAAGATATATCACCTGCATGTGAATGTGCCTATGTGAATGTACCTATGACAATGAAACTAAACTAGGATAGATGGAATAAGTATCTTGCACATCACCAAGTCCTCCTCACATCTTGATCTCTTTGCAATCCTCCTTCATGTTGGCTACTAACAATCCTATGTTTTTTACTATAAACACCCATCCTCTGCCTGTGCATGCTCCAACTATGATACTATTATTGCCAAGCCCTCAATCTCCTCCACTCGCTCCTTCATAGCCATCATATCATGCATGTGTTGCTCTAGATCTGTGATCCTTGCTAGATGAATGGACTTTACAAATTTTGTCTCAGCCCTATTTGCATCCAACAACTTCTTCGATTCATGGGTTGACATTTATTTGATAGCTGCATGATGAAGAGCTTTATGAATGCTACCTTTCCCTGTAGGCTTCTTAATTCCTTGATGTTTATGGGGTGACACATTTCTAATATAGCCTTGAGCTTCATTGGATATACTTCGATCCCTCATTTAGAAATGATGAATCCTAAGAGTTTACCTGAAGTTATGTCAAAGACGCATTTCTTGGAATTCAACTTGACATTCTGCTCAATTAGTCGATCGAAGACTTCCCGTAGGACCTCGATGTGCTCTTCATGCAACAATGACTTGGCTAGTAATTCAACAATATAATATTCTAATATTTTATGCATTTAGTCATGAAAAATGTATATTATGGCCTGCTGGTATGTGGCACAAGCATTTTTTAGGGTGAATGGCATAACTTTAGAGCAAAATTTTCCTCATGGAGTGGTGAAAGCAGTTTTTTGTTGATGTTCAGGTTTAATCCAAATCAGTTTGTAACCAAAAAGACCATCCATGAGAGAAAGTATTTTGTGACCTATAGTTGTGATAAGAGGATTTTGGCATATATTTTTGTAATAGAATATTTCATTCTTATGTTTAATTCATGATATATAATATGTTTTATGTAAGTTATTGTTGTATATTTTTATAATTTGTTAATAAAAGGATGAATGCATTTAATCTCATAATTATGTTTGTTTTATGTAAAATGTGTATGAGTTATAAGTAAATATGTAGGCAAGGTGTTGAATAATGTTCCACAGATGAACGATGCAGCAAGCGCAAGCTTTGGGATACACCTTGGACGTGAAGAGATGGATGTAATAATAAAGGATGTAGGAAGATTAAGGTACTGTAATAGAACAATAGTAGATCACTGTTATAGAAGAGTGTAGTTGAAGCATGTTACAAAAGATAGTTACTGAAGTATGTTACAGAAGGTAGCTACTGAAGTATGTTATTGAAGGATTTTTACTAGCAGTGATCGAAGGATTTTTACCAGCAGTGACCAAAGAATTTTTAGTAGTTACCAAAGGATTTTTACCAGTAGTTACCAAAGTATGACTAAGTCCATTGACTAACGTTGCATGCCACATCATTTTTACACAGCATCTAAATATTTCCAGTCAGCATAATATTTGACTTATCACGTATTCTTCACATGGAATATTGTGATTAATAAATTTATTAGTACTGTATTTAATAAGGTTGTGTAATCCAACTATTGTTAGATTTATTAGATTTAGACGTAAGATTGTTGCACCTTTTCCTAGAATAAAGGGCATGTGGTTATATTGTATATCTTGTGAAATGTCAAAGTTAGTGTTTCTTTGTTAAGTTAGTTTATGTATTGCCACTTGGACCATTTAGGATGCTTACCAAGTCCAAGCAAGAATAGGAATTGTAATATTTTAGATTATTTTGGTTAGTACATAGTTGTCACATCGTAAGTCCACAAAACTCCACATGGAAAAATACCTGGAAAAATTTATTGAGAATTGTACAAGTCATCATATATATTACATAGGGAGACATTTGAAAAGATCTAATGTTAAAAAGTATAATGAAGAAATAGCTAATGGTCAATATTCTAATGTCGAATTTGTTTTGAAGAATTGTGACAGCATGTACAGTTGAATTTCTAGTAATAAACATAGCACCATATTCTTCACATATGGTAATTGTATCATTTATGTTTACTACTTTAATTTCTTTTATGTAAGTTGTAATTGTTTTTCCTTGCATTCATAGAATAGCACAATGTTAATAGTAATTATGCATCTTATTTAGTAAGATAAATTAAACTAGGGTAGAAAGACTTACATTATCTTCTAGGAGGTAGGTCCAACTCCTATAGCCAGTACCTAAGCTCTCACCCTTACAATAGGTTAGAAATAGTTAATTAACCTTAGAATATAAAATAAAGTAAATTGCATTTTCATATAATATAAAGTCATAACAGATAAATAAAATTAACTACACGAGGATCCTCACCAATAGGTTAGCTCACCAATAGATAAACTCATCAATAGGTAATTACTATTATTTATTTTTAGTAATAGATAAACTCATTTCATTAATAAGTAATTACCATGTTTACTGCATAAATCAAAAATTGCATTTTAATCTCATACTTGCACAATTTAAGTTTTGTTTATTTGATTTTCTACAAACACCTAAAACTGAAAAGAAATTTAAGCTAAGCTTAGTATTTATCACCATGGTACAATCTATACTAGATTCCTACTCTTTAAATCTAACCTTGATTTAGCCTCAGATTGATAAATTAAATGTAAGTTGTTACAGTTGATCATTTTGGCATCGTTGTCAGGGAGAGTAGCACTGTAGTGGTTAATCAAAAAAAAAAATTGGCAGTGCAATTAGTTGAGGCTTACTTATATGCAGGCAAATGTATGTATGAGTCCTTGGCATGCATATGATTCGGAGTGGCATGATATGGTCCCAAAAATTCCCTTTGTACGATGTTGTCAGGTTCATTTTTCTTGAGGAATCAGTTTTACTACTTTCTTAATTAGAATTTTATTTCTTGCAAATTTCAATTTTTGCAAATTTTAATTTTTGCAAATTTTATTTCCTACAAATTTCCTACTTTGGGTAATTATTATTGCTTAGTTGACTTAGGACCTGTAAGAAGAACAAGAAGTAGGTATACACTAAAAAATACCTAAACTTGGTTTAAGACCCTGTCGCACGTAGGAAGTAGGTATGGTTGAATGACACAATCATGGTGAAACCCTCCTAATAATAAAAGAAGCAATATTAGTTTACCTTTTATTTCAGAAAATTTTATTTTCTACAAATTTTCTAGCTTTGGGTGATTATTATTGTTCAGTTTGACTTAGGCCCTAAGAGAAAAGCAGGTTGTAGGTACACACTAAAACAAACCTAAAAATTGGTTTAGGACCCTGTTAGAAGCAGAAAGTAGGTATGGTTAAATGATACAACGATGGTGAAATCCTCCTAAAACCTCAAACAAACAGTCATAATTAACCTTTTACTTTCAGTAAATTTTACTTTTCCTGCAATATTTCATTATGTTCCTTATATGCCAAAGTTGGTTGTATAAATATTCGTAGGAACGCAAGTCACATTTAATTTTAGCAAAATATTAGGATTGGTGTGAAATTGTATTTTGATTTTTCTCTGCTGTAATTAAGGATAGTTATAAAATTCATTGTTGTGATTTGTATCTAAATTTGATAACAGTGTGATTAAAATAGAAAATAAAAATCAAAACCTAAACAAAACCAAACCAAAGAGAAAAAGAAAATAAAAATAAGTTGTTAGATGGTGGAAAACATTCTGAATCAATTTGCACTTATAGACCTTAGAGAACTATTAATAAAATAAAAATTAAACCTTCTTTTTTAGTAAGGAAATAGAGAATCTAGTAAGGAATGGGAGTGTTTGTATGAACACATTGACATTATAAAAGAAAAATCAGAAAAATTGAAGGAAATTAAAGGAATCGACATAGCAAAAATTCTAGGGATAAACTACCATTCATCTTACCTGGATCTTAAAATAAACTATGAACGTTGGCTTTGGGATAGAATAGAAATAGTAAATACAATAATTTATTCTTGGAATCAATATTTTGAAGACTCCCTCCTCATTCACAAGTTCCTTGGAGACCTAGAAAATAAAGTAGCCCTAGAATATAGCAAGAAATATTAGAGGATGCCTAGAGTTGTGTGCTTTAGGGAGCTGTTTCAAGATTTACATTATGAGTTACAATTTAAAAATATCAAACCCATCCCAACTCAAGCTTTTCTTATTCAATTGATTCAGTTGGTGGTAGATCATTTTAATTTTGAATAAGAACAATTCATGACACCTGAACAACTTGATCCAATCAACAATATTCATAGACTATTCAAGAAAGAATAGATAGTTGCAAGAACAAGGAAAATTAGAAAATTCATGAGTAGACCTAGAGACTCTAAAGGAAGATTCATAAAGATCAATAATTAAGAAGGAAAACTCCAAAGAGACTTTAGTAGGCAGCCTAGAATTTATAAGTTAGAAGAATTTGAAATAGTAACCTCAACCAATCAAGCTAAAATCCTAGAACAAGATCCTGACTCATACTTATTACCTGAACCAAAATTTGACAATCACATAGATACTTCTTCTATTTTTACTGAACCCATAATTGGTCCAATTCTTAAAATATTATATTCAATCATGGTTGACCAGCAAAGTGGGCAGGAAAAAATAGAAGAGAACCAAAGGGGGAATGAACAAAGAGAGTTGAGAGATCAAAAAATAAATGGATAAAGGAAAACATTTGCCTTCCCAATCCTACACACATATGGGACAACAAGAAAATCTAAGTTAGTCTCTATTTCTATACTATCCACCTTCCATGGGAAATCACATGAAGATCCATATGCTTTTCTCTTTGAATTCAAAGTAGTGTTTCAAGCTTACTTTTACACTATTGATGAACAAAAGCTAAGTTTTTTTCCCTCTACTCTTAAATATGCAGCTTTAAGATGGTTCATTGGTCTAGGAGAAAATATTTGTAATCAATGTGATGAAGAACATGGATTAAAAGAACTATTACTTGAATTATATCAGGATTACTTTAGAGTTAGAGACAAGAAAGCGGAGTTATTCCTGATGAATAAAAAAGAAGAGGAATCTTTGGAGGATTACCTTGAGATATTTATATTTGTTGGGTCTAGAGTAAATATAGACCTTGATAAAGAAATTTTAAAATAACTCTTTCTAAAAGCACTAAAGGAAGATGTTCTTGAGGTTTTAAACCTCATGGCAAAAGGAGATATCCATATTATGGAATTTGAGGAGATTGTGAATCTTTGTAGAAACTATTCAATAAACAAACCTCTAAGGGGAAATAAGTATACATCTATAGGAGGAGTGACGAGAGAAAAAATTAAAAATATGTTGGAAGGCTTAAAAACTGATTTGTTAAGTACCTTGACTAAATATCTAGATTTAATGGATAAAAATTTAAAGGAGTAAGATAGTGAAGAAATTTAATGTCACAGAAAAAAACATAATTTGAGAGAGTACCCTCTCAACATTACCAACATCTCCAATATTGCTACTTGTAAAATTTGTGATAAAGGTCACAAAACTGAAAACTGCAAATACATCTCCATTGCTAAAGATGTCATAAAGGAACCTGAAGTTGAGGAGGAAAAAGACATTTATTTTGTAGCCCAAATATGGAACAATTCATTCAAAGGACCTTCAAATTTGTCAAATCCTAGTTATTCCAACCAGTAAAGGCCTAATCAGTGGTCTAATCCACCAAATTAGGCAAATTGGTGTTAGACTTACAATGGCACTGAGAGGGGGGGTGAATCAGTGTAGCTCTTTAATCATGAATTAACAGCTCTTAAAATAGCAATAGTTAAAACTTATAAACAGATATAGCAAGTACAGCAAGAGAACATCACACAACACAAGATTTTAATGAGGTTCACCAATGTGGCTACTCCTCAAAAATGACTGCTTGGACTACCATCCAAATCCAGCCTTTGCAAAGCAACAACTTTTACAAATAGTTTACCAGCACCCACTGGAAGGAGCACCAACCCCTGATTTATCTGTACCAACAGAAAGGAGCACCAACCCCTGATTTGCTAGCACCAACTGGAAGGAGCACCAACCCCTTATGCCAAGCACCAACTTGGACTTCAATTCTAAAACTAGAAGAATGATAGTAAGATACCTTTGCTTTTACAAGACCCTCTGGTGAGTGGCTTCACTTTTTCGTCCTATGCGCACTCTGCTCTCTCTACGCTATCACTTCGCACAATCTGCTGCTTAACTATCGAACGTTCATCTTCTCCCCTTTGCGCACTCTGCTTCCTTTGCGATCTTCGCACTTAGAATGATTCGATGACTTGCACACTGCACACTACGACCGAACTTCGCACTCTGTGCACTATCTCCGAACGTCGCACTTCTCAACATTTTCAACTCTTCAAACAACCTTCCTTTTATAACAATATTTTCAAGATCAAAAACCTAATCTTAGTCGGTTGTAACCCTAATCTTAGTCGGCTGCAAACCCTAATCTTCGTCGACTGCAAACCCTAATCTTCATCGGCTAACATCGGTCTTCGTCGGCTTCAACTGCCTCTATAACTCTTCTGTTGTTGTTGCCATGAAAACACAACATGTCGTGATATCGCGACACTTTCACCTCCGTACGCTTTCTCTTAGCTTTGGCTCACGAGAATACAACATGTAGCGATATCGCTACACTTTTTCCTCCGTATGCTTTCTCTTAGCTTTGGCCCACGAGAATACAATGTAGATATCGCTACACTTTTTCCTTCGTACGCTTTCTCTTAGCTTTGGCCCGTGAGAATACAACATGTAGCGATATCGCTACACTTTTTCTTTCGTACTCTCCTTCTTTACTTTTGTCATGAAATCGTGACACTTCTGCCTTCTTACTTTCTCTCTCCTCCTTTAGTCATGAAAATGCGACATGTCACGATATCGCGACACTTTTTCTCCTTGCGCTTTCTCTTTGCCTTCGGGTCACGAAAACCCGACATGTCACGATATCGTGACACTTTTTCTCCTTGCGCTTTCTCTTTGTCATATGTCATGAAATCATGACACCTTTTTCTCTCTCCTCTTTCTCTTCACTTTGGACCACGAAAATGAAACATGTCATGAAATCGTGACACCTTTTTCTCTCTCCTCATTCTCTTCACTTTGGACCGCAAAAATGAAACATGTCATGAAATCACGACACCTTTTTCTCTCTCCTACAACATGTCACGAAATCGTGACACTTTTTCGTCCGTACAACCTTCCTTGCAATATGTCATGAAATCGTGACACTTTTTCGTCCGTACAACCTTCCTTGCAATATGTCACGAAATCGTGACACTTTTTCGTCCGTACAACCTTCCTTGCAATATGTCACGAAATCGCGACACTTTTTCTACTTGCCTTTCTTTCTTCCAACATGTCACGAAATCGTGATAGTTTTGCTTGCTTCTCAACATGTCGCGATATCGTGATAGTTTTTCTTTCTTGCCAACTTGTCATGATATCGCGACAATTTTTCTTTCTTCTTCTCTCTTTTCCAACATGTCACGAAATCATGACAGTTTTTCTTTCTTCTTCTCTCTCTTCCAACATGTCATGAAATCGTGATAGTTTTTCTTTCTTCTTCTCTCTCTTCCAACATGTCATGAAATCGTGACAGTTTTTCTTTCTTCTTTTCTCTCTTCCAACATGTCATGAAATCGTGACAGTTTTTCTTTCTTCTTCTCTCTCTTCTAACATGTCATGAAATCATGACAGTTTTTCTTTCTTTTTCTCTCTCTTCCAACATGTCATAAAATTGTGACAGTTTTTCTTTCTTCTTCTCTCTCTTCTAACATGTCATGAAATCACGATAGTTTTTCTTGCCTATTGTATATGTCGCGATATCGCGACACTTTTCTTACTTGTCTTTTTCTTTGATCTTTTGCAAATGGGCCACTATGGTCTTCTTGGAAACTCACTGTCCATACTCTGAATAACCTTTGAACTCCTGTCTTCTGCATCTGAATAGCTTTTGAACTTCCTGTCCACTGAAACACCAGATCTATCTGACTGTGTTGACAACAATGACAATATTGTTGCTGCACCTTGCTCAACAATCTCCCCCTTTGGAATTGTTGGCAACACATGTGCAATTTCCTGTAATTCTTCTCCCCCTTTGACAATAATACCAAAGGGCTACTACAGACTCCCCCTGAGTCCATGCACAACATTCTCAGGCACAATTTGTTACACTTAGCACAAATTATGATCATGAGCAAAAAAATAATCAAATACTTAAATGCTCCCCCAGAGAATGTGATCCCTGTAGCTAGTCAATTCTTGGGAAGTGTGACCACTCCCAATTTGTTTTGAAGGTACTCAAACACTTCCTTGGGCAATGGTTTTGTGAAGATATCTGCTACTTGTTCTGTGGTTGGAACAAAATCCAATTTAACCTCACCTTCTGCAACTTTCTCCTTCAAAAAGTGATACCTGATGGCAATGTGCTTTGTGCGTGAATGCATAACTGGATTCTTGGAGATGTTAATGGCACTGGTGTTATCACACTTAACTGATATTGGTTCACTGAAGCAGATACCAAGATCTTTCAGGGTTTGTTTCATCCACAAAACCTGCGTACAACATGTTGTCGCTGCAATATATTCTGCCTCTGTTGTTGATAAAGAAACTGACTCTTGCTTCTTATTGTGCCATGCAACCAATCTGTCTCCAAGATAGAATGCACCTCCACTGGTACTCTTTCTGTCATCTACACATCCAGCCCAATCTGCATCTGAATATGATATAAGGGTGAAGTCTTTACCTTTTGGATACCACAACCCATACTCCATAGTACCCTTGAGATACCGAAGAATCCTCTTTACTGCTATCACATGAGTCTCCTTGGGATTGGCCTGAAAGCGTGCTACCATGCATACTTCCTGCAAAATATCTGGTCTAGTAGCTATCAGGTACAGTAGGCTTCCAATCATAGATCTGTACATGGTTTGATCAACAGATGGAGATTTGTCATCTTTGCTCAACTTGCAGCCTATCGTCATGGGAGTGCTAACTGGCTTACAATCCTCCATTGTGAATTTCTTTAACATCTCTTTTACATATTTAACTTGAGAAATAAATATGCCCTTCTTACTTTGATTAACTTGCAAACCGAGGAAATATGACAGTTCACCAATCATTGACATTTCAAATTCTTTTTGCATCTTATTTGCTAAATCTTTACATGACTCATCTTTGCTGCTGCCAAATATGATATCATCTACATATACAACAAGAACAATAAGATGCCCATTTTTTGTTTTGACATACAAGTTACTATCCACCATACCTTTCTTAAACCTTTGTTGAGTGAGATAGTTGTCTAGTCTTGCATACCATGCTCGAGGTGCCTGTTTTAAGCCATATAAAGCTTTCTTCAACTTGCAGACAAAGTTTGGATTATCACCAAGTTGGAACCCATCTGGTTGCTCAATATAAACCTCTTCTTCAAGTTTCCCATTCAAAAATGCTGATTTCACATCCATTTGATAAACTTTGAAATTCTTGTAGACTGCTAAAGCCAGAAACATTCTGATTGCCTCTAGTCTAGCTACTGGTGCAAACGTTTCCTCAAAGTCAATGCCTTCAACTTGTGCATACCCCTTGCATACCAATCTTGCTTTATTTCTGACTACTTGTCCGTCTTCATTCAATTTGTTACGAAAGATCCATTTAGTCCCGATTATATTTTTGTTCGCAGGTCTAGGTACTAACTCCCAGGTTTTGTTTTTCTCAATCTGGTCTAATTCTTCATTTATAGCCTTCATCCAACCTTCATCTTTGCTTGCTTCAGCAACATTCTTGGGCTCAATGCTGGATAATAGAGAGTAGTTACTTGCTACTTTTCTTCTTGTTTGAACACCAACTTTGGGGTCTCCAATTATTTGATCTCTAGGATGATTTTTATGCCAGCTGCCTGTTTTGAATTTCTTATTCTCTTCCGCTTCTGAATCACAACTTACATCATCTGAGTCAATTTTTTGTATCTTTTCAATTTCATTTTCCTCATCTCCTTCAATAACCTCTTCATAGATTGGGTAGTTAGTTTCATAGCTAATTACTCGTTCTTTACCTTCATCAAACTTAACATCAGCACTGTCCACAATTTTCTTTAGCCTCTTGTTGTAGCATTTGTAAGCTTTGCTTCTAGGTGAATAACCAACAAAAATACCTTCATCTGCTCTATCTTCAAACTTGCCAAGATTGTCTTCAGTTCTTTTGATATAGCACTTGCTGCCAAAAACTTTGAGGTATTTTGTTGTTGCCCTTTTACCGAACCATAATTCATAGGGAGTTTTGTTTTCATGTGTTCTCAGCATGTACCTATTTTGGATGTACACCACAGTATGGACTGCTTCTTTCCAAAATCTGTCTGCTACTCTACTTTCAGCCAACATAGTCCATGCCATTTCTTGCACAGTCCTGTTCTTTCTTTCTACCACTCCATTTTGTTGAGGTGTCCTGGATGTTGAGAACTGTCTCCTAATACCGTATTTTTCATAGTATTCTACAAACTCCTCTGAAATGAATTCTCCTCCTCTGTCTGATCTTAAACATTTGATCCTCTTTCCTATTTCATTCTCAACCTAGTTTTTGAAAATCTTGAACATATCAAAAGCTTCTGATTTATGCTTCAAGAAGAATATCCATGTCATTCTGGAATAGTCATCAATGCACAACATAAAATATTTGTCACCATTTATGCTTTGTGTTCTCATGGGTCCACATAAATCAGTGTGTATTAGTTCCAACGGTTTGCTTGTGTAGTATTCTTTAGTTTTGAATGTGACTCTAGTTTGCTTCCCCTTTTGGCATGAAGCACAAATGTTGTTTGCAGGTTTGCTGATGGTGGGAATATCTCTTACAACCCCTTTTGAGGTGATTTTTACTAGATTATCAAAACTGATATGACCAAGTCTCTTGTGCCACAACCAATTTTCTTCTTCCTGTCCAATAAAGCAAGCTCCTTTTGAAGTCTCTGAGAGCGTGTACAGGTTACCAGATGTTCTTGACCCTGTTGCTATCAATTTTCCACTGTTGGTTTTTCTGACTTCACAACCCTGCTTCATAAAGACTACTTCATGACCTTTATCACAAATCTGACTTACACTCAATAAATTATGTTTCAATCCATCCACAAATAAGACTTCTTCTGATTTAATCCTTCCATCACTAATTTTGACTGAGCCTTTGCCGACTATCTTGGCTCCATCATTATTTCCAAATTTTATTGATCCTCCTTCATATTTCTGTAACTTTTCAAATTTTTGTTTGTCACCTGTCATATGACTGGAGCATCCACTATCTAGTATCCATGGTACATATTTATTCTGTGCTTTGAATGCAGTTTGAACGATTAAGGATTCCTTTTCTTCCTTCAGTCGTTCTTTTCCTTTCCACACTGTTTTGATAGTAGTTTTGGGCTCTTGTTTTGTTTTTCCCTTATCATTAGCTTGTGCATGTTTTACGAGAAGTTTTCTATTTTGTCTCATCCTGTTTGGTTGAAATTTTCTTCCCTGAAATTGATTTGATGAAAATGTGCTTCTACAATTTCTTGCAATGTGCCCAAAATTGTGACAGTTATAACATTCTACTGTGTAATTCATCAAGAGGAGAAAAAGCATTTCTACTGGTGAAATTCCTTGGTCTAACATTGTATTTGCAGTCTAAGATTTTATGTCCATAGCCATTGCATTTAAAACAGAAACCAGAGAAGGGATAATTGAACCTGGGAGATGGTCTTTGCCATGTTGCCGTAGGAGCCATAGGTCTTCTTCTTCTTTGATGTGTGACATTGGTGAATCCATCATTGTCAGTTCTCCTTTCGAGCCTGGCATTATTGCTTTCTTTTGCATGAGGCAATTTCCCTTGATCAACTCTGTTTCTTATCTTCATTCTTTGTGGATTCTACATTTCTGGCCTTTGATCCACTTGATGATTCTCCTTCGATAAAACCCAGACCAAACCTGATGCCTGCAGGTCTTTGGTCATTTATGATCTTATCCAACTTCATAGAACTTTCTTCACGTTTGTGATAACAACTGATTTTCTTGTTCATCTCTTCTAGCTGCATTCTCAAACCAATAGTCTCTTCTTCTAGCTTGCTGCAATAGTCTATTCTCATGGTTATTTGTACTTCGATATCTTCGAAGATTTTCTTAGATTCTTCTATCTAAACTTTTAAGTTGGTTATGATTCCATTTGCATCCTCAAGCTTTCTTGATAGTTTCTTATTCTTTTTCTTTTCTATCTCCCACTCTTCAAGTGCGAGATATCAACTCACCTTCTAAGTCTACTTCAGCCTCGAGATTTTCACCACAAACTTCAGAGGTCACTCCTTTTTTTTATTTAACTTCTTCAAATGCCATAAAAAGAGCTTCATCTCTTTCTTCTTCAGACTCTTCATCGGAGCTATTTTCTGATGAACTAACATTCTTGGAGATGAAACTTTTCTTTTTGAAGTTGCCTTTTCTAAAATTTGTTTTCATCTTCCAGTCACTTCTTTCTTGGTGGGATCCTTCATCATTTTTGTTCTTCTCTTTCAGTGGACATTTAGTCGCAAAATGCCCAACGCCTCCACAGTTGAAACATTTAAATGGAAGCTTCCCTCTGTATTTTCCTTTCCCCTTTTTCAATTTTCTAACAAAGTTTGCTTCCATTTCATCTGATGTCTCTTCTTCCTCGGACTCTTGTTTTGTGTTTTTATTTTTAAGGGCTTTGAAAGTCTGCTTCTCTGTCGGTGGGTTTAGATCTTCCTATCCTCATCTCATATGCGGTTAAAGAACCATACATTTCATCTATACTAAAATAATTTAGATTTTTAGCTTCTTCTATCACTGAGACTTTGGAATCAAACCTTTGAGGAAGAGATCTTAATACCTTTTTCACGATAGTAGAGTCATCGATATCCTCGTCGAGTCCTCTGATCGCATTGATGATTCCATTAACTCTCAACATGAATGCCTCAATGTTTTCATCGTCATTCATCTTCAATGCTTCGAACTGAGCTCGATGTGTCTGTAACTTGGCTTCTTTGATCTTATCATCTCCTTCATGAACACTCTTCAATTTGTCCCATATTTCTTTTGCCGATTTATAGTTCATGACCTTTACTAGTTCATTGTCTGCTAATCCACACAAGATGGCATTCTTTGCTTTTGAATTGTTCTCAAATAGTTTCTTTTCATCCACTTCTTTTGGAGGAGTGGTGGGAATTGTGTATCCACTAACTACTGAATCCCAGATGTCGTATCCCAAAGCACAGAGATATGTCTGCATCCTGACTCTCCAGAATGCATAATTAGATCCATCAAACAATGGTGCTTTGTTTGATGAGAAGCCTTCACCACCTGCCATTGTGTTATTTCCAAGATCACCCTAGCTGGTTAAGCTTGTACAAGGACTTAGCTCTGATACCAATTGTTAGACTTACAATGGCACTGAGAGGGGGGGTGAATCAGTGTAGCTCTTTAATCATGAATTAACAACTCTTAAAATAGCAGCAGTTAAAACTTATAAACAGATATAGCAAGTACAGCAAGAGAACATCACACAACACAAGATTTTAATGAGGTTCACCAATGTGGCTACTCCTCAAAAATGACTTGCTTGGACTACCATCCAAATCCAGCCTTTGCAAAGCAACAACTTTTACAAATAGTTTACCAGCACCCACTGGAAGGAGCACCAACCCCTGATTTATCTGTACCAACAGAAAGGAGCACCAACCCCTGATTTGCCAGCACCAACTGGAAGGAGCACCAACCCCTTATGCCAAGCACCAACTTGGACTTCAATTCTAAAACTAGAAGAATGATAGTAAGATACCTTTGCTTTTACAAGACCCTGACTGGTCTGCTTCACTTTTTTGTCCTGTGCGCACTCTGCTCTCTCTGTGCTATCACTTCGCACAATCTGTTGCTTAACTATCGAACGTTCATCTTCTCCCCTTTGTGCACTCTACTTCCTTTGTGATCTTCACACTTAGAATGATTCGATGACTTGCACACTGCACACTATGACCGAACTTTGCACTCTGCGCACTATCTCCGAACGTCGCACTTCTCAACATCTTCAACTCTTCAAACAACCTTCCTTTTATAATAATATTTTCAAGATCAAAAACCTAATCTTAGTCGGTTGTAACCCTAATATTAGTCGGCTACAAACCCTAATCTTCATTGGTTGCAAACCCTAATCTTCGTCGGCTAACATCGGTCTTCGTCGGCTTCAACTGCCTCTGTAACTCTTCTGTTGTTGTTGCTCGTGAAAACACAACATGTCACGATATCATGACACTTTCACCTCCGTACGCTTTCTCTTAGCTTTGGCCCACGAGAATACAACATGTAGCGATATCGCTACACTTTTTCCTCCGTACGCTTTCTCTTAGCTTTGGCCCACGAGAATACAACATGTAGCGATATTGCTACACTTTTTCTTCCGTACTCTCCTTCTTTACTTTTGTCATGAAATCATGACACTTCTGCCTTCTTACTTTCTCTTTCCTCCTTTAGTCATGAAAATGCGACATGTCACGATATCGTGACACTTTTTCTCCTTAGCGCTTTCTCTTTGCCTTCGGGTCACGAAAACCTGACATGTCATGATATCGCGACACTTTTTCTCCTTAGCGCTTTCTCTTGTCATATGTCACGAAATCATGACACCTTTTTCTCTCTCCTCTTTCTCTTCGCTTTGGACCGCAAAAATGAAACATGTCACAAAATCGTGACACCTTTTTCTCTCTCCTCATTCTCTTCGCTTTGGACCGTGAAAATGAAACATGTCACGAAATCGTGACACCTTTTTCTCTCTCCTGCAACATGTCATGAAATCGTGACACTTTTTCGTCCGTACAACCTTCCTTGCAATATGTCACGAAATCGTGACACTTTTTCATCCGTACAACCTTCCTTGCAATATGTCATGAAATCATGACACTTTTTCGTACTTGCCTTTCTTTCTTCCAACATGTCACGAAATCGTGACAGTTTTGCTTGCTTCTCAACATGTCACGATATCGCGATAGTTTTTCTTTCTTGCCAACTTGTCGCGATATCGCGACAGTTTTTCTTTCTTCTTCTCTCTTTTCCAACATGTCGTGAAATCATGACAGTTTTTCTTTCTTCTTCTCTCTCTTCCAACATGTCACGAAATCATGACAGTTTTTCTTTCTTCTTCTCTCTCTTCCAACATGTGAAATCATGACAGTTTTTCTTTCTTCTTCTCTCTCTTCCAACATGTCACGAAATCGTGACAGTTTTTCTTTCTTCTTCTCTCTCTTCCAACATGTCGCGAAATCGTGACAGTTTTTCTTTCTTCTTCTCTCTCTTCCAACATGTCACGAAATCATGACAGTTTTTCTTTCTTCTTCTCTCTCTTCCAACATGTCACGAAATCGCGACAGTTTTTCTTGCCTGTTGTATATGTCGCGATATCGCGACACTTTTCTTACTTGTCTTTTTCTTTGATCTTTTGCAAATGGGCCACTATGGTATTCTTGGAAACTCATTGTCCATACTCTGAATAACCTCTGAACTCCTGTCTTCTGCATCTGAATAGCTTTTGAACTTCCTATCCATTGAAACACCAGATCTATCTGACTGTGTTGACAACAATGACAATACTGTTGCTGCACCTTGCTCAACAATTGGAACCTTATTCAAATAATAAATACTATAACATACCCCCATGGGCCAAATTTATGGCCAATACCTATGGAAATCCACCATGGAATCAAGGAATGTCAAGTCAAAATAGTTGGAATGCTAATGGCCAATATAACCAAGGAGAATCTGGTTGGTCTAAAAATCCATCACAACAATAGAACTATTAAAACTAATTTAGGGGACAAGCCCCTCAAAATCCACCTCAAAATAGACTCCTTCCACCTCCATTTAATAATAATCCTCCTAAGCAACCTCCTCTTCCATATCAATCCGTCCCTAATCCTAACAACAACAAGAACAATCAAAAAGCCTATGAAACTAGTGAGACATGCTCTATATCTATAGTACCTTGTCAACAAATCCAATTGAGATCATGAAAAGGGTTGGAAAACAATGTAACTCTCATAGAGCTTGAAAATTTCACTACAGATTTGTTTGAAAAGGAGGATAACAATAAAAAGGAAATGGAAAATTCACCAAAAAACATTCCAACAAAACAACAAGAAATCCAAATTCCTCAATGAAAGGAAGTAGAGATACCTTTTCCTCAAATATTGGCAATACCAAAACAACCATCCAAGCCAGCCTTTAACTTCCTTTAGGAATTAGAAAATTTTACTATCAATATCCCTTTGTTATAAGCTATCAAGGATATACCCATCTATTCCAAGTTCATTAAAAATATGTGTACAAATTAAAGAAGGAAAAAGAATATCGAAGCCCAAACAATTCAAGTCATTGGACAATTGTCTGAGATAATGACAGGAGGTAGGTTATTGAAAAATACATAGATCCTAGAATACCTATACTCATGGTACATATTGGTGACATAACCCTACAAAATATTTTGGTTGATTTAGGATCCACTATTAATGTCATGACTAAAGAAACATCAGAATCTTTAAGAATGCATAAACTACAATCAACTTCTATTGTACTCCAACTCATAGATAGGTCTACTATTAAGCCAAAGGAAAAAATAGAAGACATTATAGTCTCTGTAAGTTCATGGGAATACCCTATAGACTTTATAGTCTTACAACCTAAGAAAAAGTTAGGGGGACATCCCTTAATTTTAGGGTGCCCATGGCTTGCAACAACAGATGCTTACATTAGCTGTAGAATGGGAAATATGATTATTTCTAGTGGTAAAAATACTAAATACCTTAGCCTATTTATAGAATCAACAATAGAATATGAGTTTCCAAAGCAATTATGGTATGATTTCCCTCATGATTTTGATGAAATCCAAACCTTAGAAATTAATTTTTTGAGATAATATCTTAAACAAGAGGTTGAGGGACCAATACCATTGTTGTTAGGAATTCAAAGTCAAGACAATGGTTGTTCATCTGAATCTACCATGGCTCTTAATGAAGCAAGCACCAGTCAACCTCAATAAATTATACTATATGACTATTCCTTAAATATTCTTGAACATGAGATAATGGGGATAGATGCAAACATAGATAAATGCAAGCAAATAGATATCACATCGAGAAGGACTTTGAACATTAATGATAGGCTCATGAGCATACAAGAATTACAATTAATAGATGTGTTTAAGGAACATCAATCAACATTTACATGGAATTACAAGGATATGAAGGGGATACATCCAAATTTTTGTACCCATCATATTTTATCCAAGAAGGATGTTATCCAGTAAGACAACCCCAAAGAAGATTAATTTTGGATATGAAAGACATAGTTTAGGAAGAAATCATGAAACTCCTTAAGGCAGGATTTATATATCCAATGATTGATAGTCAATGGATGTCACCTCTTGTGATCGTCCCTACAAAGAATGGTAAGTGGAGTATTTGAGTGGATATAGAGAATTAAACAAGGTAACATAGAAATATTATTTTCCCTTTCCATTCATTTATCAAGTTCTGGATACATTGGTTGGAAAGAAATATTTTTGCTTTCTAGATGAGTTTAGTGGCTATAATCAAGTTTCCATAGCTGAGGAAGATAAGGAAAATATAACCTTCACATGTCCATTAGGCACCTATGCTTTTAAACTCTTACATTTAGGGTTATGCAATGTACCTGCAAATTTTTAAACAGTTGTTTTAACTATCTTTGCTGATTTAATAAATGAGTGTATGGAAGTCTATATGGATGACTTCATAGTCTACGGTAATACCTTTGAAGAAAATTATTGATTAGATGTCAAGACAAAAACCTATCTTTGAGTCATGAAAAGTGTTTCATGATGATGAGAGGAGGTATTGTTCTAGGGTATTACATATTAGAAGAAGGTGTTAAAGTAGATCCTAAAAAAATACAAGTTATTCAATCCCTTCAACCTCCGAAAACACAAACAAAAGGGAGAAGTTTCCTAGTACATGCAGGATACTACCATAGATTCATTAAAGACTTTAGTAAAATTGTTGCTCCTAGGCTTTAGCTCTTAACTAAAGAAAGTGAATTTGATTGGACTAAAGCATGTCAAGAAGCCTTTGAAGTTATAAAATACAAATTGATTACTGCTCCAATCCTAAGAGGACCAAATTGGGAATTACCATTGCATATACATTATGATGCTTCAGGCTATGCAATAGGGGCAGTCTTGTAACATATTGAGAACAAAATAACTTATGCTATCTATTATGTAAGTAAAAATTTGCATCGAGTCGAGCTCAACTACACCGTTACTAAAAAATAATTTTTAGCTATAGTCCATGCTATCAATAAATTTAAACACTACATAATAGGGTATGAAGTATTCGTTCACACTGATCACTCTACCATCAAATACTTAATTAATAAAGCAACAGTAGGGGGTAGAGTGGTTAGATGGCTTCTTTTTCTACAAGATTTCAATATCACAATTATAGATAAGGCAGGGAAATATAACGTCATTACCGATCATCTATATCACATACAAATATTTTATGATGATGATTTAATTCCCGATAATTTTCTAGATGAACATTTGTTTGCTCTCTCTATTTTTACTCCTTGGAATGATGATATGGTAAAACTACATAGTAATAGGAAAATGGCTCAACATTATACACCGCATGAGTGTAGAAAATTAATATGTCAAAGCACCTCTTATATGTAGATTCATGGAATCTTGTTTAGGAAATATCTCGACCAAGTAATTAGGATATGTGTGCACAAAAATGATGTATATGATGTCATTCGGGAAGCACACGAAGAAACATGTGGAGGTCATTATGCCACCCAAAGAATAGTTAATAAAATACTTCAAACTGGGTACTTTTGGCCTACTATGAATAAATATGTTCATCAATTTGTTTATAGATATGATGCTTGTCAAAGAGCTAGTTAGCCTACACCTTCTATGGAAATGCCTTTGGTTCCACAAATAGTACTTGAACCATTTGAAAAGTGGAGAATTGAATTTGTTGGACCAATAGACCCTCTAAGTGCTTGTAACAAACACATACTTGTATGTACAAATTATGTTACTAAGTGGGCTGAAGTTAAAGCTCTACCATGAGCTCAAGCTAAACTAGTAGTTGATTTCCTCTATGAGAACATAATGCAATCCTTTAGATCACCTAGAGAGTTAGTTTTGGATCACGAAACACAATTTATCTTTAATGTAATTACACATTTTGTTGACATATATCAAATAAAACATAGAAAAACCTCACCATATCACCCTCAAGCTAATGGACAAGTAGAAGTTACAAATAGAGAACTTGAAAAGATCATTACAAAAATTGTAACTATTAATATGGATGATTAGGCTGAGAGATTGAAATTTGATGTACGGGCATACAAAACAACTTGGAAAACTACCGCAAGATTATCACCTTATGAAATGGTCTATGGAAAACAAGCTATTATGCCCATTGAATTTGAAATAGAAACTCTTTGCACAATGGTACAACTTGACATGAATTTGGATAAAGCATAGAAAGCTAGATTGGAAAAGTTAAACATTATGGATGAAAGAAGATTGAAGGAATTACATAGAACTGAAATAACCCAACAACAATGAAAGAAATGGTATGATAAACATATTGTACCACACACATTTCAATCAGGAGATTGGACCTTGTTGTTTGATTCTCATTACCAAACTTTTCAAGGTAAATTGAGGACAAGATGGCTAGAACCCTATGAAATTGAAGAGATATTTGGAAATGGTACAATCAAGCTTAAGTCTATCGATGATTCAAAAAGTAAACTACTAGTAAATGAGCATAGACTTAAACTTTATAATATCCATTATCTAAGAAGGAATTCAAACACCACCTTAAGCAGCAAGCCGAATTGCAATGCATTTTTGAACTGCAATCAGCCACTAGTAAATAGTTTCCTTCAAGTTAAAAATAAAAATTGCTTCCTTTGTTTCATCATGAAGTTTCTATATTTGCAATATTTTTATTTTATTCTCATACATATTTAGTATCAATGCTTCAAGAATAGCCCAAGAAGATATTTTCTCTAAATAATTTGTAGGAAAATGACTACCACATGTTGCATAATACCTTGTTTGCTAAATGAAATCTAGATGTTTTTTAGTTACTCAAATAGTGCTAGTATTTTGAGAATTTTTTTATTGAAAGGTAAGCAAACTTTTGATGTTATAAGTTATTCCTAGTCAATCAAGTTTTTCTTGGACTATGCACATTTGAACATATAAAAATATTGTGAAGTATTGGAAAAGACTAACTCATGTGTTACTATTGCCATTAGTGAACGGTTTCCCCTAATTATCCATTTATGTGCATGGCCTAGAGTACTAATGAATTGGAAAAAGTACAAACTCACCCTTCACCCTTGAAAAGGAGAAGAATAGTAAGGATAGGATCAAATTCCCATCAAAACTTTTATAGAGTGGTTGGGAACCCAATTCTCCAAAGTTCTTACTCCTTCAAAAAAAAACAAATCCCTTGCTCCTCACCTATTTGAGCAAGTATACCAAAAGTATCTTCTTTATTCCCCTAAAAACAAGCAAAAATCCCAAAAGCAATAAAAATCCCTTGCTCCTTACAAAATGAGCAAGTATCCTAAAAAAAAGGCAAAAAGAGCTTGAATCCCTGGAATTCTTAGTATCTTGAACACCATGGGGTACTCTCCATTAAATTATCCTTACACAAATAGCACCAAGTTTGGATAAGACCTATGGATGCTTATAGATAAACTAGATTTTTGGCATAGGTAACCTTTGTTGTTACTCAATCCTTACTCATAATGGGAAATGAATATTCAGTGCACACATAGTTGGTCCTAACGAAGCTTGAAAATACTAGGATGGCTTTAACACCACATTGATTTGTGAAGTGAGTAAATGAAGTTGTTTAAAATTCACTAGATTGTTTTAAGTCTTTGAGAAATAACTCTAGAATATCATAAGCAAGCAAAATTCAGAAGCAAATTTTCATGAAAGTATTTTTGTGCATTTTTCCCTACAAAAACATGGCTTGTATCTATCAAACTTTATATATTTTAGAAAAAGCCATCCTAATATAAAAATATCTACTCCATATTTTCTAAATGATTGAAAATATCCTAAATATTTTATATACATCTATTTTTGTATGTATTTTTGGCTCATATCAAGCTTTATATTTATTCTCTTTCTCACTTGGATACTTCTTAATGAAATTCAAGAATCACAATCACCAAAAATTATAATAATACCCCATAAATAAAACTCCTTTTATATTATCCATCAATATAAATAAAACACCCTTCATATTATTTTAGCTATATAGTCAAAATTATAGTTTGGGGGGACGGTAAAACATAGGTATATGGAGTTCATAATACATTTTGGGGGTAGAAACAGGTAAAGTATTTTCTTAACTTTAACTATAGTTCAATAGGTATATTCCATACAAGACTTCTGTAGGTATCTTCTATAGATGTCTTTTTTAGATATATTTTGTAGATGTCTGTAGATATATTCCATAGATATCATTCGTAGATGTCTTTTGTAGAAGCTTTATGTAAATGACTTTCATAAACAAATTTTGTATGTATCATCAGTAACAATCTTCTATAAACAATTTCTATAAATATCATTAGTAACATTTTTTTGTAATCACCATCTATAGATGGCATCCATAAACATATATCATGAAATATTCTAAGTGTAAAAATTTTAAATTGTCTAGGCAAGTGAGACACGTGGCAATTCAAGGAACACCAAGACAAATAATAAGGGTGCGTCAAAAAATATTTTAAGGTAAACTTGACGGTAATAGTTTAAATCAATTGAGGGAGATAAAATAATAAAATAAAGAAAAATGAGCCATACTATGACATGTCCACTTAATGCAGTGCCACGTGTTGCCTCTTATGATGTGTCCTTGCAAACGAGTGCCACGTGTCGATTAGAATTTAAAATCCTTATGGAAAGCGTAATCATTATCAAGGTCAAAAGTAAGAAGGATGATATTTTATTAGAGCACTTGCATAAAAAAGGATGTGGACCAATCCACTTGGTCGTGTGAGAAATAAATTGCCACATAAGATGAAACATGGCATAAAGAAACAATTAAAATAATTTTTTTTATTCTATCCAATGGGTGACTAAAAATTATAACATGTGGCAAGTAAAATCCACCTTGTCATATAAGGTGGTGGGTAGGGTTGGTGCAAATCAGAAACAGACCACCTAAGGACCCATACCATGGTAATACAGGTGGTTTCCCTTCGTTAATTGTAAGAGACAATGCAGATGAACAATACCAGTCCTTGATTAAAATTTAAATGAAGGGTCATGATGCAAGAAAAAAAATGTGATGGGTCTTTGTAGGACACGATCATCGATGCATGGCCTTCATCGGTGAATAACATATCAGGATACCGATCTAAGCTACAAGCCATAAATTAAATTCAATTCAATGAACGACGAGTTTCAAACCTAAAAGGTATTTTTATTGTTGTTGATTTTAGGGCAACTGGTCCCCAATATCGATAGAATTTAGATCAGTCTCCACCATTGGATGGGTTTAATAGATGATGCATGACCCCTTCATGTAGCCATGCATAGTAAAACTAGCCTAAATCGTCTCTTTTGTAGAGAGCTACTCAAAATTGTTGATGACCCTCTGTAACTTGACCCTAAGTGAAATTCCCTAGTTTTCTAGAAAAAAAAATACTGAATTCGAGTAAATGGTGATGAGCTTCAAAATTTTGAATAATTGCACTGGTAGAAGGATAATTTCCTTGATGACGTAGGAAATCTAGCAAAGTAATATCGAAAGCGACAAGTAAAACGTTGTTTACTGTTACTACTATCGCAAAATCATTTTATTTTTCTACTACACATAAAGTAAGGGATAGTAAAATAAAAATGTAGAAGGTGTGCAAAATATTAGGATGGATTAAAAATGGTTTTATCAATAGTATTTCTAGGTTTACCATTAAACAAGTTTACGAAAAAAAATCAAATTTTGTTTTACGTTTTCGAGAAAATAAATACTCTGCAGAATTGTAAAACAAATTTTCTTTTGTTATTGAAATATTTGTAGGGTTTTTAGTTTATAAAATATTGGAAATTTCTAAAAACAATTCTTTGCCTACCCCTTTCTACCCTAAAAACCCTAAACTCCACTATGCCTCACTCTATGTTTTAGAAACACAATGAACCATCCTCGGTTGAAACCTAGAATCCTAGTGATTCTATAACCGAGTTATTCCAAAAATCCACATGGTGGGAAACTCTCACAAAATTTAGAGGGCATGTCTAGGGAGTGGTTGAACATATAATCCTGAATCATGACCCTGATAGGATGACCACCCAAGTTGGAGAAATTCAATTTAACCTTAACCCTAGCTTAATTTTTGAGGTACTGGGTCTACCATAAGTAGGGTTACCATACTACAAAAAATCCTCCAAAAGTGTCACTCAACTAGTAGCTAAATTCGGTGAGAAATGATAAGGAGGTTTGGATTAAGGGTGTTTCTACTTCTTCACTCCCCCTCTTATGGAAGGAGGTAGTCATCCTAATTATTAAGTTCTTTACCCTAGAAGGATGTATGTCTATCTATGCAACCTACCATCTTCCTATGTTAATGAATCTAAAGTTTCCTAAAAATAGTGAATGTTTTATAAATTTACCTTACTTGTTTCAATCATTAAAATCTACAATTTTATGGGTTAAGCCTAAAAATTCCCAAGAGAAACCTAAATTGCACCTACTTGTGCATCATGGCCTATTTAAGCTAATAGTTTTAAAGAAATATCATGAAGTCAAATTTGTTTGAAATCAGATAGTGGATGAATATAACTTGTAAAAATACTCTGAATCCACTAAGAATGATTTTGAAGAAGATAATTTGACTAAAGAAGAACATGAGTCTGATAGTTAGGAGGAAGAACCTAACATTCCAAAATGTAAATTCCAACCTGCTAAAAACATTAAACCAAACCAATCAAAAATTAGGTGTCAAAAAAATACTATCGAAACTCATGAGAAAAGGGATACACCAAGATATGAGTTTGATTTACCTACACTTGAATCAACTATCGAAATCTTGTCCCACCTTCGGGTGCAAAAAATTGTCTTACAGATAAAAATTAACAAGTTGCGAGAGGATTTCATAGAGCATTTTAAAATGATTCAGTGATCCCTTGCCCTTTATATAGACATGATCAAGAAGATTCCAATGGATAGGGTGATGAAACTTGTAGACTCTGTCAACCGACGACCACTTGTAGATGCTTCTTCGAATAAAAGTTCCATTGTTAGTAAAAAGCCTAAGAAATTTATGAATTTTAGTAAGGTAGTATATAAAAATAAACCCTTTAACTTTTCTAAGTTGCTTTATGAAAAGAGTCCCCAGAAGATTGTTAGTTTGGCTCAGCAGAATCAACTAAAGAAATAAGATCCTCCCACCAAGATAGGAACCACACTAGGGAATCTTGTCTTGGATGTTGGGATATCTTCATAAATTAATACGGTAATAAATGATATTGTTGCTTTTGTTGAGGTACTCTCGCCTTCCCAAATGAAGGATGTAGAGAAAAATCAAGAGGAGGATTCTCATAAAATTGAGCATATTAAGACAGTCATGGTTGAGACACCAATTGGCGAATAGAAGGCCAAGAGGTGAGAACGCAGGTTATCGCAGCCGATACCACCTTCATCATGAATCTCTACCTGATGAGCACAAGTCGGATGAACTACAAGTAAATTTATTAAATTATTTTATTCATAATTTTATATTGATATATTACTGCTATTATACGTAGAGTGTTTGATATTTTGTCTATAATTATTTTAGTCATATATGTAAATCATTTTTTATGATGTTGATGATGTCACATATAAATATTTTATGTTTAAAAGAAAAAAACATGTACAAATAATGTTTGATGTTTTATATGATATTGTGGAAAATGATTTGAATAATGTATTTTTGTCTGTTAAAAAATATATATATATTCTGATATCATGCTTTTACATAACTGTTCTCTGAAAAACAGTATAAAAGATACATCATTTTTATGAATTTTGTGATAAAGAATTCTAGAATTATTATTTTCTGATACAGTTCTATATAGTTGTGTTATTATTAGGAATGTTTTATCTTCAGTTTCATATATTTTATTAAAATTGTGTAACATGTTGGCTTATGCTTTACGTATTTCTAGAAATCTTCATTTCTCAGTACTAATGATTCTTTTCTAGAAATTATGTCTGATGTGTGATTGTTCATTCTTAATAGTTAAGATGACTTGTTTTGTGAATTGCAAATGATTATCTGAAAAGACAATATGAATTTTGATTAAATTTAATATTTCATTTATTTGCAAAAATCTAGATGGTGACATCTGATATATGTATAAAAATTGTCATAATATGTTTATCTCATTTATCCATATGCATGAGGACATGCATAGATTTCAATTTGAGGGAAATTATGAGAGGATATTTGACAGATATTTCTGTAATAGAATGTTTCATTATGATGTTTAATTAATGATCATAATATGTTGTATGTAACTTATTGTTGTATATTTCTATAATTTGTCAATAAAAGGATGAATGCAGTTAATCTAATAAATGTGTTTGTTTTATGTAAAATACGCCCAAGTTATGAGTAAATATGCAGGCAAGTTGTTGAAGAATATTCCATAGATGAACGATGTAGTAAGCACAAGCTTTGGGATACACCTTGGATGTGAGGAGATGGACGTAAGAATAAAGGATGCAAGAAGCTTAAGGCACGATAATAGAATAGTAGCAGATCACTATTATAGAAGAGGTTAGTTGAAGCGTCTTACAGAAGATAGTTACCAAATTATGTTACAGAACATAGCTACTGAAGTATGTGAATGAAGGATTTTTACTAGCAGTGATCGAAGTATTTTTACTAGTAGTTACTAAAGGATTTTTACCAGTAGTTATCGAAGGATGACTAATTCCATTGAATGACGTTGAATGCCACATAATTTTCACATGGTAGATAAATATTTCTAGTCAACATAATATTTGATTTATCACATATTATTCACATGGAATATTGTGATTAATAAAGTCATTATTACTTTATTCAATAAAGTTGTGTAATCCAACTATTGTTAGGTTTATTAGATTTAGGCATAAGATTGTTGCACCTTTTCCTAGAATAAAGGGCATATGGTTATATTATATATCTTGTAAAATACCAAAGTTAGTGTTTCTTTGTCAAGTTAGTTTACGTATTGTCACTTGGACCATTCAATATGCTTACCAAGTCCAAGCAGTAATAGGAATTGTATTAGTTTAGATTATTTTGGTTAGTACATAGTTGTCGCATCATAAATCTACAAAACTCCACATGGCAAAATATGTGAAAGAATTTATTGAGAATTGTACAAGTCATCATATATATTACATAGAGATACCTTTGAAAAGGTCTAATGTCAAAAATTCTAATGAAGAAATAGCTAATGTCCAATGTTCTAATGTTGAAATTTTGTGAAGAACTGCATCAGCATGTACAATTGAATTTCTAGCAATAAAAGTAGCACTCTATTCTTTGCATATGGTAACTATGTTATTTATGTTTACTGCTTTAATTTCTTTTATGTAATTTGTAATTGTATTTCCCTGCATTCATAGAATAGCACAATGTTAGTAGTAATTATGCATCTTAGTTACTGAGATAAAGTAAACTAGGGGAGAAATACTTCCATTGTCTTCTAGGAGGCATGGCCTACTCCTACAACCAGTCCCTAAGATCTCACCCCTACAATAGGTTAGAAATATTTAATTAACCTTAGAATATAAAATAAAGTAAATTGCATTTTCATATAATATAAAGTCATAATAGATAAATAAAATTAACTACATGAGGATCCTCACCAATAGGTTAGCCCACCAATAGATCAACTCATCAGTAGGTAATTACTATTAGTTATTTTCAACAATAGATAAACTCATCATATTAATAAGTAATTACCATGTTTACTGCATAAATCAAAAATTGCATTTTAATCTCATACTTGCACAATTTAATTTTTGTTCATTTGATTTTTTGTAAACACCTAAAACTGAAAAGAAATTTTATCTAAGCTAAGTATTGATCATCATGGTACAATCTATGCTGGATTCCTGCTCTTTAAATCTAACCTTGATTTACCCTTGGATTGATAAATTAAATGTAAGCTATTACAACCAATCAAGTTGCATCTACAAGAGTATCAATATTAGGCAATAGAAATGAATCCTTGGGAGTTGCCTTATTGAGGTCCCTGAAATCCATGCATATGTGGATTCTTCCATAGGGTTTTCCTATGGGTACCATGTTTGAAACTCATTCTACATAGCCTATAGGAATTATGAACTCTACATCCAATAACAATAGTAGTTCATCTTTAACCATCAAGGTAATGGTTGGATTCATCTTCCTATATTTTTGCTTGATCGATTTTTTGGTAGGGTCCAATGAAAGGTTATGAGTAACCAATTTCAAATCTAGACTCGACATGTTCTTATAGGTCTAAGCAAAGAGATCAGGTATTTCATTCAATAGTGGAATGAGAATAGTGCACTCCTCAACATATAAGCTTTCTTCAGACTTAACTTTCTTTGGATTGGTGGAATCATTACTGATATACACTTCAAAATTTTCTTTTATTGACATATGCAATCCCTCCTCAAGATGATGAGGTGTAGGGATAAAATGGATATCATCTACTGTATTAAAGGTTCCACAAAATTAGGATTTACCTTAGCATGATAGACATCTTGTGCACAGCTAAGCACAAAATGAAAGGGTTAGAATATTTATTCATTGGGGAAGAAATATTCAAGCTCTAGGAGTGAATTTATATGTTCAAAATCAATGGCCTTATGATTGAGGTGCAAAATTTTTGAAGGGTACGATGTATTATGAAGTTGAGTGGTCAAATCGATGGAGATCATGTTGATGGAATGAAATAAATCTCCAAGACCACATAGGTGAAATTCACTAAATCTAGGTTGTCCTACATGTTCTAGATGTCGCTCAAGTAGTATGGGGATGACTAGGTCTTCTTTAAGAATATACATAACAATTGGATCATCCTAAGGGAATTCTTGTATCACATTTGGAGGATCAAGGAATACCATGTGATAGACTTCATCCAAGTTCACTAGTCACCTATACTCTTGAGGACCTAGGAAAATTGTGCAATATAGTTCCTCTAAATCTACCTATGGCCTAAGATGCCATAGATGATGAGGCCCTAGGTAAGCCAACTCAATTTCATAACTGACATACTCACTCTAATATGCTTCAAAATTGTATTCTAAATTATCCTTGTCATAATTGGATTTTGATTCAGATCTTTCTAAAGAGAGACTTGGATGATAAACCAAAGGTGATTCTTTTGTAACCATGGTCACAGAACAATTACCCCTTCATGAATAAAAAGATTCTAGATTATAAGAATTCTAATTGATGTCATCCCTAAGGCTTAGATTCATATGTTATAGAGATATATCTAATAACTCATCCTAACCTCTAATGTGATAACCTAGACCGAACATATAAATTGGCATTTGGTATTGCGGTTGATACAAAATTCTATACCCTTGCTCAAATAGACCTATTTCATAACCATACCAATGGTAATGATCAAAATACCTAAGGGTATGCTCTAGGTTTAATGGATAATGAACATTTATGGTAAAAGGTTCATCATCATATTCTTCCATGGGTGAGTGACCTATGACTTGATCTAGGCCCCCGTAGATGAAATTTATCTGATTGGGTGGAACCCCTAGTGGTACCACCATCCCAATAGGAAAGTGATGAACTTGAGGTCTACCAATATCCTATGCATATTCTATAATGGACATGAAAGTTTCGTTTTGCACCATGTATTCAACTAACCCTATATTGACTAGGTGAATCATCACCTATGGTGCAGATGATGCAGTTGATGACACAGGTGAAGTAGGTTGAGGTTCCTCCTCGACTATATTATGTGAGTTTTCCTCCGTAGTAATTGGAATCTCTATGGTTGATATGTTCAAAATCATCCTAGGTTCCTTTTCACCTAAAACTGCATTTAGCTTTTGATAATCCCTTATATTTGATAATGTTGTAGGCTTCTTAGAAGCAACCTTTTTTCAAAGGGTTGGTGGTGGCTTCGAAGTAGAGGGATCGACCTACATTGAATTTGACTTATTCACTAGATGTATATTTGGAGGCGTAGGTTGAATATCCAAGTGAGTAGAGGGGATGATTAAATCTCTTAGCAAGTCAACCTAATTCACAAATTTAAATGGCTCTTCATCTAATGAGACCATATGTACCTATCCCTCATGCACATACTTGATGCATTTGTGGAAAATTGAGGGGACGCAATGCATATCCATTATCCAAGGATGACCAAGAATAATTTTATACTACATAGTACCCTATGATTTGATACAACTCTTTCATCTTACCCCTCATTGGGTAGATCTTGTCTTTGTCTATCTTGTGATGGAAGGGGTCTTGAACCACCCTCATTTCTATCATGGAAGGATCTTGTATTTTATCCTCTAATTGGGGTGTCCTGATGAGAATCCCCATGAGTTGTGTTATCACCTCTAATGCTAGTTGAACGTTATTTAGGAGCATTCTATGTGGGAGACTCAACTTCATTGTTTTGTGTGTTGAGTAGTGCATTGGTTTCCACCTCGATCATGGACTGGGGGTGGTAGCCCCGTGTAGTGACCATGGAATGTGAATTATCTCATATGTAAATTTTAAGGCAAACAAAGTATACAAGGTGATTATCACGTTTAAATTTTCTTTGTGATCCTTAAAAAATTTTTGTGCATTTTTATTTGTTGATAATACAATCTAACTCTTATCGTGTTTTGCAATAGTTGATGAAACTCTTAGATTGTTAAAGGTTATCACATATACACTCGTAGCAAAAACTCTTGTAATGACTTCTAGGTTGTTTACCCACTAAATAATGGTAGTGAAATCCATACCCGGTCAAGAAGCATAAGTACTACCAATTCTCACCCAGCACACCATGGTCAACGATACACCCCTTCAAAGAGGAATGCATGCAATTTTCTATGGATAGAACATTTCTTGAATCAACCTTGGCCATAGATAGGTCCTAATGATACAATGTCAGACAAGCCAACTGAGTGGTAATAACTTCCATTTTTGATCTTGATCAATAGGTTGGATGTGAAATCCCAACATCATTGATGTTTACTTTAGACCGTGGTGTGTGTGTATTCTTTTTAATTTTGCATAAAAATAATATGCATCAATAAGCAGTCACATTATTTTCTCTAAATGCCTAGAAATTACAATTTTATTTTAGATAATGCATAATTAAATGAAATTTAATTCAGAGAATACAAAATGCATATTAACTCATGCAAATAGCCTTTGATCATGATTCTAACAAGCATACCTAAACACACAATTTAATAGTGGACATTGTTCTAGATAGTAGGAAACAAACTTGGTCACTATATAGAATAGCAATAAAAATGCTAGCTACTAAATTTTAGGGTGGCTAACAGCATAGGCCATTGTTCTTAAAAGCGGTTAACAGAATATATAGGATTTTTATGAATTTACCTTTACAGTTTCACTATGTATTTTAATTACTACTGAATTGATGCTTCAAACACATAAAGAGTAGGTAATGTTGGACATTTTGAGTCCTCTAAGTCATAGTTGTCATTGATGTCACTTGATAGAATTATCACTCATCTCAAGGAATTCGGCAAGAAATAAAGTCACCCAAGTCATCCAGGAAAAAGCTTCATCAGTGCAAAAGTGAAAAGAAAAAGATTCCATAATATTTTAATATTATTGGAAGCACAGGTTAAATGATTGGTTTATAAAAACCCAAGATGGGTTATTGCAAAAGTTAAAAATGAGGTTTAATAATTATTTATAAATCATTTAAATTCACAAGGAATTTAAATTTTATAAATAATACCAAGGTTGGGCATTAAGACAAGGTTATAAGGTTTTATTAAACCTAAGGTTGGCTCTTTAAAATAAAGTTCTAAGGTTGATTTTAATTTATAATATTTAAATTTAAATTTATTATAAATTAAATCACGCCAACGTCGAATTCATTCGAAGTGCCGATGTGATGCTAAGGAAGGAAAAAGGCATTATATAAATTCCAAACAAATTCATTTACCAAGTATCCCTTGCTATTTTTTTCAAAGTGCATGCGAAAGAGATTTTTGTTTCAAAAGCCTTACAATTTTCGTGAAGGTTAAAGTTGTGAATATTTGGAAGCCCTAAGCGCAAAGGCCAGCGTGGCCTAGTGGTATGTTGGCTCGGTGCTAAGGAGGAGGTTCTGAGTTTGATTCGCGTAAGTTCTATTTTTTGGATTGCAAATAAGAAGCACTCTACGTGCTTGTTGTTTTTTGGAGGTTCGATGTTCGAAGATATTGCATGGTGGACGTGCCCTTTTAGACACGTCATGGTGCATGGCCCAACGACAGCTTGGCTATGGCTAAGGCATTGGGAAGAGAATAGTTGTGGGATCGAATCCCGCCGAGGGCAAGGCAAGTAAATTTAATTTTTGTTTAATATTTTATTTTCTTCCAAGGTTGCCTAAGGAGAAATAAGGTTATGGTATGCCCTAGGAAAAATAAAGTTTTTTGCTGATTTTCTTTGTGGAAGTATATCATATTATATATCATTGGAAAGCTATTTTCGATAGCTACTTGTTTATATTGCTTTGAGGGAGAAATAAGGTGTGTGTAAGAAGATATTTCTGGTTTTGTCAAGGAGTTTCAAAATTAATTTTAATTCATTATTTTGAGGGTTTATTTCTTGAATAAGAGGGTTTGGTGCATTTTTATGGAGTAGGAGTAATAAGGTGTTATTGAGATATTATTTTTATTATTGTGTTATTACTCATGACCTCTAACCCTTGTTGATATTGAAAAAGAAAGTGTGTTGAGTGTGGCAGATTTAGTGGACAACTCATAAGGCATCAAAAAGTTATGGGCAATATTTCTCAATGACTTATGTGGGTGATTGATTTCTAAAAATATCTTTGGAGAGAAAAGGATTGATTGTGGTTAACCTTTTTGATAGTTTTTGGTTTAATGCTTCAAGGTTTTCTAAATTGAGAGTTGTGATTAAGCCTTGTTTATAAGCATTTTTGTTGAAGCCCATTGGTTGTGCAAAGAACTTGAGATTGGGATTTGAGTATAGAACATATTGAGTCTCTAACAATTCTCTTTATGTTTCTATGAGATTGGTTTGAGTTGAGATTAGGATTTGAGTATAGAACATATTGAGTCTCTAACAATTCTCTTTATGCTTCTATGATATTGAGTTGAGATATTGATTGAGCATTGAGTATAGAACATATTGAGTCTCTAACAATTCTCTTTATGATTCTATGTGATTGAACAAGTTATGTGTGGACTTGTTAAGCATATTTGAGGTAAGTCTTTGAGAAGGCTTGTGGACTAATTTTGTGTAAGCTTTTGTGGAAGCTTGCAATGCAGAATTGAGCAAGTCCTAGAGAGGACTTATTGAGAAGATTTGGACAAGATCTGTGTAAGCTTTTTGAGAAGATTTGGATAGGTTCTGAGTGATCCTATTGAGAATATCTAAGCAGGTAGTATATTTGGATAAGTTCTGTGTGAGCTTGTTGAGCAGGTTTGGACAGGTTCTATGTGGATTTTTTGAGCAGATTTGGACAAGTTCTAAGTGGAATTTTTGATTAGATTTGGATAGGTTCTATGTGGACCTGTTGAGCATATTTGAGTAGGTTCTAAGTGAACCTATTGAGCATATTTGAGCAGGTTTTAAGTGAACCTATTGAGAAAATTTGAGAAGGTTCTAAGTGAGCCTATTGATAGAGCTTTGGAGGTGATAGAGTATAGAGGACAGAGTCTCAATGGATAGAGATCCAGTAACCAGGATTATTGAAGATAAATATTTTGAGTTAGGAGTCTTCAAGTGGAGAGAGATCCACCAGTTAGTGCAATAGAGAGACAAAGTCTTCTAGAAGATCACTAGCCAGAGCATAAGAGAAAAAAGTTCTCTTGTGAAAGAGATCCACAAACTTGATATTAGGGGATCATCATATCCTTTGGACAGAGATCCAAAAATATTGTAATTGGGAAGGATTCCCAAAGAGATTATTTGAGAAATATTTAGAAGAAGTATTTTCTCTATGGAGGTAGCCCACATTGGGTGAACCACGTTAAAATTTGTGTTTCTATTGTGTGTGGTGTTCTATTCATTGCTTTGATTACTGTTATCTATATACTGCATAATATTGAATTGAAAAGAAAAGTAGAAAGTGGTCTTATATTGTTCACCCCCCTCTTAGTATAAGCTTATGTTCTTCAATTGGTATCAGAGCGGGTTCCTTCAGAAGAGTTTGACAAATTGAAGGAAAAGTGGTCTAAGAACACAATGGATCACAAGGATTAAAAGGATGGGTTCTTCAATAATGCAGTACCAGTCTTTGATGGGAGTGACTTCTTGTATTGGTGTGTGTTGATGAGATTTCACCTGATGGCACTTGGCAATGATTTTTTGGATGTAGTGGAATTTGGATATGATTCAGGAGCCAATCCTCCTATAGATAAGGAAGGTAATATTCTAATACATACAATTTCAAGAGCTATGAATACAATTATAAAAGGATTGCATAGATTGATTATGGAATGTAAGACAGCAAAAGATATGTGGGATCTATTACATACCATATATGAAAGAGATAAAAATTTCAAGAAGGCTAAGATCAAAAATCTCAAAGGATAATTTGAGAACCTAATAATGCGGTATGATGAGAACATTCATGGCTATCTCATCAAGGTTGATTAACTCATACATGAGATGAAAGGTCTTGGAATGAAGGTTGATGAATTAGATGCTTGTGATAAGATATTGATGACTCTTTCAAAAAGGTACAGTGAAAAGGTTTCTACTATAGAAATATCAATTGATAGTGATTATTTGACAAGGAATTGTTTGCTTGGCATGCTTACTACATTTGAGATAAGAACAAAAGATCTTATTCCTCCCAAAGAAGTTGCATTCAAAGTGGACAAAAATAAAAAGGGTAAGAAGTCAAAATCAAGCAGTGAATATTCTAGTGATGAAGAAGCTAACTATTGCAGAAGATATAAAGGTTCCAGAAGACCCATAAATATGAGATCTATTAAGTGCTTCAATTATGGAAAATATGGACATTATGCAACAAAGTGCAAAGATCCCAAGAGCAACAATGAAGAAGAAAAATATGATCACAAGTACAGGGAATCAAAAAGACACAGGTACCAAAAGAAGAGCAAGGATGGAAAAAATAGACAAGGGAAGTTCTTCCAAAGACAAAAGAGAAGCTACTATGTGAATAATGCAAGTAAGTACTCAGTTGATAGTGATACTAGTTTTTCATACAATGATAGAGATGAAGTCTTATTTATGGTTGAAGAAAAATATCCAATTAAGAAAAAGACTCCAGTTATTCTCAAGTTTTTTAGATGTGGTAGATTTGGACATATTGAATATTATTGCATAAGGGATGGTTATAGTTTTAGTGATGATGATTTTGAAGATGCACTTGATAGAATAGATGAAAATATTCTAATGGCATTAGAAGAAGTGAGTGATTCTATAGAAGACAATCCAAAAGGAAGTAATGATATGGACAAAGGTAAACAAATAGAGGATTATTCGGTAGAGAATGGATATGATCTCAAGGGAGAACTTATCTATGCCCTTGACACAATAAAGAAGGTAATAAAGCAACACTCTAATCTTGAAAGATAGTTTCAATAATGTGATGAAGAAAGATTATTGCTCATAGAGGATCTAGAAAAGTCAAAGGCTAAGGCAAGCAAGTTCAAAGATAAGTTAGAAGCAAAGATCTTGGGATGTGAAAATCTAACACAAGAAGTGGTCCTATTAAAAGAAGATTTAGAGGATTCCAATAATAATCTATACAAGTATGTAAATAGTGCAAAGAGTGTGGATAAAATAGTCAAGATACAAAGAAGAGTAACAAACAAGAAAGGTCTTGGTTCCAAACAGGTTCAAGAAGACAAGTTAACTACCAGTTCCGAAGACACTTTAGAATAATAGGATACTTCAGAAGAGGGTTTCTCAGATGAGAACGAAAGTGAAATTGAAACTCCTAAGGATGAGTTAGATTGTAGTGAGTCCAGCAGGAATAGGAACAATGAACAAAGAATATTCAGATGGAACAACAATCAGAACAGGTCAAGAGGAACTAGAAGACCAATGGGGTCTATGCAAGGTTTCATCAAGGGAAGATGTTTTTCATGTCACAGGTTTGGGCAGATGGCTTCATAGTGTAGGACACATGAAATACAAGTAGATGGGAAATGATAGTTTTTCCAAGGATATTGCTACTCATGCAATGAGTTTGGTCACAAGGCAATGAATTGCAGGGTTCATGACAGAAGATGATATGGCTTCACTAGAATAAATTCTAAGACAGTTCCACATCCAAGGAATAATAACATTAAGTGTTATAAGTGCAATAATTATGGTCACATAGCAAGATGGTGTAGAGAAAATATTCCATAATCAAGCATGAACAGGAATAAGAATATGAATAGGAACATTGGCATGAACAAGAATAGGAACAAGAACAAGAACATAGATGAGAACAAGAACAAGAATAGGAACAGGAACAGGGATGAGAATAGGAACAGGAACATGGATGAGAATAGGAACAGGAACAAGAAAAGGAACATGAATGAAAACAAGAACAAGAATAGGAACATAAGTGATGATAGAAACAAGGATGATGACTTGGAAAGAAAAAGTGAGAGGATTCATAAAACTCATAAAAGAAAAGAAAAATATAAAGAAAAAGAGAAGTGCTTTTAGGGAGTATAAATACTCCCACCCCAGAATTAACCACCTCATGTGGATGTGGTGGAGGGGCTAAGCTAAGAGGCTCATTCTTAGCTCCGAGCCCCAAAAGTGACCCTCTTTCCATTGATGTCAAAGGGAGAGAGATTTATGTATTGGGGAGAGATTTGTTATGTGGAGAGATTTTTTATGTGGAGAGATTTGATATTTGAGAGAGCATTGAGCTAGTGGGAGCAAAGTCCCAGGGGAAGCAGAAAATAAGGTCAGGTTTTAGTAAAAGGATAAGGGTTGCCATCAATGACAAAGGGGGAGATTGTTGGAAATTTTGAGTCCTCTAAGTTAGAGTTGTCATTGATGTCACCTGATAGAGTTATCACTCATCTCAAGAAATTCGATAAGAAATAAAGTCGCCCAAGTCATCCAGGAAAAAGATTCATCAATGCAAAAGTGAAATGAAAAAGGCTCCATAATGTTTTAATATTATTGGAAGCATGGGTTAAATGATTGTTTTATAAAAACCCAAGATGGGTTATTGCAAAAGTTAAAAATGAGGTTTAATAATTATTTATAAATCATTAAAATTCACAAGGAATTTAAATTTTATAAATAATACCAAGGTTGGGCATTAATACAAGGTTCTAAGGTTTTATTAAACCTAAGGTTGGCTCTTTAAGACAAAGTTCTAAGGTTGATTTTAATTTATAATATTTAAATTTAAATTTATTATAAATTAAATCACGACAATGTCGAATTCATTCGAAGCATCAACGTGATGCTAAGAAAGGTAAAAGGCATTATATAAATGTCAAACAAATTCATTTACCAAGTATCCCTTGCTATTATTTTTGAAAGTGCATATGAAAGAGATTTCTATTTTGAAAGCCTTACGATTTTTGTGAAGGTTAAAGCTATGAAGATTCAAAAGCCCTAAGCGCAAATGCCAGTGTGGCCTAGTGGTATGTTGGTTTGGTGCTAAGGAGGAGGTTTTGAGTTTGATTCACATGAGATCTATTTTTTGGATTGCAAGGAAGAAGTGCTCTACATGCTTGTTTTTTGGAGGTTCGTTGTTCAAAGATATTGCATGGTGGACGTGCCTTTTTAGACACGTCATAGTGCATGGCCCAATGGTGACTTGGTTGTGGCTAAGGTGTTGGGAAAAAAACAGTCAGGGGATCAAATCCCACCGAGGGGAAGGCAAGTAAATTTAATTTTTGTTTAATATTTTATTTTCTTCCAAGGTTGCTTAAGGAGAAATAAGGTTATGGTATGCCCTAGGAAAGATAAAAATTTCTTTTGATTTTCTTTGTGGAAGTATATCATATTATATATCATTAGAAATCTATTTTCAAGAGCTACTTGTTTATATTACTTTAAGGGAGAAATAAGGTGTGTGCAAGAATATATTTTTGGTTTTTTCGAAGAGTTTCAAAAGTAAGTTTGATTCATTCTTTTGAGGCTTTATTTCTTGAATAAGAGGGTTTGGTGTATTTTTATTGAGTAGGAGTAATAAGGTGTTATTGAGATATTATTTTGATTATTGTGTTATTACTCATGACCTCTAACCCTTTTTGAGATTGAAAAAAAAGTGTGTTGAGTGTGGCATATTTAGTGGACAACTCATAAGGCATCAAAAAGGTATGGGCAATATTCTTCACTAACTTATGTGGGTGATTGATTTCTGAAAATATCTTTAGAGAGAAAAGGATTGATTGTGGCTAACCTTTTTGAGAGTTATTGGTTTAATTATTCAAGGTTTTTTGAATTGAGATTTGTTATTAAACCTTGTTTATAAGCATTGTTGTTGAATCCCATTGGTTGTGCAAAGAACTTGAACTTGAGTATCATTGTTATGTGATATTTGTTGTTGAGCATTATTGGAAACTTTTTGAGTTGGTTGATACATGCTTGGACTAGGGTTTGTGAAAAAGGATTGATACTTGAAGTGATTGGTTGAGTAGAGTTTATTGAGCCTAGTCAAGTGATTATGTGAAGTGGTTGTTCAAGTTCCATGAAATAAACTATTCTATATTCTGATTTGAGTTGAGATTGAGATTTGAGAATAGAACATATTGAGTCTCTAACAATTATCTTTATGCTTCTATGAGATTGATTTGAGTTGAGATTGGTATTTGAGTATAGAACATATTGAGTCTCTAACAATTCTCTTTATGCTTCTATGAGATTGAGTTGAGATATTAATTGAGAATTGAGTATAGAACATATTGAGTCTCTAACAATTCTCTTTATGATTCTGTGATTGAACAAGTTCTATGTGGACTTGTTAAGAAGATTTGAGGCAAATATTTGAGAAGGCTTGTGGACTAATTTGTGTAAGCTTTTGTGGAATCTTGCGATGCAGAATTGAGCAAGTCCTAGAGGGGACTTATTGAGCATATTTGGACAAGTTCTGTGTGAGCTTGTTGAGAATATTTGGACAGGTTCTGAGTGATCCTATTGAGCATATTTGAGCAAGTTACGTATGGACCTATTGAGTATATTTGGACAAGTTCTATGTGATATTTTTGAGCATATTTTTATAGGTTCTTTGTGGACCTATTGAGCATATTTGGATAGGTTTTGAGTGGACTTGTTGAGAATATTTGGACAGGTTATATGTGGACCTGTTGAGCAGATTTGAGTAGGTTCTAAGTGAACCTATTGATATATATTTGGAGGTGACATATTATAGAGGACAAATTCTTAGTGGATAGAGATCTAGTAGCCAAGATAATTGAAGACAGATCTTTTGAGTGAGGAGTCTTCAAGTGGAGAGAGATCCACTAGTCAGTGCAGTAGAGAGATAGAGTCTTCTAGAAGATCACTAGCCAGAGCAGAAGATGAAAGATTTTTCTTGTGGAAGAGATCCATGAACTTGAGATTAGGGGATCAGCATCTCCTTTGGGTAGAGATCCATAAACATTGTAATTGGGAAGGATTCGCAAAGATATTATTTGAGAAATATTTAGAAGAAATATTTTCTCTGTGGAGGTATCCCACATTGGATGAACCACATTAAAATTTGTGTCTCTATTGTGTGTGGTGTTATGTGCATTAATTTGATTACTACTTTTGATACTACTATCTATACACTGCATAATATTGAATTGAAAAGAAAAGTAAAAAGTGGTCTTATACTATTCACTAAGCCTCTCAGTATAATCTTGTGTTCTTCAGGTAAAAACCAAAAAATAGAGATAGGGCTACTTACCTATAGATCCTCATCTGATGAAGAGACAAGTTTCTTACTATTTTTCTATATTTTCATGTAGATGTTGTCAATTAGGGTGGTTGGGACGCTATATGTTTATGCCATCCATGACTAGGACTATTAGTCATTGTCGCTCAGAGCAATAGTTCCTGCAACAAGAAAAAACAAAAAATATAAGCAAATAATACAAAAATAGGTCGGTTCGACAGTGATCACCTCTGAAGGAATGCTAAAAGTCTAGCAACTAGATAATACATATTCAAATTAGCAATGTGCATCAAGTAACCAAATGCAAATAAGTAAATATACAAAGAATATGTCCATATTTATTAATGTTCATGAAGCCTCCTTTACAATAAGGTTACAAGAACATCCCTCTTAGGGATTGACCATTGTGATATGTATTACAATATATAACTCATGTGGTAGATGCCTTCAATAGACTCTTAGGATCTTCATAACTTTGCTTGAGGGCTTACTAGATGCCTCCTTCTCCAATGTCAAGAGGTAGGATCTTGAATGATGCTTTATCCTTGGAAAGATATGTCACCAACGTGCAAGGAAACAATAAGAAATAATAGAAGCACATGATGCCTCTCAATATGAGGCTAAGTTTGAAGCAAGTGCAAGAAATAAAGCAAATATATAAATAATACATGAGATACACAAAAGGAAGGTAAATATGCATTTAAGACTAAAAAAATCATAGAAATGCAGTTAATATGATTAAAATATGCTAAACAAAGTTGAATACATTCTAAAAAAAAAATAATATGACTAATAACAAAGAAAATGGTAAGTAAAACCCTAGTCACTATCACTCATAGCATATGGTTATTCTAGTCATTGACGACATCAGTAGTTAATCCTACGGGCATCATTGAAAACAACAACCATGGGGTGAGTAATATTCTCTCTAAATCAGGTTTGGCAATGCATAATTCCTTTGTTGAATTGATGATCAAGGATCACCAATGTGTCTAAACACCTATTTATGATTGAATTATCTTGAATTCATGATGGATTTATGTGGAATAGAAAGCTCTCTCCTCAAGCTATTGAAAACTCCATTGCTGAAAAGGCAAGTATTAAACTGTAATTGGGTAGCATCTCACTAATTCTCAAGTGATATGAAATGGCTCTAAAATTTGGCAAGACTTCACTACATTCAATTTTGAATCTCTATGTCTCTTTGGAGGGTCTATAAATACAATTTCCCAAGTCCCAATAGTGGCTTCTCAAGGAATCCAAGACCAAGAATTAGTTGGCCTAAGCAGTTGGGAGGAAATCACTAGAAGCTTCACAACCCAAAACCACTCCAAAAACATTATAAGTTTATTGATTGCAACTAATTTTTCTTAGCTTAGGGAGCCCAAGTTTGTTATAGTACTAACCACTCTCACTTAGCATGGCTAGGGGTAAGTTGCCCTTAGCTACTATCAAAATTTATGGCTAGAACTTAGCCACTCTAATCGTCAGCAACTAGGATCTTAGCTATTGATGATGTCATTGGCTAAGGTTGTATATACCTAAACTTCCAAAAATGACTGGTTAGAACCACTTCATAGCCTTGGAAATATCCAAACTCATTCATATGGTCTATAAAGGTGCCCATATGAGTAGTCTCCTAAACATAATGTGTTTTAGGTGTCTACACTAATAATCCTTTAAATAAAATTAGTTACCTCTTTAAAGCTTGTAATATCTATAACAAGAAAAATTCATATTTAGTATGCATTAATTTAAATATTACTACCAATTATCTTCTACCACTTTCTTATCAATGGATAGTAAGAGAAAATAAGGAAAGTCCACTTGTTATGGTTTTATTTATTGAAAGGATATATTTGTGTGAAAATATTAATTTTATATCATGATAGAACACCATGTTGGCCCAATATTTATAAAATTACTCTTAATATATTGTTGGACATTTTGTGTCCCTAAGCTAAAAAGTTGTTATTAATGTCAAAAGTACCTATGCAAGTAAGCACTATGATTTTCTCCACAAAGAGCTTCATGAGAAGCAAAGGTTTTAATCAAAAGGATTCATGGCATTTGGTTCCAAAAATGAGCTTCAAGGGAAGCTTAGAAAATGGTTTTTATTTAAAACCAAGGATGGCATATTTGAAATGGATTTTTCTTAAAATCCAAGTTGGCTTTTCGTTTCATAAAAAAATGAGTCCCGATGACAAAGTTATTTAACTTTAAAGTTTAAAGTTTAAATTTTAATATTTTAAATTTTAAATTTTAATTTTAATTTTAATTTCCAAAGTGGAAATTCCCATCGACGTCGTCGAATATGAGGGAGAATACTATATAAAGGGGTGCCTAAGGTTTATTAACATTTATCCTTGCTCTTGTGGTTAATGTGATTATTAGAAAGTGAAAAGAGCTCGTGTGAAAAATATTTAAAGGCAGAGGCAATGAATAAATTGAGGTGTGGTCGAATCCAAAGACATTGTGGGTAGTGTGGCATGTTGGCAACTTGAGCAACACAAAGGTGTTGGGAGGCAAGTGGTTGAGTGTTCGAATCACGTGCACTTCATTTTGCTTGAGAAAGGAGGAATTTGTTTTGCGTTGGCTATTGCATGGAGGATAAAGGAGAGTGAGACACTTTTGGTCTTGTGTGGAGCGCTAGCTCACGTGGTGTGCAAGTGTCTATTAGGACATAGGAGCCGCAAGACTTAGGTTTGAATCCTGTGAACTCCCTTTTACTATGTAAAAGGGATATAGTGTGTTGGTTATGGTTTTTCGTGCGCATGCTACCAAGATTTATATGTTGTGTTTGATATTCCGAAATTAATGCCAAGGTATGCATTAAAGTTGTAAAAGAAAATTAAAACAAATTTTTGTTTTATTGTGTGCTAAAAGTTAGTTTAAAATTTGTGCATAAATTTTATAGTAAAAGTGGTTTTTGGAGAGATAAGTAAGGAGGCATATATTTTAATTTCTTTTAGGGTATAAGTGGTTTGAGGAGTAATAATTATTATTACTTATTTGGCACATTGTTGAAATGTTATTTGGAGAGTGCTTTTTATTGAGTTGGAGTAAAAATGTGTAAATTGGGTTATGCTTTATTTTGTGATTATTATTTTGAAGTCCACTAACCCTCATTGATATTGGAAAGGAAAGTTGTGTTGAGTGTGGTAGATTTTATGGACAACTTTTTGGCATTAATAAGGTATGGGTAATATTCTCTATTGATTGTTTATGGTGGTTGATTTCTAAAATATCATTGGAGAGAAAAGGATTGATTGTGGTTTCCTTTTCAAAAGTGTTGGTTTAATGCTTCAAGGTTTTCTGGTTTGAGAGTTGTGATTAAACCTTATTTTATAAGCATTATTGTTGAAGCCCATTGGTTATGCAAAGAACTTGAACTTGAGTTAGAAAAGAACATGAGTATCATTGTTATGTGAAATTTGTGGTTGATCATTGTTTGAAACATTTTGAGTTGATTGATTCATGATTGGACTAGGGTTTGTGAGAGAGTTGTTCATTGTGGTGATTGGTTGAGTAGAGTTGTTTGAGCCTAGTCACGTGATTGTGTGAAGTGGTTGTTCAAGTTCCATAAAACAAACTATTCTATATTCTTAGTTGAGTTGATTTGAGATTGGAATTTAAGTATAGAACATATTGAGTCTCTAAAAATTCTCTTTATGCTTCTATGAGATTGTTGAGTTGATATTAATTTGAGTTGAGATTGGTATTTGAGTATAGAAAATATTGAGTCTCTAACAATTCTATTTATGCTTCTATAAGATTGAGTTGATATTTTGTTGAGCTAATTTGAGGCAAGTCTTTGAGAAGGCTTGTGGACTGATTTTGAGTAAAATTTTATGAAAGCTTGCAATGCAGATTTGAGCAAGTCCTAGAGAGGACTTATTGAGCATATTTAGACAAGTTCTGAGTGAGCTTGTTGAGCAAATTTGGATAAGTTCTGAGTGAGCTTGTTAAGAATATTTGAGCAAGTTCTAAGTGAGACTATTGAGCAGGTTCTAAGTGATCCTATTGAGCAGATTTGAACAGGTTCTGAGTGGGCCTATTGAGCAGATTTGAGAAGGTTCTGAGTGAGCCTATTGATAGAGCTTTGGAGGTGACAGAGTACAAATGACATAGACTCAATGGATAGAGATCCAACAGCCAAGACAATTGAATATAGATCTGAGTGAGGAGTCTTCAAGTGGAGAGAGATCCATAAGTTAGTGCAATTAAGATATAGATTCTTCTAGAAGATCACTAGCCAGAGTATAAGGGAAAAGAGTTCTCTTATGGAAGAGATCCACGAAATTGAGATTTAGGGGATCAGCATCTCCTTTGGATAGATGTCCATAAACATTGTAATTGGGAATGATTCCCAAGAGATTGATTAAGAAAGTTTTAGTAAAATATTTTCTCCATGGAGTAGCCCACATTGGATAAACCATGCAAATTGTTGTGTCTCTATTGTGGATGATTTTTTGTGCATTGCTTTGGTTATTTCTATTGATACTTCTATCTATACACTACATAATATTGAATTGAAAATAAAAGTAAAAAGTGGTCTTATATTGTTTACCCCCCTCTCAGTATAATCTTGTGTTCTTCAATTGGTATCAGAGTAGGTTCCTTCAGAAGAGTTTGATAGCTTGAAGGAAAAGTGGTCTAAGAACACAATGGATCACAAGGATCAAAAGGATGGGTCATTCAATAATGCAGTACCAGTATTTGATGGAAGTGACTTCTTGTATTGGTGTATGCTGATGAGAATTTACCTGATGGCACTTGGAAATGAAGTTTGGGATGCAGTGGAACTTGGAAATGATTCAATAGTCAATCCTCCTACAAATAAGAAACGTAAGCTTCTAATGCATGTAAATTCAAGAGCTATAAATGCAATTATAAAAGGATTGGGTAGATCAGAATCTATGAAGGTTATGGATTGTAAAACAATAAAAGATATGTGGGATCTACTGCATGACATATATGAGGGTGATAAAGGTGTCAGGAAAGCTAAGATCAAAAATCTCAAAGGAGAATTTGAGAACCTAAGAATGAGAGATGATGAAAATATTCATGATTATCTCAGTAATATTGATGAGCTTGTACATGATATGAGAGGTCTTGGAATGAAGGTTGATGAATATGATGCTTGTGAAAAGATCTTGATAACTCTTCCAAAAATGTATAGTGAAAAGGTTTCTTCTATAAAAACATCAAATGATAGTGATTCTTTGACAAGGAATTATTTTCTTGGCATGCTTACTACCTTTGATATAAGAAAAAAATATCTTATTCTTCCAAAAGAAGTTGCATTCAAAGTGGACAAAAATAAAAAGGGTAAAAAGATAGAATCAAGCAATGAGTCATCTAGTGATGAAGAAGCTAACTATGGTAGAAGAGATAAAGGTTCCAAAATATCCATAGATATAAGATCTATTAAGTTTTTCAATTGTGGAAAGTATGGACACTATGCAACAGAGTGCAAAGAGCCAAAGTACAATAGTGATGAAGAAAAATAGGATCATAGGTACAGGAAATCAGAAAGACACAGGTATCGAAAGAAAGGCAAGGATGGACAAAATAGACAAGGAAAGAAGTTCTTCCAAAGGCAAAATAAAAGCTACTATGCATATAATGCAAGTAAGTACTCAATTGATAGTAATGCTAGTTTTTCAGACAATGATAGATATGAAGTCCTATTTATGGTTAGAGAGAAAAGGACTCCAGTTATTCTCAAATATTTTAGATATGGTAAATTTGGACATCTTGAAGATGATTGCACTAGGGATGGCTATAGTTTTAGTGATGATGGTTTTGAAGATGCACTTGAAAGACCATATGAGAATATTCTAATGGCTCTAGAATATGAAGTAATTTATCCCATAGAAGATAAGCCAAAAGGAAGTAATGATAAGGACAAAGGCAAAAAAATAGAGGATTACTCAATAGAGAATGGTTATGATCTCAAGGAAGAACTTATCTATGCCCTTGACACAGTAAATAAGGTAAGAAAGCAACACTCTAAGCTTGAAATTCAATTTCAAGAATGTAATGAAGAAAGGTTACTACTCATAGAGGATTTAGAGAAGTCAAAGGCTAAGGCAAGAAAGTTCAAGGATAATTTAGAAGCAAAGATTTTGAAATGTGATAAGTTAGCACAATAAGTGGCTACTCTAAAAGAAGACTTAAAGAACTCCAAGATCAAGATGAAGAGTTTCATAAATATCTCTAATAACTTGTATAAGTTCATCTGTGGACAACAATGAACATCATGTTCAACAGGTCTTGGATTTGGAAAGGTTCAAAAGAAACAAGAAAAATAATCTACTTCAAGTATTTATGAAGAATAAACTTCAGAAGAAGATAGTTTAAGTAAAATTGGGACATCAGATGCTGAGTTGGACAACAAAGAGTTCAACAAAGAGAGGAACAATACACAAAGAAGATACAGATGGAACAACAATCATAATAGGAGACCAATGAGGTCTAGGCAAGGAAGCTTCAATGGGAGATGTTTCTCATGTCATAGGTTTTGGCACATGGCTTCACAATGCAGGTCATATGAAAGACAGGAATATGGGAAAGGACAGCCTTTCCATGGGTATTGCTACTCATGCAATGAGTATGGTCACAAAGCAATGAATTGTAGGGTTCATTGAAGAAGAGGATATGGCTTCATTAGAAGGTATCCTAAGATATTTGCACCTCCAAGGAATAATAACATTAAGTGTTATAAGTGCAATAATTATGGACACACAGCAAGATGGTGTAGAGCAAATATTCCAGAAGTAGGTATGAACAGGAATAGGAACATGGATGAGAATAGGAATATGAATAGGAACATGGATGAGAATAGGAATAGAAATAGGAATAACATGGACATGAACATGAACAGGAACAGGTACACAAACATGAACAGGAATAGGAACATGAATAGGAATAGAGACTCAAAAAATAATAGAGACTCAAAAAATAACAAGAACATGAACATTAATGAAAATAAGAGCACAAAAAGGAACATAAATGATGATAGGAATAGGGATGATATCTTGGAAAGAAATAGTGAGAAGATTCATAAAACTAACAAAATAAGAGAGAAAGATAAAAGCATAGATCTATTCTTTCGAGGAGTAGAAATACTCCCACCCCAAAATTAACCACCTCAAGTGGAGGTGGGGGAGGGGCTAAGCTAAGAGGCCCATTCTTAGACCCTATCCCCAAAGGTGACCCTTTTCCATTGATTACAAAGTGGGAGAGATTTGTATATTGGGGAGAGTTTTTTATATGGGGAGAGATTTGATATTTGAGAGAGCATTGAGCGAGGGGGAGCAAATTCCCAAGGGGAGTAGAAAAGAAATTCAGATTTCGGTAAATGAATATGGGTTGCCATCAATGATAAAGGGGGAGATTGTTGGAAATTTTGAGTGCCTAAGCTAAAAAGTTGTCATTTATGTCAAAAGTACCTATGCAAGTAAGCACTATGATTTTCTCCACAAAGAGCTTCATGAGAAGGGAAGGTTTTAATCAAAAGGATGCATGGCATTTGGTTCCAAAAAGGAGCTTCAATGGAAGCTTAGCAAAGGGTTTTTATTTAAAACCAATGATGTTATATTTGAAATGGATTTTTCTTAAAACCCAAGTTGGCTTTTCGTTTCATCGAAAAAGGAGTCCCGATGACAAAGTTATTTAACTTTGAAGTTTAAAGTTTAAATTTTAATATTTTAAAATTTAAATTTAAATTTAAATTTCCAAAGTGGAAATTCCCACCGATGTCATCGAATATGAGGGAGAAGACTATATAAAGGGGTGCCTAAGGTTTATTAACATCTATCCTTGCTCTTGTGGTTAATGTGTTTATTAGAAAGTGAAAAGAGCTCCTGTGAAAAAACATTTAAAGGTAGAGGCAGTGAATGAGTTGAGGTGTGGTCCAATCCAAAGACATCATGGGCAGTGTGGCATGTTGGCAACTCGAGCAACACAAAGGTGTTGGGAGGCAAGTGGTTGAGTGTTCAAATCGTGTGCAATTCTTTTTTCTTGAGAAAGGAAGAATATGTTTTGCATTGGTTGTTGCATGGATGATAAATGAGAGTGAGGCACTTTTGGTCTTATTTGGAGCGCTAGCTTACGTGGTGCGCAAGCATCTATTAGGATGCAGGAGCCGTAGGACTCAAGTTTGAATCCTGTGAACTCCCTTTTGCTGTGTAAAAGGGAAATAGTGTGCTGGTTGTGGTTTTTCGTGCACATGCTACCAAGATTTATATGTTGTGTTTAATATTACGAAATTTGTGCCAAGGTATGCATTAAATTTGTAAAAGAAAATTAAAACAAATTTTTGTTTTATTGGGTGCTAAAATTTAGTTTAAAATCTGTGCATAAATTTTATAGTAAAAGTGGTTTTTGAAGAGATAAGTAAGTAGGCATAGATTTTAATTTATTTTAGGGTATAAGTGGTTTGAGGAGTAATAAGGTTTATTACATATTTGGCACATTGTTGAGATGTTATAGAGAGTGCTTTTAATTATTGAAACATTCTTGAGAAAAATATTTTGCTTGAGGGTTATTGAATATATCTTTGGTGGATGTGATTATTGATTTGGAGTAAAAATGTGTAAATTGGGTTATGCTTTATTTTGTGATTATCATTTTAAAGTCCACTAACCCTCATTGAGATTGGAAAGGAAAGTTGTGTTGAGTGTGGAAGATTTTATGGACAACTTCTTGGCATTAATAAGGTATGTGCAACATTCTTTATTGATTGTTTATGGTGGTTGATTTCTGAAATATCATTGGAGAGAAAAGGATTGATTGTGGTTTCCTTTTCGAAAGTGTTGGTTTAATGCTTCAAGGTTTTCTGGTTTGAGAGTTGTGATTAAACCTTGTTTTATAAGCATTGTTGTTGAAGCCCATTGGTTATGCAAAGAACTTGAACTTGAGTTATAAAATAACATGAGTATCATTGTTATGTGAAATTTGTGGTTGAGCATTGTTGGAAACATTTTGAGTTGATTGATTCATGCTTGGACTAGGGTTTGTGAGAAAGAGTTGTTCCTTGTGGTGATTGGTTGAGTAGAGTTGTTTGAGCCTAGTCAAGTGATTGTGTGAAGTGGTTGTTTAAGTTCCATAAAACAAACTATTCTATATTCTAATTTGAGTTGATTTGAGATTGGGATTTGAGTATAGAACATATTGAGTCTCTAACAATTCTCTTTATGCTTCTATGAGATTGTTGAGTTGATATTGATTTGAGTTGAGATTGGAATTTGAGTATAGAACATATTGAGTCTCTAACAATTCTCTTTATGCTTCTATGAGATTGAGTTGAGATTTTGTTGAGCTGATTTGAGGCAAGTCTTTGAGAAGGCTTATGGACTGATTTTGAGTAAGCTTTTGTGAAAGCTTGCTATGCAAATTTGAGCAAGTCCTAGAGAGGACTTGTTGAGCATATTTGGACAAGTTCTGAGTGAGCTTGTTGATCAGATTTGGACAATTTCTAAGTAAGCTTGTTAAGAAGATTTGAGTAGGTTTTGAGTGAGACTATTGAGCATATTTGAGCAGGTTTTGAGTGAGCCTATTGAGCAGATTTGAGCAGCTTATGAGTGGACCTATTGAGCATGTTTGAGAAGGTTTTGAGTGAGCCTATTGATAGAGCTTTGGAGGTGATAGAGTATAGAGGATAGATTTTTAGTGGATAGAGATCTAGTAACCAGGACAATTGAAGACAGATCTGAGTGATGATTCTTCAAGTGGAGAGAGATCCACAAGTCAGTGCAGTTGAGATACATAGTCTTCTAGAAGATAACTAGCCAGAGCAGAAGGAGAAAGAGTTCTCCTATGGAAGATATCCACAAACTTGAGATTTAGGAGATCAGCATCTCCTTTGGAGAGAGATCCATAAACATTGTAATTGGGAAGGATTTCCAAGATGTTGATTGAGAAAGTTTTAGTAAAATATTTTCTCCGTGGAGTAGCCCACATTGGGTGAACCACATAAATTGTTGTGTCTCTATTGTGGATGATGTTTTGTGCATTGCTTTGATTACTTCTATTGATACTGCTATCTATACACTGCATAATATTAAATTGAAAATAAAATTAAAAAGTGGTCTTATATTGTTCACCCCCCCCTCTCAGTATAATCTTGTGTTCTTCATATATCAAAAGAAAAATCCATGGGATTTAAACCTAGGAATCCTATGCACAAGTCACCTAGCGGTAGTTAAGATATCCAAGGAACCAATAATTATGTTGGAGATTCTAAACCACCCCTACAAATATCCATTTAAAGTCCAATTTAAGCCTTTAAATGGGTATGTTTCAAAAATATTGTACCACAGAGGATGTATTTTGAATTTAAGACCACTTTTCCTTTAAAATTTTATCACATTTTGCATAATCGCAAAAAATCATAAGCACCACATTGAAGAAACTACCAATGCCAATATGGTAAATATCATTTAACTCCAATAGAATAGTCATCAATGATCAAAAAATAGAGGGCACATAATTTCAACACAAAACCTTCTATTCTCAATAATTAATGTTGCATGTCTTTGACTAGTGTATCATACCTCAATTTTGAAATAAAATAAGAAGACATCCCACTTACCCCATGATATTTTCCATATTTTCTAAGCAAAAGCATAAATGAGCTAGCACTTAAACTAGTGACCATAGTGATAAACGACCTTGTACCATTTCCATCTAACCATTAGAGCATCGCCATTGGTTTAATGGAGGTATGCATAATCACCTTGAAGAAATATATCACACATGGAATATTAAACATTCTTGTATAGGTTAAGTAAATAGGATGGTTTAAATAGATAATATTTCACATAAATTAAAATATATGTTATCCCATTAAATATATATTTTTATTATAATGATGTAAATAATAATAGTATAGTATAGTATATATTTTGATTAGAATGATAAAGTAAAATGTACACTATCCCATGAATTTATTCTAAAAGGGATGATCATATCCCAAATCACCCCTTTTTTGTTGTGTGCTTGTTCAATACCCCTTTTATGACATGTTGGAGGATCCAAAAGTGCAAGAAGTTGAGGATGCTTCAAGATACAACATATCAATAGATATGAGGTCTTCCTATGGCAATTCTATTAGTACATAAAAATTTATAAAATATTGATTTTTTTAGATTCCTCTAAGGGTGATTTTATAGATCACCCTAGCTTCCTTAAGGGATGTAATACAGATCCAAGATAAGGGTCACTAGGAGGATGAGGTGTATAGTTTATAGTTGTTGTGTAGATGATTCAGTAATTGGGAATAGTTATATGGTGTGATTGGGATTAATTAATAAGTTAAGTGGCTTAGTTAGAAGTTAAATGGCTTAGTTGAAAGTCAAGTTTTAATCCAATCATGCATTGAATAGTGTAACACCAGAGATTCATGAGAAATTAGTGGTGGAAATCAATTAGAACATTAAAGCACAGTGGAGGAATGAAATCATCATATTGAATTTCATATAACACTATCATCAATGACAAAAGACTCACATGGTTGAAATGCTATCATTTTTAGTTAGAGTAATGTGGTCATAGTAGCTATGAGATAATAATACGATGAAAATAAACCTTACATTTACATTGTATTTGTATTGGTTATATTGAATAGTCATCAACAATATTATACAACAAGAGTAATATTGAATTTATATGTTTGTTTGAGTATTTTATATTAATCTTGTAGAAAATATAGTTGAATTTCTAATAGTGTTATTAGAGACATTATTGGAAATTTTATGGAGAAGCATTGAAGAGAATAGTGATGGAAATTGTTCTTGTTGTCTATGTGGATGACATCATATTTGGTAGCAACAAAGATGAATCTTGTAAAGACCTAGCAAACAAGATGCATAATGAATTTGAAATGTCAATGATTGGTGAACTGTCTTATTTTTTGGGACTACAGGTTAATCAGAATGAGAAAGGTATATTCATTTCCCAAATCAAATATGTGAAAGAGATGTTAAAGAAGTTCACTATGGAGGATAGTAAGCCAGTCAGTACTCCCATGACAACAGGTTGTAAGTTAAGTAAAGAAGACAAATCTCCACCTGTAGATCAAACCATGTATAGATCAATGATAGGAAGCTTACTATATTTAACTGCAACCAGACCTGATATTTTGCAGGTAGTGTGCATGGTAGCCAGATTTCAGGCCAGTCCCAAAGAGACTCATGTAACAGCAGTTAAAAGGATTTTTCGGTATCTCAAAGGCACCATGGAGTATGGATTGTGGTATCCAAGAGGCAAAGATTTCACTCTTATATCATATTCAGATGCAGATTGGGCTGGATGTGTTGATGATAGGAAGAGTACCAGTGGAGGAGCATTCTATTTGGGGGACATATTGGTTGCATGGCACAGTAAGAAGCAAGATTCAGTGTCTTTATCTACAGCCGAGGCAGAGTATATTGCAGCAGCAACATGTTGCACACAAGTTTTGTGGATGAAACAGACCTTGAAAGATCTTGGTATTAATTTTTGTGAACCAATATCAGTAAAGTGTGACAACACCAGTGCAATCAACATCTCTAAGAATCCAGTAATGCACTCACGGACAAAGCATATTGCTATAAGGTATCATTTCTTGAAAGACAAAGTTGCAGAAGGAGAAGTCAGATTGGACTATGTCCCAACTACAGAACAGGTAGCAGACATTTTTACAAAACCTTTGCCCAAGGAAGTATTTGAATATCTACGGAGCAAATTAGGGGTAGTCACACTTCCTAAGAAGTGACTAGCTACAGGGATCACTTTCTCAGGGGGAGCACTTGAGTGTTTGAGGATGGACTCAGGGGGAGTCAAATTGTGCCTGAGAAGTGTGAGGATGGACTCAGGGGGAGTCAAATTGTGCTTGAGAAGTGTGAGGATGGACTCAGGGGGAGTCAAACTGTGCCTGAGAAGATTGAGGATGGACACAGGGAGATTCTGCAGCAGCCCTTTGGTATTATTGACAAAGGGGGAGAAGAGTTACAAAAATGTATACAGGTGTTGCCAACAATTCCAAAGGGGGAGATTGTTGAGCAAGGTGTTGCAAGAAGGATTGTCATTGTTGTCAACACGGGCAGTCAGATCCAAGGATGCAGTGGATAACAGACTTGAAATGGGTTTTTCTTAAAACCCAAGTTGGCTCTTCGTTTTGTTGAAAAATATGCCCCGGTGATGAAGATATTTAATTTTAAATATTTAGTTTAAATTTTTATTTTATTAAAAATTTAAATTAGAATATTAAATTAAATTAAAAGGGCCGACGTGTTACTATTTCACGGCAATAAGCTACGGGAAGGTAACGAAGGTGGAGAAGAGTTTGAGGCCGACAAAGTTAAATCTGGGCCGACGGATTTTAGGGTTTGGCAGCCGACAATTTCTAGGGTTTTGCAGCTGACATTCTTAGGGTTACAGCTGATGGATTTTAGGGTTTGGCAGCTGACAAATTCTAGGGTTTCTCAGTCAATGTTCTTCTAGGGTTTGCCTCTAAAATTTCTTCTATAAAAGCAAGGGTTCTTCGAGTTTAAAAAGTGCAGCGTGATGTGATATATGTGTATGAAGTTCGGGTGTAGCAGTGTGAGTGGTGCGAAGAGAAGATAAGAACGCGGTATGCAGAAGTCGTGTTCCGAGTGTGAAATGACAGTGTGCTGGCTGTAGAAGTGATATTTTTGTGAAGTTGCAGCAGAGAACGCGGAGACATATAGAGGAGTGGTTGAAAAAGTGCGAATAATTTTTCACAGTAGCAGCCGAATGCCGACAAGCAGCAGAACGTAAGAAAAATAGCAGATCGTGCAAATTGAGGTGACAGTTTAATTTTGCAATTTTTATTACTATCTCCAAGTTGTAGCTTGGTAAAAGGGGTTGGTGCCTCTTTCCAGTTGGAGCTGGAAAAATTGGAGTTGGTGCTCCATTCTGTTGTAGCAGATAAAATTTAGAGGTTGGTGCCTCTTACCGGTTAGTCTCTGGTGAATGATTATGTAAAGTTGTAGCTTTACATTTGACTGGATTTGGATGGTAGTCCAAGCAGTATTTTTGAGGAGTAGCCACATCGGTGAACCTCGTTAAAATGCCGTGTTATGTGTGATGCTCTTAGTACTTTTATTATTTATGTTTTAATCTGCTGCAGTTTATTTAAAAGTCTAAATTGTTTTAAGTTTTTTTAAAGAACACACTGATTCACCTCCCCTCTCAATGTCATTGTGATTACAACAGATATTTTTACAATAGAAGTTGGAGTTGCAAACCATGAGTGTCGCAAGGATCTAGAGTGTTGAAGAAAGCCATAGATCATTTGGGATAATACCTATAGAGGATAGGAAACATATATGAAGAGAACTTGGTAGAAAGTGAAAGCATGTGGTGAAGGAGAAATATGTAGAGTGAAATTTTGATGATTTGAAGAGTATCTAGAAAATAATTTGGAAGCAATAAGCTATTGAATCAACCACAAACTAAGAATACCAAAGGAACTAAAAAACCAACTTGCAGATGTTGAACAAGTGTGATCCATAGACAATAATTGTCATGACCCTCCCTGGTGGGGTTTTTGGCATAAGGAAATAATGTATATGATGCTTTAATACCTAGTATGAGCAATTGAACCAACTATGTGATGTTTAGTTGATTTGGAAGAGTATGGTACTATTGACATATTGTAAAATGTGTAAGATTAGGTACACTTATGGGTGGAAGAAGTAGAATCATCCACCAGAAGTAGGGGTACTTGAGGTTGAGGAAATGAACCCAAGGATAAAATGTATGGATAGTTTCATATAGGCATGCATTCAATTAGGTATAATCATCAATAGCTAGCCACATTGAGCCTCAGTTGATAGCCTAGTAGCTATCGTAAACTCTTGGGTTGAGATAGGTGACTAGGTTGATGGAAATATTCCCTCTTTATTTGTTGCATATGTTTGATTGTATTTTACTTCATCACTATTTGCATCAATGGTTTAGAAAGCATTTAGAATATGGTTATCTATGAAAGCTCCTTGTTTTGCTTAAAATATTTCAAATAATAGCATGATGTTGGTATTTGATGATAAAAAATTTACTTTATATTTTAAGTATAAGAAAAAAATTATTATTTTAAATGATAATAGAAATTCATTTATAAATAATAGTTATATTATTTTAAATGATAATAGAAATTCATTTATAAATAATAGTTATATTGTTTTAAATGATAATAGAAATTCATTTATAAATAATAGTTATATTGTTTTAAATGATAATAGAAATTCAAAAATCGTGAAAAATAAAATTGCAAAGTGTGAAGGATTAGGGATTTTTCCTGAAAAACATCTCATCTTTTTAGGAGCCATATCTTCACAAAGAGTTATCTGATTCAGTTGATTCTTGGACCAACTTGTGTAGAATTTGAATAGATTTAAAATGAGTGGTCATATGCAAACATCCGAGTAATATTGAGTGAGATATGACCCTATGAAGTCAACTATTCAAAACAAGGGCAGTGACGATTTTTCAAATCATGAAAAATAAAATTGCAAAGTGCGAAGGATTAGGGTTTTTCCTAAAAAAATATCTCATCTTCTAGAAGCTATATCTTCGTGAAGAGTTATCTGATTCATCTGATTCTTGGACAAACTTGTGTAGAATTTGAATAGTTTTAAAATGGTCATATGCAAAAATCTAAGCCATATTGAGGGAGATACAACCCTACAAAGTCAACCATTTGAAATAAGGGCAGTGATGATTTTTCAAGTCACAAAAAATGAAATTGCAATTATTTTCCAACTATGATTCAAATTATGGGAAGAGCAATGAAGGGCTAGGACTTCAGCAAGGAAATACATTCTTTCTGGACAAAGAATTTTTTAGCTAAGTTCTTTTTTCTCTTTCTTTATCTTAGAAATTATGCATGAAAATTTTATAAAGTTTTTATCAAATATTATATTTGTTATATAAATTTTAGATAAATTTCATTAGATTTTGAGTTTTAGTTTCCTTTCCATGGATCAATTTATAGTTAAATATTTATAATAATCCCCAATGGTAGAGGTTAGTGAGTGCACCTCAGAGAGATCCTCATTGCTCCAAGATAGGATATTTTTTGGTAAATTTAATGGCTTTTGACTAGGAGAATCAGCCTTGAGAAAATAAATTAATACGAGTTGGAATTGTTAGAAAATAATATTCTATTCAAAGAAGGAAATATTTCTGCAATACATCACAAGATTGTAGAGAAGCTCAATATACTGATTGATTTATTCCATGGATCAACTTTGTATAAATAGCAAAGTTGATCATTGAGAGTCGTTGGATTACAACAACTCATCAAATCTGATCTAGACTATATTGAGAGTTCACCTGACTCATGGAGGAGTGGTAACTCAAGTAAGTCTATCCTAGTAGAACTTAAGAGAATAATTACTTATTCTAACACCCTTACTTAAGTGATACTAGGGGTGTTTTATATGAATGAGTCCCAGCAACAGGGCCTAAGGAGTTACTCATGTACCATTATTTCTTATTTGAAGAGATGGTAAAACCACATGGGAAAAAACATCTATCAAAAATAAAAATGAAGAGGCATATCTTCGATTTGCGAAGATTGTCCTCATTGACCAAAAGGATGAGTCCCGACAATAGGGCCTGATGAGGTCATAATTTACAATGTTTTTACATATGGGAGAGATGATAAAAAAAAACACATGGGAAAAATCATCCTTCAAAGTAATGAACAATAAGAAGAAAGGAGAAGTGCAAACCTCTGTTCTGTTTAATGTAGCTACTTTACCCCAAGTTTCTCTCACAACTGAATGTAACACGAAGAAGGAAATGATTTGGTGAAGATGTCTGCAATTTGATTTTTAGTGGGAATATAGTCCAAGTATATTTCCCCTCTCTGAATATGTTGTTGAATGAAGTGCATCTGAATCTCAATGTTTTTGGTGCGCTGATGTTCAACTGTATTGCGTGCAATATGAATTATGCTCTGATTGTCACACCAAAGAGTAATGGTTTTATCATGGGAAAAACCAAATTCTCTTAGTATCTAATGAAGCCAAAGAGATTCCTGGCTTGCCAAAACTGCTACCTTGTATTCTACCTCTATAGATGATAAAGCCACTGCTTGTTATTTTTTGCATGACCAAGTAATTGGTGAAAAACCAAGACAAAAGACATAGCCATAAGTTGAACATATGTCTTCTATGAAACCTGCCCAATCAGAATTTGTGTAACCAATGATATCCATGGATTTTCCCTCATATAAGAGCCAAAGGTGAGTAGTTACTTGCAAGTAGAGTAGGATCCTTTTTGTTGCTTGCCAATGACTAAAATAAGGTTGATGTGAGAATTAGAATATCAAGCCAACAACATATGAGATATCTGGGCGAGTATGAGTAAGGTATAATAGACTCCTTAGAAGTTGTCGGTATAGAGTTGCATCACATAGAGGGAATGTGCATGAAGTACTTAGAGTGACTCCATATTGAAAATATGTAGAAGAGGATTTGCAATCAATCATCTTAAACCTTTGAAGAAGGTCTAGAGTGTATTTCTATTGACACAATGAAATTCCTGCATCTATTTGATTTATTTTAATCCCAATAAATTAATGAGCTAAACCCATATTAGCCATTTCAAATTTTTTAGAAAGGGATTCCTTGATAGTCTAAATATGAGCAATGTCACTACCAGTAAGTAGTAGATCATCAACATAGAGAACAAGTATGGTGATTTTTCTTCATCCCTCCAAATGTAGACTATGGCATCATACTCACAATGAGAAAAACCTGAGGAAAGATGGAAGGAGTCCATTTTTTCATACCAAGCTCTAGGAGCTTGTTTGAGGCCATAGAGATACTTCCTTAGCCTAAAAACAAGGGAGGAGTCTTGAGTGAATCTAGCAGGTTGTTCCATGAATATCTCCTCTTTTAAGTCCCCATGTAAGAAAGCACTTTTTACATCCATTTGAAAAATAGGCCACTTTTGGGAAGCAGCTAGAGCAATTACTAGTCTAACAGAATCTATTTTGGCATCTGGTGCAAAAGTTTCAAAATAATCAATCCCTTCAATTTAAGAGAAACCTTTGGTTACCATGCGAGCTTTGTGTTTGTCAATTTCTCCATTAGGTACATATTTCATTGTGTAAATCCATTTATAGCGAACTAACTTCCTTCATTTAGGTAGAGGAAATAAATCCCAAATTTTATTTTTGATTAAGGAAGAGAATTCATTCTCCATGGCATCATCCCATTCTTTAATACCAGTTGCTTCTTTGAAGTATTGAGGATCTGTGGAAATGGACTAACAGACAAGACCAGAGCCTATGGAGTTGCCTAATATGGATGATGGAATATTTTGGATGTATGGAGTTGCTTCTTCAATAATGGTGTGGGTCCATCTAGGCATTGTGGAAAGAGTAATTGGAGTAGCAGGAATTTGAGTTGGAGTTTAGAGTATAGGATCCTCATTTTTGTTATTTTGATCATTAATATCTAAAGTGGGTTCTTCATTATATTGAGGCTCTAACATTGGATATGGATCAAGAGAATCAATGGTGGAATAGGATGGTTGAGGATATTTATGATGGAATGTTTCATCAAATTGAACATTCCTATGAAAAATACCTCATGAGTTGTGGGATCAAGGAGCCTGTATGCTTTCATTTCCTCACAATAACAAACAAAGATGAGTTGTTTGTTTTATCTAGATCCTTCCTTTTCTTCTTTAGGATATGCACCCAAGAAATACACCCAAAAATATTGAAGAAAGAGATTATAGGTTTTGATCCATTCAATGCTTCCTCGAGATTCAAATGGCCAAGAGCTTTATGAGGTGTGTGGTTTTGAATATAGTTTGCACAGTTAATTATCTTTGCCCAAAAAACTTTTGGAAGATCTTTTGAGTGGAGCATACAGTTTGCCATTTCCTTTAAAGTTCTCTTTTTCCTCTCTGCAATGCCATTTTTCTGTGGATTATGGGAGACAAAATGTTGATGAATTATGCCATGACTTGATAGAAAATTTGAGAACTCATTATTGAAGTATTCCCCCCATTATCTGTACGAAGTTGCTTGATTTTGCAAGAGGCCTGATTTTCAACTAAGGCTTTGAAGATTTTGAAGTGGGATAGAATATCACTTTTATATTTTAGAAAGTAGAACCAAGTTCTTTTATAAAAATCATCAATTAAGGTTAAGGTATATTTTTCTCCTTTGAAAGAAGGCTCTAATAATACCATCAAGTCACTATGGATTAACTCTAGAGGGGATGAGGCTTTTAGAGAACCACTTGAGTGGAAAGGATCTTGATGTTGCTTTCCAAGAGCACATATAGGACATACTCCATAAATAGAATAGACTTGAGGCAATCTTGTTAAAATTTCATGGGTTTTCAATTCCTTTAGGTAGTTATAACTGAAATGTCCAAACCTTTCATGCCAAATTTTGCTTTCAAGATCTCCATGTGCAACAAAACAGGAGGCCCCTTCTAAATTTTTGAATCCTTTGAAGTGAAATAGGCGAGTTTTGTGATCAATATCTCCTTTTTCTATGAGATATTTTGGGTCTTGAAAGTCTCTTATCTCAACTCCTATTGGTGAGAAGAGAATTGTTTTTCCTTTTCTATAAGTACAAATCTAATAGACAGAGAGAATATTTGTTGCAATATTTGGTACATAGAGAAAATTATTGATATAACCACTATAAATGGATATGTCACCTTTTTCTTTGACTAGGATTAAGGATGAGTCACCAACTTATATGATACATGTTGAACTTGAGGATATTGAAGTGAATGACTCTTATAAGGAAGTCATGTGATGAGTTGCTCCTAAATATAGAACCCAGTATTTTGATGAAGTTTTTATAGTCTTACCTTGAACATTTAAGGATTTTCCTATCTACTTCTTAGTGTCTATATTTTGATCCTTCATTGTTGCCTCTAGTTGTTGTAGTCTTTTCCAACATTTATTCACAGAATGACCATTCTTTTTGCAGTGAGTACAAGTTATGGGACTCCTTTCTTTCTTTTTAAATTTTTCTTTAGTAGAGGTGGATGCTACTAATGCTTTTGAGGAAGAGGAAGAGATCTCATACTTTGCAAGTTTCATTTCTTCTCTAGTTAGCCTATCACAAAATTCCTCTAAGGAGGGCATTGTAAAACTTACACCAAGAGCATATTTTGTAGACATAAAGGTGGTTGCAAAAATTTGAAATACACCATTTAATTTAAAAATAATTAGATAGGTGCATTCTTCTTCTATTTTATTCTTACCACTACCTTTGTATTGAGTGAGGACTTCTTTAAATTTGATGAGAATTCAACAATATTGCTAAAGTCTTCAGGAGAAAATGTTGTTAATTCTGCCTCTAGCTGCATTGACCTTATTTGATCTACTTTCCCAAACAAGATATTTAGTTTCTGCAAAATTTCATATGGAGTGTTACAATCCGTAATGTGAAACTATAAGCTTTCATTTACATTAGTTCTTATAATACCCATTGTTTCATACATCTTCCCTTTATGAACAAAAATTTCATATTCCTTTTCAAATTCAGGTTGCTTCTCTTCTAGCAGGTGTGTGAGCTCTTTTTGGAAATCAAATTTAATATTTTGGGTTTCCATATATGATATTTATGAGGGGTGAGTGGATCAATTGTATTCATTTTTCCAAAGAAAATTGAAGTGAACCAATAATTCCCCCCTTTTACTTCAAATGCAATGGATCTTTAAAGAAGGATATATAAGCTTGTTAGTGAACCAATAATTCCCCCCTTTTACTTCAAATGGAATGGATCTTTAAAGAAGGATATATAAGCTTTTTTTTATACCTATATCCTCAAATTACCTGCTCTAACGAGAGGGAAACTATAAGTAAATGAGGATATTAGATATTATGAAAGTGGCTTATGAGGGAAGAAAAAATGGCCAAGCCTGTATATCTATTCTTCTCAATACCCATCCGTACGTGAGGGAAACTATAAGTAATGAGTAGAATTGATATGTGGAACATAGGCTTTTGAACCCTAAAAAAAAATTAAATTTCCAGGTCGCTATACCAAGTATCTCACAAAAACCCGCCCTTACAGGAGGGAAACTATAAGTTTTATGAGTATAATGGTACGTTGAATATAGGCAATTTTTGAAATTCAATTTTTTTGTAAATAATTTTATTAGGTTTTAAATAGAATTTGAGTGCTTGCTTTGATTTTAAGAGAAACTTCTTTATACATATATATAGGTTTGAAAATCAGAATATGCTAAAAGAAGTAGAAAGAAGTAAAAAGCAAGAAGTGGCCAAAAAAAAATGTGCTACTAAAAAAATAAAGACTACTAGTGTTGTTAATGAAGATAGACACAAGAAACCCCCCCTTTCAAAAAATACAACAAAACCATAGGTGCAAGAACCAACACCATTAACCCCCCTCAAAATATTCCTTTGTATTTAGTTAGATTACAATGGACTCTTTCACTTTTTGATGATAGCCTTTGGAAAAGGCTTAGGAGAAAAAGTGAAAAAGAGTCAGGTTTTTTTTAAGCTAAATGTAAAATTTTATGAGAGTATTCAGGTTACAACTTCAAAATTTAAGAGACCAAAAAAACCCTTTACAAAAAAATATAAGTAAAGGAATGGAGGAAGAGTGATACGTTAATGCCTCTGCATTATAAGGCTCTCATCTATAGCACTGGTGAGCTCCATTCTCTCTTGAACAAAAAATTTTAACTCCCTATGAGCTAACTGTCTTCAAAGTGCCTTGGATTCAATGAACGTGATAGAGAGTTGGGATTTAGGACAAGGATGTACCATGAAATAGTATGTAGTCACTCCTAAAAATTCTCTTTGCTGCCAAATGAAATTTTGTCTCCCTACAAAAAATGTGTTACACAAAAAAAGCCAACGAAATGCTTTCTTTAGATGCAAAGAAATCAAATGGGTGTTGTCCTAAAATTTCTCTTCGTTGCCAAACAAAATGGTGTCTCCCTATAAAAATAAGGGTTACACAAAACAAGCCAAAATATTATGCATTATGTCATGTTGTTGCACCAGTAACAGAATGCTTAGTACTCCTAAAAGGTCTCTTTGCTTCTAATGGTAATGGTTTCTCCCTGCAAAAACAATTTTTTTACAAACAAGCCAATTTCGCTCTATGTCGCAATGAAGCCAAACTGATCACTTTTCCCCTATAAAAAACAATAAAGTTAGAGAAAACAAATAATTTGGATATACCTTATGATCAATAAGGCTTTGAATTGAGGGATCAGATCAGGTCAGTTTTGATGACATGATGGAGGAGATAAATAAGGCATCGTTAGCAGGAGAGTGGAGGACATCAAATTGATATCAGATCAGAGTACTCATATTGGTGTTTGATGAAATTAATGCCAATGAAGACAACTGATAGTGCTTTGCAAGATGTGTCCTCTAAAAAAATATGTGATTGAACTCGTAATAGGGAGGGAGAGGCACACCGATCTATAATAGAAGTGAGGATTACTTTGAGAAGCCAAGGCACATCATTAAAGAGGACACATCACCAAGCATTAAAGAGGATCGCAATGATCATTGAGAATAGGACCAGTTCAGAGTTACAATGGATATCAGGAGCACTATTGAGATAGGAAGAACGGATTCCAAGCAAAGCAAAGAGGAGCCCAATGTTCATTTAGAATAGAAGGACCAGTGCAGTTTTTAACGTTTGTCTAAACACAGCTAAGAGAAGCCCAATGCATGAGATCGAGAGACTCTTTGAAAACAAAACATTTGAATGTATATCAAGAAACATGTAAGCAAATAAGAGAGGAGAGATCATGTATATCAATCAGTGGAAAAAAACTGTGAAGCCCTATAACAATAGTATGACTATGTTGCTAGATTTATCTTGAAAATAGAATGAATTACAACTCATTCGACACAATGAGGGGGAAATAAATTATTGACACCTTATAATGGTCATGAATGCTTCAAATTTAGCATAAATGCTAAGTGAGATGTGGGTATCACGTCCAAAGAAGATATCCTTAAGCTCTAATACTAGAAGAGCTTTACAATAATTTCCCTCTTGATTCAAAATTATACAAGTTGAAAAACAATTGCTAAAGAATTATTTTTCAACAAAATAAAATATTGTTGAAAAAAATGGTTAATGGATAAAAATGACTTTTTCACAACTTTCAATCAAGTTGATTAAAGTCAAAAAAAAATTATCCAAAAACAAATGAACTAGATCCTGGAAAAAAGGAGAGATTTGAAAACTCGAATGCTTGCAAAGAACTATCCTAGCTCTAGTACCATGTTAGAAAACAATATTTTATTAAAATAAGGAAATAGTTTTGTAATACATCACAAGACTATAGAGAAGCTCGATAGACTGATTGAATTATTCCATTGATCAACTTTGTATAAATATCAAAGTTTATCATTGAGAGTTGTTGGATTACAAAACTCATCAAATATGATCTAGACTATACTGAGAGTTCACCTGACTCATTGAGGAGTGGTAACTCAAGTAAGTCTATCCTAGTAGAACTTAAGAGAATAATTACTTACTCTAATAGGAATTCTCGAGGAGTTATTCTATAATTTCTTCCCAAATATTTCTTCCTAGCTATTTTTTGTTCTAGGGAAGAAAGAGAAAGAGTCCTAAAAGGGGGTCCTTGGTTTATGGGAAGAGCAGGGCTCTTCCTTACCCATTGTTATGAAGACTTTCCACCTAAAAATGTATATCTATCCCTACTACCAGTCTGGGTTAGGATGTTTAGATTGCCCATTAAATTTTGGGTACTAGATACCTTCAAGGCAATAGGCAACACTCAAGTAGAATTCCTTGATATTTCAAATACAACAAAAGGTGGATTTTTATGCTATTTATGCTCAAATATTTGTCACGATTGATATAAGTAAAGCTTTACTAGAATAAATCATTCTTAAGTATGGGTATAAGATGTGTACCCAAATTACAAGTTATGAAAACATATCTTTTAGATGTAGAATATGTCATGAGGTGGGGCATATTGAGAAATCATGCCCTAAGAAGAGCCCAACAAAATCATTTGTAGAAAATCATAAGAGAAATTTACAAATGGTTATGGATAAATATGGTTTTCAACTTCCAAAAAATAGATCTAGAAAAATAAAATAAAATTAATAGTGGAGACCAATAAGAAAGTATACTAGAAGAAATTCCAATTCTTTTGAGGCTTTAGCCTATGAAGAAAAAGTAGATCAAAACTTAGAGGACATAGGACAACAATCTGAACATATTAGCAAGGAACTGTCTATTAAATATGATCCTAATTTAAGGAAGAACATTCTTGAACCCAAGGAAAGTGTTTTATCAAATTTTGAGGACTCTACTGAAGTACCATGCACCAATCCTGAGGAAATAATTGGTACAAAAAAATTGTTTATGAAATTTTGAAAAAAAAGATAAATGATGCAGTTGTGCTGATTTTACTATTTTAATGTAATGTTTTTGTTCCCTTCGTATTAGAAATTTCATTTATTAAAAAGGGTTAATTTTGTTTCTGAATATGCATAGTAAATTTACCAATAAAAAGTAATAGAAGTCATGGGCAAAACGTAAAAGGAGAAAAATCAATGCAAGGAACGTCTCAATATTGAAGGTGCAAGGAAATACTCTAAAGAGCTTTGGCAATTTTTGTTTAAGGGAAAGTGCCAGTAAATATGAAGTGTGAGGTGTTTTCACCCCAGGAAGGGGCAAAAATAATTTTTGCCCTTCGTTTGGGGTGAAACTACCATAATGAGAAAATTTCATCCAAGTGAGGAAGGAGAGAAAATTTTGCAAGTAAAAAAAATTGGTCAAAGTCAAAGGCACCCGTGGAAGGGGATGAAAATCATTTTTGCCCCTCTTCAGGCTGAATTTCCAATTAAAGGATTTATAGGGCTAAAATTAAGTGCAATGAATGCTTGGCACGGTCAAATTCAAAGTCACCCTCCAAGAGGGGTGAAAATCCCTTTCGCCCATCTTTGGGGTGAAATCCCAGTTGAAGATGTTTTTCAAAGTGTAGATAATAATGTGATGTCATTCAAATAAATATTGCAAATTCAAATTCAAAGGTGCCCCTCAAGAGGGGCAAAAATCATTTTCGCCCTCCTTCGAGGTGAATTTCCAAATGGAGACGTCTTGAGGCAAAAATCCTGAAAACAACATCTTTTCTTGACGGTCAAAGTCAAATTTTCCTCTTGGATGGGATGAAAATCATTGTCGCTCCTCTCAGGGATGAAATCAATAATTTTCACCTCCTTTTTTGTAGAATATATTTTCATATCATTTTCGGGTGAAAGTATTCTATGATGCGAAAAACCATATTGCATGGGTGAAATCAATTCTTGCCCCTTATTTTTGGCAAACATTTTCTTTCAAAGCACCCCCATTGATGATATCTCTTGGGAAAAATCAAAGATTGGAGACATTTAATTTTTGGAGCAAATTTTTCTAAGATATTTTCTAAGAAGATGCCAAAATTAAATGCTACGCCCTAAAATTTGATATGATCCCAATTATTTTCAAGGCACCCTCCATGGATTTTGTTCCATTTCGAAGCAGAGTTAATATTTTCTTGATCTCCACTCACAAGGGTTAGATTTTAAAAGGAAAATAAAATGGGCTTTTCACCTGAAAGTATTTTAAAAAAATTTCACCTGAAAGTATTTTAAAAGGCAAAGAAAAGGGGCTTTTCACTCATATGTATGGTGAAAATTATTAAAAGAAAAAAATACAATTCCTTGGCAATTTCTTTCGGAGGCAAAGTCAAAGTTCATTTTTTTTTGCAAGATTTGCTTTTTTAAAAAGCACCCCATGTTTTAATTACGAAAAAGAGGGAAAATAAAAGAGAAAAGAAAAAAGACAAAATCAAAAGATAAGAAAAAATAATTTGCCCCACAAAGAAGGTTTGTTGTGTTTTTTCTATTTTCGAAGCTAAACACTCATTTATTTCCCCGAAGATGTTTTCGAAGCAAAACTTCTAAGAAAAAATTTAAAAAAAATGTATGCTTTTCCAAGAACTCCAGTTGGCAGCGCTAAGTTCAACAGAGGTAAAATTAATTTTGCCCTACTTTTTCATGCAAAGCACTCTTAGTTAAAGCTTTCTTTGCAATAAGCTTTTTCGAGGCGAATTAAGAAAATAAAGTATTTTAAAAAGGGTTGTGAGGCATGTAATTCCATGAAGAAAATAGAAGTAGTTTTAGAGTGTAAGTTGTATGAATATTTTTACCCTGAGATGTTTTTAGCTAAGCAAGCACTCTCCTTTGACATTTTTGCTGAACAATGCTAATTTCAAAAAAAAATCTCAAAGTTAATACATGAAATTGAATTGATTTTGATGGCAAAGCTGTAGAAGATGTTTTCGATGTTTTCATCCAGTGAAATTAATTATTTTCTCCCTCAAAAAGCACCCATCTCTCACACATGGTGTTTATTTTTTTTAATATGCATCGTTAAATATCCATATTGCACCCTTCAAGACAAGAAGTGGTGGATTTCATTGCTCGAGGAATATTTACAGTGCAAGGGTGTTATTGGTACTTAATAAGCAGTTTCAAATTATTAAAAATGTGTTGAGAAAGAGAATCAAGGAGCATGTTTGCTTGAATTCCTTAGGTGTAACAACTACATAAAATCTGGTAGTTGGGGTGAAAGTTATAAAAGAGGTGAATCATAAGCTTACAAAGGATGACAAATTAAGAGCATCACCGAATTATACTTGCTTTTTTGTATAATTGTCAGAATTTTGTAGTGGGAGTTGTGGTACGAAGATGGGAAAGAAGGTTGTTGATTCAAAGAAAGTTGTAGAGCTAAAAAAAGTACAAGGTGGTAAAAAAGCTAGGTGACATGAAAATACAAACTTGAACATATTTTGATGTACTAGCTAAGATTAGAGACTATTCTATTTCAAACAAAGGCATAGAAAAATTACGCTAGGATGTGGAGACTACTGTCAGGAAAGGTTTGACATAAGAAAGCTCATTAACCATTGCTTATCATGTGCAACTTTCCTGGTACCTATGTACACCCATGTATTCTTACCCTGAGCTCATGATGGTAATTTTAAATTTTTATTAGCCTGCAACAAGGGTCATCCATAATATGAAGGAAGAAAAATTATTCACCATTTCACCTAGCACAGTCAGAGAGGTATTTTCTTGTAGGTTGAAGTCTTCCTTGGATGTCATGTTCAAAAATATGAATTTCAAGGAGCAAGAAGAGAGGTCAATCAACTATGATATTGCACCAATTTATGGAGAACCAATTGATAAAGGCACCCCAGTTCAGAGAATTATTGGCTTTACCAAAGCCTCTAACAGAGTTTAAAAGTATGGGTATGTATTCCATGTTGGCTTGGGTTTTCGGGCTTCCTACTGATACCACAGTGTACAAATGGCAAGTTGCTTTGGTACAATATATTTTGTAGGTGGAATTGTTTATCGTGATAGCTATGTAGACAAGCATAAATCCTATTTTCTTTGTTTGAGTGGATTATGTGGTTCAAGCAATGAACACCCAGTTGGAGAGGATATAGAGCAAAGTAGTTTTATTCAGGCATGCTTCATTTTTGGCCTGGTATTTCTTCTTCCATATCCACCAGCATTTTTCTTTTATAGTAGTCAGAAGTTGATGAGGCAGACAATAAGTTGACAATATATTTGTGGACTCTAAGCTTGTCTAGGGGGATTCATTCTACAATTTTAATCACATGTTTTTGGGTCCCGATCTCAAACTTATTTTTTGCACAACTGAGAGGGTGCCAAAGGCGATTAGGAAAGAAATCATTACTAAGGATAAAGGAGACATTTTCTTGTTGATGCAGGGTGTCATGGTGCAAATTTCTAGCTTCATAGGTAATCCATTTCTCCTTCCATATTTTACTACCGAGCACCTATTTGTAATGGAAGTTGTTCGTTAGAATAACTACATAAATGAAGTCTATGGGATAGGATGAGGCAAGAAGATTACATGCACCATGTCATTTCGCTTTGATGGTATTAAAATATATCAGGTTGGCCAAAATAAATTAATCAATAAAATGCTCTATGACATGGGTATGATGGAGTTACCTCAGTGGTGGAAGTATGATCCTTTGGATCGGTTTGTAGATTTTATTAAATCCAAAAGTTTTCATTGTTTTCCTAGACTTGATATTTAGTGATAGAAAAATAATCAATAAGGGCATGATCTTGAATGACATATTGAGCAAATGACACCACTTCCACCATGGCATGATTTTTATGAGATGGAGGTTGAGTACAATCCTATAGTTCACAAGCACCAAATTCCTCACCTAGATTTATTTGGCAAATTAAAAGAACAGTTGTCGACTTGGTCTAAGGGAAAATTGGATCAACTTATGGTCTGGTGATGGATGAGGCATTTTTGGATGTCTATGACGAATACTACGATAGCTATCAACCAATATCTTTAGATAATATTGTTCCTCAGACTTTTCAAATATCTGATAGCAAAGAGATCATGGTCAAACATGAGTAACATGTGGTCAAGGAATCACAACTTGCAGAAGAAGAAAGATAGTCATCGCCAAAGATGCAACTCCAAAAAAAAAAAAGAATAATCATGAGGTACTCCCTTTTCCAAAGATATCTAAAAAGCTAATAATAGACGCAATTCCTTCATCAGGTGCAAATCCTCCACTTGTGGATGAAGCCACACAAGTTGATATTTTAGAAAATCCTCCTTTGGATCAGCTAGAACAACTTGACTAGCACATGGAAGTCATAGATTTGGAGAAGGAGGTGAAGTACGATCAAGACAAGGGTGAACGAGTGCCACAATCACCCTCATAAATGACTCGAAAGGTGTTCATGATTGAAGGTATATTTTCTACACCTTCTTCCTTTTCTATTGAGCATTCGATGATTGTTGCACCCCATTTCGTAGTTGTTACTTCCATATCACCTCCATTCGGTATACCCTTCACTTCAATTTCACTTCTTGTTTTCTAGTCCCTAGCCATCGATGCTCCCTCTTATTCTATTCCCAATTCTACAGTTTCCCTTTCTTTCAGTTCTTTTACATATGGTCCTAATCCATTTTTGCTCCCTTCATCCTCTATTCCAATAATTTCTAGCATGACTATAAGTATACAATATCCTCCTCAAGTGAGTGTAACTATAGCTGAAACCCCCACTTTCGTCCCCTTAATCACTTTTTTTATAACAATTGTTCTTGTTTCCACTTCCCTTCCCAAGACAAAATCTCATCAAGATTATTTTCCTCCCACTTTTTTTTTTTAGTTGCAGGTGCTACTAGAACTAGAGATAGATATTTTACCATAGCATCTTGTTGCAGTGAAGATGAGCCAAGCCTTACTAAGTTCATCATAGTGGTTGAAAAGCCATTAGAGAAAAGAAGCTTAGGCTCTAGTAAAGACATTTAATAAGGTCACTTTTGATCCCAAAACAATAGAGTCTCATACTATAAAAAATGGTTTCCCAGGTCCAGAAGCCCCAAGGAGAAATGGCTCCAAGTGAATACACTTATGAAGTCATTACAGAGGACCTAACTATGATTGACACCATAGAGAAGTTGGAAAATATGCAGGCGGATATGAGCTCTATTTACCTACACGATGAGCATTACAAGAAAATATTTTTCGAGCCTAAGATGAAGATTATTGAATTGAATGATGCTATGGTCGAAAATAGGGACCAACTAGAAATATTTAATTTAGAGGCAAAGCATTGGCAGTGGAGAGTGAAAGAGTTGGATAACAAGGTCAAAGGGTACCAGATAGCTTGGGTAGGAGTGGATAAGCAAGTGCAAGTATTAACTTCCTAGCTTGAGGTTCTACAAAAATAGTTGATTTAGAAAGCCACTCAATCAATAGACTTCACCAAGGAGAAAATAAAAGAAACTCACCACCATTTAATGAAATATTTTGTGACAATGGTGACAGACACTCTCAAGGTTTTATTGTATATTCATGAGGCTCAAATGGTGATTTTTCTTAGATATTGAATCTTGGAGTATGTTGAGGAACATATGGAACCAAAACTAGAATTGACATTGAAGATTCAGGTGTTAGCTCAGTCTGACTTCTAGGTTAAGCCGATGAGCAGGATATATCACAGTTGGGAAAAGACTATGATGATGTTGCACAACTTCTTTTCCAAGTTAGAGCTAGTGAGAGAAGGCCATAAGTTTATGACTATGTTTGTACAAGAGCATTACAGTTTACTTTTTTATTTTAAAACTCTAGTTGATGTTAGATTCCCAAGCTTCATTGATGAGCAAGGTGAGCTTTTACCAATAAAAGAATTGAAAGAAGACTGGAAAAAAATTGTAGAAGATACTTCAAAGATCAATAGTTGGGAGGACTCCATCATAGAGGAAAAAGTACTGCCATACATGGAGAGGCTCACCCGCATCGAATCGTCCCTATTGGAACTCCAGCAATGAGTGAATCATATTAGAATGGATCATATTGAGATGTGTTTCATCATTAATTCCCTCTATTCTCTCTCTGCATTCACTTTATACTCCTAGGTTGAGGTGTTTTCCATATATGAAACCACCAGTGAAATCCTCACCAAGTAAGAAGCACGAGCATAAGTAGAAGTAAAATAGAAAGTAGCTAAAGAGTAGGAGATACAAGCACAGGAGGAAAGAAGGAAGAAGGAGGCTACGGAATCAAATGCACCACCTGATGTAGTTGATAGCAGTGATAGTTGAGCCCAATGGATAAAGGCCTAAGGTTGATTTTATTAAGAAGAACTAAATACCCTAAGAGCCACCAAAAGTGTTGGCAATTTTACCACACTAAATTTTATTTATGAAATTTTGAAAAAAATAAGATAAATGATGTAGTAATGCGGATTTTACTATTTTAATATAATTTTTTTGTTCCCTTCCTATAAGCAATTTCATTAAATAAAGAGGGTTAATTTTATTTTTGAATATGCATAGTAAATTTTACCAGTAAAAATTAATGGAATTCCTGGGCAAAACGTAAAAGGGGAAAAATCAATGCAAGGAACGTCTCATGATCAAAGACGCAAGGAAATACTCTAAAGAGCTTTGGCAGTTTTTGCTTAAGGGAAAGTTCCAGTAAATATGAAGTGTAAGGTGTTTTCACCCCAGGAAGGGGCAAAAATCATTTTCGCCCTTCCTTTGGGGTGAAACTACCATAATGAGAAGATTCCATCCAAGTGAGGAAGGAAAGAAAATTTTACAAGCAACAAAAATTGGTCAAAGTCAAAGGCACCCGTGGAAGGGGGCAAAAATTATTTTCGCCCCTCTTTAGGGCGAATTTCTAGTTAAAGGTATTCTAGGGAAAAATTAAGTGCAGCGCATGCTTGGTGCGGTCAAAGGTAAAGTCACCCCCGAGGAGTGGCAAAAATCCCTTTCGCCCATCTTTGGGATGAAATCCCATTTGAAGATACTTTTCGAAGCGTAGATAATAAGATGACATTGTTCAGATAAATATTGCAAATTCAAAGTCAAAGGCACCTCTCAGGAGGGGCAAAAATTAGTTTTGCCCTCCTTTGAGTTGAATTTCCAAATGGAGACATCTTGAGGTGAAAGTCCTGAAAAACATCTTTTCATGCCGATCAAATTCAAAGTTGCCCCTAGGTGGGACGAAAATCATTGTCGCCCCTGTCAAGGGTGAAATCAATCATTTTCACATCCTTTTCTGCAGAAGATATTTTCATACCATTTTCAGGTGAAATTACCTAGGAATAGGGGGCAAAAGTATGTTGTGAGGTGAAAACACCATATTGCACGGGTGAAATCAATTCTTGCCTCTTCTTTTCAACAAGTGTTTTCTTTCAAAGCACCCCCATTGATGATATATCTCGAAAAAAATCAAATATTGATAAAATTTTATTTTTTGAGCAATAAGATCTTTTTTCCAGGATTCTTGCTGAGAAGATGCTAGAATTAAATGCTACGCCCTAAAATCTAATGCGATCCCAGTTATTTTTGAGGCACCCTCCATGGATTTAATTCCTTTTCAAAGTAGATTTAATATTCGCTTGATCTTCATCTGCAAGGGCCAAATTTCAAGGTGTAAAGGGATGGAATGGCATCCAAAATTTAAGCTCTTGTTTACCACATAGTATTGTTGAGTTTCGATGCACCGACACATTGAATATTTTTCCCATCGTCCATATTTGTTGATTTTCTAGGCACACCACATGAAAATCGGATCGTTGTTCCCTAAATAACTATCTGATCTGAGCATCGCTATTACTGAGAAGAGAATTTCTACTATTGATTTTTGACCAATCAATATTTTTTTGTATGCGCATTTAATAATAGAGGCAAAATCCTCTATAAATACTAGGCATTTCAATGTAATGAAGAAGGATAGACACTCTGCAGAAAAATACTTTAAGTTTTCTACATAAATAGAAAGACATTAGGCTTCTGGTTCCTTGAGTAGTATTGTTTTTTATCTCTTTATGCTTATCATTTCTGATTATGTTCAAGTCCATTATTTGTTGATTTTAAATTATGCGTCTGGATTTAATTATTGTTGGTGAGGAAGTGAATGCTAAAATGTTGTCTTGGAGCTTATCTCTGCAAACTGTGAGTGGTTTCTATGCCTTTCTTTTTGTTATATGCTAATTAATACTTGCTATGAGTTTTTGCTATTAGTTTATCCTCACTTTATAAGTTTGACTTATAGTCACATTTTCCATTTCTTTTTGTCATTTCCCATATCTTTCCTGTGACCCTAAGCTTTAAACCAATCATTAGTTTTAGTATGGGAACCAGCCCTCTCTAGAGATTGGCCTGAAGGATACCTCTCTCCTTCGACCTTTTAATACTGGTCGGGTCTAGGGTGCACAAATAATAATTTATACTCAGGTAGATTCATGACCAACAAGTCTATCTCATCAATAACTTTCTCAAGAAAGATACTTTATATTAGTTAAGAATTAAAACAAAACCTTGAATGACTTTTAAGTGGATTTATACATCTATTAACTATCAAATCCAAATAAAGTGTTTAATTATATATGTCTCATATAGTAATGTATCCCTAAAAGTAATTTTTTTACATCAATATGACTATAATGAGCATTAAGATTAATCTATTACATTAGTAACCATAGTTTGAATGAAAACCCAATATATTTTATAGGTTGATTATTTATTAAATATCTAACCATTTTTAGAAGTGTATAATCCTTTCCTTATTTAATAGCTAAAGTTTTGTTGATTTTTAGCTTAAGTCATTATAAAAATGATATTTTAATTATTTTTCATTTAAATTGCATTATTTTTTATATATTTATAATAATAATTTTTTATGGGTGAAATAAATAATTGACAAATTAATAGATACAACTAGTGATCTTGGATGGTTTATATAGACACTATTTCACTAAAAATGTGAGATAGAGTTTCGATGTGTATAAGTAGTTTGTGCTTAAACCTCCAATGATTTCTCTTGGCTTGATGATAAAGTAAAATGTATGCTATCCCATTAAATATATTTTGATTAAATTGATGTAATTATAATGCATTTTTTTAATATAAGTTAAAGTGTCCATATTTGTAGTGCAAATGGAGAAGGCAAGTTTGGCCCTATTGAACAAGAGGTCCACGATTTGAACCTCTACGATGCAAAGGGGGACAAAAATATTGTGTGTTAAATTTTCTATTGATAAGCATAGCTCTCGGCTTTATGAGGGGTCATGGTTGGGAGGAGACTGCTTAGCCCTATGCGTTGGTTATAGGAGTTTCTCACACTAACCTAAAAATTTAATCTGCACCAAGTATCTTACTAGAAAGTTCCCTCAATCCTTGGAATGAGTTTTGGGATTCAAGCCTAGAAGCCTACACCGAATACAAAAAAAACTCGGCTAGCCTGAGGGGTATACCCGAATGGGATAGTTCCTATGGAATGAAAATTCCTAGCCTCCAAGGGATATGAGGATGATTATCCTTAACATAAGGTTTTATCCACATAAGGTACCTTACTGGTAAGTTCCCTTAATCCTTGAAAGGAGGTTTAGGTTTCAAGCCTAGCAACCTATACTAGATACAATAAAACCCTCGACTAGTCTGAGGGGTATACCCGAATGGGATAGGCCCCGTGGAACATAAAGTCTTGTCCCCTAAGGGATACAGGAAATAATTTTCCTTAACATAAGCTTTTGGGTTATGGTTGAGAGGAGACTATTCATACCTATGCATTGGTCATAGGTGTTTCTCACACTAACCTAAAATTTTAATCAGCACCAGATACCTTACTAGCGAGTTTCCTCAATCCTCGAAAGGAGGTTCAAGGTTCAAGCCTAGAAGCCTGCATCAAATACACAAAAAACCCCCTATATAGCCTAAGTGGTATACCCAAATGGGATAAGCCCTATGGAATAGAAATTCCTCACCCCCAGGTGATACGGGGAATAGTTTTCCTTAATCAAGGTTTGAAATTCTTGGTCTCCAAGGGATACGAGAAATGGTTTTTCTTAACGTAAGATTTTTTTCGAGCAAGGTTGGAGATCGGTTCAAGAGGAGAAAGTGGGATGGGTTGATACTATCAAATCCAAATACCTAAATGATGGGAAGCAGTTTATTAGAGACCCATTACCCCTCTAGGGTTTAGTTTTCTAGTCTAGCTTGATAGAGTGTAGATCGAATATCCATAGAGGGGTAGGTGGTGTTTGGGAGATGGTAGGTTTATCGAATTCTAAAGTGATGTGTGGGTGATTGAGGTTCTACTGGATTTAAGATCGGAGTTGGATTTAGTCAAACCAATTACAGATTATTTTTGGGGAAATAAGGTTTATGATTTCATTGAAAGGATTGAAGACCACCCCTGACGAAAACCATTTGATTTTCTAGGATTTTTGGTGGAGGAAAGGAGGGTATTTTATGAAATTTTCAATATCATTAAATGGATTATAATTATTGGAAGAGAAATTTTGGATAGATTCATCTGAGGATTAGAGAAGGATGGAAAATTATTTTCCAAATAAGCTTATTTACCAATAGATAATCCTTCTGATCCTTGGTTTTAATAGATAAAATTTGGCTAAAAGTACTGACTTTGAAAATCAACATTTTTTTCTTGTTGGTTGTACAAGGAAAATTTCTAACTTTAGACAATCTCAAAAAAATGTATGTTTTTTCCTAATGTTTTTTTCTTATATAGAAATGTGGAGGAATCCATGCTCCATCTTATTTCCACCTATCCTTTCTTATAGGAGGTTTTCAGTTACTTTTTCAAATATTTGAACATCCAATGGGTGTTTTCAAATAGCCTAGAGGATGTGCTAACCCAATGGGTTTCTCCCTTCCTGTCTCTTCACCTTTGTTGGTTTTAGAAATTTAGCCTTCCTCATATCTAGTTACGGATTTGAAAGGAAATAAACTCAAGTGCGTTAAGTATGTTGCCCATTCGGCTAAATTTGTGGCTTTGAAGGTGATTTATTTTTTTATGGAGAATATTAGAACCCTAAATTTTAATGTTGTGACTACAAAGCAGGAATGATCGATGAAGAGATATCTTGGATTCAATGTCAATCCTCAACTAGTCATAACTACTATACCTTTGGATAGAGCCAGGGTTAAGTGGGAGCCACCTCCAATTGGCTGGATGAATTTGAATTTCGATGGTAGATCTAAAGGGAATTTTTTTTTGGTAAATAAAAGTCTTCATTAATTACCGGGTTTTGCAGGTTAACCCAAAACCTATTACAATATCCAGCCTTCTGCTGAGATTGTAGATCCTAGTCATCCTTGAAACTTTCTTACCGGAACTTGTATTGAATCCCCTACAACACCCTCCTAACAAGGCACACCCATACCTAAACATAACTGTAAACATTACTTACATTGACAAGAAATTGAAGTTTAGAACTTTGCACTTGTGAAACCTGTTGCTTGCCCATTTCCTATTCTCTGTCGTAATCCTCCAAGGCTTACACCCTGTTACTTTTAGGTCTTATAGGTATTGGAGGGATTGTAAGTAACCATGATGGCTTGATAATTTTAGACTTTACTAATAATCTGGACCATCAAACCAATTACTTCGTTGAAGTCATGGCCTTGTTCCAAGGAGTTCTCTATTGAATTATGTAAGTTGTAGGAAACTAATCATTGAAGGATACTCCCTTAATATTGAAGGGGTAACTCCTCTGATTGGTCATTCCTCCATTATTATCGGATGTAAGTAATTTCGGCTCCCTTTTTTTGGGTGGTGCTTAGTCTCTTTTGTACAAGGTTTGGATATCCTTTCAAAACTCCTTTGTACATCTAATCAAAAAATATATATGTTAAAAAAGTAAATATATTTAGGCATGTGATGGGAAGCAAAAAAATATTTCCTTATGAAGTCATAGGTACAATCACATGGATGATACCTAATAAATATATAAAGAAACTTAGAGGTAGTGGCCAAGCTTATAAAAATGGATGGACCTAGATTTAAGGGGCCTTGAAACTAATATTAAGTATAAACTTATTATGGATCCAACTTCACCATCATTATTTCTATAAATTTTCCTCTAATATTAATCTTAATATTTTAACTATTAGAAGGTTATAGATTTGAGTTGCTTAGATCATGATTTTGAAAACATCCAAGCATTTTGATCGATGATTTTGTGCTAATGGTGGGGATAGAGTTTCACAATATAATTCAAGGTTCCAATCCCATGGATGGGACACCTTGTACAACTATGAAGACATCCAAAGGTAAGTGATAAAAAATAAAAGGACAAAGAATCACGTATAACCATGTTATGAATCACATCTCACCCGCATGCTCTTTGAGCTCTGCCATAATATTTGATTTAATATTTTATCATTTTTGAATACACATCTTAAGCAGGTTCTAGAAAAACTAGAGTAAATCAATTAAATTTTGATATATCTAATGTTAGAAAAAAGTAACAAATCCCTTGCCCTTCTAGCCCTAGGTGTTGGATTTCTTTTGGGGTAATACAATCTAGAATATTTTTCATTTTATTTAGGTATTTTAGGTGTATGGGAAAAAATATCATGAGATTGAGTGTGTTTGTTATTTTTAGCTAAAGTATGTTGTTATCCAAGAGTTTTTGGTTGCTATATTGTTTGTTATCCAAGAGTTGTTGATTGCTAGATTGTTTGTCAAAGTATGATGTAATATATATAGTTATTTTGTAGGATACAACATGTGTATGCAATGTACCCATTTGTATTTATAATTTATTTTCATTATATAGGTGGTATTAGAATTACAGTACATTATGTTGTATTCCATTTGTACAAGGCATGTTGGGCAACTTGTTGAGATGAACTTAGCCAAAGGTACTTAGGCCAAAAACAACATGGGTTCATCCATACATCCCCATTTTGGCTTACAAATCATTTGATTGTTATAATTATCAACCTCTTTTATCATGCAAGTGAATAATTAATTTTTAACAGTGTGCTTGTGAGGACTTGGCTAATATAACTAGTCTAGGTATTTTATAATCAATATAGCTCAAGTTCAAACCTTTACATTGCATATTGAATTTAACCTTAAATCTTTGTGAGTCCCATATTTAATGTTAAATTTATCATTTATAGCTAATATGGTGTATTTGAGGTCCAAAAAATATGATCCTCTAATAATGCTTTAAATTCCACAATATTAACATGGTACCTATCAACATCCATACTCTGAACATATGACATTTCAATATCACAACCCTAGTAGCTTACAAAACTTACATAAAATACATCATGTTCCTTTGAATACCTCCTACATGAAATTATATTAATCATGGGATTTTAAATGATGTGCATATATTTATCACTTGATAGTGTCTTGGCCAATACCACTTCAAAATTATTCTTAACCTCATTGTGGTCATATGGGTGACATAATCTTGGTATTGCTTGTATACTCTTGTAATACCTATAAACCCCATTATTATTATTAATATTATGATTCCTTGCATATGTCTATATTTTCCTTGGACATAATTTATTAAATAATGTATTATTGGGTGCTCTTTCTCATACATGTATTTTATCTACCAATTTAGAGGTGATCCTCCAATTCTAGAGGATTTCCTTGGGTTTCTCAGTTCCAAATTATAGTCTACATCAAATGGAAGGAATCAAGCATGCCCAAGTTGCCTTGGTCTCTCTACACTGTTGATAGATGATGTAATTTAAAATATAAAATTATAATCATACTTCATGGAAGTGATGATAAATTTGGCCTAGTTATTCACTCGACTACCCTTGAATCTCACACACCTGCCCACATATTGACTTTGATCTTACCTAGAATTTCTATAATATTTTTTTGGTATTTAAAATATTGTTGGAAATATTTCCTTTGTTATTTTAAGTTCCTTCTCTTTTCCTCAATTCAAATTAGATGGAGCTAAGTCTAACTTGAATATTATTATGTATCTTTCATTAGTAGAAGTTTTAGACTAATTCTTCTTTGTATGGCTTCTAATATTTCAAGTAATGATGATGCTTTGTAGAAAGAGGATAACTAACTAAAGATATCCAAGAATTTTTTTATTAATTAGCATTCAAATTGAGAACCCCTACTAATCTAGTTTAGTATTTCTCCAAGAAAATAAGTTTATACAACCTTAAATAAAGCTTGTGATTATATAGTTATGTTTGATATGGAAAAAAATATTGTAATTCATAACATTACCATTTATGATGTCATCAGGCCCATTTGTCTCCACTTATCTAAGATCCATGTAAGATTGAAATATAAAAATTGCTATTGCTAGAGGTGAATTTTTATCTATTTGGTTAATTATTATGGATGTGAAACATTATTCAAATAAAAAATAAAAAATAAAGTCAAATACAATCTATTATGATTTTAAAATTATCAATTTGGATATCCTATGAATAATTTTCCACTAGTTTGCATTGATGTTGTAGTAGATTCTATAACATTATATGAAATATTGTTGCTTATGGATGGATGCTTAAGATATAATCAGACAAAGCATCACCCTAAATTTTAGACCAAGACTACCCTTCCCACTCTTTAGAACACCTTTCATTATACAGTCATGTCCTTTGGCTTTAATAAAATGGTTGCAATGACATTTGTCTTCTCATGACTTTAATGGTAAAATAGTTAAACTTATATAGAAGATATTTTGTATAATCTAAGAAATTACCCTTTTAATCTTAGATATATATATGATAGGCTTAATAAGTACAAATTTTAGGTTAAAACTAAAAAAGCATGTTATTGGTGTCACTAGTGGCAAACTACCTCGTTTTATGTATTCTCAAAAGACATAGATGTTGGAATTGATAACCTTAAGTATTGGTGCTATGACTTCCTTAGAACTATAAAATAAATTATCATTTTTAGATAGGATAAGCTACAATATCAAATTTCTTACCTAAATCCATCAAACAATTTTTTCAAGAAATATACTAAATGTACATAGGATGAGAAATAAAATGAAACATTTTATGTTTTTAAGGAGTCTCTTAAATTTCCATTAATGTTGAGGCAATGAAATCCAAACTAGTTCTTAATATTACACATTTCATGTACTCATGTATTCCTAGGAGAGGTGTTTTGCATCAAGATGGCAAAGATTAAAATAATTTTACAATAAATAAATGGAATATATATATATATAATATTATAAATATTTTTATGCATGTGATGGGAAGGGAAAACATTCTATATTGAAGTCATACTTATAATCTCATAGGTGACACCTAGGAAGCCACAAGGACACTAGAGGTAGTGGCTAAGCTCATGTAAATTAAAACCATTTCAACCCATTAAAAAAAAATTACAAAATTATGTCTTATGAGGGTAAAATATTTTCCCACCTCTAAGAAAAACTATCTTTTAGATAACATAAAAAGCAACCCCTTATTTTTTGTTCATGTTCAATTGGGCAAGTTAACGTTGATGTTTGGTCAAGAGATTTGATAAAAAACAACACAAGTTTCACACCAAATGTTTCACTTATTTAGGCGGATCTTAACATTTGGAGCTTGGTTTGAAGTTTGTGGTCGAGAAGGAATTGTTTCTACACCAAGTTTCCAATATTATAATTGAACCTCAATATTTTTTTTATTTAAAAAGTTTTAATTATATCATATCTTTAATTATGCCATATAACAAGATTACATTTGTGTGAATGAACTATATAATTTATTAAAATACCATAGTATAGTATGTTGATATTTTTATATAATATCAATTTAATCATTTTAATATTAATTATGCATATCCTTAATATTCACGTACTTTTAAAATATATATATTTTATTAAATTATATAATTAAATTTTATTAATAATATAATAAATTACTCCTCTGAATAAAACCTATTAAAAATATATCTATTATTTTTAAGTTTTAAATTGTTTTTATATATAACATTACAGACTTATTTTTGGTCTTTTAAGTTTTTTAATTGTTAGTTTATATATAATCCTATGCGAATTTATTCGAGTTCTATATTATTTTTTGTGTGGAAAACATCCAAGAAGGGATGCCATTTTTTAGTAAGACCCAAGGAGATAGGGGTATCTTTATGCAACACAAAACAAGAACACACAAACACAAACACACGAAAATATAAAACAAATAAAGTATACTCCTTGAGTGTGTCGACAAGAAAAAACACAACCAAACACACGCACAAAAAGAATACAAAAAAAAACACTAACCACATAGAACAAACACAAAAACAACATAACAAAATGTAATCAAATAAAACACAAAAAATATAAAATAAAATAATAAAAAAATGACAAAAATAAACAACACCAAAACATGAAACACACAGAAAAAACCACAAACACAACATAACAAAACACTACCATAACAAAAACAACAAAAATAAACAAATACACCACAACCAAAAACCCGCAGAACATGAAACGCAAAAAAACCACAAAAAAAAACATAACGAAATAGATCCAAAATAAATACAACAAAATGATTAAAATACACCACAAAAAAATAAGGAAAAAAAAATACAACAAAAACTAAGCCAAAGGAGCTATTGACAAATCAAACAAAATATGAAAACACTAAAAATAAACCAAAGCTTAACAAATTACCAAAAATATCAAAAATTGCTTAACAAAATAGACAAAGCTTCCAACATTGTCATAAAGAGACTCACTATAAACCTTAGGATTATGGCATCCTTATCTTTTTATTCGTATCTTGCTTAATTTCAGTTGGGACTATAGGCTGGTTACTATAGGCTGGTTACTTAGAACCACGACACTACTATTGGAATTTGTATGGTCTTTTTGAGGATCCATTTTGTTTGTAGTTTGAATCTGCCCTTTTGTTTTGCACTTGGGTTGGTTTTCTACATTATACTTTTTTTCCTTTGTTATTTCTCAGTATCAAGACAAGCTCTTTTAGTGATTTCCATCCTCATCATCTGCTTGCTCATTCGTGGAGATAATTTCAATGGTGTTAGGTGAAATTACTGTTTTCTCTTTTGTTACTATTTTTTTTGTGTGTTTTTTTGTTTAGGGATTTTAAACCCTGCCAAGTTCCCATCCTCTTTCTCTTTGTTAGGGAACTTATGTAGACAATCCTTGGCTAGATGGCCATATTCATGATAAATTCTGCATCTAAATGGAATATTTTCATAATCTACTACTTGCTCCCATATTTCTTCCCCATATTGTAAAGTAATCTTCTCTAGAAGTGGTTTGTCAAAATCAATAAAAACACAAATCCTTGCATAAATCATATGCTCTAAGTGTTTGGTGCCATCAGAATATCTTTGGATGTTGGTATTCTATCATAACACCAAATAAACAGATCCAAACAGGGGCAGTTGATGGTATTTCTTCCTCAACTTTAAACTTAGTATGACAGGGCTTCATGAAAAGCCTTGCCCTACCAATAAAACCATGGTCCCCCTTGAAAAATGGTCTCCATATCTTCTTCATTAACCAAAAAAAAAATAAGAAAGTAGCCATTAAGGTGAGTATAAATTTAGAACTTACTTTTAGTGCTCCAGTTTTTTGCAGCCCACTGCTTGAAAGTAGAAAGAGTCCATCGAAATCCCATAAATCAACAAATTGGGCGTTTTCTCTCCATCGCATCTATTCCTTCCTAAACATCCCTTATTTCCAACTTCACTAATGGGGATTAGTTGTTTTCATGCAACCTATCTCTCTTGGTTACGAGGCTGTTATATAGTTTGATTGTACTAAAAAGCATAATAACAGTATAAGTAGAAAACCATGAATGCAGTTTTTTTATTTCCATAGCAACAAATGTAACTTCTCGAATGGGCATGACTTTTCATTCACACCTCAAAAAAATAATTCTATATATTTTCATAGCGACTAATGTAACTTCTTGAATGCAGTTTTTTTTATTTCCATAGCAACAAGTTTACTATAAAGATGAACCTTCTAAAGATGGTAATTATTTTCTCAACATTGGCTGTGTCAGCTATAGCGATGACAGGAGATCTAGACACCAAAGAGGCCAAAGTTGTGAATTATGTAGTACTGTGAAGATTAGCAATGCTACAGTCTTTAATCAAAATCTGAACCTTGTTTTGGCATCGTTGCACCAAACTGTTGGATCCTCCTTAGCTACCAAACAAGTGGTGAATGGAGGAGAAGCAGTCTTTGGGATGGCCCAGTGCAGAAATGATAAATACAAAACCTCCTCCGATTGCTTTCAATGTATTTCGATGGCAGAAAAGCAGATTCTCAAGTGCTCTAATGCCAATGCCAGCAGCGCCACGGCATTTTCCGACAGTTGTTTTGTTCTTTATCAAAATGCCAACTTTTATTATCAAATTCAACCTCATCTTATCGGACATTTTCCAGGTTTAAATTTTGATTATAGTTTTTAATTAATCTATAATATTTAAATGAATACTAATTTATTTATAGTTTATAATTAATCTTATAATATTTAAATGAATACTAATTTATTTATTTACATTTGTTTCGAACAGTTGACTTTCCGCGTAAGATACCAGAAGATCTTAAAGTTAATTTGAAATCTTGGTTCAAGTATATCTTAGTAGGACTGGCAATCTTAATTGCATATTGCATTGTATTTATATTGTGATACAGTAGTTATATAAATTTATTTTTTAATCAAATTAAGATTATAGGGTGAGGAAAAGGAGATAGAAAGCGGAAGTCTTTAAATAAAAAATGTTTAACTATCAAATTTGATTTTATTATAAGGAATTTTTTAAAACTGAATTTAACTGACTTTTTAATTAGTTGTGGCATTTTTCTTTTAGCTTAATTTTAATAGAAAAGAAAAGGTAAAATTATATATTATTATTTTTTTATTTAGATGAAGGTATTGTATTTTAAAATGCTCAAGTTACAATAAAATATAATGAATTAATTAAAATTCTTCCAACACAATGTTTTTAAGGAATTTCAAAATAATCAAAAAGAAATAAAGAGCAAGCACACAATACCATATCTCATACCACGACATCATATATCATAACAAAGTTACTAATACATCATATATCATAAAAAAGTTACTAATAGTTTTAATGTTTAAATTGTTAAGAAATAATTCTAAAAGAAAAAATTATAGTGATATTGAATTTCAAGTTACAACAAAATACAATGAATTTTTTATAAGATTGAATTGAAATTTATACAATAAATTCTTGCATAAAAATTTGGTCATTACATGACCAAATATAACAATTTTATGTTTTTAATTGAACATTAAAACTATTATTATGCATTATAGTTTGGTTTTTCTATGAATTATATGATAAAATCTATGATTTTCATTTAAATAAACAAGTTATATTATATATCTCCAAATTGTCAATGTGAGAATCCACCCAAATCATTGAAAAATAACATGAGGCTTACATAGGAGAACATGAGCTTGCACTAAAGTAGGAAAATTAAAACCCTATCAAAAATGATGCATTGGCTAGAAAAACTAACAAACTATTGAAGACAAATAAAAAGCTATAAATTCAGTTCTTGCACACATAGGAAACCTAGACATGAAAGATAATGATGAGTTGTGCATTGCCTATGGAAATTTACCCTTGGAAAAATTCCAATAAGTAAAACTTTTGCCACAAAAAGAGGTCTCTTTGTCTTGTGATAGAGACTCCAATTCCTTGAAGCTATTATAATTGTGGTTTCCCAATTGAATATTGAAGTGATGGGGCCATTTATATGTAACAAAGACCTCATATTATTTTTCCTATTTGGGACTATGGGAATGTCAAGATCTCACAGAAGGGGAAGGAGATGGAGAGCTTGCCTTGGTGGCCAAATTGGTACCCATATGAGTGGAAAGGAGCCTTTATGACCATCATTTCTAACTAAAATAGATCAATTAACATAAAATATAGCTACATGCATGTAACTTTTATGCCTAAAATATAGAAAAAATCAAATTTTAGTTGCTAGTGCAATTTCAAAAAACCATCTCATTTGCCTAGCTCTCTTTGCAAATTTTGTTACAAGAAAAATGGAGAGTTTCTTAAACATTGAAACCAAATACTATCACCTTATTGAAGAGAGTTACGAAAACTTATTCCAAAAATAATGCAAAAATAAATAACTTAGAAGAAATAACACCACACAATGCACATATAACACACAATATTTATCCTGGTTCACCCAATATGGGCTACGTCTATCAAAACAAGAGCCACACCTCCTTGATATTATTAGAAAAAAAAATTTCCCTAAAATTGGACATTACAATAAATATAAAGGAAATTTTCACAACCCTAAACCACTATGTGGTATTAGAATACAATGGGCACAACTTCATGGGCTAAACCACCCACACCCACCAACCACCCACCAACCATGGGAATCTCGAAAATCGCTCTACTCCATAAATTGCTCCAAAAAAAGGGGGCAAAAAAATTTTCAACGTTGCCGAAAAACACCTTCAACGTGATTGGGGGCTACCGCCCCCCCTGGCACCCCCGTTCAGGAGCTTTGTTCCTCTTACCCTTTTGTGCTTGTCGTACAGTACTTCTTTGGTAAAGGATGAGACACATCCAACATTCTCTCACTTGTTGAATACTTTTCCAAACCTTCAACTGTACAGAATCTGAACTTTTCTAGTGCTCAATGCCTTGTTAAAGCATTTACAACATTTTCCTTCGTATCCACTTTTTACAACACTTTCTTCTATTCAATCATGTCCCTGCTGAAATGGAACTTTCTATGAATGTGCTTCATTCTGGAATGGTAAGCAGGGTTCTTTGCTAGAAATATAGCATTCTAAATGTCATAATTTATCTTCACAACTCCTTGAAACAACCCAATATTTGCAGCCATACCACTTCCTTATTGACATCGGTGGCTGCCATGTACTCAGCTTCAGTGGCTGAAAGGGCAACAACAGTTTACCTTTTTCTCATCCAACTAACAGCTCCTCCAAACAAGTTGAATACATATGTGCTAGTAGATCTCCTGTTTTCCAGATCTCCAGCCCAATCTGCATCAACAAAACCTTCTATATCCAAGAATTTATCTTCTTTACCTGTACCTTCATAACAGAAAGAAAAATTAGATGTACCACACAAATATTTGAAAACCCTTTTTACAGTATTCCAATGCTCTTTACTAGGTTTAGACATATATCTACTCAAAACTCTCACTGCATGGGCAATATGAGGTCTAGTGCAGACCATGGCATACATTAAATTCCCTACAGCATTTGCATATGGAACATGGGACATTTCTTCTACTTCTTCTTTTATTTTTGGATATTGTTCAACAGACAATCTTTCACCCAATGGAATGGGTACCTTCACTAGTTTTTAATCCTACATATTGAATCTCTTCAACACTATCTCAACATATTTTTTCTGATCTAGCCACAGCTTTTTGTTAGAATGATTCCTATTTATTTTCATACCCAAAATAAAATTTGCAGGGCCAAGATCTTTCATGTCAAACTGAGAAGATAACTGAGACTTCACTTCCCTGATTATTTTCTTATTGTTTCCAATTAATAACATGTCATCAACATACAAAACTACAATGACAAGGACATTACCAATTTTCTTTGAATATACACAGTGATCAGTATTACTACGAACAAAATCAATTCCTAAGACATAAGTATCAAATTTTTGATACCACATTCTAGGAGACTGTTTTAGTCCGTACAAAGATTTCTTTAACTTACATACAAGATCCTCCTTTCCTGCAATAGTGAAACCTTCAGGTTGTTTCATATAGATTTCTTCCTCCAAATCTCCATGAAGGAATGCAGTCTTTACGTCCATTTGCTCTATTTCAAGATCAAATGCAGCATCCATAGATAATAGAAATCTTATTGAGGTTAGCTTTGCAACGGGATAAAATACTTCATAGTAGTCAATTTCCTCTACTTGAGAATAGCCTTTAGCAACTAAACGAGCTTTATGTTTCTTCACTTTATCTTCAGCATTCTATTTCTTCTTGAAGATCCATTTGCAACCTATTTCTTTTCTTCCATCAGGTAATCTCACTAAATCCCATGTTTTGTTCTTTTTCAAGGCCATCATTTCCTCATCCATTGCCGCTTCCCAACAATTTGCCTCTTCAGAATTAACAGCTTCTCTAACTGTTCTAGGATCTTCATCGATAACAGATAATACAAAAGTAGGAAAATTAGATGGATTGTACCTTTTAGGTTGTCTTCTTTCCCGTATTGATCTCCTTATCACAAGTGTATGAACCTCTTGTTCATCCTCTTCCAGATCCTCTTCTATCTGATCCTCTTCTAGATCATCTTATGTCTGATCTTCTTGCATAAAATCAAACTGGATATTTTCATGTTCTTCTTCTATTACTTCCTTCCTGTGATCACTTTTCATTTCTCTAAACACCACATCTCTACTATAAAATGTACGTTTAGTTTCTAGATCCTAAAGTTTGCATCCTTTAACACCATCTTTGTTACCATCTTTGTAACCAATAAAGATACATTTAACAACCTTATTATCAAGCTTACTTCTTTTCTCCTTTGAAATATGCATGTATGCATCACATCCAAAAATTCTAAGATGTGAAAGAGAGGGTTTGTTACCAAACCATGCTTCAAATAGAGTTTGATCCAACAATGTTGATGTAGTAGATCAATTTTGCAAGTAACATTTTGCACTCACTGCCTCTGTCCAGAATACCTGTGCCAGACCTGCACCACTCAGCATACTTCTAGCCTTTTCCATGAGTGATATGTTCAATCTCTCAGGAACTCCATTCTATTGGGGTGTATATGGAGTATTCTTATGTCTTGCAATACCACATTGCTTACAAAAATCCTCAAATTTATTTGAACAATACTCTCCTCCATTATCAGACCTCAACACCTTAATCTTTTTTCCAGATTGATTTTCAATAAGTGCCTTAAATTCTCTAAACTTATCAAACACTTCATCTTTACTCTTAAGAAAATAAATCCATGCATATCTTAAAAATCATCGATAAAAGAAGCATAGTATCATGATTTTCCAAGGGATGATATAGGAACAGTAATCAAATCTAATACCCCTATTGATCTAGAAGCACCATATGGCAAACTCACATGATTTTGTTTGCCATAAATACAGTGTTCACAGAAATCAAAAACCGTTGAGCAATCATGGATACCATGAACCATACCTTTTGTGTGTAGGGTATGCAATCCCTTTTCTCAAATATGTCTCATTCTTTGATTCCAAAGTGTTGAGCTTTTATCTAATTCAGCCACAGGAACAGTTGATCTATTACACTTATTTGTCATAGTGCTTCCCAATATCTTATACAAAGTTCTAATCTAAACTCCTCTTGCTAACACCATTTTGCAAGTAACATTTTGCACTCACTGCCTCTGTCCAGAATACCTGTGCCAGACCTGCACCACTCAGCATACTTCTAGCCTTTTCCATGAGTGATATGTTCAATCTCTCAGGAACTCCATTCTATTGGGGTGTATATGGAGTATTCTTATGTCTTGCAATACCACATTGCTTACAAAAATCCTCAAATTTATTTGAACAATACTCTCCTCCATTATCAGACCTCAACACCTTAATCTTTTTTCCAGATTGATTTTCAATAAGTGCTTTAAATTCTCTAAACTTATCAAACACTTCATCTTTACTCTTAAGAAAATAAATCCATGCATATCTTAAAAATCATCGATAAAAGAAGCATAGTATCATGATTTTCCAAGGGATGATATAGGAACAGTAATCAAATCTAATACCCCTATTGATCTAGAAGCACCATATGGCAAACTCACATGATTTTGTTTGCCATAAATACAGTGTTCACAGAAATCAAAAACCGTTGAGCAATCATGGATACCATGAACCATACCTTTTGTGTGTAGGGTATGCAATCCCTTTTCTCAAATATGTCTCATTCTTTGATTCCAAAGTGTTGAGCTTTTATCTAATTCAGCCACAGGAATAGTTGATCTATTACACTTATTTGTCATAGTGCTTCCCAATATCTTATACAAAGTTCTAATATAAACTCCTCTTGCTAACACCATTTTGCAAGTAACATTTTGCACTCACTTGCCTCTCGTCCGGAATACTCGTGCCGGACAAGCACCACTGAGCATACTTCTAGCCTTTTCCATGAGTGATATGTTCAATCTCTCAGCAACTCCATTCTATTGGGGTGTATATGGAGTATTCTTATGTCTTGCAATACCACATTGCTTACAAAAATCCTCAAATTTATTTGAACAATACTCTCCTCCATTATCGAGACCTCAACACCTTAATCTTTTTTCCAGATTGATTTTCAATAAGTGCTTTAAATTCTCTAAACTTATCAAACACTTCATCTTTACTCTTAAGAAAATAAATCCATGCATATCTTAAAAATCATCGATAAAAGAAGCATAGTATCATGATTTTCCAAGGGATGATATAGGAACAGTAATCAAATCTAATACCCCTATTGATCTAGAAGCACCATATGGCAAACTCACATGATTTTGTTTGCCATAAATACAGTTGTTCACGAAATCAAAAACCGTTGAGCAATCATGGATACCATGAACCATACCTTTTTTGTAAAGGGTATGAAATATATTTTCTACAATGTGTCCCATTCTTTGATTCCAAAGTGTTGAGTTTTTATCTAATTCAGCCTCGAGAACAGTTGAGCTATTACACTTATTTGTCATAGTGCTTCCCAATATCTTATACAAAGTTCTAATCTAAACTCCTCTTGCTAACACCATTTTGCAAGTAACATTTTGCACTCACTGCCTCTGTCCAGAATACCTGTGCCAGACCTGCACCACTCAGCATACTTCTAGCCTTTTCCATGAGTGATATGTTCAATCTCTCAGGAACTCCATTCTATTGGGGTGTATATGGAGTATTCTTATGTCTTGCAATACCACATTGCTTACAAAAATCCTCAAATTTATTTGAACAATACTCTCCTCCATTATCAGACCTCAACACCTTAATCTTTTTTCCATATTGATTTTCAATAAGTGCTTTAAATTCTCTAAACTTATCAAACACTTCATCTTTACTCTTAAGAAAATAAATCCATGCATATCTTAAAAATCATCGATAAAAGAAGCATAGTATCATGATTTTCCAAGGGATGATATAGGAACAGTAATCAAATCTAATACCCCTATTGATCTAGAAGCACCATATGGCAAACTCACATGATTTTGTTTGCCATAAATACAGTGTTCACAGAAATAAAAAACCGTTGAGTAATCATGGATACCATGAACCATACCTTTTGTGTGTAGGGTATGCAATCCCTTTTCTCAAATATGTCTCATTCTTTGATTCCAAAGTGTTGAGATTTTATCTAATTCAGTCACAGGAACAGTTGATCTATTACACTTATTTGTCATAGTGCTTCCCAATAGCTTATACAAAGTTCTAATCTAAACTCCTCTTGCTAACACCATTGATCCACGAACCATTTTGCATGAATCCTTACTAAAATTGACATTTATTGTTGCATCAGCCATTTTGCTTACAAAAATTAAATTTCTAGCAAGACCAGGAATATGCATCACACCTAGGAGGGTTTTAACCCTACCACCCTGCAACAATATTTTCACCCTTCCATGACCAATGATTCTAAGTGGTGAATCATCTCCCAATAGTACCTCCCCTCCATCATATCTTCCATATTTGTTGAACCAATCCTTATGAGGGGTCATATGAAAAGAGGCACATGTATCGATCAACCAATCATTTTTATTTGAACGTGTGGAGAAACATGCCAGCTATATGTATCCTCCTTCATTATTGGATTTATGTGCCTCTGTGGAAGTGGATTCATCATACCTCTTTCTAGAATAAACATTCTTTGATTTGCAATCCTTATTCATGTGACCAGGCTTACCACATTTCCAATATTTTCTATAAAACTTTTCTCGAGACTTAGATCTACCTCTAGACTTAGATCTACCACCATATCTTGTTTTATCCTTTTCCTTAGCATGCCCTCTCACTGTTAGGGCATCCTTTTAAGTGCCCTCCATGGCTTTTCTCCTCATATCCTTTGATATTAGAGACTCCTTGCTTTCTGATTCATCTTTTCCAATCTTCATCTGATGTAGCTATAGGTTTTGTTTTCTCAAAAATAACAACCCACTGATCTATGTCCATGAGCAGATCCTCCATATTTAACTTCCATAGCTCAAATATTTTTCCATAAAATTTCTCGATCTCGATCCTTGATTGACTTCCCATCATTTTCCTTCAATCTCCTTCTGCAAAAAATCTCACTCCAAAATAGGTTTTCTCTAACTCCTAGAAACCCTAGAAACTCTTAAGATGAAACGAAACCCTAGCAATAAAGGTGTCTCCCTATGGCTAACAACTTGGCTCTGATACCAAATGAAGAGAGTTACGAAAACTTATTCCAAAAATAATGTAGAAATAAATAACTTAGAAGAAATGACACCACACAATGTACATATAACACATGAGATTTATCCTGGTTCACCCAATATGGGCTACGTCTAGTAAAATAAGAGCCGCACCTCCTTGATATTATTATTAACTTTTTATTTTCTCAAAAATGGGACATTACAATAAATATAAAGGAAACTCTCACAACCCTAAACCACTATGTGGTATTAGAGTACAATGGGCACAACTCTGTGGGCTAAACCACCCACACCCACCAACCATACACCAACCGTGGGAATCCCAAAAATCGCTCCGCTCCACAGATTGCTTCGAAAAAAGGGGGCAAAATTTTTGTGACATTGCTGAAAAACAGCTTTGGCGTGGCCAAGGGGGGCTATCGCCCCCCGCGAACCCCGAAATCCCTGTTCAGGAGCTTTGCTCCTCTTACCCTTCCATGCTTTCATACAGTACTTCCTCAGCAAAGTTTGAGATACATCCAACACTTATTCTATTGGATATTATGCTTTTTATTCTTGATATTATGTGATAAATATAGATAATAGTTATCCTATTGATGATCTTGTAACTAGAATGCAAGTTCAACCACTTTCTTCTTTGTAAAACAACAAAGATGTTTTCCAAAGATAATTACTGAATAATTATAGAACATCAACATCAACCTAGATCTCATAATATACATCTAAATAGAACAAAAATAAAATATATAGAACCTAAATTAGAACATCAACCTAGAGCCTAAGTTAGAACTGAGTCAAAAACGTTGTAAATTGATAAAAGCATCACTAATGCAAAAGTGTCATGAGTCACAAAAGCACTAGGGATTAAACCCCTAGTTTTATTTTGAATAAATAATGATAAATATTTTGATCCATAAAAGTACATTATTAAACAAATGGAAATAATGTGAGGAGTAAAATTATAAAACTAAAGTACCTAAAAAACTTTGTTTGATTTATCTTTCTCTAAGGGTGGTTTTAGATATCACCCAAGCCCCTTAGATGATTCATTACAAATGAATGATGGGAGTCACAAGGATGATGAGGTGCATAGGTTATAGTAGTTGCAAGAGATGATTGAATAGTTGGGGTTAGTGCATGGTATGGTTGGGCTTGAATGACCAGTTAAGTGCCTTGATTGGAAGTTAAGTGGCTTAGTTGACAATCAAGATTTCATCAAATCATATACTAAATAGGATTATGGGTGATATTCATGAGAAATTAACAACTACAAGCAATTAGATAGTCAAATTTTTAGGTTTTGGTAGTGGCAACACAAAAGCACCATGTAAAATTTCATACGACACTATCGTTAATGATAAAAGTGTCATATAGTCACAGTACTATCATTTTTTACTATTTTAGGATATCAATCCTTAGACAAGCATGGATATGCTTATAATTATTGAAACACTCTTTTTGATTCCTTTCTAATGGTACTAATTTTCCAAAAATTTATAAATATATGGCACAGTATTGTAATCATCAAAGGGGTGTTACTTTTTACCTTGAATTTGAGTTTAAAAGGGTCAAGTTTACTTAATTTGCCAAAAGGGGTGATCAATGATGTCATTGGTGGCTAGGTGGCATTCAAAATTGGGTGTCTCAATTTACCTCTTTTTTATCCATTTAGTGTATAATAAATGCATCAAAAACTATCATAGATACCCCAATTTTGTACTAGAAAAGGGATACCAATTTTTTTCTAAGTTCAAGAATATGACTTTGATTAAGATTTAATTACAATTTACTAAATGCAATTATTCTCTTGTATACCTCCTCAAGTTTCATAGGGGAAACCAAGTTGAACCAAGAAAATTTGTATGGTTGTGACCCATATAGGAACAATGAGAAGATATTTTGGTAGAGGTTGAAGGAATATTGAGGATTTGATCTAAGAGTTGAGGTAGATGGATTAGGATTAGTTACATTGGTAATGAGGGCTAATATTAAATATGATGAAAGAAATATTAAAATATTTGAAAGATGAAAAGATTAGAAATGATGAAAGAAAATAGAAAGGATCTTGATGAGAGACATCAAAATTCTATCAAAGACTTTTTAGTTGTGATTGACATTGTTTGAATTGATTAACCTTTAGATGGAAGGCCTACATAGAACTTTTTGTAATTGATAAATTCACCCCTATATAGTGGCATTTTTTGCCTGATACGAAACAAGTGCTTAGGTGGCTTTAAGATTCCCTAGACACCTTGTATCTAAAGGACTTTAACACTTACATTGTTTGATTCACCCGTAAGCGATGACCTCTTAGCTTGATTACTGGATAAGTGCTTAAGTGTACTCAATATGATTCAGCCTATTGAAAGTTACATAAAATATGTATTGATTTATCCCTAATCAGTGGCCTCTTACCCTGATTAATGGACAAGAACTTAAACATCTTTAAATATTACCTAGACACCTTGTATCTATAAAATTGTATTGATTTGTTAGTTAGCTATTTTGAATGTGATGCTTCCATATTTGTATAGAATTTTAGTTTATGATTATTTATCCCTAGGTATGATGGGGGGAATGACAGTAAATGAAGCTATCAACATCATAGACTATCATGGTCATCATGTAGCCCATTGGTGAAACAAAATAAGGGAAGTATGATAGCACTATCAGCACCATGGACTATTATGATGGTCATCATATAGTCCATTGATGAGATAGAAGAAAAGCTTTCCCTATTAGAAAATGAACTCAAATATCATAGGTCCCTATCTCCCAAGATTATATAATCAAGCATATATCATCTCTTTCAATAACACCAATATCTCAAAATAAAAGCTTTATTGATAATCCAATATTTCTCAATACAATCTTGTTATATAGCATGGAGCTGTATCTCCAATATATAACCTTACAAAGGACTCTTCAATACTCCTAAATTTTGCTCTCCTCAAACTCACAAGAGATGCAACCTTTCACATGCCTTTTACATTATGAAAAAGACTCTAATCATTACATAACTTTCTACTTCTAACCTTGACACATCACATGTGACTCTTCACTTACACATATGACACATTTCACACATGAGTCTTTACTTACACACTTGACAACTCATACTTGCACATATGACACCTTTCACTCCTAATTCATACTTTATTACATGGCACATAAACATACTTCACAACTTGATACCTATTAATAGGAAAAAGCACTCATAATGTAAATATTTACAATGGTACTCAAGGTACCAATTAATGTAATACCTCCAAGATCCCCCCATATTACATTATTTGGCTTGAAGGCATTTTCCTTTAATATTTATGTCATATTTTCATCCTCTAATTTTGGCTTTGACATTACTACTGATATTGAATCTCATTTGTCTCTCATACTTGTGATTATTATTATTTCCATAGTTGCTTGTAAAATTATTTGTCTCATAAGTTCATCTAAATCCATCATCAATATACCTTTCACTCTTCCCCATTCATGAACACTATTTCCCTTATACCTACAATTATTTTGAGAATAATTATTACTCCCATAATTTTTAGCTTCTTGTCCATACCTATTATAATGTTTGTACTTGTAATTTTATTTTCCGTATTTCATATGGACTCTTATGGGGCTTGAACGATGATCACTTGCCTTATAGGTTTTTTTGAATCTTCATTTTTTTATTTACATGGTGAAATTGATAGCTTGCACAATGATTTGGGCATGTTTTTCATATGTTTATATGCCACTGTATTCCATGTTTTCTACCATAGAACCTGCCACATAGTACTCCACATAGTCTACCCCTATAACCACCATGCCACATTAATTTTAAACCTTTTATGTCAATGAAAGAACCAAGAAAGGGACAAGCATTCAGTTTGGTGAGGCTCAAGATTTGAATCCTAGGCATCCATCCCCCTTATGGGGTTTCAGCACACCAATTGGTCTACACCTCGACCTTCGAATATTTAATTTTACTTAGTATTTTTAGTTTTAGAATATTAAAAGCAATGGTTGCATTGCAAATTAATTTTCATACATTGTAATTATTAGTATATTGAAAACAAATATTTATGTAATATGTAATAATCAAAAGGACTATACTTTCAACTTCTTTTTGAATGAATTATATGTGCTCTATTAATTCAATTAACCCATGTTTTCTTCCTTTTAAAATAACTTGTAAATTATTTTTGGATGATTTCTCTCTCTTCATATTAAATATTTGTGTTTCCTTACTCCTAGCCATGATGTAGTCCTTTTAAAAATTGAGTGATGTTGGAAAAAAACCTTAAATTTTAATATTTAAAATAATCATCTTCTTCTTAGACTACATGAATAATAAAATATCTTTAATATGGGGATCCTATTGCTAAATGGTTGGGTGCAAAGGATAAGGACCATTTTGAGATTAAAGGACCTTTGCTTCCTTTGGAATGCCATGATTGGGATCCAGGTGAGTTTAAGGGTGGGACCCATACACTATCGAGGTATCCTGGTAGGATTAATGGGGCCCCTTATCTTGTGATAAGATGGGTTGGTCAGTTGGTAATCCTATGAATCTTACATCTTCTTAAACTAAAGTAACAATAGATTCTAGAGGCCATTATGAAACAATAGCTCAATTTGAACTTGCCCCAGTTTCAAATCATTTGCAGATCTCAAGTGATTTTCTTAGCATGGCTAAAGAAGAAGGCACTTGGAACATGGTGAGTAAGTTTTATGTTAGTAGACCTGATTTGGGCTCTATTAGAATATGGGATCTCCCCATGTGGAGATCCCTAGGGTCCCTTGAGATAGTTGTGATTTTCAAAGTCTTTTTGTTAGAAATATTAAGTATATTGATTGTGATGTCAAAGGTGAAAAGGTTGAGAATTATCTTCAAAGTTGAAATAATAAAATGCAAGGTAAATATATTCAAAGGATACATGAGGCAGTATCAAAGGTACAAAATTTTTCAAGGCAAAATCATTCTCCATGGTTATATTTGCAAGAAAATAACAAGGTCATTCTCCATGGTTATATTTGCAAGAAAAGGACAAGGTCATTCTCCATGGTTATATTTACAAGAAAAGGACAAGGTCTTACTTGCTTTCAAAAGATTTAAATTTCAGAATTAGAGGCAAAAGTTTTAAAATATTATAATATAACTAAGGTTAAGGTTTAAAAGGCGTCATTGGAAAATCAAATTTTACACCACCAATGTTTGAAATATATAATCGAAGTACATATTTAATGAATGAAAAATCCTCGTTAAGGCTAAGGTTGAACGTTGAGTGCAATCGATCCATTCATATTTCATAAAGGGGGCAAAGGAGCAAGGTAGCATGCACATTCATTTCGAGGTATAAGCAAGGAAATAAATCAAAGGACATGCCTTCGTTGTTCTAAGAAGGTGGCTAGCTCAGGTGTCATCTTAGCCGAAGCTAAGGCACTGATAGATAAGAGGTCAGGAGGTCGATTCATGGTGGCTCCAATTTTGTTAGCATTTTTATCAAGAAAGAAGTTCACTGATGCAATAAGGAGTATTTTATGGGTTTAAATTTTTCTGTGCATGGTTTGCTCACACAGCAGCTAGGCTTATGCTAGGGTGCGGGCAAGCAAGTGGTGGTAGGTTTGATTCACGATAGTTGTATTGGTAAGGGCATAAATTTTTTAATTAAATTTCCTATGGTATGCATTGATTAGGGAGTCATAAGGTTGTGTTAAAGGTTTGTTCCTTTTTGCATATGGGGAGTCATAAGGATATGTTAAAGGTTTTATTATTTTGCAATTAGGGAATCTTAAGGAAGTGTTAAAATATTTTTTATCTTGTATACTAGGAGTTATAAGGGTATGTTTTAAAATCTTTTAGTTTGAAAAATATAAGTCATAAGGGTGCATTTATAAAGTATTGTCTTGCAAAAATTATAAAGAGGAAATATAAAGGAAATATTTTTGCATGTGAGAAAAGGAGTTATAAGGTGTAATTTGAATTTTCTTGAAATTTTAATTGTTGTATTTAGAAAGGAGACATAATGTGTATTGTGGCTTATTGTTAAATTGTATTTTGTATGATAAAGAGAAAAATTATCATTGGTTGAAAGCTTTATCTTGTGAAACAAGAGGAGGTTATAAAGCACTATGTTTTAGTATTATCTTTGTGCACATATTTTAAGAGAATTTTTTCATGCGGATGATTTGAAAAAGTGTTATGCTAACTAACCCTTGAAGTGGAATAAGAAATATAGAATATTTTGAAGACGGGTTTTGAGGGCACATCTTCATCAATTCAAGTTAAGAGGTGTGGTAATATCATTTCTTCTTTAAGGTGATTGTTTGAGTAAATATTTCTTAATCATAAGGTGGAGATAAAAGGTTGATTAGTGTGCATTGTTGGAAATATTTGATCTAAGGTTTGAGAATAAAATTATGCTTCATTGTTGAATGAAAGTGAAAATATATGAGCAAGATTTTGAGAACTACTTGTAATAGAGTTTGAGATTTACTTGAGCTTCATTTTTGAATGAGTTTGGAAAAACATGTGCTGTGGTTTGAGGATAAGTTATGTTTTATCTTTAAAAGAAACTGGAAGTACTTGTACTAGGGTTGGAAACAAGTGTGTGTATCATTGTGAATCATTTTAGGTATTGTTTTGAGTGGCATTGAAAGTAATTGTGAAAGTGTTTGAGATCAATATTGTGAGGAAAATTTGTGCATTATTGTGTTTGATCCTTTAGAGAAAAATTTGCATGGAACATAAACTAGTTTTATGAAACAAATTTATACACTAGTGTGATTTGATTTGAAGGGAATTTTTTGAATGTGAGGCATTTGAAAGCGACAGACTTAATGAATGTGAAGAACATATTGAGCATTTATTTAGTACATATCATTCTCTATATGTTCAAGAGGTTAAATGAATTCTGGTTAGAATATGTCTAAATTACTTTGATTGAAGAAAATGTTTTTTAAAGGGATATAATCATTGTTATGAGCAATATTTGAGCATGGGTTATGAGTAAGATTTGAGTATGTGTTATGAGAAATTTTGAGTATGTTGTAGAGCAAAGTTAAGCAGAGATTTTAGCAAGTCTTGTGAGAATATTTGAAAAAAAATTGAGGCAGATTTGAGCAAGTCTTGTGAGAATACTTGAGACAGGTTTGAGGCATATTTGAGAAAGTCTTTTGAGAAGATTTTAAGTAGATTTGAGGTAAAGATAAGATAAATTTGTGCATGTAATATGTGTAAATTTGGGACAGAGTTGAGACATATTTATGCATGTAATGTGTGCAAATTTGGGACAGAGTTGAGACATATTTGTGCATGTAATATGTGCAAATTTGGGACATATTTGAGACATATTTGTGTATGTAATGTGTGCATATTTAAGATAGATTTGAGATTGTTTTGTGCATGTAATGTGTATATATTTAGGACAGGGTTGATACATATTTGTGCATGTAATGTGTGCATATTTGGGATAGAGTTGTGACATTTTTATGCATGTAATATGTGCAGATTTAGGATAGATTTGAGACAAATTTTTGCATGTAATATGTGCAAAATTGGGATAGATTTGAGATAGATTTGTGCATGTAGTGTGTGCAGATTTGGGGTAGATTTGAGAGCATATTAGTGAGAATACTTGAGTAAGCCTCGTGAGTAGGCTTGGAATAAATTTAAGCAGAGGTGTGTAGCAAATGTGAAGGTGACTAGAGCAGAGAGGAGAGGTGTCTCCTATGGATAGGGTTCCATGAATTAGAGTAGATAGGAGAGGTGTCTCCTATGGATAGAGTTCCATAAACTAGATTAGATAGGAGAGGTGTCTCCTCTGGATAGAGTTCCATGAACCAAATCATAGGATAGGAGTCTCCTATGGATAGATTTCCACAAACTAGACCAGTAAGGAAATAGAGTTATCTTGTGGATAGAGTTCCACAAATTAGAGTTAAGGGGATAGAGTTCTCCTATGGATAGAGGTCCACAAACTTGAGCATAGGGGATTAAGATCTCCTTTGGACAGAGGTCCATAAACATTGTAATAGGAAATTGGTTCCCAAGAGATTTGTTGAGAAAATTTAGAAGAAATATTTTATTTGTGGACGTAACCCACATTGGGTGAACCATGTTAAACTTGTGTCTCTCAATGTGTGTGATGATTTGTGCATTGTCTTGTTACTACTATTGATGATATTGCTTAATACTTATAAGAAAGTATATTGCAATTGATAACATTGGATAATATTGTTTGGGAAAGAAAAGTAAAATTTTATCATATACTGTTCACCCTCCTCTCAGTATAAGCTTGTGTTCTTCAATTGGTATCAGAGTGGTTTCCTTCAAAAAAAATCTAACATCTTAAAGAAAAATATTACGAGAATACAGATGGCTTATTAGAATGGATATTCAACAAATAAGGCTCCAATATTTTATGGGATATTATGCTTTATGGAGCATGAGTATGAAGACTTATTTTATGGCACAAGGATATCAAACATGACAATCTATTGAGGATGGGTTCACACCTACAACTAATCCTCCCACAGATAAGGATGGCAAGTAATTATATGTAAATAATACCAAGGCTATGAATGGAATCTTAAGTGGATTACGTGAATCAGAGTTTGTGAAAGTTATGCAGTGCAAATTAGTAAAATAAATATGGGACAAATTGAAGCAAACATATGTAGGAGATAGAAAGGGTAAGTTGGAAAAACTTCAAACTCACAAGAGAAGGTTTTTTCATAGTTGAATATGAAACATGAGGAAGATATTGCTAAGTACTTACTTCATATTGATGATTTTTTTAATACCATGCGTGGACTTGGATTCGAAATTGAGGACTCTAGTGTTGCTCAAAAAGTATTAAGATAACTCCTTATAAGGTATGATGCAAAGGTTTCAGTAATAGAAGATATGAAGGATATTGATAAGTTGAAAATGGATGAGTTACATGGAATTCTCACAGCTTATGAGATAAGGATAGTAAAAGATCAAAATACTAAGAAAGAGGTAGCATTCAAAGTTTTAAAGAAGACAAAAGATAAGAAACTAGAATCAAATAATGATTCAAGCAGTGATGAAGAAGCTAACTATGTGAGTAGAAATAAGAAGGAATCAAGGAAACACAAAGATATAAAGATTGTAAAATGCTTTAATTATGGTAAATTTGGTCACTATGCATATAATTATCCACAAGCTGGAAGTAGTGACAGTGAAGAGAAACACGATTACAAGAAAAAGGAAGAATGAAAATTCAAGTATGAAAATGAAAACAGGTATGGTCAAAGCAAGCATGAAAAGAAGAATTTTTAAAATTAAAAGAGTTTCTATGTGGAAGAAGCAAGCATTGCTTCAAGTGACAATAATGAAATATTCTTAGATAGTGAAAAAGAAGAAATTCTATTTTTGGCAATAGAAGAGGAAGAGGACACTCCTATTGAAGACCAAGTAGAAGAAAGGAAGATGCTCCTATAATTGAAGACCTAGAGAAAGGTTCAAAAAAAGAAGAAGAATACATAGTTGATATAGAAGAGGAACTTATTGTTGCTCTCAAAGAGTTGAAAAGAGTTAGAAAGCAAAACTCAAGACTAAAGGCTCAAGTTCAAGAAGATGAGGAAATAAAGGAAAAGCTTCTACAAGATCTCAAAAACTTAAAAATTAAGGTAAGGAGAGTTAAAGAAGTTATGGTTGAAAATTTAGAGGTAAAAGAGTTAAAATGTGAAAAATTAGAACATGAAGTGGTTTCTCTAAGGATGGAAGTGAAATATTCTAAGGATAAATTGCATAGGTTTGTGAAAAGTTAAAAAACTTTGGATAACATTATCAAAGCACAAAGATATTCATTTATCAAAATAGGACTTGGTTTTGATAAAGGATAAGAGGTATAAAAAGAGGAGTCAAGCTCAAAATAAAAGGAAGTTTCAGAGGAAGGGATTGAAGAAGAACCCAAGACCTATGCTGATAAGTTGAAGAGTGGAAGCTTCATTGAGAAAGAAAATAATGCACAAACAAGAAAAAGGGATCATCACAGAGAACACAAAGAAATGACTAAGACCATATTTTCAAGATAAGATGAATATTTCTTCCAAGGGCATTTTTTTCACGTAATCGTGTTGGTCACAAAGCTATGCATTGCAGGGTTCATGGAAAGAAGGATTATGGCTTAACTAAGAGGAACTTCAACTCATTCAAAGATGGACATTTCTTTCAATGTTATTTTTAGGCGGTGAAGTCAATATCCAGATCTCCAATGTTCTTCAACAGAGAGGTGCATGGTGGTGTAGCTTATAAAGAGGAAACAAACAGTATTCTGTAGTCTTCCTTTGGGAGAGGAAACAAACAGTCTTTTGGACTCTTCCTTTGGAAGAGGAAACAAACAGTTTTTGGACTCTTCCTTTGGAAGAGGAAACGAACAATTTTTGTTTTTTCTATAAAAGGGAAATGACCCCTTGCATGTAAATTATGATTGAATGTAATTCTGTCGAAATCAATAAAAGATCAAGCTACCATTACCCCGTGGTTTTTCCTGCACATTGCAGGTTTTCCACGTAAAATTTGTGTTACTATTTTTTCCTGTGTTATTGTGTTTTTCTGCTTGCATAGAATTTTGCTATTTTTCTAACATCTGGTATCAGAGCCTTAGGTTTTATGTAAGTGGGAGCTTCAACAATGACTGAAGTGTAACCAAGTTTGAGATTAAAAAGTTTGATGGCAGGAACTTCGCCCTATGGAAGATGAAGGTGGAGGATTTGTTGGTTCAAAATGACCAAGCCCTAGCCTTGAAAGGGGTCGCGAGTAAACCAAGCAACATGAAAGATGAGGAGTGGGCAATGTTGGATAGGAAGGCAGTTTCTACTATCTATTTATGCCTAGCAGACTTCGTCTTGTTCAATGTTGTTGAAGAAAAGACTGCATAAGCCCTTTAGAAGAAGCTTGAAAAGTTGTATGAGACAAAATCTGCAACAAATAAAGTTTTTTTGAAAAAACAGCTTTACAACCTAAGGATGAAGGAGGGTTCATCTGAGGCAGATCACTTGAATGAGTTTAATACCCTTATTAGTAAAATGGTTTCAATTAATGTGAATATGGAGGATGAGGATAGAGCTATCACCCTACTTTGTTCCCTCTTGAAGACTTGGGATCATTTGGTGATGACCATCAGTAATTCATCATCAGGAGCTCTAACTTTTGATGATGTGGTAGCCGCTTTGTTGGTAGAATAGTTGATGCAGAAAACGTCTTTGGAACCCTCAACCAATGAAGCCTTAGCTATGAGAGGTCAATCTTTTGAGAAGAGTCAACAAAGTAGATCACAGTCTAGATCTAAGTCTAAAGGACGCAAGCTGAAAGGGAAGTGTTGGCATTGCGGGAAGCCAAGGCACTCAAAGAAGGATTGTTGGTAGTTAAAAAAAGGAAAAAAATGGTGAAAAGTAATTTCAGCCTTCAACTGAGGCCAGTATAGTAAATTCTGGAGATACGGCAACATGTGAGGCTTTCTGTATCAGCAACAGCGGATCTGTTTTATATACCTGGGTTTTGGACTTGGGTGCATCTTTCCACATGTCTCCTCATAGATACTGGTTTGACAAATATCAGCCATATAGTGGTGGGAAGGTCTACTTGGGTGATGATCACCCTTTAGAAATTATGGGAAGAAGGGACATAAGGATCATGCTGGATGATGGTAGAGAAAGGATGTTATGTGATGTGCGACATGTGCCAAATTTTTGGAAGAATTTGCTCTCAATCAAGATGATGGATAAGCTAGGGTATTCTGTCACTTTCGGTAACAACTATTGTAAAATTACTATAGGTGCTATTGTAGTAGCAAAGGGAGAATCTTATGGGACCCTATATCGTTTATGTGATGATAAGGTGAGGAACCATGCAGTAGTAGCAACTTCAGTTCAGGATGTAGTAATGCTATGGCATCAACGCCTAGGCCATATGAATGAAAAAGGTCTAAAAATTTTGCATGACAGAGGTATGCTTTCTGGGATTAAGTCTTGCAATTTAGACTTGTGTGAGCACTGTATTTTTGGTAAACAAAAGAGGGTTTGGTTTACTGCAAGCCCTAGTAAGAGTTCTGATTTTCTGCAACTTATACATTCGGATATATTTGGACTAGTCCCCACTCAGTCCTTAAATGGTGCCATCTATTTTTTGACATTTATAGATGATTATTCTAGGAGAGTGTGGGTTTATTTTCTGAAGAATAAGTCGAAAGCTTTGCAAAAATTTAAAGAGTTCAAAACTCGAGTAGAGAAAAGTTTGGGCAAGCCTGTTTTATGTCTTAGGTCAGATAATGGGGGTGAATATTGCTCCAAGGAATTTGATAAATTTTGTACGCAAGAAGGAATTAAGCACCAAAATATTGTACCATATACTCCACAACAAAATGGTGTGGTTGAGCGAATGAATCGCACAATCATGGAAAGTGCAAGAAGCATGCTCAACACATCCATGTTGGATAAAAGGTTCTGGGCAGAGGCTGTTAATACAGCTTTTTACCTCATTAATAGGTCACCTACAGCTGCTTTGGATGGACAAATTCTAGAGGAGGTTTGGTGTGGCAAGCCATTTGATTACTCTCATTTGCGTACCTTTTTTTGTGATGCATTTGCCCATGTGCCTAAAGAAAAAAGGTCCAAAATTGACCCGAATTCAAGCAAATGTGTTTTTATCGGCTATGGAGATGCAATAAAGGGGTATAGACTGTGGGATCCTACTGCCCACAAGGTAATTATTAGCCTAGATGCTATTTTTGATGAAAAATCCATGCAAAGGAAGGAGGTACAAAAAACACCTAATGTTGTACCAGTTGAAGTAGACATGAACGAAGATGAAAATGAAAATCAACATGCTGAAATTTTTGACCATCATGCTGAATTTTTTGACCAGCATGCAGAATAGCAAGTAGAACAACAAGTAGAGCAGCCACAACAGTCACAATACCAAGAGACACAATCAACAAATCATTGTGTTAGAATATCTACACGTCCACAAAAGTATTTGAAAAGGTATTCTCATGTTTATCAGTCCTCTTTTGCTTTGTTAACTGATGATGGTGAGCCTAGTTCATTTCAGGAAGCTAGAGAGTCTGAGAATGTAGAAAAGTGGAGGAAATCCATGGAGGAGGAAATCAAGGCACTTCACAAGAATAAAACATGGGAACTTGTGGATCTCCCACTTGGAAGAAATATTGTTGGAAACAAGTGGGTGTACAAAGTGAAGAAGAATAGCGATGGGCTATTAGAACTATATAAAGCTCGCTTGGTAGCAAAAGGCTATGTGCCAAAGTTAGGTATTGACTTTAATGAAATTTTCTCTCAAGTTGTGAAGATGACTACTATTAGAGTTCTACTTGCACTTGTAGCTGCACAGGATTTAGAACTGGAGTAGCTTGATGTAAATACTGCTTTCTTGCATGGTGATCTCGAGGAGGAGATTTATATGGATCAGCCTGAGGGCTATGAGGAAAGAGGCAAAGAGCATTTGGTTTGTAGACTGAAGAAATATTTGTACGGGTTGAAACAGGTGCCAAGGATGTGGTACAGGAAATTTGACACCTTCATGAAGAGCCAAGGTTTTAGCAGGAGTGAAGCTGACCATTATGGATACTATAAGAGGTTTGATGATGGCAATTTTATTATTTTGTTGTTGTATGTTGATGATATGTTGGTTGCAGGCCCAAGCATGAAGAAAATCATTGATCTTAAGGCTCAGTTGGCTAGGACATTTGAAATGAAGGATTTAGGAGCAGCAAAACAAATTTTAGGGATGAAGATACATAGGGACATAAAAGGAAGAAAGATCTGGTTAAGTCAAAAGTCATATATAGAAAAGATTCTGCAATGCTTCAATATGTAGAATGCAAAACCAGTTAGTACCCCACTTCTTTCAAACTTAAAATTGTCTTCCAACCAGTGTCCTAGAATAGAAGCAGAGAAGACAAGCATGTCTCGTGTATCGTATTCATAAGTAGTAGGAAGCCTCATGTATGCCATGGTGAGCACCAGACCAGATATTGTCCAAGCAGTGGGAGTAGTTAGTCGATACATGGCAAATCCTAGTAAGGAGCATTGGAATGCTGTGAAGTGGATATTTAGATATTTAAGAGGCACTTCAGATGCTGCTATTTACTATGGATCGGATAGTTTGCAAGTTAAAGGTTTTATGGATTCTGATTATGGTGGAGATAGAGATGGGAGAAAGTCCACTACAGGATATACTTTCGCTCTTGCTAGTGGAGTTGTGAGTTGGGCTTCTAAGTTGCATTCTGTGGTGGCTTTATCAACCACCGAAGTAGAATATATTGCAGCGACTCATGCCAGCAAAGAGGCAATTTGGCTAGAGCAACTGTTGGGTGACTTCAAGGTAATGCAAGGGAAAATTACGTTGCATTGTGATAGCCAAAGTGCTATTCAGCTAGTGAAGAACCCAACATTCCATGATCGCATAAAACACATTGATGTCAAGTACCACTTTATAAGAAATGTGGTGGAAGAAGGTAGGATCCTGTTGCAAAAAATTGACACTGAAGTGAATCTTGCAGATATGCTTACTAAGTCGGTCAAGACAAAGAAGTTTGAGTGGTGCAAAACTTCTCTGGGCTTGCTGAAAATGTGATAAGGGCAACATTGGGCAATTGGCACTTGGATAAAAAAAACATAGGCAAAATAATTCCTATATATCGACTCCAAGTGGGAGAATGTTAGGAGGTGAAGTCAATATCCAGATCTCCAATGTTCTTCAGCAGAGAGGTGCATGGTGGTGCAGCTTATAAAGAGGAAACAAACAGTATTATGTAGTCTTCCTTTGGGAGAGGAAACAAACAGTCTTTTGGACTCTTCCTTTGGAAGAGGAAACGAACATTTTTTTGGACTCTTCCTTTAGAAGAGGAAACTAATAGTTTTTGTTTTTTCTATAAAAGGGAGATGACCCCTTGCATGTAAATTATGATTGAATGTAATTCTGCCGAAATCAATAAAAGATCAAGCTGTCATTGCCCTGTGGTTTTTCCTGCACATTGCAAGTTTTCCACGTAAAATCTGTGTTATTGTTTTTTCCTGTGTTATTGTGTTTTTTTGCTTGCATAGAATTTTGTTATTTTTCTAACAGTTATTGCTACTTATGTAATCACTTTGGTAACAAAGCTATACACTGCAGGGTTCATGAGAAAAATGATTATGGCTTCACCAAGAGGAACTTTAAGTCATCTACACTTTCCAAGAACTACAACATTAGGTGTTACAATTGTAATAATTTTGGGTATTAGACTAAGTGGTGTAGAACAAAGTTTTCAAAACTTACAAAGATAACCAAGAATAGGAACACTCAAAAGGATCAAAATGGTATGACTACAAAGGTTTTGAAAAAGAAGGTTGAAAAGGAAGAAGCACATTGTAAATTGGGAGTAGATTTACTCCCACCCAAAAATTGATCACCTCAAGGAGAGGAGGTGGTGAGGGGACTGAGCTAAGAGTCTTATTTTTAGCCCTAGAGGAGCCCTTTGCAATTGATGTCAAAGAGGGAGAGATTTTAGTAAGGGGGAGAGATTTCAGTAAGGGAGGAGATTTCAATCAGGGGGAGAAAATTTGAAATCGAGTGGCAGTAAAAGGAAATAGTTTAAGAAAGGTTGCCATCAATGAAAATGGGGGAGATTGTTGGAAGTAATAAGTATATTGGTTATCATTGATGTCAAAGGTGAAAATGTTGAGAATTATCTTCAAAGTTGAAATTTTAAATTGTAAGGTAAATATCTTCAAAGGATACATGAGGTAGTATCAAAGGTACAAAAGTTATCAAGGCAAAAGCATTCTTTATGGTTATATTTAAAAGAAAATAACAAGGTCATTCTCCATGGTTATATTTGCAAGAAAAGGATAATTTCATTCTCCATGGTTATATTTGAAAGAAAAGGACAAGCTCTTACTTGCTTTCAAAAGATTTAAATTTCAGAATTAGAGGCAAAAGTTTAAAAGTTATTCTTATAATATTTTTTTAAATAATATAATATAACTAAGGTTAAGGTTTAAAAGGCGCTTGATGTTTGAAATATAGAATCGAAGTGCATATTTAATGAAGGGAAAAAAACCTCATTAAGGCTAATGTTGAACATTGAGTGCAATCGATCCATTTGTATTTCATAAAGGGAGCAGAGGAGCAAGATAGCACGCACATTCATTTTGAGGTATAAGCAAGCAAATAAATTTAAGGATGTACCTTCATTGTTTTAAGCAGGTGGCTAGCTCAGGCAGTAGCTTAGCCGAAGCTAAGGCACTAGCAGATCAGAGGTTAGGAGGTCGATTCGCAGTGGCTCCAATTTTATTAGTATTTTGATCAAGGAAGAAGTTCATTGAAGCATTAAGGAGTATTTTGCGGGCTTAATATTTTGTTTGGGTGGCTAGCTCACGTAGCAGCTAGGATTACGCTAGGGCATGGGTAAGAAAGAGGTGGTAGGTTTGATTTGTGATGACTGCATTGGTAAGGGCATACAATTTTTAATTAAATTTCCTATGATATACATTTATTAGGGAGTCATAAGGTTGTGCTAAATTTTTATTCCTTTTTGCATATGGGTGTCATAAGGATATGTTAAAGGTTTGATTATTTGACAATTAGGGAATCTTAAGGAAGTGTTAAACGATTTGTTATCTTGCACACTAGGAGTTATAAGGGTATGCTTTAAAATATTTTAGTTTAAAAAATATAAGTCATAAGCGTTCATTTATAAAGTATTGTATTGCAGATATTATAGAGGAAATATAAAGAAAATATTTTTGCATGTGAGAAAAGGAGTTATAAGGTGTAAATTGAATTGTCTTGAAATTGTAATTGTTGTATTTAGAAATGAGACATAAGGTGTATTGTAGCTTATTGTTAAATTGTGTGTTGTATGATAAAGAGGAAAATTATCATTGATTGAAAGCTTTATCTTGTGAAACAAGAGGAGGTTATAAAGCACTATGTTTTAACATTACCTTTGTGCACATATTTTGAGAAAATTATTTCATGTGGTTGATTTGAAAAAGTGTTATGCTAACCCTTGAAGTGGCATAAGAAAGACATAATATTTTGAAGACAGGTTTTGAGGGCACATCTTCATCAAAGAAAGTTAAAAGGTATGGTAATATCATTCCTTATTTAAGGTTATTGTTTGAGCAAATATTTCTAAATCATAAGGTGGAGATAAAAGGTTTGATTAGTGTGCATTGTTGGAAATATTTGAGCTAAGGTTTGAGAATAAAATTATGCTTCATTTTTTAATGAAATTGGAAACATATGAGCTAGAGTTTGAGAACTACTTGTGCTAGAGTTTGAGAGTTACTTGAGCTTCATTTTTGAATGAGTTTGGAAACACATGTGCTATGGTTTGAGAATAAGTTGTGCTTTACCTTTGAAAGAAACTAGAAATACTTGTGCTAGGATTGGGAACAAGTGTGTGCATCATTGTGAAGCATTTTGGGTATTGGTTTGAGTGACATTGAAAGTAATTGTGAAAGTGTTTGAGATTGATTTTGTGAAGCAAATTTGTACATTATTGTATATGATCCTTGACAGCAAAATTTGCATGGAACATAAACTATTTTTGTGAAGCAAAGTTATACACTAGTGTGATTTGATTTGAAAGGAATTTGTAAGAGGTAGAGATCTGATTTGTTGAATGTGAGACATGTGAAATAAACATACTTAATGAATGTGAAGAACATATTGAGCATTTATTTAGTGCATATCATTCTCTATATGTTCAAGAGGTTAAATAAATTTTGGGTAGAATATGTCTGTATTACTTTGATTGAAGAAAGTATTTCTGAAAGGAATATAGTCATTGTTATGATCAAGATTTTAGTATGTATTATGAGCAATTTTGAGCATGTGGTAGAACATATTTGAGCACAAATTTGAGCAAGTCTTGTGAGAAGACTTGTATCAGATTTAAAGTAGATTTAATACAAATATTTGCATGTAATATGTGCAAATTTGGGATAGATTTGAGATAGATTTGTGCATATAATATGTGCAGATTTGAGATAGAGTTGAAACGGATTTGTGCATGTAATGTGTGCAGATTTGGGATAGAGTTGAGAAAGATTTGTGCATGTAATGTCAAGGGGATTTTCATTATAAGGCATATCTTGTTGGGGAATATCTTCAAGTGGAGGCATATCAGGATTAACAAGGTATTCTGCATAGTAGCATACCATAATATTTTTTATCATTATTGGATAAAAAAATACAAAAAAAATATTCAAATCGTCAATCAAGAACATATTGGGAAGTCAAAAATCATTTGTACCTTGAATTTTTAGGGATGGCGTTGGCTCATTGCATATCGAAGTTTGGCTAAAATATTTGAGGATACTCTTTTCAGTAGAAAATTTGGTGCCCTTATTTCCAACACTAGGTGACATTTTAATTATTATGAAAAATGTCTTTCAATTTAGTAGTATAATAAAATGTTGAAGAGGGTGTACTTTCTGGAGGCCTTAAGATAATATTATAAATAGAATAAACAATTATTTGTGTGGTAGATTATACATACTTGTTTCCTGCCATTCTTTATTGTGATTTTATCAATTTTTGCCACTGGTTCATTTTCTAATGAAAGCACTTTAACTAACAAGAGCACAAAGATAATTAACATTCAAATTGAAATCAATTTAAGAAAAATATTCTTTAATCAAAAATAATTGGTGATACATATGTTGACAAATATCATATTCTAGCACAAAATGGTCTAGAAATAGATAATCAAAATGTGTTCAAAGAAATAGAGCATCAATATATCTTAAGAGAACCAAAGCATTTACACATGTATAATCTTAGCAAAGAAAAAATATCTGAATAGAAACTAAGAATCAAAGAGTTTTAAAACATTTAGAACAGGGTAACATAGAGAAAACATGGAAACAGAGCAATGATATTTCGGATGCATAAGAGGGCTTGGATATTGGTGTGGTTTAGAACAGTATTGAAAAATCATTAAATATACATGTTGAAAAGTATAATATTATGGTACAAAATGGACTAGAAATAGAGAATCATAATGTGTTCGGTTCACCTATTCATAAAGAATCAAAGAGTTTTAACAGAAAGAGAGAAAATAGGGGATAACATGTAGAACATGACAAAATAGAGAAAAACATGGCAAGCAGAGCAGTGATATAAAACCTGGTGTAGAAAGAGGTCTGGTGCGAAACAAGATCCAAGTAAAAAATGTTTTGGTTGCAAAAATAGTTTCAGCCAAATGCAGAACACAACACACTTGCAAAATAGTTATGTCTGATTACAAAATAGGGTCCAGCTGTGAAATGGTTATGTTCGGTTGCACAACAGGTTCCAGCTGCAGAAGTGGTTTAGGATGGTTGGATAATAGGGTCTGATTGCAGAAGTGGTTCTATCTGGTTGCAGAAGAGGTTCCTACTAAAGAAGTGGTTATGGAAGGTTGTAGAATAGGTTCTGACTGCATAAGTGGTTTAGGAAGGTTGTAGAATAGGGTCTAACTACAAAAGTGGTTTCATCCAGTTGCAGAAGAGGTTCTTACTACATAAGTGGTTCCTACTGCAGAAGTGGTTCCAAACGGTTGCAAAACAGGGTCCGACTATAGAAGTTGTTTCATCCAATTGCAAAAGTGGTTCCTGCTATAGAAGTGGTTTTGGACGGTTGCAGAATAGGATTTGACTATAGAAATGGTTATGGACGATTGCAAAAGAGGTTCCTTTCGGTTGCAAAACTGGTGACAGTCAATCACAAAAAAGTTCCAGTCTTGTGCAAAATTGTGTTGGTATATTCGTCGAGTATCAAACATGGTCCGAAAATAAAAATGTATCCATGGGGTGTTAATTATATATAGAGGTATACTTGGCAATTTGGGCGGGATAATTTAGAAATTTTAAAATTTTAGGGCAAAAAGGGTACTTTATTTAGGCGGGATTGCTTGCGAATTTTTAAAAATAACCATGATACTCTTATCAAAGTATGGTGAACCAACACCTAAAATTTATTTTTTCAAAAATTTATGGCTAAAAGGTCAACGTCCAGCTCCCTCAAATTTCACAAATTTGAATTTTCAAAATTTGTACTTTTCACCCAAATGACAAAGTTTCACCACTATGCGTAACCCTAGAATAGAGTTTCACATTATAATTTGAGGTTTCAAACCCATGGATGGGACACCTTGTACAACTATGAAGGCATCTAAAGGTAAGGGATAAACTTATGTCAATCAAAGGACCAAGGATTAAGTATAACCATATTATAAATCCAAGCTCATCATCTTGCTCTTTGAGCTCTACCATAATATTTGATTTAATATTTTATCATTTTTTAATACACAGTTTAAGCAGGTTTTAAAAAATTAGAGTAAATCAATTAAATTTTGACACATATAATGTTAGAAAAAACTAACAAATTTAATTCCCTTCTAGCTCTAGGGGTTGGATTTCTTGGTGGGAAAATTCCATCTAGAATATTTTCTATTTTATTTGGTTTTCTACGTATATGGACAACAAATTTCATGAGAGCAAGTGTGCTTGTTATTGTTGGCTAAAGTATGTTTTTGGCCAAGATTTGTTGGTTGGTAGATTTTTTGCCAAAGTGTGATCCAATATAGATAGTTCAAGGGTTATGCAGAAAGGGTCGGTCCTAAAATGTATTTATAAAAATTTGAAAAATCAGTTTCGAAATCCAGGTGAATAGTGTCCAAACGCATGTAGAAGGTTCACTATTATTAGGGGCAATGTTGGAAATTTAAACTTAAAATGGTCAAATTATTATAAAAGTGGGGCGAATTGACCCAAAAAAATTGCACCCAAATTTTTTTGGCTAATGGGCCCTAGTCAAGGGTCCCAAATATTAGCCAATTCTAAATTTTGAAAATCCTAATTTTAGCTAATTTGGTGATAAATAGCCGCTATGCATAACCCTGGATAGTTCTTTTGTAGGATATATCCTATGTATGTAATGTATCCATTTGTATATATAAGTTATTTCCATTATATAGGTGGTAATAGAATTACATTACATTATATTGTATTCCATTTGTACAAGGCAACTTATTGAGATGAACTTAACCAAAGGCACTTAGACCAAGGACAACATGGATTCAACCATACATTCCCATGTAGGCTTACCCATCATTTCATTGCTACAATGATCGCCCTCTTGTATTATACAAGTGGACAATTAATTGTCAACAATATGGTTGTGAGAACTCAGTTAATCTAACTAGTCTAGGTCTTTCATAATCAATATAGTATAATTTCAAGCCTTTAACTACATATTTACTTTGACCTTTAGTCTCATATTTAATGTTTAATTTGTTATTTATGAATAATGTGGTGCATTTGAGGTCCAAAAAATATGATCCTCCAACAATGCTATAAACTCCACAATATTACCTGGTATCTATCAACATCTATGCTCTGAACATATGACCTTTCAACATCACAATCGTAGTAGCTTATAAAACTTACATAAAACACATCATGATCCTATATGAAATTAGCCTAATATTGAAAATTTAAATGATGTGCATATCTTCATCACGTGATAGTGTCTCATCCAAAACCACTTCAAAATTATCCTTAATCTCATCGTGGTTATATGGGTGACATGATATTGGTCTTGCATGTCTCCTCTTGTAAAACCTATAAACCCCATTATTATTACTATTACCATGACTTTCATGACACCTATATCCACCCTGGACATAACTTTTTAAATAAATTATTATTGGGTGTCCTTGTTCATGCATGAATTTTCTCTATCAATTTGAAGGTGATCCTCCAAATATATAGGAATTTATTGGGTTTCTAACTTCTAAATTATAGTCTACCTCATATGGAAGGAAATAATCTTGTTCAACTTTCCTTGCTCTGTCTACACTCTTGATAGATATTGTAATTTTAACTCTAAAATTTTAATCATACTTCATGGAAGTGATGTTAAGGTTGGCCTACTTATTCCCTCGGCTATCCTTTAATCTCACACACCTACCCACTTACTGAATTTAATCTTACATAGAATTTCTATACTATTTTTTTGGTTATTTAAAATGTTACTAGAAATCTTTCCCTTGTCAATTTAAGTCCCTTCTCTTTTCTCAATTTAAGTTAGATGGAGGTAAGTTTGACTTGAATATTATAATGCATATTTCACTAGTAGAATTTTTAGGCTAATTCTCTCTTATATGACTTATGATATTTAAGTAAAGATGATGCTTTGTAGGAAGATAAGAACTAATTAAAGTTAATGGGATTTTTTTATGAATTAGCATTCATATTGAGCACCCCTAACCAATCTAGTTTAGCTTTTCCCTAAGGAAAAAATTAATTTATACAACTTTAACTAGAGCCTATAATAATATGTATATGTTTGATATTGACACAAATTTTGTACTTCATAACATTATCACTTATGACATCATCAAGCTCATTTATCTCCACTTATCTAAGATCCATGTAAGATTGAGATATAAAAACATTTAGAGGTCAATTTTACCTATTTGGTTAATTATATAGGATAGATGTCAAACATTATGTAAATTAAAAATAAACAAAAAGTTATCAATACAATCTATTATGATTTCAAAATTATCAATTTGGATGTTTTATGAACAACTTTCCACTAGTTTCCATTGATGATATAGTAGATTCTATAACATTGTATGAAATGTTGTTGCTTATGGATAGATTATTTAGATACAATAAAATAAAGGATCACCCTAAATATTAGATCAAAACTACCCTTCCCACTCCTTAGGACACCTTTCATTATATAGTCATGTCCTTTGGCCTTAAGAAAATGGTGGTAATAATATTTATCTCCTCATGACCTTAACCTTAAAATAGTCAAACCTATATAGAAGATATTTTGTACAATCAAATAAATTACCCTTCTAACCGTAGATCTATATTTGATAGGTTTAATAAGTACAAAGTTTAGGTTGAAACCAAAAAGATATACTATTGGTGTCACTAGTGGCAGACTACCTAGTTTTATGAATTCTCAAAAGACATAGATGTTGAAATTGATAGACTTAAGCATTGATTCCATGTCTTTCTTAGAACTATAAAATAGATTATCATTTTTAGATAGGATAGCTACAACATCTTTTTTCTTCCCCAAATTTGCCTATAGTTTATTCAAACAAATAATTTTCTCAAGAAAGATACTAACTTTAAATGGGATGAGCAGTAAAGTAAAATGAAACCTTTTATGAATTTAAGGGATATATTATATGTCCATTAATATTAAAACCATCAAATCCAAACAAGTCTTTAATATTATACATTTCATGTATGCATGTATGCCTTGGAAAAATAAATGTTTTAAATAACATTAAAATCAACCCTTTAATTTTGGTTTATGTCCAATTGAACAAGTTAACCTTAATGTTTGGTCAAGAGATTTTGTAAAAACAATACAAGTTTCACACCATAGAGAAATGTTTCACTCATTTAGATGAATCTTAACAGTTTGAGCCTGTAGAATTTGATGTTTGTGGTGGACAATGAATTGTTTCACAGGTTACACCATGTTTCCAATCACATGGTTGAACCTCTACATTTTAATCTAGGTTTTAAAATTTCATGCAAAGCAAAAAATATTAAAAAACTTTACCACATATAACAAGATTCCACTTCCACAAATAAACTATATAATTTATTAAAATACCATAATATGCTGATATCCTCATACAATATCAATCTAACCGTTTTAACATTAATTATACATACCCAATCCTTACCTATTTTAAAAAAACATCTTATAAAATTAAATAATTAAATTTTATTAATAAAATAATAAATTACTCCTCTAAATAACTACCTATTACAAACTTTTTCATTATTTTGACGTCCTACATTGTTAGTTGATATATATACTCTTATTTGTTTTTTAATTGTTTGTTATATATAAAAGCTTATATAAAGCTATACAAGTTCCATCTCATCTACAATGCTTATATATATACCTAGAACAAGAGTACAGAGAATATGGTAACGCGACTGTTATCCCTAAAGTCATAGTTTGATGGTACTAAAAAAAATAACAACAGTATAAGTAGAAAACCATGAATGCAGTTTTTTATTCTCAGATCAACAAATATACCAAGGCATGGTCATGCCTATGGGAGTGAAGGAAAACTTTAACTTCTCGAATGGGCATGACATTTCATTCAGAACTCAAAAATAATTCTATACATTGGCCTTCACATTCACATTCATAGCAAAGATTCAGTGTTCTTCATTCTCATTTAATTGAGTTTATTCAAACTATATTTCAAGAAATACTATAACACCCCCGCCTTGATAGCTTTCTTTTTAATAACTTTTGTGGTGTGTTTCATTATTTTAATGCTTCGTTTAGCTCATACTATAGATATTTGAAATGATTTCAATCCTAAAGATGTTATAGGAAAATTGTATTAGGTCTATATTCTTTAGGAAAATTGTATTAGGCCTATATTTTTTTTGATGACTGTGGATAGGATTAACACACTCCAGAGTTACATATCCGAACGCATGTGAGGGGAGGGATTTGAACCTGGAACCTCTTTTTTAAAAATTTTAGACAACCCACTTCCTCCAACTCTCCACATCAAAAAAAATATTTTGTAAATTCGTTTACAAAAGATATTGCTGCCATTCCATACTAGCTTCAATCTGAATTTAATTATACTTATGCATTGGTTTGCAAGGCTCAATATGTGAAATGTATTTACCTTGTAATGATTGGATTTGTTAGTAGATTGATCTGTTATGATGAAAATTTAACATTCAAGTTTTAATGCATTTTTTTATTTATGAGTAACAATCTTTGGTCGTTTGAATGAGTGATTGATGACCATTGTAAGGGGGTGTAATCATATGTATTTCCTCGATAAATATACAAGGCTATAAATTCTCCAAAAAAACGAAAGGAATCCAAAGAGTAGCGGAGTAGAGGGGAAGTAATGATGTAAATCAGTTGGAGAGAGTAGGGGATGGAGTGGAACGGATGACTCGGCCAGCTTGGGAAGGAAGGCGACGAAAAAAAATGGAAAGCTTTTTGGGATCGATTATCATTAGTAGTTAGAAGGAAGAGTGAAGCATGGGAAAACTGTTATTCTGGCTGGGAAAAATTCAGTAACTTGTTGATAAACAAACCCTCCTTTTGTTGAACAAAGAGTGTTTAACTTCTATTGGAATACTATGAATTACGGTGGAACTGAGACACCAGGTACCCAGTTGAGGGAACGGCACCTTTCGGTTGAGATTGATCAGTTAAAAAACCCTGGAAAGTCTGGGCGTACTTTTGGCTGGAAGCAAAGAGCTTCGATCGGTGAGTCAGGCATACTTTTGGCTGGAAGCAAGGAGCTTCGATAGGTAAGTCAGGCCAACGTATAGTGAAGTCGAGAATGAAAGATAGGAGTCGTTTTCTATTGGACATATGGTGGATGAATTATGACTTTTTAGAAGGAAAAACGTTTACAGTTCTTCATTTGCTTTTGTTGTGTTTTTCTACGAATGGAATACCTTGGTAACGAGATAGTGTATGTCACTCTCGTACAAAATGATGAGACTTAATAGAGCTTATGATGCCTCCATTTAGATAGAAAGAACATTAAAGATTACCTTATTACATTCTCGTTGGTTGTTGAATTTTGGAAAAATCCCTTCATTGTTGTGATTAACTTCAAAAAAGAGGGATTAGATTAGTTTAAAATATTTTGTTATTTGCGGAAGGTAAGGTGTAATATTTGTTTGATGTGCTTAGGAATATTTTTGTGGGTATGTTATGATTTGGTTGTAAGCTCTTATTGTGTTCTGTTCTTCCATGTAAAGAAGAAACATTGTGAGTATAAAGTGTTGCATCTTCGCCTGTAGAAACTACACCTATAGGCGTCCAACCCATATCAACTTGGACCACCTAGCGGAGGACGTAAAACAGCTAAACTCATAGCCATGTCACCACAAGGAAACGCATCTTGAGAGTAGTGTGGTCAAACCTGTTCCTACCGTTGAGTCATTTCAATTTGTGATTTATCACTCAGTTGATTTTTTGGACTACAAAAACCCTCGTTTATGACGTAGAATCCTGTGTGGTGTCTATTGGTAACACCTATGAGAATACGTGAAAGAATGGTTGTTGTTAGCATTAATGTCTTTGGTATATAGAGCAAATGGTTCTCATGTCTTAGTTGAGATCAATGTCGGTCTTACATAGAGACCTGAGTGCAGTTGAATTATTCTGATATATGAGAAAATAATAGTGTCAATATTTAATGTGATGTTGCTTAGAATAATATGGAAACAAATTCTATATTATAGAATAATGGTAATGAAAAGAGGCTAAAGCTAGACTATTACATTATAGCTGTTAAATCGATAAATGAACTTATTTTAGTCTTTGAAAGACTTTGAAAACTGCAAATGAATGAATGTAATAGTAGAGGGATCCCATTACCAATAGTTGCTAATGGATTTTAATAAATTCAACTTAGACTTCGAAATTACACATGGATGGGTGTAATAGTAGTATTGTTGTAGTTTTATGAACTCATAAAAAAATATATTGTACTTTGAAATTAATTGAATCGTACTGTTAGTGCATTGGAGTTGCAATGGAATATGAAATGGAAAATTGTATTATAATAAAAAAGGAAAAGGAATTATATTGATCTATGGATTTTTAAAAGATTATATGTATACTCTTTTGATTGAGAGAAAAATGCATTTAAGAGTTTACCTCTTAATATCTTTGTTACAAGACCATGAGGGTTATTATGGGGTCTTCTTTATTGCTCTCTAAACATGTTATTGTTAGAAGAAAATGTGTATTAAAAATGTGTATGTACGATATAGTATGTATTTATGAATTGAAAAATTAATTCATAATGTAATAACATAAGAATTTTGGGAATTTCTATGTTGAGAGATAAGGTATTATGGAAGCCTTCAATACAGTGTTTCAAACTAAATTATTTATATAAACCAAAAGACCGGTTTATATTGTAATTGCTAGAAAATTTATAAGTTGGTAGCAAAGGCACTATGAAATACCTTCAACTCATTTTATGGGACCCTTATTTTTAACTGAAATAAAGCAAGGAAGGTTTTAAGGCTCGGTTTATTCTCCATGAGGGTTCCTAGGATAAATGTGTTGTTGTAGGAATTTGTGTGATGTCTTTTTCTATGGTGCATTATGATTGCAGTGTTAATGGAATTTACATGCTTTCAAAGGAAAAAAGGGTTTTAATTAATGAATGTATATTTACATGAATATGCTTTAAATGTCAAGCATTAACTTTATGGGATACTAGTAGATCTTACAATTAGACTCTAATGATGTAATTAAGATTAAATAGGGTGTGATTTAAGAAAAGAACTTTGGTTAATTATTTTATGTGTAATATCCTTAATAGGACTTAGTGTTAATGTTTGGAAAGAAAGCTAATGTACACTTGTGATGACAACTCATATAACAGTTAACATATGTTAATACAAACTAATACTATATCAAGATATAGAAGATATGTAATTGACGGTGGGTTACTCTAGGTACAAAACCTTCAATGAACTTCCTACCAACATGGATGTAGAGCTTATAATAGCTTAGTGATATTGAGATCAGTAATAAGCAAGACCTACTCGAAAAAAATAATCCATCATGAAGATAGACTAGCAAGTATGTTTCTAACATGCTTAGTACACCTATGATGGACTTGTGTAAGGTGTAGGGATTGGTGTGGTCCTTTTGATAGACTGAAGGAAATTAATCTAGCTCATCGAAAGAAGGATGAGAAGGATAGCTTGAACTTGCATTTTACCTAGTGCACTTACATAAATGACATATGTAAGTTGTAGGGATGGGTATTTCTTATGGCGTTTCAATGGAAGAGAAATGAACCCACGTAGGTTTACTAGAAACAATAAGATCTCAAGTTGACTCCATGTAATATTTTCAATAAAAAATCATGGTTGAGTGGGAAATTTTAGGTTATGATATTTGGTATCAGATCCAAGTTTGTAGGGATATAGGCTTCCTTGCATAAGAATATATGGTGGTGTATAACATGATACATACCCACGTAAGGATTATACTTTATATGAATAGAATATCTGCTGAAAATTAACCCCGTATATCTAGTTAAGATAATTAGGTGTTTAGTTAGTAGTAGGAGGAACAATACGGGAATGTATTTGTTATCTAAATCCTACTATCTCTCCTGTGTGTGGCTAGGAATAATACTACCAAAGAGGAGTGGGGGTGTTGCCCCATCAATGAGGTAGACATGATGAACTAATGTTGAGATTAGAACTCCAGATGTGGATTCAGATAATCTTACTAATGAGAGGGAAGATGTTACTACAACAATTAATTTACTTCATGAACATATGGAAACATAGAAATAATTGTTATAATCCATAGTAAATCAGGATTCACAGGCTAGGAGATTTGGGGATAGACAAGCTAATGGACCTCTTACTAAGGCTCAGTAGGTAAGAAAACAATTAGAAGCAAAAATGGATAAGGATCTTAATCATGTGAAATCCTCGAAGTTTAATGGAGAGGAAGGTGGTGATGCAATTGAAGTCTGGATTAAGAAGTTAGAGACCTTCTGCAATATGAATAATTACTCTACTAGAATCCAAATGTTCTATATCACCTTTGATTTACAAGATGTTGGACTAGATTGGTGGGAGACTTATAGTACAAAAAGAGAAATTAAGGTAATAGTCGATCTTAAATGGGTAGAATTTGTGGTAGCCTTTAAAGAGATGTTTCTCACAAAGCATTTCTATACAAAGAAATTTTAAGAGTTCACTAATCATTGATAGGAAATTAATATGGTGGAGGCTTATTACCAAAAATTTATTAAGTTGTTAAAATATGTAATTGTGTATAATGAGAAGATGAAGATTCATAAATTCATATTACGATTTGATCCCATAATAGGGCATGAAGTGAACATGCAAGAGCCTAATACTCTTCAGAAGGTCTATGACTAGGCTATGAAAGCTGAGACTTATATTAAGCCTTACTTTGCTTATGAGGGAGCTTTTGAGCAAGACAAAAAGGCATTTAGAAAAAGAAATAGTGTAAGATTCATGAAATGGGAGAGAGAACAGATAAACAAAGACTCCCAAGGGTAGAAAAAAATAAATGATAGGAAACAATGAAAGTTTAGGAAGAAATTCTGGAGAAAGAACAAAAATCCTAACAATCGTAACAACAATAATAACAAGCCATCACCACAAGGGAAACCTAGACCTCCACTAGTGGTGAAAGTAGAGGGACAAAAGCAAAAAATACATCCAAGCCCTAAATGGGGATGCTTCAATTGTGGAGGTTCCCATTACGCCAACAATAGCCTGCTCAGAGTAGGATCAAATTCAAAAGTAAAAGAACTCACTTACAAAGAACTTACACACAAGGAACCTACCCACAATATTTATGCAGTGATAGAGAGTCAAAATCTAGAAGGGTAAGCCACTTCTTTGCTTATAAAGGGTAAGATTTTTTAAAAAATTAAAATTTTGATAGATATTGGAGCTATAGATAGCATTGTTTCTATTAATTTGATTAAATATATATAGGAAAGACTAGGAATATTGGCACATGGGTGGAAGGTCAAGTATGGTTCAGAATAAATCTACTCTACAGATCAGTGTTACCTTATGACAGAAATAATCTTACCTAGTGGTAAAACCATTGGATATCTGTGTAGCACTGCTACATGCTTTTTATGTTGTCTTAGGAATAGATTGGTTACAAGCACATAAATTTATGATCAATTTTGAGGACAGATTAATTGAGTATTCTAAAGATGGTAGGAAAATACAGAGGGCGTATTGTCTGCAAGGGGCTTTTCAACCTTATATCCTCTCGATAATGCAACTTAAGAAAGCTATTAAAAGGGTAGAAGCCATTTACGTAGTTAAGATAAATTAAATTTATAAGAAAAATAAGAAAGAGGTGTTTTGGAAACACCCAGTACTTTAGGATTTTAAGGATGTATTCCCTAAGGATTTACCTAGGCTACTTCAAAATTTGAATTTTATTTTATAATTAAACTGAAATTCAAGACAGAGCCTAATCATAGGGCTCCTTACAGAATGAATCCCATTGAGATGCAACTACAATGGTTGCTGGAGAAGAGATTAACTAGATCAAGTGTGTCACCATGGGGTGCACCTATGTTGTTTGTTAAAAAGAAGGATGGTTCCTTGCATTTGTGCATAGATTACAAAATGCTTAATAAGGCAACTATCAAGAATAGATATCCTCTACCTAGAATTGAAGATATTTTCGATCAGTTAAAGGATGCCACTATTTTCTCAAAGATCAATCTAAAATTAATGTATCATCAACTAAGAATCTGTGAAGAGGACACCCATAAGAAAGCATTTAAAACTTGGTATGGACACTATGAGTTTACAATTTTGCCTTTTGGTATGATGAATTCTCCAACAGCATTTATAAACTTGATGAGTAGTGTTTTTAGAAAGCACCTAGACCAACTCATCCTTATATTGTTGGATGATATTTTGGTATACCCCTAGAGTAAAGCAGAGCATGATAGGTACCTTAAAATCATGTTGGAGTTACTAAGGAAGAATCATTTATACGGGAATATATCTAAGTGTGACTTCTATGTGTCAGATTTATAGTATTTTGGACATATAATATCATCTAAAGGGATAGCGATGGATCCCAAAAAGATTGAGGCTATACTGAATTGGTCTACACCTTCAAATGTGACTGAAGTGTGGAGCTTCATGGTTTTTACGAGATATTACAGGTGTTATTTGAAATATTACTACAAGATAGTAGTTGCAATAACTAACCTTCAAATGAAGGGAAAGGAGTTCAAGTGGATAGATAAATGTGAGGCAACATTTAATCAACTCAAAAAAAAACTCGCTACAGCTCCTATATTAAAGATTCCAGACCCTCAAGGTATTTTTTAGTGTGCACAAATGCATCATTGGAAGATTTGGGAAGGAGTGCTTTCACAAGATGGAGTAGTTGTAGCTTATGGCTCAAGAAAGCTCAAGAGGCATGAGGTTAACTATGCTACTCATGACCTGGAATTGGTGGTAGTTGTGTACTCTCTCAAAGTCTGCTAACACTATCTACGGGGAAGACCCTTTGAATTGAGAACTGACCATCAAAATTTAAAGTATATATACTCAACATTTTCTCAATGCTAGACAAAGGAGATAGAAAGATTTTCTCACTGAGTATGATTTTGACATCGAATACATCAAAAGGAAGGAAAACAAGGTTACCGATGCTCTCAGTAGGAGAAGACACATTATTGTCTTGACCTGCATCTATGTAGACTTGATGGAACAAGTAAAATAAATGTAACATTAGGATGTGTACTGCAACCAAATTCAGGTAAATACAGAAAGGAAACCCGAGGAAAACAAGGATTTCGACATCAAGGATGGTTTCTTATGCTTCAAGGATATGGTAAAAATTCTTGAGGTAGGTGATCTAAGGAAAATTATCATGATTGAAGCACATATCTCCTTATTCTGCTTACCCAGGGGGAGCCAAGATGAGAGAGAACATGAAGAAGACTTTATACTGGCTAGGAATGAAGAGGGGCATAACTAAATTTATTGCCTATTACCTTGAATACTAGAAGGTTAAAGCTAAACACAAACATCGTACATGACTTTTGTATCCTCATGATATACCTAGGTAGAAATGGCAAGTGATTTCAATGGATTTTATTGTAGGTTTACCTAAAACCAGGTTCCAACATGATATGATCTTTGTTGTGATCGATAGATTGACCAAGGTTGCATATTTTATACCTAAGAATACCAAGGATGATGTCATGGTTATGGCTAATAGATTTTCCAAGGAAATATTCAGGCTTCATGGTTTCCTAGAAGTGATTATTTCAAATAGGGACTCAAGGTTTACATCTAAATTTTGGTAAGCTTTACACCGTACCATAGGTACTAGACTCAATATTAGTTGTATATCATCTAGAGACTGATGGGCAAACTAAAAGGATGAACCAGGCATTAGAGAAGACTATCTACACCTAGTAGAATTCACTTATAACAATGGTCACCATTCGACCTTAGGCATGGCTCCATTTGAGGCTTTGTATGGTAGGAGGTGCAGGGCATTTATCTTAGGATAATCTAGAGGACCAGGTTGTACTAGGGCTAGACATGGTTAGGTAAATTAAGAAATAGTTAAGGATTATCATATAGAGGCTAAAGAAATTCATGGATCATCAGTAAAGTTATATCAATATTAAGAGATCGCCAAGAGAGTTTTCAGTAGGTGATTGAGTGTTTATAAGGGTGATACCAAGGAAGAGTTCCATAAAGTCCATAAAACTAAATCCTCATTTTTTTAGACCATTTGAAATCATGGAAAATATTAGTCCTATGGCATATCAACTTACCTTACCACCCAAATTGTCGAAGATTCATGACACCTTTCATATATCCTTGCTTAGAAAATACTTTGCTAACCTTGATCATGTATTAGACTTTTCTAATTTGCAGATGGTGAACCTAAAGGCTATAGAGGTACATCCAGTAAAGATCCTTGAGTTTAAATCTAAATCAATGAGGAAGTTCCAATGAGATTTCTATTATGAGAGGAATGCCACTTGGGAGAAAGTGGCTAATATGTAAAAACACTTATTTATTTGATACTAAAATATAATTATTGTTTGAAAGTATGGACCTTGATGAAAACACAACAGACTGTGTTTAGTTCAAGGGGGAGGATGTAAAACCCCTGTCTTGATATATTTCTTTTTAATAACTTTGTGGTGTGTTTCATTATTTTAATGCTTATTTTAGCTCATAATATAGATATGTGAAATACTTTCAATTATAAAGATATACAAAAACTATATTATGTCTATATTTTGGGTTATGTAGGACATTAAAAAAAAATTTACAAAAGATGTTACTGCCATTCCATACAAGCTTCAATTTAGATTTAATTGGACTAATGAATTGGTTTGCAAGGCTCAATATGTGAAATGTGTTTACCTTGTAATGATTCGATTTGTTAGTAGATTGATATGTTATGATGATAATTTAACATTCAAGTTTTAATGCATTTCTTTATTTGTGTCATTATGAGTAACAATGATTGAATGAGTGATTGATTACCCATTGTAAGGGTGTGTAATCCATCTTATAGAATGAATCTTAGAGTCAATATCCCTTTTTCTGCGTGCTCTATTACTGGGTATTCCCACTTTCCTTTCGATCCCTACATCAATACAATTTTTCCTGTGACTTTTGGTCTACAAACCTTGAGAGCCTATCTCTAGCATAGGGCATAGGGCTTTCCATTAATTGACGAAGAGTCAAATCATCCATGTTAATGCAGTTAGAGGAGTTTGAAACCAAATTATTTATTTAAACCAAAAGACCGGTTTATATTGTAATTGCTAGAAAATTCTTAAGTTGGTAGAAAAGGCACTATGGAATGCCTCCAACTCATTGTATGGGACCCATATTTTTAAATGAAATAAAGGAAGGTTGGTTTTAAGGCTAGGTTTATTCTCCACGAGGGTTTCCAGAATAAATATGTTGTTGTGGGAATTTGTGTGATGTCTTTTTAATAGTACATTACGATTATCATGTTAATGTTAATGAAATTTACATGCTTTCAACGGAAAAAAGGGTTTTAATTTTTGAATGTATATTTACATGAATGTGCTTTAAATAAAAGATTAATAGATTTTAGATTTTACAATTAAACTCTAATGATATATGGAAGATATGATTTAAAAAAAGAACTTTAGTTAATTATTTTATGTGTAATATCCTTAATAAGACTCAGTGTTAACTCTTGGAAAGAAAGCTAATGTACCCTTGTGATGATAACTCATATAATATCCAAAGGGTCGAGTGATAAAACATCCGATACCCAATGATTTTCTCCAAGGGTCTTAGATTACTATAAGTATGAACCTTATACAGATAGTAATTATGTTCTCAACATTGGCTCTGTCAACTATGGAGGAGATAAAGTGACCAAAGAGGCCAGAAATATGTAAAATCTTATGTGGAACAAAAGTACAGAGAATACGGATACTGTTATCGCTAAAGTCATAGTTTGATGGTAGTAAAAAGCATGATAACAGTGCAAGTAGAAAACCATGAATGCAGTTTTTTTTTCATTTTCATAGCAACAAATCTAACTTCTCCAATGGGCATGACTTTTCATTCACACCTCAAAAAATAATTCTATATATTGGAGTAATGGCCTTCACATTCAAAGCAAAGATTCAGTGTTCTTCATTCTCATTTAACCGAGCTTATTCAAGCCACATTTAAGGAAATACTTACTCCAAATGGTTGAGTGATAAGACATTGGATACCAATACACCCAGAGCACCTGCTGGAGGTCTTAGATTACTAAAAGGATGAACCTTCTAAAGATAGTAATTATTTTCTCAACATTGGCTGTGTCAGCTATAGCGATGACAGGAGATCTAGACACCAAAGAGTCCAAAGAGGTGAATTATGTATGCAGTACTATGAAGATTAGTAATGCTACAGTCTTTAATCAAAATTTGAACCTCGTTTTGGCATCGTTGCGCCAAACAGTTGGGTCCTCCTTAGCTACCAAACAAATGGTGAATGGAGGAGAAGCATCACAGTGCAGAAAGGATAAATACGAAACCTCCTCTGATTGCTTTCAATGTATTTCTATGGCAGAGAAGCAGATTCTCAAGTGCTCCAATGCCAATGCCAGCAGTGCCACAGCATATTCCCACACCTGTTTTATTCATTATCAAAATCCCAACTTTTATGCTCAAATTCAACTTCATCTTATCGGACATTTTACAGGTTTAAATCACAGATTTAAAAGTACTTTGATATAATTTTTAATTGATTATTTAATATTTAAACGATTAGTAATTAATTTATTTATATTTGTTTCGAACAGTTGACTTTCCGCCTAAGATACCAGAAGATCTTAAAGTCAGTTTGAAACCTTGGATCATCTATATCTTAGTAGGACTGGCAATTGTAATTGCCTTGCTTATAGCATTGTATTTATATAGTTTGTTTATAGCAGTGTATTTATTTCGTGATAAAGCAGTTCTATAGATTTATTTATTTTTTATTAAATTAAGATTATAAGATAAGAAAGTGGAGGTTAGAAAGTGGGAAGTGTTTAATTATCAAATTTGATAATGTTATAGGAAAAAAAAAATTTAGCATTTCTCTTGAGCTTAATTTTCATAGAAAAAGGAAAAATTATATATCACATTTTTAAAATATTTTTTTTTATGAAGGTATTGTGGTTTAAATGCTTTAGCTATAAAAAAACACAATGAATTAATAAAAAAAAATTCCAATGTAAAATGTGTTAAAAGATTTTTAAAATGATTAAAAATAAATAAAGAGGAAATAAAGTGAAATAATTCAACTGATAAAGTTACTATGTAAGTGAAATGGTTTTGAGGTATAAATTGCAAAAAAATAATGGTAAAAGAAAAAAAATATGTGTACCAAACCATTCATACATGATAATATTAAACTTTAATAACATATTCATAAAAAAAATGTAATATAAGAAAGTTTTTAGAGCTTATACTCTATTCATTTAGTAATAAAATAAAGACTTATTACACTGTATATGCAAAAATAAAATATACTCAAAAAGATATTGTATTTCTGCTTATGTAATACTCAAAAAGATGGAATCATAACAATGCATGAGGCTTCCTCTTTGCTATTTTACTCAAGTTTGGGTTTCATCTTAAAGGTTGCATCTCAATTGCATGGTTTTCAGTTATTGTAAATGGTTCCCCAGCTGGTTACTTCCAAAGCAGTAGAGGTCTTCGACAAGGAGACCCTTTATCTCCCCTACTTTTCATCATAGTTGTGGAATATTTGGGGAGGACAATTCATGCTGCCAAAAGATCATGTCTCATCTCTGGAATTAGAGCAGCAACTCAAATTGATCATGTTACTCACCAACAATTTGTGGATGACACGATCCTATCCACTTTTGCCTCCATACTTGAAGCTAAAGTAATCAAATACATTATTTTGCTATATGAAGAAGCAGGAGGCCAGAAAATAAATTTCTAAAAGAGGAAAATTTATTTCTTGAACACTCCTCACCAGAGACAGATCAAAATAGCCAGGATCTTGGGATGCTCAATTGCATCATTACCTATTGTTTACTTGGGTCTTTCTCTTTTTATGGGCACACCAGTTGAGGGGATGTGAAACCTAGTGATTGATAGAGTTCAAAAAAAGTTAACTAGTTGGAAAGGGAACCTTCTATCCCAAGCAGGGAAAGCTATTTTAACCATGGCATGCCTTCAAAGTATCCCAATCTATTTCCTTTCAGTGTTTAAAGCTCCCTCAAAAGTGTATGACAAGATTGAACAAACTAAAAAAAATTCTTATGGACTGGGCTGAAAACAAAATTCGTTTCCATATGGTAGCCTTGGACAAAGTTTGCAGATCTAAAGACCAAGGAGGAATTGGATTGAGAAGACTTAAAAACTTAAATCTGGCATTAATGGCTAAATAGGTATGGAGATTATTATCGGAAGAGCAAGTGGAGTGGATCACTATAGTCAAGAGGAAGTATTTGCAGGGCACAAATTTTCTAAATGAGACAGCACCCACAAATGGCTCAGCTTTCTAGAAAGGAATAATCCAAATAAAGAGTCTGTTGAGGAAAGGAATCAGGTGGGAAATGGAGGATGGTAGATCAATAAACTTCTAGTTGGACAGGTGGATAGGAATTCAGGCACTCATTCAAGCTCAAAACATCAGGATTCTCAAAGACTTTACAGATGCAACCTTTGGATACAAAGTGGTTGATTTCCTTAACAAAACAAATAACATCTGTAGGTGGAAAAGCATTCACAACATTCATCACCCTGAAGAATCAAGGGACTTAGAAAGACTACTCAATTCCATAATCATCCCCACAGGAGAAGTTAAATACAACATTATTTGGGCCCCAATAGAAGATGGAAATTTTATAGTCAAATCGCTTATCAGATCCTCATTCCCCAAGAAGAAACGCAAATTCCTTTCAATTTGGTATGGATCAAACACCTTACCCCCAAAATTGTTTTCTTTGCTTGGCTTGCCATTCAAAATAAAATTTTGACAATTGATAACCTCATTAAAAGAGGGGTCATTATCCCAAATAGAATTGAGATCAGTAATAAGCAAGACAATCCAGGCAAAGCAGGAGCAGGAGGTATAATCAAAGATCATAAAGGAAACTCAATTTTAGCTTTTGTTGAATACCTTGGTGAACAGTCCAATCATATGGTTGAAGCAAAGGCATTATGGAGAGGTCTTGCATTAATCAAACATATCCCAGGCAGAATCATCATTGAAGGGGATTCTCTCAATATTATTAATTACATGAAAAGCTCCAAAAGACCGTCTTGGAAAGTTAGAAGTTGTATTGAAGAGGCCAGGAAACTTGCTACTCACCAGCAGGAATTTATCTTCCAACATGCTTTCAGAGAAGCAAACAAGGTAGCAGATAAACCAGCAAACATTGGGGTTGATGGTCCAGGTTTGTTGACTTGGACAAACACACTACCACAGGAGGTACATGCTTTAGCCACTATTGAAAATTTTGACAATGATTAGCTGGGTTACCATATTTTTTATAAGTTTCCTCATTATGTGTAAGAGTGTTGAAGTTTTAAAAGGTTCTAGTAGGACAATAGGCACCAAATTTCAAAAAGTCTTTAAGGTCTTGGTTTTATGGCCCGTCCTTTTGAATAACAAATTCCATCAATTTAATGACCCCTTCTCTCTGTGGAACTGTTAGTTGGATGGTTGTATCATGATCATATGGACTTGTTTCGAACCCATTCATCTCACGAATCTTAATCTACATCATTTCCATAATAGGTGGGTGTCCTATCATATAACACCTAGCATGTCTGGTATCTATGTCCATTGCCACATGATTTATCCATTTCTCCAAAAAATTTGTGATTTTCCAACATTCAGGAGTAATAGTTCATTTCCAAAGCCTACTAATGTCTCAAACAAAAATTTTGGGAACAAATCAAAGGATGTTTTTTGCAGATATAGTGGGGACATCAACAACACAAATGGAGATCTCACTCTTTCCAATTCGAGCGATCCTTGTCGCATGTGGAAAGATCATTGGCACCAAAAGATTTTTAGAGATGTTTATTTGAAGATTGACAAGATTTGCTCCAGGAACGAGATAGGAAATCTGACAATGTTGGGAATCATCATTTTTTAAAAAGCCAAAAGTCTTGGAACCATCACCGAATGTGATAGGGTGGGAAAAATTTGTTGCATCGAAAGCAATTCATAAAATTACTTGCTTCTTCCCAGAATTCTTAGACTTTGGGAGGAGCTGAGAAGAATCCAGAAGCTTCTACCAAAAAGGTGTATGGACAAAAGGAGGCCATGGGCAGTCCTGATCAGTAGATTGTTGCTCGGATGTTTCTACTGTTTGGTTTGGGTAGTGCCCAAGTGGCTTCTTTATTTTTCTTGGGTTTGGATTTCATCTTGTAGTCTTGAAGGATGGATCCTTTTCTCTGTGTTTGTTGTAGTGTTTTTTGTCAATGTAATAGGTGAAGATTTACCTGCTTTTCTAAGGGTTTTGTATACTTCCTCTTGGGCTTAAGTTGATGCTTGTTGTTCCCTGTTGATGTAAAAGGTATTTAGGAGCCTTCATATTTCCCGGCATAATATAATATCAATTAACTTACGAAAATATATATATATATATATATATATATACTCAAAAAGAAAAGTAAAAAGAGAGAGCTTCATCTTTATATAAAACTTGTATCCTTAGTATAAGGTTGACGTAAAAGATGTAATAAGAGATATTTTCATTAGAATATAAATACCTTTGTCAACTTTATAGTTCATACTAATTATTTTTGTCAATATTGATTCTATAATCTACTAAACTATGGAAGCAAGTATAGGATGAACTAAAATGCAAATGGTTTCAAATACAATTTTTGGCTTAGAATTATGTAAAAGATTGGGTTTAAACTTATGTAATAAATACTTGTATGAGAATTTGGTTATTAAATGAACAATTATAAGTATTTTAAGTTTTTAATTGAACATTTAAATTGTCTTATGCATTACACTTTGGTTTTGCTATGTAATAAATAATAAATTCTATGATTTTTATTTAAATAAACAAGTTGTATTGTATATCCTCAAAATCAATTTAACTCTATTTTTTAATGGTATTGAAAAACATAGCACAAAAACTTTGATGTGTGTTAGAGCTTAAGATGCCAGGAAAGTAGAGGAATGTCCTAATTTCTAACCAAAAATATGTTTTTAGTCTAGTAATTTTAAAAAATATAATATAATTGTGGTGGAATTCAAGAGGATGACATGGCATTAAATATGAAATATTAGGAGATTTTTCCACTTATTAAAACATATGCCACCATCCAAAGTGATTCTCTTGACTTTGTTCTAAAAAATAATAATAGATGATTTATAGGTTTTGATTATCTAGTGCATCAATGTCCATATTTCTCGAGGAAAGGCTCTTTGAAATGAGGGGATATAATGTAATGGGTCCTTGTATTTTTCTATTAAAATTTTAAAAATATAAGTTATGCATCTAGGTAGGTTTTTCAAATCTAAAATTAAAAACAAAAGGATACCCTTTTATATCCCACCCATGTGTTTCTTTTCAATGTGTATGTCCCTTTGACTATCCTTTGGAACATCTATGGAGAAGGGTTGTTTATTGGAATCATATTCTCTTTATATTCCTAAAGGTATGCTCATGTAACTTGGTGAAGCCACCCTTCGTAATGTATTTTTGTACAAGAGAATGCATGTTCAAATTTGCATCTCATTTTGGCCCCAATATGCCCTTGTGGATAATTTTAGAATAACAAGACTTTTCATTGTAACCCTTCTCTTTATGATATCAAGGGCATATTGGGAAGGTTGGTGAGATAGAAGGGCATATGGGGACAACATGGTTTAAAACCTATAATACCATTTTATCTCAACCATTATTTTATTGCTACAATGATCAACCTCATGTTATCACAAGGATAGATAATTAATTGTTAACAATGTGGTTGTAAGTATTTTTCTAACCTTTAGTTTGGACTCCCTCATGATTAATAGAGCACATATTCAAACCTTTAAATTATATATTGACTTTGATCTTAGATATTTGTGAGATCCATAAATAATGATTAATTTGTATATTGCTTAATGATTTCCTATAGGGTGCACATGATTATATCATACAATGTTAACCTTGACCAATACACCCTCTATAATCTAAATTGAGGGGCTAAGAAAAGAATACATTAGTGATAATTATATTTTTCAATTATAATGTAAGCTTTGTTGCATTTTGTACTCTTATATGAAGAAGATAAGAAAAAGATACTCCCTATTAGAAACTACTTCAATCCTCTGTTGTCACATTTAATAGACCTAAAAATTCATCCTTCATTTTTACAATGCACCTTTCCTTATTTGGAGGTCTAGAATTTGTCTTGGTCCACTTAGTCTTAGTCACCTTTAGTGAAAGAGAATTTGCATAAACTTATTTATATGAAGAGACATCATAACTCTCCTAGAATAGTTAGATAAAAAGTATAACATATCATAAAGGGATAGAGCTTCATGCTTCATTAATAATATAGAATGGCCAAATAGACCAAAGCATCTGAGAGGAAGAGGATATATTGATGAGAACATATTCTAAATCATTTTTATTTTATCCATAAAAAAATCTAATAGATTATTTTAATGCATCAAATCCAATAATATTTTCCTTGACTACGGATCAAAGATTCTTACTTTAAAATATACACCCTTTAGATGAGTAACATAGGTTTGAGGATCCATCTCACATAGTTTTATTCTCCTAAACTATAACATATCCTTAAAACAATTCCACCAATGTGAAGAGGATGAAAAAACATTCACTTTTAAAAAAGGGGGGCTCATAAGGTTTTTACATGTAAAATTGATGGTCCTTGAAGTGCTTTTTCTAATAATCCTTAAAATAAAATCAATTACCTCCTTAAACCTTATAACATCTATAGCTAGCCAAAATTCACCATTTAGTACATTTATTTAAATATGATTACCACAAATATTTTACCACTTTCTTACCAATGAGTGATAAGAGAAAATAAGGAAAGTCCACTTGTTATGTTTTGATTTATTGAAAGGATATATTTATGTTAAAAAACTAATTTTATGTCATCATAGAACACCATGTTGACTCAATTTTCACCAAATCACTCTTAGTAATCCAAAAGAAAAATCAATGGGATTTAAGCCTTGGTATCCTATGCACAAGTCACATAGAGGTATCTAGGCTATCCAAGGCATCAATGCATGTGTTGGAGAGTTTAAACTACCCCTACAAATATGCATTGAAATCCCATGTCAAGCCTTAAAATGAGCATATTTTTAAAAATCATGTACCATAGAGGACATAGGTCATGAGACCACTTGTCATCCAAAATTTTCTCATATATTACATAATAATAAAAAGGCACAAGCATCACATTGAAGAAACTACCAATGCCAATATAGTAAATGTCATTTAGCTCTAATAGAATCAATGAGCAAAAATTAATGACACATAGTTTGAATACAAAACCTTCCATTCTCAACAATTAATGTTATATTCCTTTGACTAGTGTATTATACCTCGATGTTGCAATGAAGTAAAGAGATATTCCACTTACCCCATAGTATCTTCCACACTATGTGAGTAAAAGAATAAATAAGCTAGCAATAAAACTAGTGATTAAATTGATAAAAAAAAAACCTATTCCATGCCCATCTAACCATTAGAGCATCACCTTGGATTGAATGAAGGTAAACACTATCTCCATGAAGAAAGATATCATGCCTAGTACCCTTCAAAAAGGATGACTCTAACTTATACTAATAGCATGCACAATATTGGGATCTACACAATATAAAAATGTAGCTCCATTCACACTCCCTTCTTGCCAATATGCCAAGGCTCCTATGTAAGATAAATATGCACAACCTTGCAACCCTTCTTGCCAAAACACCAAGGCTCCCATATGGGAGTAGAATGGGTGAGCTCCTTGAAAAATATCATAGATAAGAGAGAATAAGCTTCTCCTAATCATGGAATTGCCATAATTATTAAACAACATATAGCCTACTTGCATTGTTCATATGTATATTTTTATTTCTTTTTTAATTTTAACACATTCTCAAAGATAGATTTTCAAAATCCTAATTTATATCATCCCTTATACCAAAGGCATCTACATAGCCTAATCTTTCCACCATGTCTTCCAATAATGTTATAAAATCCATATCATTAACTTGGTTTCTATCAACATGCATGGTCTTAATGTTTGTCCTTTCATCATCAAAATCCTACAAAATAAATAAACTTACATCAAACTCATCGTGTTTCTCATAACACCACATATACAAAAGTAGCCTAGTCATGGAATTGATGTCACTTGATAGTACCTCAAGCAATACCACTTCAAAATCATCCATAACCTCATCTTGGTCATATGGATGACATATTTGTTTTCTTGTAGGTCTCCTCCTATAATGCCTATAAACCCTATTATAATTCCTTCCATGAAGCATACATCCTCCTTGGCCTGAATTTATTATATAATTTCTCCTTGGATTCCCTTTATGGATTTTCTTTACCACTTTGGTTGTGATCCTCCAAATCTAAAATGATTCTTTAGTTTCTAACTCCTAAATTATGGTCTCTAATGTAAGGTGGCAATCATGTTCATCTTTTATTGGTATGACTCTAAACTCCTAGTAGTTGTAAATTAAACTATTAAGTTGTAATTGTACATCATGGAAGTGATATTTAAGAAGGCTTGGTCATTTCCTTAGCTATCCTTAAATCTCACACACCTACCCACATAATGGATTTGGTTTTACCTTGAATGTTTATAGTATTTCTTTGGGTGTTTTGAATGATTTTTTTTAGTTGAAAGAAGGGGTTTTGAAAAAATCTCCAAATATTATTATAGAAGGAACAACTAACACCCTATTAGGGAGAGGAATTTTAGCAAGCTAAATAGAGACCAACATCCAAAATCCACTTAGGAGAAACTAGCACAGCCACCATCAGGATGAATGCAAAAAAATACATAGACAGAAGGAAGACCATATGGTCTACAACAAACCCCCATAACCCATACAAATAAACCCATGCATAGAAAACAATCAAAACAAAAACAAAAAAAAAATCTTAGAAAGACCCATCAAAAAACATGCCCTTAGCCATTATTGTTCTTGATATCTGGGTTGTCCTTATTGGGGCCCTCCAAAATATGACCCGTCTATCCCCAACTCAGCAGCGATATCTTTAGTCTCTAAATCATTGATACTTGATAGAAAATCCTCTCACTAAATAGTTAGACCATCCTGGCTCAACCCCAAATTTGCTAGTAAATTAGTCGATTTATTACCTTCCCTATACATGTGCTTGACAACCACATCCTCAAAGACCTGAAGGATTATTTTTGCCTCAAAAATCATATTAACGATAAAAGAACTAGGAGTTTGAGAACCTTTCACTAGATTTATGATATTAAGGGAATCACCCTCAATGATGACCTTACTCTACTCGAAGCCACTCAATAGAGATATCCCTTGGAAGAGAGCACAAGCTTTAGCAAAATGACTTGATTGAGGTCCTAGCTTCTCAACAAATGTAAGGAGTTTATCATTGTTTGAATTAAATCAAATACACCCTTGGGTTACCTTTAGAGGTCTCGTTGAAATTTAGTTTAATCCAGCCTATAGGGGTGGTTCCTAGGAAATTTGTCTTCTTCCACTCAAATCCAAATGGGCAATAGACCTCAAAATAGTTTTAAACCCTAGAGCATGCTCTAGAACTAATTCCCCAACAAAGAAACCTGAGTTCAAAGATATGGCAAAGACGTTCTCCACTATTTTTGCAATGCTCTCGGTAAGAGAGGGTTGAATTGACTTCATTTTTAAAATCCCTCAAATTCCTTTCCTTCCATATACACCAAATGATGTGAGCCATGCTAAATCTCCAAAATAGATGAAATTAGGGATAAAAGAAGGGAGGGTCCCACTGGTATAAAAGATCAGATATTTGAAAGGGGCATACCCAACAGACACCAATCAAATTGAAATTGGAGGACAAAACATCCTTAGAGAATGGGCACAAAATAAAGATATGGTGTATCGACTTAGCATCCCAACCACAGAGGTAACACCAGTTTGGAATAATTATACCTCAGGATTGGAAATGATCTATGGTCAAGATTTTATTTTGTTTAGCAATCCATAGAAAAAAATTTACCTTAGGGATTAATCCCTTCCTTCAATCCAGTCTTCTCGGGAACCAAAGGGGCCAAGGTCCTCCAGGAGGAAATATGTTTATTTCACAGGAAAAAAAAACATTTACCTTGGGTGTTTTGAATGTTGCTAGAAATCTTTCCTTTATTATTGTAAGTCACTTTATTTTTTTTAAATAAATTTAAATGGAGCAAAGTCTTACATGAATGTTATTATGTATCTTATGTTAGGATAAGGTTTAGGATAATTGTTCCTTATTGAGGTAAAAATCATTCATCGCTTCTAATAATTCAAGTAAATATGATTCTTTGCAATAAGAGGAGAAATAACTAAAGGTAATAGTGGATTTTTTAAATACTTAGTGTTCGTACTAGGAAACACTAACTAGTATGGGTTAGTCTTTCCCTAGAAGAAAGAGAAGTTTATATAGCTTTAATTAGAGCTTATGATTATATAGATATTTAACGGGTTATGCATAGCGGCTATTTATCGCCAAATTGGCTAAAATTAGGATTTTCAAATTTTGGAATTGGCTAATATTTGGGACCCTTGACTAGGACCCATTAGCCAAAAAAAATTTGGTGCAAATTTTTTTTTTGGTCGATTCGCCCTAATTTTATAATAATTTGACCATTTTAAGTTTAAATTTCCAACATTGCCCTAATAATAGTGAACCTTCTACATGCATTTGGACACTATTCGTCTAGATTTCGAAACTAATTTGCCAAATTTTTATAATACATTTTGGGACCGACCCCTTACGCATAACCTTAGATATGTTTTCTATGGACACAAACATCCTAATTCATAACATTGTCATATATGATATAATCAAACCCATTTATCTTGACTTATCTAAGATCCATATAAGATTGAGATACAAAAGTTATTAGAGGTCAATTTTATCTATTTGGATAATTATCTATGATGGATGTCAAAAATATAAATTTGGGTATCCTAAGTATAATTTTCCACTACATTCCGTTGATGCTATAGTAGATTCTATAACATGGTATGAAATGTTGTTGCTTATAAATGGATGCTCAAGATACAATCAAATAAGGATTAGGTCAATTTTATCTATTTAGATAATTATCTATGATGGATGTCAAAAATATAAATTTGGGTATCCTAAGTATAAATTTCCACTACATTCCATTCATGCTATAGTAGATTCTATAACATGCTATGAAATGTTGTTTCTTATGGATGGATACTCAAGATACAATCAAACAAGGATCACCATAAATGTTAGACCAATATCAACTTTCCCACTCCTTAAAAAATCTTCAATTATCTAGTCATGTCCTTTATCTTAAGAACATGAGAGCAAATTATCAAAAAGCCATGACATTCATCTCCTCCTAACTTTATTGGTAAAATAGTCAACTATTATATAGAATATATTTTGTAGAATCTAAAAGAGAGATTGCATCACCCTTATATCCTTAGATCTATATTCAATAGGCTTAATAAGTACAAAGTTAGGTTGAATTTGAAAAAATGTCTTTGATGTCACTAATGGACAGCTACCTAGTTTTATAGTTTCTCTAGAGACATAGATGTTGACATTAATAAATTAAAGTATTAATGCTATACCTTCCTTAGAACTGTAAAATAAATTATCATTTTTAGGGAAGATAGGAGTAGTACATTGTTTCGTCCTAAATTGGCATATAGTTTATCCCCTTGCCAACTTTCTCAAGAAAGATATTGACTTTAAATGAATTTGAAACAAGATCTTTAATTACTTTAAGCAATATCTTATATGTTCATTAATATTGAGGCTATCAAATTCATAAAATACTTTAATATTATACACCTCATGTACTCATGTATTCTTAAGAGCGATGTTCATATATCAAGATGACAATGATTATGAGTAAGTTTAATATACTACAATAGTAACCATAGTTCCAATGGAAAGCCAATATATTTTTATAGGTTTATTACTTATTAAATCTCTTACCATTTTTTTAAAAAGTATAATTAATAACTCCTTGTCTTAATCAAATGATATTAAATAAATTGGTTGAATGTATCAACTTTCAAGGAGGAGTTCAAGGTTTAAATCTTGTCAAGCAATATATACATAATTGCAAAGTTATTATAATTGTGGAGATATGAAATGTTCCCACACTCGAGATTATGGTAGCATTTGTGTAGCCTATAGATCTAGTTTTGTGAGTTAATTTGAACATGCACCTAGTGTTTACAAGGTCCCAAACCCTATCCTAAATATAAAATTTTGATGAATGCAAGGTGCAAGTGCAAACAAGGATGCTTAATACAAATCCTATACTATGTGCATCTTTCGTTTCGAATGCTCTTCCAAGAGGAAATGCAAAATAGACAAATTATCCTAAAATGCAGCTACATGCATGTAACTTTTGTGCCTAAAATACAAAAATAAATAAAAATCAAATTTTGCCAACTAGTGCAATTTCATAAAGCGTATATTTTACCTAGTTCTCCTTGCAAATTTTATTACAAAACAAAAGGAAGAATTTCTTAAATAATTAATGCTATCACCTTATGTTATTGGTTATTATGCCTTTTAATTCTCAATATGATACCATGATATGAAATGTTGTTTCTTATGGATGGATACTCAAGATACAATCAAACAAGGATCACCCTAAATATTAGACCAATATCAACTTTCCCACTCCTTAAAAAATCTTCAATTATCTAGTCATGTCCTTTATCTTAAGAACATGAGAGCAAATTACCAAAGAGTCATGACATTCATCTCCTCCTAACTTTATTGGTATAATAGTCAACTATTATATAGAATATATTTTATAGAATCTAAAAGAGAGATTGCATCACCCTTATATCCTTAGATCTATATTCAATAGGCTTACTAAGTACAAAGTTAGGTTGAATTTGAAAAAATATGTCTTTGATGTCACTAATGGAAAACTACCTAGTTTTATAGTTTCTCTAAAGACATTGATGATGACAGTAATAAATTAAAGTATTAATGCTATACCTTCCTTAGAATTGTAAAATAAATTATCATTTTTAGGGAAGATAGGAGTAGTACATTGTTTCGTCCTAATTGGCATATAGTTTATCCTCTTGCCAACTTTCTCAAGAAAGATATTGACTTTAAATGAAATTGAAACAAAATCTTTAATTACTTTAAGCAATCTCTTATATGTTCATAAATATTGAGGCTATCAAATTCATAAAATACTTTAATGTTATACACCTCATGTACTCATGTATTCTTAAGAGCGATGTTCATATATCAAGATGACAATGATTATGAGTAAGTTTAATATACGACAATAGTAACCATAGTTCCAATGGAAAGCCAATATATTTTTATAGGTTTATTACTTATTAAATCTCTTACCATTTCTTTAAAAAGTATAATTTATAACTCCTTGTCTTAATCAAATGATATTAAATAAATTGGTTGAATGTATCAACTTTCAAGGAGGAGTTCAAGGTTTAAATCTTGTCAAGTAATATATACATAATTGCAAAGTTATTATAATTGTGGAGACATGAAATGTTCCCACACTCGAGATTATGGTAGCATTTGTGTAGCCTCTAGATCTAGTTTTGTGAGTTAATTTGAACATGCACCTAGTGTTTACAAGGTCCTAAACCCTATCCTAAATATAAAATTTTGATGAATGCAAAGTGCAAGTGCAAACAAGGATGCTTAATACAAATCCTATACTATGTGCTTCTTTCGTTTCGAATGCTCTTCCAAGAGGAAATGCAAAATAGACAAATTATCCTAAAATGCAGCTACATGCATGTAACTTTTGTGCCTAAAATACAAAAAAAATAAAAAAATTGCCCACTAGTGCAATTTCGTAAAGCATATATTTTACCTAGTTCTCCTTGCAAATTTTGTTACAAAACAAAAGGAAGAATTTCTTAAATAATGAAACCAAATGCTATCACCTTATGTTATTGGTTATTATGCCTTTTAATTCTAAATATGATACCATAAATATAGCCAATGATCATCCTATCAATGTTTTTGTAACTAGAATGCAAGTTCAACCTCTTTTTATTTTTTAACATAGGAAATCAAACTTCACAAAGAGTTGACTAAAAATTATAGAACATCAAAAATCTAGACCTGGCAATCTACAACTAAACAAAATATAAACCAAAAATAGAGAACCTAAACTAGAACTAAGATAGAAGCATTGAATTGATAAAAGTGTTGCATATATAAAAGTGTCATGGGTGATAGAAGCTTCGTCATATGAAAATGCTATATGAAAGTATTGTATGGAGTTTCATATGGTGCTTTTATCTTGATCCTATAGAAAATAAAAAAGTATGAATGAAAACAAAAAAATAGTTGTGTTAGTATGGAGGGTGTTGTTCAATATCTTTAGGAATTTTGGCCTTCCTTGGTAGGGGGATTAAACCCCTAGCTTTCTTTTGAATAAATGAGGAATAATAATTTGATCCATAAATGGAGCTGATTAAAAAGTGGAAACAATGCAAGAAAATAGATTGTAAAATGAAAGAAGCTGAAAGAGAGGGATCTGGGAGGAATTATCACAATCTAAATTGCCCCTTTGTTGATGTGTGCTCGTTCAACACCTCTTTGATGATGAGTTGGAAAGGATCCAAACATGCAAGAAGTCAAGGTTACTTCAACATCACAATAGCATATCAATCAACATGAGCTCTTCCTATGGTAATTTTGGCAATATACAAGTACCTATAAAAAATTGATTACTTTGGCTTCCTTCAAGGTGATTTTATAGATCATTAAAGCCCCCTTAAAGGATTGATATGCATAATGAGGGTTGCAAGGAGGATGAGACGTGCAATTTGCAGGATGAGTTTATAGTTTGAAATAGTTGCAAGATATGACTCAACATTTGGTAGTAGTTGTATGGTGTGATTAGGCTTGTTTGACCACTTAAGTGTATTAATTGGTAGTTGAGAGGCTTAGTTAGAAGTCAATATTTCATCGAACCACACATTTAATAGGACAATGGTTGAGATTCTCCTTATGGTTAAAGAGTATTATGTATCTTTTATTAGTAGAAGTTTTAGGCTAATTCTTTCTCATACAACTTCTGAGCTTTTAAGTAAAGATGATGCTTTGTAGGAAGAGGAGAAATAACTAAAGGTGGTAGGTTATGTGGTTTCAATAACCAAGATGTGTGTTTATTCATGTGCAAAATATATATAAGCATTTGGTATACCATATTTACAAGCAATAGAATACGATCTAGATTGAAATAGAAGACTAATTTAGAAGAGGTATGATTAGCCAAATAACAAAGAGCTAACTCAAGCTATATAGAACTAACAAACCTCTTCTAATAGCATATGTTTAGAAAACTAATATGAGTTGTAGAATTGTTGGTCAAATATCTGCCTAAAATACAAAACATGTGTTTGTGTGCCCTAGACACGGCCAACTTTGGAAGGCCGAAGGAGAGAAATGTCCTTCGAGCCAATCTCTAGAGAGGGCTAGCTCCCTTACTATTCCTACACCGGGTTTAGGCTCAGAGTTGCAGGAAAGATGAAAATAATGGAAAGAAATGGAAAATATAGCCACAGGCCAGAAGATGTAGGATTGGGGACAGACTAGCAACAGGAATTCAAATCAAGTGTTATAGCAACATAGAACAAAAAGAAGGCGAAGAATCCACTTACAATTTCGTGAAGATAACTTCCAGAGTTGCATTCCAGTACTCACTCCCTCACCAGCAGTGTTCAAATCCAAATGCAAAATTTAAACTTAGCAGATAACAAACATGAATATAAAATAGAAATGATTAAAGTAGAAATAAATCACACACAAAAATCATCCGCAGAATCAGAAGCCAAGTCCCTTCTATTTACGCATAAATCTTGAAGTGTTTTTCTACAGAGTGTCTATCCCCCTTTTTACTCATTGAAAATGTCTAGTATTTATAGAGGTTTTCGTCTCTGTTCATTTCATACACAAAAGACAAAATCTCCCTGGATCAAGAACCAGCAAGAGGAATATTCTCCTCGAAAATCCTTGAAAATCTTCCTTTTGTAGTGGCGATCCAGCTTTTAAGGAAAAACTCCTGGAAATCAACAAATTTGGGTGTCGATGCACAGAAAGTTGCAAAGACGGTCGTTGAATTGATACCTCCATGATTCCTTGGAAATTAACCCTTGTCCAGAAATTCCACCAAACATGAGCCTTATTTTGAAAAGAGGTGAAGTAAATAGGGAATGTCTTGGAACTCATACATCCTGTGACCCTTTTCAGCATGAAATCAGCAAATATAGTCACTCTTCACCTCAATCATTAAATTCTCATCATTTATCTAATCCAAGCACCTTTGACAAGTTTTCTTTGATGCTTGAAATCAATTTCACCCAAAACAAAGCACAGGCGAAGATGGGCAAAAGCACTTTATTTAAATTTCCCCACTTCCTTCTTATCCATGCTTCTAGATGGGGAGAGCATCCACAAAATAGCAATTTTTATAACTTCACTCAATCGACACCTTTGAGCTGCGCTTTACACCATTTCATATAATTTCACCCAAAGGAGAAACAAATATATCCTTTTCATTCACTATTAAATTGTATTTTGTAATTCTTTGATTATTTCTCCGAATTCACAACCCGTAGCCTGACAAGTTTTATAAATTCTTTGCATCTCATTCGCCCCATAACGTGACAATAATCCTTTTGAGCAAATCTGGGTGAAACACCCTATTGTACGCCTTTGTTTTCACCTTTAACGTCCCAAAGCATTTTTCTTATAGTTTCGCCCTAGGGAGGGGCGAACGGGAGTTTCGCCCCTCACCTAGGGCGAAAGTGTTGTTGGCTCCTCCTTTTAGAAAATATTTTGCCTTCGGAATACACGTTCGCCCCAAGGAGGGGCAAATGGGATTTTCGCCCCTCACTTGGGGCAAAACTCTTTTAAAAATCCTTTTCCAATATGTGCCACTGTGGGCCCACCACGCACTCTTGTCTTCATACGTGTTCGTCCCAAAAGGGGGCAAAAGATGTTTTTGCCCTTCTTTTGGGGCAAACGGAGCTTTGACTCTTCAAAGCTTGTCTTGGATCCTTTCCGCTTTAAATGTTTGCCCGAAAAAACATTATCGCTTCAACTTCGTGAATGACGCCTTCATGGAACCCATGGCGTAACTCCTTCGAATTCCTTGATGTCAAGCTTTCGCATTTTTTTGGTGCGCACTTCTATTCCCAAAAAGCATTAGGTTTGCATTTACCTTACATCTTCGAATGCCTTTAATCTGTGCTTTCACCTCGGAGAGGGGTGACTAGGAGGTTCGCCCCACACTTAGGGTGAACGCTCCGTTGACCGTCTTCACCTTTGACTGCCACGGGACGTCTTTCATTCGAAATGGCATTCGCCCTCAAAGAGAGGCCTGTGGAGCTTTCGCCCTACCTTTGGGGTAAAACTTTTTTTAAAACCTTCTTTTACGCGCGGGGCCATAATGTGCTTTCGGACACTTTTGCAATATGTTGTCGCCCCAAGAAGGGGCGAAAGAGAGTGTTGCCCCTCACTTTGGGTGAAACTCTTCTTGACTTTTCAACCATGCAATCTTGGCAATTTTTATTATTTTTTCCTTCCTTTTAAAATACGTTCGCCCCAAGGAGGGGCGAATAGGGCTTTCACCACTCACTTGGGACGAAAGCACTTTTAATTCCAACGTTCCACGATTTCAGAATCAAGTTGCACGCTTTTTGCTTTGTATTGTGGTTTCGCCCCACTGAGGGGCGAAAGGGCCTTCTGCCCCTCTTTTAGGGCGAAAGTCTCTGTGACTTGTCAATGTCTACGAACATTTTCTTTTGAGTTTCAGTGCCCTCCTTTTAAATGATGTTCACCTCAGAAAGGGGTGAATGGAGCTTTCACCCCTCCTCAGGGGCAAATGCACCCTTGACTGCTTCTTTGTCCCACCATGGCATCCTTTACAACTTTTAATGAAAATAAAGACGTTTCACCCCAAGGAGGGGCGACAGATATCTTCGCCTCTCACTTTGGGGCAAAAATACTTAGCCCTTCTAGAACTTTGTGTGCATCACGTCTCCAGCTTTTCAAACTCTTTTCGGGTGCGTCCATCAAAACTGATTACTGCTTCTTGCCCAAAATCACGGTGAAATTATTGTAATTACAGGTGCACCATTACTAGAAACTTTTAAGTTCACCAATCCTGGCACCCAGTCCATGAGAATTAAAAGGAGATTAAAACAGAAATTAATTACAACAAAATATACTGACATGAATTGTTTCATTCTGAAGGCTCGCGGGGTATCCAACTCACGTGGATGCAAGTGATCTCAGGTCTTTATCCATTGGGCTTTCAATGGTTCTTGTCGGCTGTAACAGTCGGTGCGTCTAGTTCAGATGTCTTTCCTTGCCCCTGCTCAGTTGTTCCCTGCTCTTCTGTGGCCTGTTCTGTTGCGGCCTGTTCTTCATGTTCCTTCAAAATTTCAGAGGTGACTTCATAAATTGTAACTACTTCAGCCCAAGCATCTGTGGTAAATAAGCAAGGAATACTAAGCGATTCATAGATGTACCGTAGATTCTAGATATCCTCCAAGCTAATGCGCTTAGATCTCTAAGCTAACTCAAACAAGGATGACTCCATGCGAGTGAACCTTTTCATGAGTGGTAACACTTGTTCTTTTGTAATTGGCTCTTCCCACCTATCAAATTCTAAGGTGTCCTACACAAAATTCTTCCAGGCTGCTTCTAACTGTTCCTTCGGTAGTGGCTCACCCCATTTGTCTGTAAAAATTGAGAAGCCCATGTCAACGAGAGCATCAAAATGAAGCATTGAAATAGAATGCTTCCACTCAGTCACATTAAGGAATTTCTTGCCCTCTCTCACCAGGTCCAACCTGTGAAAATAACTGTGCAGCGTAACCTTGGCGGTAGACCAGGCTCGATCCATATCACTCATGGGACGAATGCGCATATTAGACTGAGCCAGGACTTGGATCTTCACTGCCAACTCCAAATGTGGCTCTAGTATCTCCTTGATACTCTCCACTAACTGTTGACCCAATTGAATCTATATCCAGGCCTCAAAGACATTGCAAAACCAGGACCGCTTTTGCCACCAGCTTCACATATTTTAGCCAACCAAAGGCGGGCCTCCTTAATTGTCTTTTGAGAAAAACCTATAGCCTATGTAGCCTTCACCATCTGGTCATGTATGGAGTCAAGTTGTATCTTCACTGCCTGCATCTGCTACTCCGCCGCGTCCTTTACATTCTGATTAGCTTCCGCTTGTTGTCATCAATGTTCAATCTCCCTTGTCATCTTCTCCTGCTGCGCTCTACTTTCGACCAAAGCTTCTTCAAGCTCTGCAATCTTTGCCTCAGCATCAAATAATATTTGTTTGTAGTGCTCACCGTGTAAATAAATCGAGCCCATATCAACCTGGATGTTCCCCATCTTCTCAATAGGGTCTATCTTTGTCAGGTCCTTTGTCACGATCTCGTAAGCGTAATTGCTCGGAGTCATCTCTCCTTGTGGTTTTCGGACTAGGGGAATCATCTTGGGAGTGTGGCCTCCATGGCAACTGGATCGAAGGCGACTTTCTTGAGTGGCTTAGTTAGAGCAAGCGCCTCCTTTCTCCTGTGACTCTTCAACCACTATGACAAACTCAAATGTGCTCGACTGATCTTCGCTGCAGCTGGATGTTCGGGCATCACCTCGATCTAGGGCAACGCCTGCAACTCCAAAAATAGGGTTAAGGGGAATAGAGCCTGTGAACGGTCTGGCTCGAAGTAAGAGGAGGAAACGAAAATCAAAGGGGAAACTAAAACAGTGGAATGGATGGAAGCGCCAGGGGCAGCAGCAGATACACTCACTCGCGGAGGAGCTTGTGTACTTACGACTTTGGAAGAGGTGACAGGAATGGAAGGTGAGGGACGCAAAAATGGGTTCGGGCCTTATGCAAATGAACTAAAAGAAAGGGACGTTGAAGAGAAGGGAAGAGAAGGAGCAATAGTGACTTGCAGATGAAAGGTAGGGAGCGAAATGGAAATAGAAGACATGCCATATGAAGGGGCAATGGATGTAGGAATTGAAGGAAATGAGGAAACAATCACTACTTGCTCCTAAGTGGAAGAAGGGGGAAAAGGAGACATACCTTCGGGTGGTGGCATTGTGTGAACCGACAATGAAGGTGGTTGTGGGACAGGCTCCTCCTAAACTTGTTGCTTCTCCTCCTCTACCTCGAGATCTATGATCTCCATTTGCTGGTCCAACTGCTGCTTTGGAATTAATGGTGGTTTTTGGGAAACGCTAACCTGAGCATCTGACACTCCTAGAGTAGGATTTACTACAGAGGCAGCAACTGCAACCGAGGAAATTACAACAGTGGACGAAGAAACTACACCAGATCTTGGCTTCTTTGCAGCCTTCAGAAAAGGCAATGTCTCTTCTACGCTGCGCTTTGCCCGTTGAGATCTTCTTTTAAACACAAATGGTTGTTCCTCTTCCTCATGTGTTGCTTCTTCGACTGTCGGGCGATCCTTTTCGGCCACGCTTTCTTCTCTATCAGATTTCTAAAAACTTCAAGGTACAACCTTGGAGAAAGCGACAGGTTCATAGATGTCAACAAATTCAGCATATGCATCGAAAAATGCTTTGTCCATATTCAACCCATAAGGTGATGTAATTTTTCCTCGATGGACCCTCATAATCCACCAGTTTGTGATCTTTTCCTCAGACCACATAGGCAGCTGATATTTCATTTGATTAAATAATCCCCAAGGAGGAATGTGATCTTTGTGCACTGCGATATTATATTCGGCCTCTTGCTCATAAAAATCATGCCACGACGGAAGTGACATCATGGCTTCAACATGCCACTCTAAATCATGCCCCTCAAGATTGTTACGATTTTGCTGAATATCAGGCCGCGGGCAACAATGAAATTGCTTGGCCTTAATTAATTCCAAAAAATGACCCAATGGGTCATACCTCCATCTTTGAGGCAGTTCCACCAGACCTAGGTCTTGGAGAGCCTCTGTTAGCAATCTGTTCTGACCAACTTGGTTCACCTCTATACTACCAAAACTGAAAGGCATTGTACATGTTATCCTCTTACTGCGCCCTGCTCCATAAACGTCATTAATGTAGTCATTTTGGTACACCACCTCCATTGTGAAGACGTGCTCAGTTGTGAGATATGAGAGCAGGAACGGCTTGCCCGTGAAACCAAAAATTCGCACAACTACGCCTTGAGACAACAGGAAGATATTGCCCTTTTTTGTTGTGACAATCGCCTCTCATTCCCCGCGAAACCCTTTCTCTTGCCACAAATTAGCTCAATTGCGGGGCCCAAAAATAAGCGGTTAAAATTATAAAATGACTCCCTCCTTGACAGAGTGGGAGTTCACATATAAACCGACAAAACATTGTTCGCCTCATCAACTTGTTTAACAACTATAAATGAAAAATGTTGATGCAAATAGAAAAAGAAATACCAGACGACGAATGATGTGTGCTTGAACGAAGTTGTCTCTCCAGTATTCATTTTTTCCAACGGAATGTACATCTTCCAATATAAAATTGGTCCAATCAAAATAAATTGGGTTTGTACCCACCCTCATCGTCGTCAGAGCATAAAACTGTACCTGTGATATGCATTGCGCTAGTATCGCCTTCCACTTGTGAACCATAGAATCTACAGGGAATCCAGCAATCCATGCCAGCATTGAATACATATCTACTCTTAAAATTTGAAAGTGGCTTCGGCAGATTCGGCAACCATAAAAGCTGAACTTTCTCGGTTTCGTGGCAGCTACTAATTCCACCATGTAAATTCAATATATATATATATATATGCCAGCATTGAATACATATCTACTCTTAAAATTTGAAAGTGGCTTCGGCAGATTCGGCAACCATAAAAGCTGGATAGCTTTCTCGGTTTCGTGGCAGCTACTGATTCCACTATGTAAATTCAAAATATATATATATATATATATATATATAGGTCAAGTAAACCCAAATGAGGTGGGTCGTTTCCCTTTGGATGGTAATGGATCCTTAGTGTGGTAGGCTCTAAAGTTAGGATCTCAGGTAGTGAAAGATGGATTATTTTGGAAAGTGAGGAGAGGGGAGAAGGCACGATTTTGGACAAATTCATAGGATCAATACCCACCTATCATTATTGAATTCCCAAAACTACAACAATAAAAACGGCCATGGAAACTAGGGGTTGGGTCTAGATTGAAAGTTATCTCAACACTAGTTAGTTGGGGGATTATAAGTTTAAGCAGTTTAAGAAGTTGGATGAGTGGTCAATTTCAATCCCTCCGGATTGACACCCATCATGACTAAAATCTTGGAAAAAATATTTCTCACAAATAGAGATGAGGATGAATTAGCTTGGGGCTATGGGAGCCTTGGTGTCTACAAAATGAAGGATGGATATGATAAGATCCTTCCAAAACCTCCTCATGCATATCAGGATTTTGCCTAGCAGTTCATGCATAATGGAATTCTTACTTTTGATAATCTTAGATGTAGGGAAATCATTGGTCCATCTCAATGTGTTTTATGCTACAAGAGTGAAGAAACATCTGACCACTTGATGTTTAAGTGCCCATTCACGCGCCAAATCTGGGAGAGATGGTTTTTATCTTATAAAATTCAAGTTAATGGTGATTTGAATCGGATTAATATTTGGGAAAGATGGAAGAGGGGTAGATTTAAATCTAAAGCTCTTTGTATTGGTTGGGAACTTGGATTAAACTTGATTTGGTGGCAAGTGTGGTTGGAGAGAAATAGCAAAATTTTTAGAGAAACATTTTCATCTTTAGATGGAGTTTGGCAGGTCATTTGGAGCAAAGTCACAAAAACTGTGGCATTGTAATGCTAAAGAGGAAACTCAAGTTGTGATAGGGACAATGGAGAAGGAAGTTGAAGTGCAAGAGGGGCAGGACATAACTAGTTGGAATCCACCCCCAGAAGGTTGGATTAAAATTAATACTAATGGAGCTACAAAAGGCAATCCGAGTAGAGCTAGAATTGGAGTGGTTTGACGAAATCATGTTGGGATAGTGCTCTATTGGGAACTGCAAGGCCCGGGAAGGGCCACGAACAATGAAGTGGAACCCTTAGCTATCAAATATGCTTCTATTTGGGCAATAAAACAAGGTTACAGAAGGATAATCCTAAAATCATATTCTCAAAAAATGGTAGGAGCTCTGGATTGCATGAGGAACTTTGCTTTGAAGACATGGAGGTTGAGGATTCTTGTCACTCAAATTAAGGAATTGTGAAGAGAATTAGCTGATGTGATTCCAGTTTATGTGAGCAGAGATCTAAATAAAGTGACAAACTTTTTAGCTAAGATGGGCACTAAGAAGGAGGTAGGGGTTCAATGGCACAGTGACATGGCTATTGAGAATGAGATGATTAGGCAGATTGGTGAGCAAATCTAGTGTTTAGCTAATTTGAACAACCATTGCAAAAATATGGATTAGAAGATTTGTGCTCCAACGTAGATCTTATTTTACAGTTGAAACAAGTAAACAACCATTGTAGAAATATTGTTTAGGAGATTTGGCTCCAATGCAAATCTTTTTTTACTGTTGTAAATATGTGTTCTCTTTGGCTAAAGCTAAGAGAAATCTTATCGCAACTTGTAAATGATTTTTGTTTTTATATAAGTTTTTCAAATTATGTTTCAAACAAACAATAATAATAATGATAGAATATAAAGTTTACTTCAATTTCATATAATTAATTCAAATATATATAACCGAATATAATAAGAAATATTTTTAAAATAATCCATGTGAGTGTTGCCTACCGACAAAGATGCCACTTGTATTATCGGTGATGTGACCTGGGTTCAATCCCCACAATGGATGTTTATAAAAAGTATTATTCAACAAAAAAATAATAATAAGAAAGATTTTTAAAATAACTTTTCGCATAAAATAATAGGTAGGTTAAGATAATATAATTTATATCAACTATGATAATGTAATATAAGTGAAACTTATTTCAATCTCATATAATTGATAAAAAAAATTATAACTTTCAATCCCCATGACAAATGTGTATAAAAAGTATTTCTCAAAAAAAAAAATTATAACTAAAAACAACACAAATCTTAAAATAATCTTTTATATAAATAATAAATATATCAACAAAAACTTCCCATAACAAAGCTTACAAAATATTTTCTTCGTAATATTGATAATGCTCTTCAAACTCCTTACCAAAATCTACATGATTATTTAATATAAATAAATTTTAATATATAATATAATTTATATTTGTTAAGTATTATTAAAAATTAATGTTAAAATCCTATGATTAATAAAGTTTTGGCACAGTAACGAATGATGATCTTTGCAAAGTGGCGAGTGGGTAGACAAGCACATGCACTTCGAAAAGGTTGGTCTTTGCAAAGTTGCGAGTGGGTAGACAAGCACATGCACTTTGGAGAGGTTAATCATTCTAAGATTCCCGTGTAAATACATAACATCATTTAAACTTACCTTTTTATTCTTAATCTAAATAATATATATATTAAAAGGTTAGATTTATCACATAGAAGGCGTCCTTACCGGTAATGCATTTAAAAGTTTACGATGTTTTGTGTTATCATAAATTATTTGTTTTATGTTGTGTTGTCATAAATTATTTGTTTTATTTATTTTTTAAAAGTTTAAAGTCACAATAACAAACCTTTTAAGTCTCAAGGGGATAGCATGCTTCTTCTTTGTTACAAAACCTATTTTAATTTTTCTGAGTGTGAGGAGATGGTTGTTTGTATAGCTATATTTTCCCCTTATAAAAAGAGAATATCCAACATATATTGTAAAAAAAAAATTCACTAACCAAATCTTTAAAAAAAAATAATAATAATAATAATAAACTTTTTTAGAAAAACGTTTACAAATTACATCAACAACCACCCTTAACCACCCTTAAGAGGTTTGAACACAAGATCATTTAAAAACAACCATCATCTTAACCACTAGAACAACTGTCTATCGGCCTAATAAGTTTTTTTTAATTCTGTTTGATTTAGTGTTTCATATTGAAATTTGCGCTTACAAATGCGAAAGTTTCATATTAAAATTTGCGCTTCCAAATACCAAAATATTCATTTCCAATAACTTTATAAAGTGTACAACATAAAAGGAAAGTGTTTTTCGCCCTATATTTTATTCCAATTACATAATTTGGATAAACTTCGTACATCCGAGGTGTTTGGTATCTTTATCTGATTTGTCGAGATCCTTCACCCTGCCATTTATTTCCGCAAATAAATGTAAACGAAGACCAAATGTGTAAAAAAAAAAGCAATTTTTTAATGATTTTTTAATTTAAAGAATTTATGTTCCTAAATACCTATAATTCTATTAAGAGAGGTAAGAGATATGATATATGACACCCATAAGCTCTATGGTAAGCATTTTTAAGATTTTTTAGTTTAAAGAATTTATGTACCTAAATACCTATAATTCTATTAAGAGAGATAAGAGATATGAGATATGAAATATGACACCCATAAGCTCTATGTTAATAGTTTTCAGTTTCCAGTTTTCTTTGGTTATCTAAGTTAATGTTTTGTATATGATTTGAGATTAGAAATTTGAAATTTTTTTTTTCTATTCATTCCAAATTGCATATTCTCTCTGTTCTTCGCTCCCAAAGAATTTTTAGCCATGTCTTATCTTTGAGTCATTGAAGTCCCTACATTCAACCATAAAAAATGATGTCCGTGGTTGTTTGATAATATTTTATTTAGTTCTTCAATTTTTTTTAGATTTTTGAAATTTTTTTTTGTTGTTTCAATCTTATACATATAGTAACAAGAATACAATATCTTGAAGCATGCCTGTTTATAAAGGTAGTAACTTAGCCTGAATCCGCTAAGTGCACACCAGCCTCTCAATCCATAGTCCCCTCAGTAAAAAAGGTGTTATAAGATGCAGCCCCAAGATTTCAATCCTATGTGAATGGTGGCTAACAAGAATGCAACACCCGGAATCCAAAAAGCTAGGCTTTAAAGACGTGTCTAAGACCGTGAAAAGTTACACCAGGATAGAAATGTTTTTCTTTGACCACTATCAAGTGCCGAAGGAGTCAAACTCTTGACGGATTCAAACCCTAGAAAATGGAACCCATTCCATTCACCACTCTGCTAAGACTTCGTAGTCTAAGATAAAAATGTCGCCAAACGCAGCCCACGGATTCAAACCCTTAATCTCTCCGCAACAAATGCAACCCATTCACCACTCTGCCAAGACTTCGTAGTCAACGATAAAAATGTTAAAAGCAAATAGACCCACTAACCTTTAAAAAGGTTTTGAAGAGAAGACCCAAAAAAATAATCATGAATGCAAACCATAGTGGGAACGAACACCCTTCAAGTTATCCAGTAGGACTTTATCAGTACGTTGATTTTAATGTGAAATGAGATACTTTTATACTAATATAAATGCGTTACCCAACATTGCATTCCATATGGAGACTCTTTTCATCTAATGGACCATCCCACTAAGGAATCTATCACTCATTCGAGTATGTAGATAGAGGAGATTTGAATGTATGTCGGTTGTTTATGTCGGATTTACACGATCTGGTCTTGTTGCTGTCATTCTATCAGAGTTAATAATTTTGTATTATACTGCAAAAGTTATTATATTATGCTTCCTTTCACTGATTTGTTGCCAAACAGGGCTCACTAAGAATTAACCAACAGTAAATATTCTGTGGACCAAGTCTGATCACAGTTTTGTACACATGTTGACTCTAATATATACTTACTGTATAATGTAGCACATGATCATTCATTAATAAGTCACATATGTAAGGTCATATAATTAAGCTCAACATCAGTTAAAAGCTATTTTGATCTTAAAGGGTAAAAGACATTCAACGATTGGGCAAAACATAAAAGAACCACCATGCCCTTGTCTGAGACGTTGCTGCAGAGGCTTTTGGGGTTGAGGATAGCAAGTAACTACAGGCCGATTCAACGAGCTGTACTCGCTTACAATGAGAATCATCAGAAAGGTTCACCATATTCTTGTCAATCATCTTGGAATTACCTATCCGAATAATTAGAGACTCCCAATTCTCCTAAATTAGACAATGGACCCTTAAAATAATGGCAAAGCATGGCTGTTTCTAAGCTTCCTTTTATATTATTTTTCCTTGTTTACATCAGTTTACTATCAGAGAAATTCTAAAATTAGAAGCTTCTGTTTTAAAGCTATTCCAGTCTGCAATTTTGTTGAAAATCCAAACTTTTTCACAGATTGGTCCTCAGGTTATCCTGATTTGTTGGGTATCTATCTTACCAACAGGTTAAAACAAGTTCTAAACCTGTTTGTTTTAGTTGGTCAGAGCTGCTCTAGCATTAATGATTTATCCCTCTTCGAGCTGGATGTCCACCCCCACCCTACAACCTAAAACAAAAAAGGGTGAAGACGACACTGAAGCATAACTCCTAGCATCTAGCATGTAGAAATAAATTGACATATGATATGTCACAATCCTTTTCTTGAAAATCATTAGTGTTCCCCTAAAGCACTATACAACCAACACGCTAGGAGCTAAAAGACAAATCTTTGACGACAACTTTAAGACAGCCAGCACAAAAATAAGTGTGTACAGTCAAGAACAAAAGCCAAGAATGACAGTGACACCAAATATGGAGGAGTGACTCCAGCTGATACCTGCTTTATAGTTTATTGACTCCATTATTTCTACTCAGATGAATAGATTTTCCCTTCGGCACAAAACTAAAAGAAACTTCAAAACAATTCCAACAACATTGAATATTAAGACTTGCTGAGGTGATAGAAGATATCAAAACATGAGATAAACCAGAGAGGGTTGCAAAGAATACATTAGAAGGCATGCCTACATAAAAAGTTAAAAAATGCACTGCACTTTATAAAAGAGCATTATGGAAATCCACTTATAACTTACACTCCAGAAACTTAGAATAAACTTCCTCTGTCTGCAGTTGGAAGTGAACTCTTTATCTTTCACTGTTATATTGGCAACCATTAAAAACTAGCTATAAAATAGAACCCATAATTCCAAGTCAAAAGAAATATCACCTTGGGGGAAATTTACGGTTAGCTTCTAAGCCTAATTTAAGTTCAAGGATCCAATGAGAATGTTCTGAAAATTTCAATACTGAATTTATCCACCAGAACTTGTAACAACTTAGGTCACACATCAAAAACAAATTGCACCTAGGTCACACATCAAAAACAAATTGCACCAGACAGAGAAAATAGCAAATTGTTGCAAGAGAAATATGAACCAGACATTTCCAAGATAACACAATGAAGAAAGTATGAGATTTTTTGTCATATTAGATTTTCAGCATTCCAATAGTTAGAAGACCACAAAACATTGCAATCTCAATATCCTCTCTGTATGCTGAGCATACCACTCTTTCTTGCAAGTTTAGCATCATGGGTTAATTAACTAATTACAGTTAAAAGCCCAAAAATGGTGTAATAACTTCAGATGGACTGACTAAAGCCAACTACCCAATGGAGGTTATAAACCATTGCAACTAAAACTAGTACTCAATATCACAACCATACACAAAAGCTAGAAAGGTAAACAAAACTTTTCAACCATTTTGTCTCTAGTGTGAAACTGTCATTTGAGGAAGTGATAAAATCTCCATCATTTTCAAACTAAACTTGGTGCTTTTTCCTCATATTGATCTACTTGTTATACAACTGATAAGAGTTAGTTCTTCGCTTTCTGTGCTTCATCTTCCATCTCTAATGCATCTTCAAAATGTTCATCATCAATTCGAAGCTGAGAGGATGAACAATCAAAGGCAAAAGTATTAAAATACACTAAACTCAAGTTTCAAATCTCAGGATAATAAAAAAATACAATTTCATGGAAAACCCCAAAATAGTTAAGAACCTTTAAATATTTAACTTTGTAATAATTTATACAAACCTCTAAAATATTCTTAGGTAAGCTATGTTCCACACCATTTGAATAACCTATAGGATTAGCCATGTCCTCTTCATCATATTCCCATTCGCCTTCACCATCTTGCTCTGATTTGCATATTATTTGCACAGAGTTTAAAAGCCAATCAAGCATACTAAAAATCAGAAACTGAAAAATTTGCAGAGGCACAGTATAGCTTACGTGCAAGTAGATTCTGATTGACCATATCCTCAGCACTGAAAATCCAGTCACCTTCTCCCTCTAGCTCTAAAATTCAAAAAAAGAAAGAGGATCATGTAAGTTAAACCAATCTAATTCACTATTTTAATGATCAAGAAACAAGTAAGAATTAAGATAGATCCAAAGCAGGTGCAACAAACCTCCCTCTGGTTCTGGATTTAATTCTGCACAGGTACACAACACTCTAAAGAGATCATCCACTGGTATAAAGTCATTTTGTCAAGGAATTTAATTTCAAAGACTAAGAATGCATTTTTAAAATAAAGAATTCCAAGAAAACCTGCTTCAGAAGTTACCAGATGACAAAACTTAAAAGGTTAGACCAATAGTTTGTTATCACCAATCAAAGCTATTGAGCATGAACCTTCAACAGAAGCACAATTTACTACTCTGATGAAAAAAGAGTGATAACATGCATGAACTGATGAGTCAAATGTTTATAATTAACAGGATTTGTCACCTACTGATTTCAATTTTCAACATAAGAAGACAATTAGATCACATTTCTATTATCCTGAAATTTATGAAGCCATAGATCACATCTCTATTATTCTGAAATTTGTGAAGTCTGCTGACAATTGCCTCCCATGAAGGCATTAGCCGTGTGAAATACTAAATGCTCACAAACATGATGGGAGAATAAATCAATATACTTGCATTAATATCAAGCAAAGCAGACGGAAAAAAGAGTTAAATTCCGGTAACAATTAACTTTGAAATGCAGAATTTTCCAAGAGACATACTCTTGAACTATTTCAAGAGAAGCCAAAACTTATTAATTGGTTAATCAGGAAAAAATCATAAGCATGGGAGACTCCTTGAAATACACGTGATAATTTTCTACTTGTTTTTAGTTAATCAAAAAGATTAAAACAAAAGTCTTGTACAATGAAAGCCATCAACTGAAACTTTGGCCAAAATGACTTATCAGACTTGCAAGCCATATCACTTGCATCAAAAGGAATATGGTCAACAATCACTAATAAGAATGAAAGACCAAAATGACTTAAAGAGCACTTCGAAAGGGAGGAAAGGGGAAAGAGGACGCTCCCAATTTGGCCTGTTAGATTCTTCATATAGGTTACAAAATAGCCCAATCTGACGTTGATAAAGTTAAGTGGTAGGTAGAAGATATAATAGAAGCAATTTCTGTTGAGCTGTGGTGTAACAGTTTGTTAGGCTGCTTGAACTGGCTAAGACTCCCGCATTCATTTTACTGTGGGTGTCTAAGTGGATTGAATGCCCACTCTCCAGCCCTTATCTACCTCATTATTAAAAGGAAAAAATTAAAATAAGGCACAAAGTCAAATTGCACATGTAGATTCCCGACTTAGGTTCATGTATGACATGAACTGAATATTCTTATAAAAAGAAACAGCATGGATCCCTTTGAACACCACTTAAAACAAACTCAATAATGGTCCTAAAACGATGCACTACGACAATCATAAAATAATCAAAGCAAGAAATTCAAATGGACGCAATTTCAATATCATAAAAGCATTTGAAGTCTTGATAATATATGGATTGAAGTAGACAAAATGGCCAACAAAGTTGCATAATTTAGTGTACCAAAGAGCTGAGCTCTGATCCCTATCATCGGTGTCGCAAAGTGAAACAGTAATTGAACGCCCATCGTTATATGTTATGCATTTGAAAAATTTCCCACTGTGTTTTAAATTAAACAGGTACTATTCAAGTACGACTTCATTTCCCTGTGTACATTCTACTCGGAAGTCAGATAAATAATACAATTCAAGGACATTACGAGAAAGAAACAAAATTCAAAGATCAAATTTCAGTAGTCTGGAATTTTGAATGTTCATGGATACATGTGCCTGCATCAGAAGGAACAAGCCGCATCTCAGTAACCTGTGACAAATCCAGGTTTTCTTCATTTGCTGAATTTTCATTCTCCAACTCCTCATCGCCATAACCATCTTCCATGCTTTCAATCTAGGGGCAAAAAAACACAAAAACTATTGTTTTTTGAAGGAATCAAATCCAATATAGGCACCTTAGGACAAAATTGATATAACACATAAACATAGTCTTTACAAGACTTAGCTATTCAGCAAATCTGAATGACACATAACATTCCCATAGAGTTTTGAATTTGTGATTATTTTGCAATTCTCAGAGACAACCAAGGCTCACAAGAAAATCATCTGATCATTTTTTAAAAGATGCATTCAATATACACTGAGATGCTAAATACTCAACACATAAGGCCCAGTATACAGGTCAATGATACCTAGCCAAAGATTACTAAAAGACCCTCAGCTCAGTTCAACCTTCTTCAGCAACAAATGAAAAGGAGAATATGGAAAACATGCAAAATCTCCTTTCAGAATAAGAAAAATCATTTAGCATTAGAAAAATAAAGCTTTTCCCAATGGTTATTCTTGCCTGCTTTAGTCATGTAAATGGAATAACATTACATCACAGAAACTTTGTTACAGATATTTGGCAAACACCACTTGAATCTATTAGAAGACAAGGCTTAATAAAATGTGAAGATTTAGTGTTGAATGATTTGAACCAACCAATGACAGATTTGCATAATGCCCAGAAGTTGTTTGGCTCACTTCTAGCCTTTCCTTTTGATTCTATTACAGTTCATATTAGAGGAACAGGAACACATAGCAAATCCTTATCCTATGATTATTTCTGCTTTGCTGGACATTCAAGCATTTTCTACTGTTAGGAACAGCAATGAACCTAAACCATAGTTACAAAACTCAGCAAGTTTTTCAAAAACTCAAGGAATCCATGCCCGAGTTGGCCCTCTAGGGTTTTTTTTGACTTGGCTTGGCAAGTTTTCCAGGACACATCGAGTTTTTCTTTTACTCACTAGTTTTTTTTTAATCTTGCAAATCTGAGAAAAAAACACAGCTGCAGTGGCAAAAATACAAAAAAATAGCATCAATTTTTTTCCCCTAAATTGGTCTCATTTTTGTTGTTTCCACTTGTAGAGAGAGAGGAGAGAAGGTGAAATCAGACCCCAAAAAAACACTCATTTGCATGCTAAACCCAAATTTTTCTAGTTTTTAAGAATCTAACAGCTACCCAGCAGTTACAGTTGAGGTAAAACACAAGAACCAAAGGAAGGCTAATGCCACAAGGCCCACCTGATTACAAAGGACCAAAGACACACAAAATAAAAATAAAAACTTTAGTCAGCAGAGCAGAAAGATAAGGTCAAAGAAGATCCACAATGGAAGTTGAGACCAAAAGGGTCTACAACACTAAGAGGAATCTAAACCAATTTTGTATGGAGTTCCATGACAATATGTCCCACCCCATGCAAAGTGTAACACCTTCAATAATCAAGAGCAAAATTTCTTTGCACTTCCTTGTAACATACATTTTTTAGAACATTCATCTAACCACTGGGCCTAAGAACAAACAAATGCTTCTGAAATCCTAACCAACACAGGAAACATTCACCATGTTTGAGTCAAGTCAAAGGCATCAAAAATTAGACACAAAAGATTGGAACAGTACAGTGCTTGAGCCCTCTCATAATCCCAGTGATATTTATAAGACGCACATAAAATATCAAGAGGCCATTTGAAGAAGCACAAAATGTCCTTGAGGTTTCTTTCTAAGGAAGACAAGTTGACTAACAATTGTGATATGTAGTTATACCCTTTGAAGGATAATATACCATCCATACTCTTCCAGAGAATAGCATCAACCATATTAAAGGCATCATGAATTAGACACAAAATATTAGAACAGTACAGTGCTTGGGCCCTCTCACAATCCCAGTGAGATTTATAAGACGCACATAAAATAGCAAGAGGCCATTTGAAGAAGCACAAAATGTCCTTGAGGTTTCTTTCTAAGGAAGACAAGTTGACTAACAATGGTGATATGTAGTTATATCCTTTGACTGATAATATACTAACAATGGTGAGGTTTCTTTCTTAGGAAGACAAGTTGACTAATTATTGTAATATGTAGTCATACCCTTTGAAGGATAATATACTGTCTATACACTGCCAGAGAATAGCATCAACCATATTCAATGTTGGTTTGAACATTGCACCTGTGTATGGCCACAAAACCAGAATGGGAGATAAAATAAATTGAAGGATTTTGTAACGGTAGCCACTAGCCCATATATAACCATTTGTCTATGTGAGGCATCCCCAGCAACAATCTGAGAACCATGGAAATTAAAAGGGATATGTACCAGCCTTATGTACTCTCTTTGGACTCTGACTCCATATGAAATATTAGCAAACAATACATATTCATCGGAAGAAAATAATTACAATAAACAGCATGTTCAATGACAACAAATGGACAATGCTCCAAGACTGAATCTAACAACCACCAAGCAGTTACATTGACGTGTAATTTGTCACTTTCATGTGTAGTTTAAGGTTGCATCGCTTACAGATTAATTTTAGATTTGTATAATGTTAATTAATTGTTATATGCATGAAAAAAGTCTTATTTCCAATGAAAATTTGCATTTTTTCCCTCCTTTTTTTTGGTCAAGCTTTTCCGAGTTTTTTTGCTGAGTCCGAGTCAAAAGTTTGCCTCGCCCAATCTGAGTTTCTCTACCATGCCCTAAACGTCCTATATGCACACATACATGTATGCCCTATATTAAAAAATTGATATGTAAAAAATGTAATATGTATTTTCATTATATATATCAAAAAAATATTACTGGAACCTTAAGCTAATGTTTTTGCCTGGAAACCTTGCCAGTCCTCCTAATTGGAGAGACAATATAGACCGACATATAGACCACACCTGTTGATCCCACAAGCCCTTCATTTAAGGCCAAGCCTTCAAGGTAGAAAAACTATTCCAAAAAGGCTGCACATGTTACAGACTAACTACGAACAGACCACTAAGTATATGTCAGCCATAACCATATAAACAATATTTCAGCACACACACGCTTATATAAATTTTGGGAACCTTGCAGATTGTTTTTTAAAATGTTACTATTTTTTGTAAATAGGTTATCATATACTTTTGTACTCGGTAAATCCATCAATGATTTATCGGTCAACTCTTTTTTTTATTCTCTCATTTAATGACCTGTAGGCTTACAACTATCAATCAGTCGGTTTCCTTTGTATCAATCCTTACAATATATTCGGGCCAAATCATCTGGGGCGGGGCCCATATCTCTGATAATAGTTGGGCGTTATAAGAAGTCCACACCCTTTATTATTTCTTCTTTAAGGGTTGAGTTTTGCTAACTCTGATGAGAAGTTTCCTTATATTCTCTATTCTTAGCTTCATGAGTGGGCCTAACGGTGCGGTCTTTGGAACTCCAAATAAAAGGTTCAAAGATGGCTAAGGTTGTACACCCATGCTCTGCATCCGGAATATGGTTGGATAAACAACATCCTTCATAAAAATCAACTTATGACATCGTCATTGAGCAGCTTTAGAAGAGTTAAAAATATGCAGACAAAGATAATGGAACAGACCATGGATAGAAGGAGATTCGTTCATAGTAAATAATGCAATTTTGAGGAAAGCAAAGGCTCCATGGAACATATAAGAGATAATTGTGGAAATTCAAGATCTTGCTAACGATTTTGAAGAAATCAGGTTTACAGATACATAAAGGGAAGGAAACAAATACGCTGATAGGCTGGCCAATAGAGGGGTTTAAATTCTCTTTTCAAAGGTTAGAGGAAATAGTAAGTTTAGCTGAAGCTAACAAGAAAGAGTTGACTGCCTGAACCAAATAATAATTGAGATTTACTTTAATGTTTTCCATTCGTAATATCTGCTTTATTTTATAATATTAATGTGTTTTCATATAAATTGTTTATTATAATTTTTGAGGTTGCACTTGTGTTTCAGGAAGGAAACTAGCAATCCAGATTTGGTAAAGGAGACTATGATAGTGCCATGTTTTGGAAATATTACTCTACTAAAATGCAATGCATAGATAGTATAGGTGAAGTTTGGGTATTGTGAAGGCTGCTATAGAAAAATATCAAGAAGGATGCTAAATTATAGAATATTTGTATTCGCACAAAAAATTGAAAAGATCCAAATATGAAAATCAAGAATTCAGACATTTATATAAAATGATGTAGGTTTCTAGCTAAAGCATCTCAATTGAGATGAGAAGTGAATCTATTGTAAACTCTCAAGCTCTAAAGAAAAGAGTTGTAATTTGTCAAGAGTGGGGGAGCCCAGTACAACCAAAGACTCATCTTGGCTCCAAACAGCAAAAACTAGGAGGACCCAAATCAATCATCTATATGTATTTGAACATTGTAGTATGAAGGGAAACCATGGGTTGCTATAATTGTTGACTGGAGTCGTCCTTTGTCACGGGGATACTGAAGCAGGACTGAAGCAGAGCACGGGGATACTGAAGCAGAGCCGATAGAACGAAGAATATTTGAACTGTACACTCCAGACAAGAAATATCAGCACAAAAAAAATTAAAGGGTTTGCGGCAAAGGGTTTTTGCAGAGCAAGGAGGGTTTGCGGCGGAGTATTGTATTAAACATCTATTTCATCGGGTAAGCATATTTTTTTTGTCCTCTTTCGATTTATAAAACAATTTAAGTAGGTAGGAGAAATACATTCGTTATAGGGGTTTGCGGCAGAAGGTTTTATTATCAGCAAGGGTTTGCAGCAGAGGGTTTGCAGAGCAAGAGGGTTTTATTACACATTTATTTCAACGGATCAATAGTACAGAGGGTTCGGCTATAAAGGGTTTGAAAATGGAAGAAGGGAAGCAACAATTGCAAGAACCAATATATGTCAATGAGAAACGATGATTGGAGGATATTAAGGCGTCGACAAGCTCGAGCAAGGGCAACAACAATGAAAAGGGCATATCAAAAAATAAAAATAAAAAATATTCTACCACATAAACAGGTGGAGAATAAGGAACAATCAAAGGCAAATCACCAAAATGAGTTTTCAGATGAGGAAGAAACTTACAGTCCGACAACTACACCACTCATGTGGGCACCAAGACTTTATGTGCAAGAGCTAATGAAGATGAAAGAGAAACTTGAAAGCATGGAAAGGAGGGAGAAATTAAGAGAAACTAAATCAGATGAGGTTATAAACACCATTCGGAGGCTGGAAAAAGAAAACAACCAGCTCAAGGAGCAAGTGTCAAAGCTACAAAACCTTGCAAACATGGGTCAACGTGAATGGCATGTCCTCAAACAAGCCATCCATCCCCCAATCAATGATGCAATAGAGGTGGAAAAAACAAATGCAAATCAAATAAAAGAGGTACAGAAAACACTCCAAAACATTGAAACAAGAGAAAATGAGCTACGAAATGAATTAGCAAAGACAAAGACATGGTCTCAAGTAGTAAAAGAACCAGTCAATCAACAAAAAGAGTTGATAGAGAAGCAAGTAAAAATTCAAATAACAGAAGAGAAAGAAAGACATGAGAAGTTAACAAATATAATCATCAAAGGGTTGAAAGATTATGGGGACGGGGAAGACACAAATCGTTTAACCGGGAACTTCTTGTCGGATCGATTACAATGGAAGGGTCGGATAAAAAAAGTAAGCGAGAATTGGCGGCTGAGAGAAGGAGGCGAGAGATAGACATATTCGGATCACATTTATGAGCTACGAGGATAAAATAAGGTTACTTAAAAACAAAGGCATGTTGAGAGGGTCATAATTTTATTTAGATGATGACCTAAAATTTTTACAGTAGGAAGAAAGAAATAAGGAATGGGAAAAGGTGAGGGCAGCAAGGAATGAAGGGAAACGAGGCATATTTAAGAAATGGAAAGGCATACATCACATCTAAACAAATCCAAAATAAATAGGGAGTATGGCCCGCCCGAGAACATCTTACAATGGTAAGTTGGAACTGTAGAGGTTTCCCTTGGAGAAGAGGACCCGGGTTAGGGCCCATTGCTAGAGACAAAGATATAATCATATTGACAGAAACACATGAACACGATGGATGTAGGACTCCAGAATTTGTAGGATACAAAAAAATAGCAGTATGGAATAAAGCAGCAGAAAATGGCAAAGGGCATGGAGGTATTATGGTTTTAATAAAATAGGAATGGGATAGGGTCATTAAAATTGAAAAACAAGATGAAAACAAACAGTACATTTGGATAAAGATCCTAGAAAATAAGTCAGTTATTAGCATAGCAGCATGTTATTTTGCTCCCAAGAATTCTAAATTCTATAAGAAACATGACCTTAACGAGAGAAGACCCATACTCCTCCCCTAAAAAGAGACATTTCAATATACAGTAAGTTGGGGGATATTATATTAATTGGAGATTTCAATGCAAGGACAGCAAATAAGCAAGCTAACATTCTAGAAGGTAACGAATATAATGAGATTAATCCTCTTTGGATGCGAGAAGAGGAAAATCAACAGTGGACCAGGACTTCAAAAGATGAGCATGGGGCTATCACGCAATATGGAGAAGAGTTGTTAGGTCTTTGCAGCATATACAATTTGATTATTTGCAATGGGATGAACAAATAGAAAAATTCAGGAAAGTATACATGCAAAACATATAAGGGACAAAGTGTAATAGACTATGTAATATGCTCACGGAATTACATACCAAAAATAGAGGAGCTAGAAGTGGAAGATTCTCCGAGTGGAACTTAAGTCAGATCACAACCCAATTGTTATGAAACTTCGAATGCATGGAGACAAACCAAGGGAAAAACACTTGCAAGGCAATCAAAATAAATATCCTCACAAGGGAAATATTCTCTTAACGAGATGAAAATCGGCAAAATTTTAGAGCAGTATTAAATAATAAGTTACCGGAAAGGGAAGAACTACATCACGGTAGTAGAGATTACGGTAAGAGTGAATGGTTAATGCAAGTTATTCAAGAAGCTCTAAAAAATGCAAGAGAGCTAAACCTAAAAAGAAAGAAAGGAATAGCTTCCCAACCAACCCATGGTTCGATGAAGATTGCAAAAAAATGCGAAGATTACTAAAGGAACCAACGAGTAAAACAAGAGCAAACAAAAAAGCATATGAGAAACTGGTAAGGGCAAAAAAAGAAGAATACACTAAAACAAGGAGGAAAGAATTGATTTATTTAGGGAAGCATGAACCAAAAAAATTTTGGAAGGAACTAAGCGTGAAAAGGATGCAAACTGAAAATAACATAACAGTTAATCAGTGGTTGGAGTATTCAAAACAACTGTATCAGCGTAGTAACCAGCAGAAGACACCCCCTACTATCATTGTCAAGAAAGAACTTTTCACAATTGAAGACATTATTCAAGGGATAAAAAAGTTAGCAACTGGAAAAGCCCGTGACATAGACAATCTTCAAGCAGAGCATATAAAATGGGGGGTAGATATCTTGGCACCGCAAATCAAAGAAATTTTCAATGAGGTCATACAAAATGGCTTCCCTACTGAGTGGACAACTAGCTTGACCATTCCTTTGTTTAAAAGTGGAGATGTTAATAATCCCTCAAACTATCGAACTATCATGATCAACCCTCTCTTTGCAAAGTTGTTTGGGAGTATGATAGAGCGTAGGATCAGCATATGGGCGAGAAGAAAAGGGAAAGAGAGCAAAGGGGCAAGCAGGTTTTAGGCCCAAACACTCAACTATTGATCACCTGTATCACGCTCAGACACAGTGGAAAAAATATGGGACAAAAAGAGGAGGCTTTTTGCTGTTTTGTAGACTTCAAAAAGGCATTTGACACGGTGCCTAGGAAAAAATTATGGAGCAGAATGGAAGAGCTAGAGGTTCCAATTCACTACGGGGCAGCAGTTCACAGACTATATGAGCATGTAAAAGCTAGAATCAGAACACAGGAAGGGTTATCCGAATGTTTTGGTAGTGACATAGGTGTCAAACAAGGTTGCCCTCTATCTCCGACCTTATTTGGGCTATACATTGACAAGTTAGAAGAATGGATAAACAAATTTGGGGGAGAGGGTGTACATTTAGCCAAATATGTGGTAAAACTCCTCATGTATGCAGATGATGTAATTCTTGTGGCCAAAACAGCCAAAGATCTAGAAGATCACCTTCAAGCTCTAGAACTCTTTTGTAAAGAAGTTGGGATGCAGGTGAACACAAGCAAAACAAAAATTATGATTTTTTCAGCAAAAAAGAAGCAACAACTCAAATTTCAGTTTGCAGGAGAACCGCTTGATGTAGTAGTAGAATACAAATACATGGGCATAGACTTTCATGACAAACTTAATTGGAATACATGTAGGATGAAAAGAACTCAAAGTGGTTGGAGAGCACTATATGCACTTCAAAACAGGTGTAGGAATGTCGAGTTGTGGGACTGGAAGACTACCAAGGTCTTATTTGGCCTACTTGTTACACCGGTTCTGTTGTATGGTTGCGAGGTGTGGGCTAGTGGCACAACAAATGCAAAATAGAGGCAAATAGAAAGGATTCAAAAATATCTAATCACAAACTTTCTCAAAATTAAGGCCACAACCCCTTATGAAATTATTCTAGCTGAAACTGGAATGTTTCCTTTAGAAGCAATTGCTATGACCAAGCTGTTATGTTACTTGAAAAAAACAGAAAACATGACAAATGATAGATGGCCTAGAGCAGTTAGGGACGAAGAGTTGCATACGCGAAAGAATACGTGGATGAAACAAAATCAGAAATGGATGAAACGTTGGGAAATCAACATAAATGAATGCCCAAATGTCAACAAAGACATTAAAAATTATGTGAATGAAAAGTTCAGAAGTGGAATGTGGAAAAATGCAAGGGGGAAAAGACAATATTATATTGCAAATTTTAACCCAACGTATGACCACAAGGAAAAAGCGTATATAGGTGCTGAAATCAAGTGGAAGGAAAAAATACTCATTGCTCGAGATAAGGACTAGCTCTCATAGGCTTAGATGTGAAACGGGGAGATGGACAACGCCCAAAGAACAATGGGAAGAAAGGATATGTACTCTATGCAGCACGGGGGCAGTAGAGACAGAGGAACACTTCATCTATAAATGCCCGAGTTTTTCGGATATCCGTGACAAATACAAAGAAACACTTGGGAACGAGTTTATTACAGATTTATTTGAAGACAGGTAAAATAAAAAAAGTTGGAAAATTGCTAACACAAATCAGCAGGAGAAGGAACAACCTTCTCAAAGATATTAAAAATCATATGATATGATTTGAGTAGTTGTACTTCCATATTTGAGGTCCCATAGACCATATTTGGGTCTCGCGGACGTAATTAAAATCTTTCATTCTTTCATTCAACCTTGTTATCCAAAAATAATAAATAAAAAAATGATGACCTGGTCAAGGTTAAAAACTACTTTACTTTTACTTTCCAAAGATGTCATGCATGGAAAATGTTCCCTTGCTCTATCAAGGGTGTCTAATACATCCAATGTGCATGCTGACTAGGACATTATCTAAAATATCACATTTTACTTCGCTCAAAGAAGAAAATAAAGGAAAACTGAACTGAAATATTAGTTTGCTCGTCAGTTGACCTGGCACAAAACTGATTAAATTCAGAGTTAGGGTTCTTTTTCCACCATTTCAAGTTATGACTTGAATACAACAACTAGTGCCTCCACTCCGGTGTTGCAGTTTTTAAGAAAAAACTATTTTCCGGAGGAACACATAAACAAGTATGACTTGAACACAATTCTGCATACCTGTGCATAAATGCAAGGAAGAGGGTACGCCTCGGGGTCCCTGGAAACGGCGTGCAAAGAAATCGAGAGAAAATCCACGCCGTAACCCTTCTGCTTGTCCACATCGCTCAGCCAAATCAACCTCCTGCCAAAATATATATACAAATAAATTCATGTTCCCTAAAATTCAAGATGCCAATGGAATTTAACACACAAAATTTTATTAATTTAGTTTATCCCACAGCAGTAGCTCAAGTGGTCGAGAGTTTCGCCACCGTTTGGGACCATAGCTAGAGATCCAAGAGCACTTATAATATAATGAAATGTTTCAAAATGTTGGACAGAGTTCAATACCCTCTTCTAAATTCAAACGAGGTTTATATAAAAACCACACAAACGCAAGAACTTAAAAAATAATTATTTTTGCGTACTTAGTTGTGATGTAAAGTGTTCCAGGTTGTTCCGGGGTTCGATCACCGAGCACAACGGCCACCTGTGGCTGCACACGCCGGATTTCTTCACCATTTTCAGTGTCCAGATGAAGCTGGCCATCACCTGCTGATATGGCTGTTAACCCCATACGCATATCTGCTGAACAAAAAGGATCTTTCCGAAATCCCCTACACCTTTCTACTGCCTTATACCTACCAAATATTACTGCCTCTTAAACCCTTCCAAAACCCTTGGAAAATTTCACGGTTGGATACTTAACATGGAAAAATTTGAAGTTATGCCCCTGCTGCTCGCCAAGTGCTGCTCTTCACCTTTTGAATTCTAATAGGTATGGTTGCAAAGGTTTGACCGTGCGGGGAATTGTGCGGTTCGCACTCCGTGTTTGAAATATACTTTCATTTTTTTAATGAAGCGTAAAGAAATTATAAATGATAAATTAGTTGTTATTTCGATTGAGAATGTTAATTTGTTTTGGAGGGTAAATAAGTCCTATTTAAGGGTGTTTATCTACGGGTTGTCTCGATTTCTTGGATGGTACGGTTGAATGGATCTGTTGATTTCATTTTTGCTTAGCGGGTTAGTGTTTATGATAACATCTTTTGTTTAGCGGGTTAGTGTTTATGATAACATCCTACTCCGATTTAAAATCATGCTCCCGACAAAAGGTGTTATTGGTTCACAATGCAACCAAAAAAAATTCTTAATCACATGGAATATAGGTCTCAGGGTTTGGTTGGTTGGCAAAGCACCTTGTTGGGAGTGGAACCTTCGTTCAAATCTCAAGGTTTTATAGTATTATTGTAGTATTAGAAAATGTGTCATGCTAGCACTATCAACTATTAGCACCGTAGACTATGTAAAAAATTTATCCAATGTAACTGAAAGTTATAATGAGAGAAAGAGCAAGAGTCAAACCTGCGAAGAAACGATGGAAAATGTAACAGGAAAAAACGATGAAAAATGTAACAAATTATCGATTTCTCTAATATTAAAAAAACAAACAAAAATATCATAAATATTTTCTAAAAGTTCTATTGAGAATGTTAATTTGTTTTTGGTTAGTAAATAAGTCTTAAGTCTAGCTAGGCATTTACCAATAATAATAGATCTAGGTTCAAACCTTGGGGCATTCATGTTTGTTTGTAAAGGTAATAGTTTAATATGAATCCTCTAAGTGCGCGTAAGACCAATGACAACGGTATGAATCTCGAGCGACCGATAGTTCCTCTTGCATGGTATCAATAATAACGAAGTAGTATAGGCTTGTTGGGAGCAACCCTTATGGTTTGAACCCTATACTTAGTAGTTACTATAAATAGTGTGATGTAACGACTATATAAAAAAATACCCAAGCATATGGAACCTAACAAGACGATGAGAATGTTAATTTTTAATATGCAAGTATAAATGTTTAACTAAAGTTTTGAAAGTGATTTATTAAAGTTGAAAGAGTATATATTAAGGTTTTAGTTTTAGGTATAAAGTTTAAGAACTTTATACATGTAGAAGGCATGTTGATCTATTTTCAATAGTTTTGATAACGTTGGTTCAGTGAGAGATTCGGGTTCAAACTTTAGGGGCAGCTTGTTTGTAAAGGTAGTAATTTGATCGAAATCTTTTGAGTGTGCATCAGATCGACGACAATGGCATAAATTTCGAGCAATCGGTGGTTCTCCTCACACTAAGTTAAGGATAACAAGGTGGAATAAGTTTGGTGGAAGCAACCCCTATGGTTTGAACCCTATGCTTGACATTTACTAAAAATAGTTTTCATTTTGGAGATGTCCTCCACCCTTTTGGTTTTAGGCCACCACTCTTTACAAAAGTATAAGAAACTGACCTTTATGTAAAATTCCAATACTTATAAATTATCTTCTTCACTTAACTTTGTTAACCAACTTTTGTAATAAAAATAATATAGGGCATGCTTCTAAGGTAGTAGTATGATTTGAATCCTTTGAGTGTGCGTCAGACCGACAACGACAGTACAAATATTGAGCGACTGGTGGTCCTCTTCACATCGGGTCAACAACAACGAGGTGGTATAGGCTTGTTGGGAGCAGCCCCTATGGTTTGAAACCTGCACTTGACAGTTACTAAAAATAGTGTGGATGTAACCAACTCCTCTGTGTATCCAAAATAAATCATAATTTAAGGCAGCTTTCAAAGCTTTAAAGAAGACAAAAGATAAAAAACCAAAATCAAGTGGTGAGTAAAGTAGTGATGAAGAAGCTAACTATGGGAAAAGAAACAAGGACTCGAGAAAGCACAAAGGTATGAATATTGTGAAATGTTTTAATTGTGGTAATTTTGGTCACTATGCATCTAATTGTCCAGAATCCGGAAGCAGTAGCAGTGAAGAGAAATAGGATCATAAGAAAAAGGAAGGAGGAAAATTCAAACATGAAAAGAAAAACAAGTATGGTCAAAGCAAGCTTGAAAAGAAGTTCTTTCAAAGGCACAAAAAGAGCTTCTATGTTAACAAGGCAAGCAAGGCTTCAAGTGACAGCGATGAAAGACTCTCAGATAGTGAAGAAGAAGAGATCCTATTTTTGGCAATAGAAGAGGAAGAAGATGCTCATATTGAAGATAAAGTTGAAAAGTATGAAGATGCTCTTGGATATCAAGAAGTAGAAAAAGATTCAGAAAATAAAGAAGGCACAGTTGATCTAGAAGCATAACTTATCGTTGCTCTCAAATAATTGAAAAAGGTTAGAAAGCATAATTCAAGACTAAAGGCTCAAGTTCAAGAACATGAGGAAGAAAAAGAAAAGCTTCTACAAGACCTAACAAACTCAAAAGCTAAGGCAAGGAGATTTAAAGAGTTAGAGGCAAAAGAGTTAGAATGTGAAAGATTATAACATTTGGTAGTTTCACTAAGGATGGAAGTGAAAGATTCTAAGGACAAGCTACACAGGTTTGAGAAAAGTTCAAAAACTTTGGATAAAATTATCAATGCACAAAGATCTTCATCTATCAAAACAAGACTTGGTTTTGAAGAAGGACAAGGGAAACAAGAAGGGTCAAGCTCAAGCTCAAAAGAATAAGTTTTAGAGGGAATTAAGACTTATGCGGATAATTTGAAGAATAGAAGCTTCACTAAGAAAGGAAACAATGCACAAACAAGAAACATGGATCATCACAGATAAGGGACTAAGAGACCAAAGGGTTCAAGACAAGATTTCTTCAAAGGATGTTGTTTTTCATGTAATCGGTTTGGTCACAAAGCTATGCATTGCAGGACTCATGGAAATAAGGAGTATGGTCTCACTAAAAGGAATTTCAACTCACTCAAAGATGAACATTTCTTCCAAGGGTATTGCTACTCTTGTAATTGCTTTGGTCATAAAACAATCCATTGCAGGGTTCATAACAAAAATGATTATGGCTTCACCAGGAGAAACTTCAAGATATTTGCACCTTCCAAGAACTACAACATTAAGTGTTGCAAGTGCAGTAATCTTGGGCATAAGGCCAAGTGGTGTAGAACAGAGTTTTCATAACATCCATAGACAAGCAAGAACAAGGACACTCAAAAGGATCAAAAGGGTATGTTGAAAAAGAAGGCTGACAAAGAAAGAGAGCATTGTATGTTGGGAGTAGAGATACTCCCACCCCAAAATTAATCACCTCATGGAGAGGAGGTGGGGAGGGGATTGAGCTAAGGTTCTTATCTTTAGCCCCAAAGGAGTGCATTTGCCATTGATGTCAAAGAGGGAGAGATTTGAGTAAGGGGAGAGCAGTTTCTCACGGGGAGCATATTTGGAATCCAGTGGTAGGAAAAAGAATTTTTAGAAAGGGTTGCTATCAATGACATGTTGTGGCTGATCCACAACACACCCCAAATTGGGGACCTACCTTTTTTGGATGCTTTCAAAGAAGACCGTAGTGGCCCAGATGCTAAAAAATCAAAGGAAGAGCAAAATATAGCAAGAAAAAGAAAGTGTGGCGATATCGCGACATGTTGCTCCGTCGCGGCTGAAAATGAAAAGTTGTCGCGATATCACGACATGTCGCTCCGTCGCGACCGAAAATGAAGAGTTGTCGCGATATTGCGACATGTTGCTTCGTCGCGGCCGAAAATGAAAAGTTGTCGCGATATCGCGACATGTTGCTCCGTCGCGACGAGAAATGAAAAGTTGTCGCGATATCGCGACATGTTGCTCCGTCGCGGCCAGAAATGAAAAGTTGTCACGATATCGCGACATGTTGCTCCGTCGCGGATGAAAATGAAAAGTTGTCACGATATCGCGACATGTCGCTCTGTCACAGCCGAAAATGAAAAGTTGTCGCGATATCGCAATATCGCGACATGTTGCTCCATCGCGGCCGAAAATGAAAAGTTGTCGCGATATCACGACATGTTGCTCCGTCGCGGCCAGAAATGAAAAGTTGTCGCGATTTCGCAACATGTTGCTCCGTCGCAGCCGAAAACGAAAAGTTGTCGCGATATCGCGACATGTTGCGTTTTTGCGGCTAAGAGCAGCAGAATGCATCATAAAGAGAAAAACGTCGCAATTTCAAGATATGTCGTGTTTTCGCGGCCAAATGCAGCGAGATAGCCCAAAATAGAAAAATGTTGCAATTTCGCGACAAGTTGCATCTTCACGTGCCGAAACAGAAAAACATCGCGATTTCACGACAAATTACAGTTGCATAGCCCGAAATCACGACGCTTTTCTCTTTCGGACTGTCTCGCTGCTTTCTGTCGTGAAATCGCGACGTTTTTCTCTTTCGAACTGTCTCGCTGCTTTCTGTCATGAAATCGCGACACTTTTTCATTCCGTACCATCTCATTGCTTTTTGTCGTGAAATTGCGACGCTCTTCTCTTTCGGGTTGTGTAGATGCAATCTGTTGCGAAATCACGACGTTTTTCTGTTTCGGCACGTGAAGATGCAACTTGTCGCGAAATCGCGACGTTTTTCTATTTTGGGCTGTCTCGCTGCATTTGGCCGCAAACGCGACATGTCACGAAATCGTGACGTTTTTCTCTTTATGATGCATTCTGCTGCTCTTAGCCGCAAAAACGCGACATGTCGTGATATCACGACAACTTTTCATTTTTGGCCGCGACGGAGCAACATGTCGCGATATTGCGACAACTTTTCATTTTCAGCCGCGACGGAGCAACATGTCGCGATATCATGACAACTTTTCATTTTTAGCTGCGACGGAGCAACATGTCGCGATATCATGACAACTTTTCATTTTCGGCCGCGACGGAGCGACATGTCGCGATATCGCGACAACTTTTCATTTTCGGCCGCGACGGAGCGACATGTCGCGATATCGCGACAACTTTTCATTTTCGGCCGCGACGAGCAACATGTCACGATATCACGACACTTTCTTTTTCTTGCTATATTTTGCTCTTCCTTTGATTTTTTAGCATCTGGGCCACTGCGGTCTTCTTTGAAAGCATCCAAAAAAGGTGGGTCCCCAATTTGGGGTGTGTTGTGGATCAGCCACAACATGACAAATGGGGAGATTGTTAGAAATTTTGAGTTTATTATTGTCATTGATGTCATAAGTTGATGACATTGGTTGTCATTTATGACAAGGAAAATAAAGGTTTCATGGTTTTACCATAGTGGTACTTGCAAAGAAGAAAAAGGAACATGTTTTATGGTGGCAAAGACTTTATCCAAAGAAAAGGTCCAAAGAAGAAAAATAAATTATAATATTTAAATCTATGAAAATTTAAAATATTATAATAATTAAAAATTAAAAATGGGTACCAAAGGTTAAGGTTGGAAATCAAATATTTCCATGCACCGACGTCAAGGACCAAATACACATTTGTGTATTTAAAGTGCAAAGCTAAGGAGGAAAAATTAATGATCAATCGAAAGTCTATGCGCTTTGAGAATTGTTTGCGATAGAGGAGAAAGAGAAGACAAACGTCGAAATCGAATTTCGAGGTGGAGCACGTGGATAAAGAGAAGGGGTGGTGGACTTAGATTCCATCTGGGTAGCCAACCCAGATGGTAGATCCCTCAGCGCTAATACGTGGCAGCAGGGAAATCTCGAGTTCGAGACACGACAGAGGCAAGGAGTTAAAGTTTTTTAAAATCTTTTCATGTCGAAATTGGGAATAAAGCAAAGCATGTGCAAGATAGTTTTCATGTGGGTGGCTAGCCCACGTGGTGGCCTAGCCAAATCTAGGGTGCGAGCCAACAAGCGACATAGGTTCAAATCGTGGCGACGACAACAAGAGGGCAATATTTTTGGTAAATTAAATATTTGCTAAGGCTAAGGTATGCGCTTGCTTAGGGAGTCATAAGGTGATTATTTTATTTTTGATGTTTGGATTAAAAGGACAACGTGGAGTTATTATTTTTGAATTAAAAGGAAATAGTGTGGAGTTTTGCTAAGTGCTATGTGTGGTGGAAAATAAATAATGTTATGGTCATGTTGAAGATTTAAGGTGCATTAAAATATTTTATTTCAAGTAGGAGGTATAAGGTGTATAAGAATATTCATGTGTGTAATTTGTGATTTTGTTGAGTTGAATATTATTTTGCAAGATTAGGAGTAATAAGGTGTGATAAGTTGCTTGAAATTTTATTATAACTCTTGCATGGTGAAAGGAAGTTATGAAAGGTCTTGTTGAGTATTAATGCTTTATTTTTTAGAACAAAAGAAGAGTTATAGAACATCAATTTCAGATTTCATTGAGCATATCTTTTTGAGAAGAAAGTTCATGTGGATGTTTTGAGAAAGTATTTTGCTATCTAACTCTTGAAGTGGCACTAGAAAGATCACTTGTTTGTGAGACAAGTTTTTGAAGATATATCTCCATAAGAACAAATTAAGAGATATGGGCACATCATTCCTTATTTAAATTGTTTTGTTGAGTGAATGTTTTGGAATATAAGGTGGAGTTAAAAGGGTTGTTTGGTAAGCATTATTGAAAATATTTGAGTTAGGGTTTGAGACCTACATGTGCATCAATTGTTGAGAGAAAGTGGAAACAATTGTATTAGGGCTTGTACTTCATTGTTGAATGGTTTTGGAAATATTTGGGATAGAGTTTGAGAACAAGTGTGCTTCCATTATTGAAAGAGATTGAGATATTTGTGCTAGAGATTGTGAACTACTTGTGTTAGGACAAGTTTGTGAATCATTGTGAAACCTTTTGAGCATTGGTTGAGATATATTGAAAGCAATTGTGAAAGTGTTTGAGATCAATCTTGTGAGGGAAATTTATGCATTATTGAGGTTGATGTTTGAGAGCAAATTTGCAAGAAAGATAGATTAGTTTTGTGAAGCAAGTTATACATTGTTTTGATTTTATTTGAAAGGAATTTTGCAAGAGATAGATATTGGATTAGTGGAATACAAGATTTGTGAATGTGAAGAACATATTGGTATTTTGATAGTGCATATCATCCTCTATATATTCCAGAGGTTGAACGAATTCTAGGTAGAATATGTCTGAATTGCCTAGTTGAAGAAAGTATTTATGAAAGACAAATAAGCATTTGTTTGTATGAAAGATTTGAAAATATTTGAGCAGGTTTTGAGAGCAGCATTGAAGGCAAATTTGAGCAAGTCTTGTGAAGACTTGAAACAACATTGAGATAAATTTTAGACTGAATTGAGAGCAGGTTTGGTTGTTGATTTGATCAAGCTTTGTGTTAAGGCTTAGAGCAGATTTATGAGCAGAGTTAGAGCAAATTTGTGCTAGAATTATGACAGGGTTTGGTGCAGATTTGAGACATAGTTGAGAGCAGACTTTGGAGGTGACAACAGTAGAGAGGACAAATGTCTCTAGTGGATAGAGGTCCATCAAGCCAGGGTAGTGGGGACATAGGTCTCTCATGGAGAGAGATCCACAAGCCAAAGTAGTGGGGATAAAAGTCTTCTAGAAATTCACCAACCAGAGCAAAGGGGAAAGAGTTCTCCTATGGAGATATATCCACGGACTAGAAAAAAGGTGATAGAGTTTTCTTATGGAGAGAGATCCACGAACCAAAGTAAAGGGGAAAGAGTTCTCCTATGGAGAGAGATCCACGAACCAGAGCAGAGAGGAAAGAGTTCTCCTCTAGAAAGAGATCTATGAACTAGCTAAGAAGATAGAGTTCTTCTATGGATAGAGATCCACAAACCAATTAAGATGATAGAGTTCTCTTGGATCAAGTTCCATGAACTAGAGAGGGGATAGAGTTCTCTTGTGGATGTAACCCACATTGGGTGAACCACGTTAAATTTGTGTCTCTCATGTGTGTGATGATTTGTGCACGACTTTGATTACTGCTATTAATATTGCCATTGATAATATTGGATAATATTATTTGGGAAAGAAAAGTAAAAGTTGATCTTATACTATTCACCCCCTCTTAGTATAAGCTTGTGTTCTTCATAACCCCAACAAGGTTGTAATCCAATTGTCAGCCTCAAAAGGGAAGTTGTCTTTATCTTTCATTAAATATTCTTTTCACCTAACTATTTCTCCCTCAATTCATTAATACATTGAATTTTTAAAACATTAATACACCCAAAACATTCTCTCCCTAGTTTTAAAAAAATCTTTGCCTCCATTGACATTGCAGTACATGATCCTTTATACTCAATTAATCTCTCTTATCCTTATAGGTTTGACGAAAGTCACTCACTATCCATTCACTATCTTCCATGAAGGAGAATAGGGTGCTCTACCAAACTTTACATTCAAAGATTGAAATTGCATATTACGGACCAATTCTAAGGCACCTTGAATCCTCTACATAAATTTCAAGTTCAACCCTTCTTTACTATTGTTGTGATGTTTTGAGCAAGATAGGTTTGTTTTGATTTTATTATTGCTTTGACATTACATTATTATTAGTGTTTTAATCATGTACCCTAGGACATCAAGTATCATTTTCTGCATTAGGATTTGGATTGCAAGCATCTTGTTAACAATTTTGATGTATAAAGGAAATTTACTTTCATATGTTGTTATTTGTTTTGTTTAGGATAACAATAACTCGATTATTGCATTTATGTTTATTTTACTACTATGCTTTTTTTTTTTATTTGTGGAAAACATCCCAAAAGGGATGCCACTTTCGGGTAAGACCCAAGGAGGCAGGGGTATCCATTCCGCCAAAAATGCCCAGGACTCGGACATGGCCTACCACCTTTGACATACTCAAGGAGCAAACAAACACACAAAACCAATTTAAAAATAAGTAAATAAAAACAACAAAAATAATAAAATAAAATAAAAAACATGCTCCTTGAGTGTGTCAAAAACAAAAGCACAACCAAACACACACACAATAAGATAAAAGAAACCACAACATGAACCACATAGAAAAACACAAGAACCACATAACAAAACACAAACAAGACAAAAACAACAGAACACTACAAAGACATAACCCAAAAAAAACATGAAAAATAAACACAACCAAAACCTAAAATATTAAAAAAATAAAAATAAAAATAAAAAACAACCAACAACAGACAATAAACAAAAACAAAAAACATAGAAAACACTCACACAAAAAACACGAATTAACACAAACAAAGAGAAACACAAGAACAAGAACGACAAAAACACAAGAACAATAACAAAAAACATAAAAAAAAAAAAAAAACAACAAGAACAACAAAAAACAACACAAAGAACACAAAAACAAAACAAAACAAAAGAACACACACACCTTAAAAAACTAAACAAAAAAAAAAAAAAAAAAAAATTGAACATAACAATGACCTATCTAGACCAGAAGACTATTAAGGCAAGAATCAACAAAGGAAACAAAAGAAAGAATAGAGTGAGCTAGGGAACTAAAAAAAACTGAATGAACCAAAGAGAAGCAAAAAAAAACAAGAAGAAACTAGGTACCTTCAAAACTGGAGCCATCCAAAGAAATGATAGAAAGAAGAGCTTCCCTAATTTGCGAAGCCCACCATCTAGGAGGGTGGCCATAACAAGTAAGATCACCTTTGTCCAAAGCCCAATTAGCTAAAGCATCAACACTCTTGTTTTGATCTCTGACCACATGATTGTAATCAACTTTCAAAAATCCCATCTGGATTAATTGAATCTTCTCAATAATTCTTTTATTCTCCAATCAACCTTATGATTCTTGGAAGGAGTCTTCAAAAGATTAATCATAAGTTGAGAGTCAGACTCAACTAACACCTTTTCCCATCCAACCTTAGTAGCCTCTTGAAGGCCTCTAAGGATACCATACCCCTCAACAAGGTTATTGGAAAGAATACCCAAATTCTCAGCAAAAGTAAAAACCAGGGAGCCATCTGAAAGTCTACCAATTCCTCCCACATTGGCTTTTCCAGGGTTCCCTCTAGAGGCTCCATCAGTATTGACTTTTCCAAAATCCTTAGGAGGAGGTTGCCAATTTCTTGTCCTATCCATCTTACTAATACTCACATTCCCTTTAAGTTGGTTGCCCTTAGAAGATTTAATCTTCAATCTTTGCATCACTTGATCCCATCTTTGGTGGGAGTTTTGGGGGTGATTAAGGAGTTGATGGACTGATTCAACTAAGTTGGCTATGGTCTTTTGCCAAATATAGTGAATATCCTTCCTATCTTGATTAAAAATTTGGTTGTTCCTTTCAATCCAAATATTCCAAAGAAGAATGGTAGAACCCATCCAAACTAACTGCCTAATAAAATGATCAACACCCTCTTGATTAGGCCAATCCCTCCAAAGTTGTTCAAAAGTAAAAAAATTGGACCATTGTAAGCCAAGTAAAGTGGCCATTCTCCTCCATAGCTCAGAGGCTAAAGTACACTCAATAAAAATATGGTTGAGAGTTTCTACATTCTCTTCACACATCTCACATCTAAAAGGGCCATGAAAACCACGCTTCATAAGTTGCTCACCGGTAAGCACCCTACGATGCAATAAAAGCCAATTAAAGAACCTCACCTTAGGCCAGAGCTTTTGAGCCCACAATTGAGAAAATATGTCAGAAGAATGGTTGGGATTATTATGGCATAAGGTCAAATAACCTTGAGCAACTGAATACTCACCCTTAGTAGTGTTGTTCCATCCAAAACAATCTTTTTCATGGGACCAGAGAGAGATCTCATATGAAGGATGCCTTGGATATCTTGTCTTTGCCTTTCCGGGATTTGAATAGGCCAGTCCTCAATAGGGATCCAATATCTACCAACCTTTGAATTACCAGTATGGTACCGACAGTAATTAGCCACCTTTATCCAGTTAGCTCGGTGAAGCTCCTCCATCCAAGGCCTCCAATCGGAAAGCGAGTTATCAAAGGCTTGTGACCATCCCAAGAATCTATCCAAAAATTTACTGTTGACCATTATGAATGATCCAAAATAATTTTTCTTTATCAAATCCTCACCGGTCTTAAGACTGCTAAAATGGGAGAACCTTTAGTAGGAATTTGATAGCGAAGAAGGTCTTCAGGACTTTAGTTTTCAACATATTTAGCACGGAAGATTATTGGCCCAAAGAGCATTGGGGTTATGCAACATCCTCCAATATAATTTAGCAGCTAAAGCTTTGTTGTTATTAATAGAAGACCGGAATCCTAACCCCCTTTATTCTTAGGAAGACATAAAGTGTCCCATTTCACCAAGGCCCATTTTCTTTTCTCCTTAGTACCACTCCAAAGGAAACGATGACTGATTTGATCCAGTTCTCGAAGAACAACCTTTGGAATATTCAACATGGAAGATACATAAATAGGAATAGCTTGAAGGACTGATTTTACCAAGGTGATTCTACCCCAAGAAGAAAGCCACCTGTTGGTCCACTTTCCAATTTTCTTCTTGACTTTGTCCAACAACCAATTCCAATATTTATTTTTCTGCCTTTGAATATTTATGGGAATACCTAAATAAGTGATTGGAAGGGAGGTCTTCTTATATCTTAATTTATCCAAGACCATGGATTCCTGTCTAGCAGAGCGGTGAAAGAAAATAACTTTAGATTTGTCTTCATTGATCAACTGCCTAGTAGCCTTAGAAAAATAGCTAATGATTTGCTTAATATTAGAAGCTTCCTTAACTGTAGCTTTACCTAAAAGAGTAGAGTCATCCACAAATTGAAGATGAGAGATAGGTCTAGCTCCATGAGCAATGGTAACTCCCTCAAGGGTTTTGTTTTCCCTCTTTTTGGTTATAGTCCTACCCAAGCATTCAACAAGAATGATGAATAAATAAGGGGATAGCGGGTCACCTTGCCTAATACCTCTGGAAGCTGGGAAAGAGTGAGAAGGCCTGCCATTGATAAGAACTAAGTAGGAAACTGAAGAGATACATCCCATAATCCAATCCATCCAATCCTTAGAGAAACCAAATTGCCTCAAAACTTTGATAAGGAAGTGCCAATCCACTCTGTCATAAGCTTTGGATAAGTCTAACCGAATGAACATGGAAGGAGATTTTTGCATATCCATGGAATGGATGGCTTCCTGAGCAAGAACTATCTCATCTACTATTTGACGCCCTTCCACATAACCCCCTTGCTCTGGGGAAATAATCTTATGCAAAAGAGGCTTCAACCTTTATGCCATGATTTTAGTAATGATTTTGAGAAGAACATTACATAAAGCAATAGGTCTAAAAGCTGAGATATGATCAACCTCTTGAGCTTTTGGAACAAGAGTAATATAAGTTTTATTGATAACCTTCAAAATTTCTTTGGCTTTCCTGGCTTCTTCCACCACCTCTAATAAATCAACATGAAGGATATCCCAGAACTCTTGGTAGAACTCAATGGGAAAACCATCAGGACCCAGGGTTTTCCCTTTTTGCATTTTAAAAACTACCTGTTGAAGCTCATTGATAGTAACGGGAGCAGTCAAAATAGAGTTCTCCTCGGAAGTGATAAGAGAAGGGATTGCTTGAAGAACATTTTGTTGAGAAGCTGAGTCAAGAGGAGTAGCAACAAAAATATTGGAAAAGTAATCAACAACAATAGAGTTCATGCCATCCCAAGTATAAACAACATCTCCAGAATCTGATTTCAGGGAAGAAATAAAGTTGTGAGATCTTCGAGCTAGAAGAGATTTGTGGAAGAAATTTGTGTTTCGATCTCCTTCTTTGAGCCATTGAATTCTAGATTTTTGCTTCCATAAGATTTCTTCTCTTTTTCCCATTCCTCTAACTGAGTTGTGAGTTTAATTTCATCTGCACTTCTCTTCTCTGTGAGGCCATCTAAATGGATTTTCTTATTCAAATTTTCAAGATGAGCAATAACTTCATGTTTTTTTATGAACATCCCCAAACTCTTTCCAGTTCCAAGTCTTGATTTTGGATTTAATGTATTGCAGTATTTTGGCAAAATAGAACATCTTAGTCCCATGCCTAGGTTTACCTTCCTTCCACCATTGTTGCACACGAGGTCTAAAGGAAATGTCTCTAAGCCACATTAATTGAAAATGAAAAGGAGAGAAACTCACATTGGTTTTCCACATTTCCACCATGGTAGGCCAATGATCCGAACCAACATTATTAAGAGTCTTCACTTTAGGAATGTGACCATGGATTAAGAAATTTTTAGAGAGCAAAAACCTATCCAATCTCTCCATTATACAAGCTAAGCCTTGCCTTCTGTTAGACCAAGTCATAAGGCCATTATCTGGTTGGATGTCCACAAGATGGAGGTTTGCAATATATTCGCTCATGAGGTCAGTGCTTTTGTCCAAATTTCTATTTCCCCCCTTTTCTCATCCAGAGAGAGGATGGTATTGAAATCTCCTCCGATCAAGATCCAAGCTTCAGGAAAATGAGAGATAATATGAGTTATATCCTTCCACTTGTCTTCTTTTTCCTCCAAAGTAGTCGGAGCATAAACAGTAATGCAGAGCATAATTTGGTTGGAATGTCTACTTTGAATAGCTATAGCCAACAGACCCCAACTGCCAACCATATGGTGAATAACTACCTCTTTTGGGTCCCAAAGACAAGCAATGCCACCAGAAGTCCCCTGGGAGCTGAGGGAAACCACTTTTCAAGTTGGCCAAATTTTATTGGCAATTGAGTCCATATCCTCCATTGACATCTTTGTTTCTTGAAGGAAAACAAGATGTGGATGATTTATCTGAATCATTCTTCTAATTTCATTTTGTTTTGAAAGACTCCCTTTGAGTCCTCTAATATTCCAAGTGATGATCTTCATTAATACCAGGGCTAAAAAAGTTGGGAAGGGCATTAATCTTACCTTCCTCTACAAGCTTTTCACCTTCTTTTACCATATGATATTGATTGGTCTTGCGACCTACTTTTTGATTAGAATCCATCTTCAGTTTTTTTCCCTGTTTCTTGACTTATTCCAATTGAATCTGAGATGGCTTCTAACCTTGAAGAATGCTCGTACACAACCAAAATTTTACTAGAGGGTTCAACGGAGTCTATATTGGGACCTGTATTATTTGAAGTTTTGACATTTAAAAGATTGTTTTTCTTGTGTAAATTTTCTCCCTTTTTTTTATTGAAAACCTTTGATTTGTTGGTTTGTCTCTGAGTTCTTCCCTTCATATTTAAATTGTGTTTCTAAGATTTATGTTTCCATTATTTCCTCTTCCTCACTTGGGACATCATTTGTGGAAAGGATTTCAAACATATTAGCGAGATGACTTTGATTGATCCTTCATAACTGGTTTTTTTAGTGTTCTTCTTCTTAGGCATTTGGAAACCTGTTGAGTTTATATCTTCTTTCTTTTGATCAGGAATTTTATTTGGGCAAGCACTGGGCCAAATGACCATATTCATGGCAAATTCTACAATGAAAAGGAATGTTCTCATAGTCCACTACTTGCTCCCAAGTGTCTTCCCCAAATTGTAATGTGATCTTTTTAGGTAGGGGTTTGTCAAAATCCATTAAAACACAAATCCGAGCATAAATAATATGTTCAAAATTTTGAGTACAATCAGAGTCATCATAAAAGTTCCTAAAGAGTTTCCAATTGAAGAAAAAATAGTAGGATTCCAAAATTCAATAGGGAGGCCAAAGAGTCTAACCCACACGGGAGCTATAGAAGGCATCTCTTCTTCCGCTTTAAATTTAGTATGCCAGGGCTTCATGAAAAGCCCTGCCCTTCCAAAAAACCAAGGACCCCCTTGAAAATTTTTCTCTCTATCTTCATTATTAGCAAATAAAACAAGAAAATAACCATTTGGATAAATAGAGATTTGTAACTCACCTTTAGTTTTCCAGCTTTTTGCAGCCCAGACTTTGAAACTAGATAGGCTCGGACGAAAACCCATGAACCGACAAATTAGTCCTCTTTTTTCCAAATCTTCAATGCCAGTCTGAATGTTACCCATATCAAGCTTAACAATAGGAGTTCCATCAGTTGCTTTAAGACATCTTGACTCCGTTTTCCTGGGATCAATCTTAGGCATTCTTAGAGGTTTATGGGAAGCCCTAAGATTGATATTAGCATTGGGTTGAGGCTGTCCACCATGGAGGGCATCCCTAAAATTCATTTTGGGGCTGAGTTTTCAAAATTCTTACCCTTGACAGGGGTTTTCACAGTAGAATTATTTTGTGGGTGCACCTTAGCACCAGATTCACTTGAGATATGAGCCATTTTTTGATCAATTACTTGAAACTTGTTTCGTGATCTCTTTAATCCTTGCCCTAGACGTCGTGGAAAGGTATGGTTTTCACTTTTCTTTTGTGCAGCAAATTGGAAGCCGTTGTCACTCAAGTTCACAGTATGATCTATTGAAAGATAAATTTCTAACCCATCTTGGATCCCCTGCAACATTTCTTGCTAAAATATTGAGCATAAACCACAAAAATATTGGCCGCTAGGGCTCAAAGGCCCTAAAAACCAACCTCTGGAGCTGCTTGCACTCAACCCAGATGAAACCCTCGCATAGCCGCTTGCCAAAAATCTCGTTCACACATAGGGATGCGCTAGGATCTGTGTTGCTCCAAATGATATGAAAATTGGTGGAGACGTTCTAGGGTTTTTCAGGCATCTACCCTCAAAATTTCAGCTCAATCCGAGTCCGGATGAGTGAGATATGGCCGAAACAAGTTCGACAGTTTGGGCAGTCCTACGAAAAAACGTCCCTCCTCTAAAGCGAATTTTTTTCCATCTGCTTCGAGTTCGTCTAGTTCAAATATCAAATAAATCACATTTTTGTTGCATGTTCCAGATCAGCCTCGTTGAAAATCCACACACTCTCCTTTATTATTTACTACTATGCTTGTTGTTTTCATTTAAGCTTCAACATTTCTTTTAATAGTTCTAATAGTTGTATGAGTTATTAGAATCTTTTCCACAACAATCTCAAAGCAAAAATATTATGTATATACTATGATGATTTGTCCAACAATAATTTTTTACTGAAATCAAATATTGGTTGAACAAGGATGTGGAAAAAGAAATTAGAATTACATTTGATTGTAGGCATGTTGATACATTTTTTTTTAAACCCCTTCATAGATCAAATACAATATTCAAGAAAAATATGAAATTAACATAAAGTAATTTAAATATTCATATTGCAACAGCAAGTGCAAGCATGAGTCGCGAGTGAGTGCAATCGAAAGTGAGTGCAAACATGATTTGGGAGTGAGTGCAACCAAAAGAGAGTGCAAGCACGAGTCGGGAGTGAGAGCAGTCTAAAGCGAGTGCAAGTGCAAGTGTGAGTCGAGAGTGAGTGCAATTAAAAACGAGTGCGAGTGCAACCGAGAGTGAGTGCAATCAAAAGTAAGTACGAGCATAAGCTTAGAGTGAGTGCAATTGAAAGCGAGTGCAAGCATGAATCGAGTGCAAGCATGAATCGAGTGCAAGCATGAATCGAGTGCGAGCGCAAGCGTAGAGTGAGTGCGAGTGCAAGCCTAGAGTGAATGCGAGTGCGAATGCATGCGATTGTGAGCCAAGAGTGAGTGCAGTTGAAAGTGAGTGCAAGCCGAGAGTGAGTGCAGCTGGAAGTGAGTGGAAGTGCAAGCATGAGCCAAAATCGAGTGCAGCCAAGAGTGAGTGTGATTGCAAGCCAAGAGTGAGTGCAATCGAAAGTGGGTGGGAGTGCAAGCCATGAGTGAGTGCAACCAAAAGCGAGTATTAGCATGGGTCAGGATTGAGGAGGAAGTGTAATGAAGAAGTAGAAAGCAAAGTGTGAGTGCAAGCCAAGATTCAATCATGATGAAAGAGCAACGGGTTCATCTAGAGTGCATAAATGCTTCAAATTCTTACCATGAATGTGTGGAACACTATTTTCTAAAAAATGTTGAAGCAAAGGAACGTCGAGAAAAAGAAGAGACAAGGGTTATTGCGAGCCAAGAGGGAGTGCAAGCTGAGAGTGAGTGTGAGGCATGGTTCATCTAGAGTGCATAAATGCTTCAAATCCGTACCATGAATGTGTGGAACACTATTTTCTAAAAAATGTTGAAGTTAAGGAACGTCGAGAAAAATAAGAGACAAGGGTTGTTGTGAGCCAAGAGGGAGTGCAAGCCGAGAGCGAGTTCGAGGTAGGAGAAAGTGCAAGTTGGGAGCAAGTGCAAGCTGAGAGGAAAGGTGAGCTAAGAGGGAGTGCAAGCTAAAAGTAAGCCCTATTACCTAGTATGAAAGGAAAGTCACATTTGAAAACCCTAATGGGAAGTCATGATGCCCTGGTTGGAAGTATGGAGGCCTAAGTTGGAGATAAGTAAAACAACAAATACATGGTAAGTTTGATCTAGATAGCGGATGTTACACCAGAAGTGAGTATCAAGAATGAGATGATTGAGCATGATATAATGGTTCCTAAAAGTAGAGGGTTAATATCTAAGTTCCATAGATAATGGCCAAGGTTTTTAGAGATTCAAAATTGGATCAAGTGGAAATGGGGATTAAATTCAAATTACTCTGATTTTTCTTTCTAACGGTTTTTTCTCATCATCTTTTCTATTTTAGAAATTAGGGATAAAATAATGGTTGGTGGTCCATGGTTCAAGGGAAGAGATGCACTTTATTTGAGACCATGAAATGAATTTTTTTTGTTGAGATAGAAACTATTAAGAAGCTTCCAGTTTAGGTTAGGCTTTTTGAACTTCCATATCAACTTATAAATAAGGATGTTCTAAAGAATATTGGAAATATCCCAGGGGAATTCATTAAGGAAGGACTGATTACTAAGGAGCGAAAGCATGCTATATATACTCGAATATGTGTTGCTATGGATATTTCAAAACCTTTGCCACAAAATCTGAATCAAGAGAATGGGATCATCAAGTAGATTATGAAAATATCGCATTTCGTTGCCACTATTGTTATGAGATTGGACACATGACAAGAGTTTGCAAAGTGAAAACTATGAAGAAAGAGACCACAAATTTTAGCCATGAGATAAACTTCAAGATGAAGCAAAGCAATTATACAGTAATAGAAACTAGATCAGATCAAGGATATTCCACTACGAAAGAAGAGGTAAAGAAAGTCTATCTACCATATCATTTGGCAAGTTCAAAAGGAATTAAAGGTGTAAAAGAAGATGTGGAGAGAAATCCTAAAACAAAGACAACAAAAAAGGTCAATTTTATTCCAGGTAAATCATCTTCATTTTCTTCAAGTAGTACACAATCCTCTCCAAGTAATAAGATTGATAGGAATGAAGATGGTATCCTTTGCACTTCAAGGTTTCAAGAGCATCATAATAAAGAAATAAGGATGGAGGAAACCCATAATAATTTAGGTTTTTTAAAGCAAAATAAGAAGGTAATTGCTACAAAGAGCATCCTTGCACTTTAGGGTTTCTAGGGCAACAAAAAGAAGATTGTGCTTTTGAGGTTATTCCTTGCACTTTAGATCCTTCAAAACAAGGAAAACCTAAAGATGATAAGTCTTACAATGAGCACTGTGAGAAGATTGAAGAGATTGGCGGAGTTGAAAGTATTACTGATAATGAAAAAATAGAAGACCCAAGAAACAAAAATAAAGAGAAAAAGAATTCCAAAGGGACATTGATATGGACAATAAAAACAAATATCACAAGTGCTAACAAGAAGTGGGACTAAACCCACAAATAAAAAAAAAAAAATAACAATGAAAATAATATCTTGGAATATTAGGGGAATGGATAAGAACCCTAAAAAATGTATTAAGAAATTGTGAGGTTGTCATAGATAATATACAGATGTAGAAGCCAGGCAACAAATATTTTAGCTATTAACGGTGTTGAATTTCATCTTGGCAAAATTTAAATTTCAAAAGGCATGTGATATAGAAGGAGTTGATTGTGGAAACTTAGCAGTTTGATGAAGATGAATATCGATAGAAACATAAATAAAAAATATCTTTAATAGAAAGGTAAATTTGAATATGCTTTAATTAACTGGTTAGAAATGTAAAGAGAGCAATGTAATATTTTATTTTTATAATGGGAGTGGCCCCCAGTAGAAGCCACGCATAGCTTATTAAAAAATATATATATTCATAATATTTTCATAAATAAAAAATCATAACCAGTGATTGGCGGTAAAATAATATACAACTTGGACCAATTTTATGACCAATGAAATGAAATTGACAATAAAAACAATGGTATAGAAGTTAACCAAGCAATAGATTTTCCAAAAAAATAAAAAAGAGAGTTGTTTCATTGTTGGGAAAGAATGAGCATAGAAACAACATTAATAAAATATAGAAATGATTAAAACAAATTATTTTATTTAAGTTAAAAAGAAAATATGCCATAAATTTTAACTATAGTATTTATGTTATTTTTGAAATAGAAGTTTGAATTATCAAAAAAAATAGTAGAAGAGATAAAGTCATTGATTAAATAAGTTGTCTACGACAGTTTCAAAGCATTTCTTAAAAGGGGAAAAAAAAAAATTAAAACACCTATCTAAAGGTATGTATTTGATTGAAAGTTTAAATATTATTTAATTTAAAAAAAAAAATTATATATAAAATACATGCAATCTATTTGGTATCATTATAGAAAGAAATATCCGAGCTAGGATTCTCCATGGAGAGGACATTATGTTAAGAGGATCGACATGATAGGGATTACATTCATAACGTCAAGGAGGACGTCGAGTCTAGAGGAAAGTGAGGATGACAACCAAACAAGCTAGAAAGAATGATATGAAGAGGGTCAAAGTGATGAACAAGGAGACGGCAAATTTGGTCAAAAAGAAAATGATAATGGTGTTAACGATCACTCTATAACCAATATGAACGGTATATGAAGGTGATAGCGACGGTTTTAATGGAAATGGCGAAATTGGCAATGGATTAAATAATCATTGCAACTCATCTTTGATTTGCTTGATAATAGAGCCACTATTTTTTATTTAATACATTCCATATGTGGACCTTATGAAATGTTTTGCATAAGTCATTATACACCATTCATTCTTTATCATTAATGATGTTATGTGTGTGCTGCAATAGATCTAATTTATATATTAATGATGAAGAATATATATGTGTATAATGACTTATTTAAATATGAATGACAATGATATATCTTGCAATTATTCAAATATTAATATTAATGATATGTATGCAATAATTAATTAATTAATAATATTAATAAGTATATTAATGATAAAATTAACTTTTATTATAATTATAAATTGTTAACATTATGTTAAAAGTTGTAAGTTGACCTTATTGGCTAAGGTCAACATTGTATGATATAATTATGTGTAAGCCTACATATTATTTATTTATGTATATCCTATGAACCTACCTTTATAGTTGTCATCATTAAACTTATTTAATCTTAAGTCTTTGAAATGAAATGAAAGATTTTAATTAAGTCCGCGAGACCCAAGTATGGTCTATGCGACCTCAAATATGGAAGTACAATTACTCAAATCATATTATATGATCTTTAATATCTTTGAGAAGGTTGTTCCTTCTCCTCCTGATTTGTGTTAGCAATTCCCCAAATTTTTTTATTTTATTGTCTTCAAATAAATCTACCATAAACTTGTTCCAAAGTGTTTCTTTGTATTTGTCACGGATATCTGAAAAACTCGAGCATTTATAGATGAAGTGTTCTTCTGTCTCTACTGCCCCTGTGCTGCATAGAGTACATATCCTTTCTTCCCATTGTTCTTTGGGCGTTGTCCATCTCCTATTTCACATGTAAGCCTATGAGAGCTAGTCCTTATTTGAGGAATGAGTATTTTTTCCTTCCACTTGATTTCAGCGCCTATATACACTTTTTCCTTGTGGTCATACATTGGGTTAAAATTTGCAATATAATATTGTCTTTTCCTGCTTGCATTTTTCCACATTCCACTTTTTAACTTTTCATTCACATAATTTTTTGTCTTTGTTGACATTTGGGCATTCATTTATGTTGATTTCCCAACGTTTCATCCATTTCTGATTTTGTTTCATCCATGTATTCTTTCGCCTATGCAACTCTTCGTCCCTAGTTGCCCTAGGCCATCTATCATTTGTAATGTTTTCTATTTTTTTCAAGTAACATAACAACTTGGTCATAGCAATTGCTAACATTCCAGTTTCAGCTAGAATAATTTCATAAGGGGTGTGGTCTTATTATCTACATAGGTCTTGGGGCCAGTGCAACGACTCGGGCTTTAGCTCTTCTTCGAGAGGTCTAAGGTTCAAACTACAGCGTGGGCGAGTGTGTGAGAGGGTGGGTGTGTGTATGGCCTCTATTATAACTCTCACTGTTATGAAAGGTCATGGTTGGGATGTAGATGCTTAGCCCTGAATGTCGGTTGTAAGGGTTTCTCACACTAACCTCAATAAATATATATCTATATATATATATATATATATATATATATATATATATATATATATATATATATATATATATATATATATATATATAGGAAGTGGGATCCGTACCTGCGATGAAAGAGAAGGAGATATGGGAACTTGAAATTAGAAGCTCGCAGAACCTTAAAATCTTTGCAACCTGTATATATATAAAAGTTGATGTGATTATCAAAATAAAAACTATATTAATATATTAAATGAAATTTATCCATTATAAGTGAGAATCATCTTTCCCCGTAAACTTGGAAAATGCCATATAAGATAGACAATCAAAATTGTGAGTCCTATTAAGATATATTTCATCTAAGTTTTCAAACTAATTTTATGATCTTCGGTATGTCAACTATATAATACTAAGCAAAAATATAAATAAATAAATAATTTATTCATTTCAATTCTATATAATCAATTAAAAATTATATTATTTATATATATATATATATATATCACAAATTTAAAACTATAGAATGTCCTCCAAAGATTATGCTGAACTTTGACATAAAAATTGGTATTTTGATAATGAATAAAACAATTGTGGAAAAATGTTGTGGTAGTGTTGGCATTGACAATGTAGCACTTGAGAATCTACTTCTTTGCCATAGAAATACATTGAAAACAATGAAAGGCGGTTTTAAATTTCTTTTTTTTACATTGAGCCATCGCAAACACTGCTTCTTCTTCATTCATCACTTGTTTGGTAGCAAAAGTGGAGGACCAAAAAATGTGGAACAACAATGTCAAAATAAGGTTCAATTTTTTATTAAAGAGAGTGGTACAACTAATCTTGATAGTATTACATATATAGTTCATATTTTTTGTTTCTATGGCCTCTGGATTTTATCATATTACTATAGCCAACAAGAAATTCATATATATATATATATATATATATATATATATATATATATATATATATATATATATATATATAAGTTTTATTTTTACATCAATCTAAGACCTCCTAACAAGTGTTTTAGGTATTTTGAGAGTGTTTGATAATTTTTTAAATAAGTATTTTTTCTAAAATATGGTTTAGGAAAAATTGCTCTGCTAGGGTTAGCTGAGGAAAAATTGCTCTTCTAGGGTTTTGGATCTATCGTCATTCATAAATTTGGCTACTTTGGTTTTGGATACTAATATTGTCGTTAATTAGGTGATTGCTCTCCTTTTTTATGGCTTCACTGTCTGCAGATGTAACGGTTATTACTGATAGTAGAACTCATGGTACCAAACTAAGCTCAAATGTTTATTTTGAAAGTGGTGGACGAGGTAATGATTCTTCTCCAGATGTTGTGCTCTCTCTTGATGTTGTTTCTCTAGTTGTAAAATGGTATGAGAATCAATCTTATAGCTTATTTTGTTGGTCGGATCTTGTCGCAAGAATCTTTTTCAAAATTTGTTGAAACTTTGCTAGGAAGCGTATGGCGTTGTGGTTGCGGGTATTTGCAATCTTACTAAAGGTTTTTTTTTTGCTTTCCTTCAAAGAACCCTCACAATTGCAAATTGTGGTTGCCAAGTCCAATTGTTGGTTTCTTCGCAATACTTTAATGGTCCTTTCTCCTTAGACTCTTTTTCGAGTTTTAGAGCAAGTTGCCTTGAAAGTGTTAGTTTGGCTTGAACTCCTTAGTCTTCTGTTGCCCTTATGGGTTTATTGACGATATTGTTAAATCCATTGGTCAAGTGATCTATCGGGAAGAAGAGTGATTCTTCTCAGCACGACCTAATAAAAGAGTTTGTGTTGAGGTTGACCTTGCACAGGATCTCAGAGAATTTGTGAACATTCAAGTTGGTACAGAACATTTTATGCAAAAAGTTATTTACTTAATTTACCTAATACTTGTTTTCGATGCCAATCCACCATGCATCGTATCAAGGATTATCCGTTGGTTTCTTGAAAACCTCTGGTGGTTACCCTTTCTCCTCATACCGTGTCTGCACCTCCCAAACCCTCTATTGATGGTGATTGAATCACAATTTCTAATAATAAGGGGGCAACCAACCCTAAGTTGATGCTTTATAACAGAGATAAGGTTGTGAAACCGCCATCTTAGCCTCATGTTGTTCATGTTCATCCTATTTTGGCTCCTCAGTCTTTGCTTGTTGAGAAACCTCCCAAGCATAAATTAGCCTCAAAAGAAGGGAATTTAGTACCAATACCTTCATCCTCCAGGCATTTATGTAGTCCATCTTGGGATGGCTCTCCATTGTCGAGGGAAAGGTATGAGCCTAAGCGTTGTCCTTCAACTATTGGTGACTTATTTCAACCTTCTCATATCTTTTTATTTAATAGATTTTTGGTGTTAGTCGATAGTGTGGGCAATCCCTCGATTATTGGTAAATTAGTTCAACTTTCTTAGACCTTTGCATTTAATAATTCTTTGATGTTGACTAATAGTGGGGGCAACCCTGTGGGAGACGACTCCATGGATATTCCTCCTCCATTAATTTCCTTTCATTGAATGTTCGAGGACTTATAAAGTCCTTGAAAAAAAAAATTGTTCAATCTACTTTGCAAAGTATTGGCCATGTTGATGTTATTTGTTTATAAGAAGTTAAGATCTCTAGTTTTTTGTTAGATGTTTCTCTCAGCTGTATTGCAGGATCTTTTATGCATTTCACTACTCACCATGAAGATGGACGGGGTGGTGCTTCTATTTCTATCTCCTCTAAACTTGAGGATTGTCTGCTTGGGTTTGGCAAGGATCCTTCTCATCATGTGGTCTAGATTTTATTGAATATTAATGGGAACACCCTGGGCATTTCCAACATTTAGGTGCTTAATGATGGGTGTAGTCGCTTTACCATTTGGTGGTACTTGGATGATCACTTATTGATGGCATATTAACTTTTTTGTGGCGATTTTAATATGGTTGAGCATAATGAAGATAAAGTTGACCGCCTTCCAATGTGCTAGTGTGCTGTAGAGTGTGAGGCCTAGTTTTTTATTGAACACATATGGGGTATTTTTTATCCCATTTTTTCTAGCACAATTGCATGCCTCCACCCTGGTTCACGTGGTCTCATTTATGTGCAGATAATGATAGAGCCTGCAAGTGCCTTGATCAAGTATGATGTCAAAGCAATAATTTTTTTTATTCTCCTCCATGAAAAATAATATTGTGATAGTCTAGGATAAATTTATACTATCAGATCATTTCTCGATTTCCTTTTAGATTGAGTGGAGTGGTCGCTAATTTAATTTTTCATGCAATCAATTTTATTTAAATACTTCTTTATTACAACACCCTGGAACGATTGCTATGATTGAGAGAATATAGAATTTATTACCTTGACCTCCTCACTCTATTAGTTGGATTTCTTTGTGGAATGAGATGATTGTCCGTACTACCTCTTTCATGCGGTACTTTGGTAAACATGTAGCACATATTAGAAAGCATGCTCATTTGGATGTTATGAAGGAGTATCAACAAAATTTATTATTGCTAGAAAATGATTGTATGGTCGATAGTTGCAAACCAAGATTTTTGGTATTTGCCATCAGCTTATAGTCCATGAACGACGTGAAGCCAGGGGGGCTCATATTCGAGCTTATCTGCACTGGCTGAGGGCTGGTGATCGCCTTTCCAAAGCCTTATTCAAATATCTTCATTCTAGGCAGGCCAAGATCCAGATCAAGGTTATTCAAGTCTCTTAAGATAGGTTGATGTCTCTTCCTAATATTGCATCGACCTTTGTGGATCATTATAAGCTTATATTTCAAGCGCAACAAGATTCTCTAGAACATCAGATGGCACTCCATAATTGTCTTTATGTTGTTCCTGCTAAGTTGTCTACTTATGACAAACTTCTTTATGAGGCTCCTCTTTCACTTATTGAGCTTCATAATGCTCTTATGACTACGTCGGATGACAAGTCCCCTAGTCTTGATGGCTTTCCTTGTGAATTTTATAAAGCCACTTGGAATTTTATTGGGCCTGATCTACTAAATGTCTATAATGAAGCATTAGCCAACAATTCTCTGGGTAATATCATCAATTGTGGAAACATTAAATTTATTCCTAAAGCGGACAATCCTTAGCTTATCACCAGTTAGACCTATTACTCTGCAAAATGTCTCTCACAATATTTTGGTTAAAGCTTTAGCTTTCTGTATTCGCAACATTCTCCCTATGATTATCAGACCAAAGTAGATGGGTTTCATTAAAGCGAGTTACATCTTGGATAATCTTATTGTTGTCTGGGAAGGTTTAGAATGGGCTCGTCTCTTTGGCCAAAATCCCTTTTTCCTTAAACTGGACTTTGAGAAAGCTTATGATCATATTGAGTGGCCTTTCATTCTTGCCATGCTTCAAGCTCTCGACTTTGGCCCCTTTTTTATCAAGGCTATCAGTATGTTGTTTGTTGATGCTTCAAGTTGTCTTACTATTAATGGACATAGGTCAGAGGATTTTGGTTTGTTTCCTTCTATTCTCCAAGGCTATCCTTTAGCCCCCTCGCTTTACATCCTTGTTGTTGAAGCTTTTGGTTATCTTCTTGCCAATCAAGCGTCTAAGGGGTTTATCAAAGGTATTCTTTTGCCTAACATGTCCACCAAGCTTATTAATGGGCACTTTGTAGATGATTCTTTTCTCACTATCAATGAGAATGAGGTTTCAGTTTCAACTACTTTGGTTTGTTTGGACACTTTTTGTAAGGCCTCGAGTTCCAACGTCCAATGGTCTAAGTCTCTTTGTTTCTGCCTTACTTCTTTTGTGTTTGCTTAGCTTAGACATTTTTCATGGCATTTGCTTCAAAGGGGTGAGCGTTTTAAGTTCTTAGGAATCCCCTTTGCTTTTGACAGCTTGCCCTTTGAACTCTTGTAGTATGTCATTGACAAAATTGAAAAGAAGATTACCCGTTGGGCTTCACATCCCCTTTCTCTTATCGACAAGTTTTAGGTTTGTACAAAGATTCTTGTTGGCGGCCAGGGTTATGCGTAAGGGGTCAGCCCCAAAATGTATTTATAAAAAATTGGTGAATCAGTTTCAAAATCCAAGAGAATAATGTCCAAATGCATGTAGAAGGTTCACTATTATTAGGGGTAATGTTGGAAATTTAAACTTAAAATGGACAAATTATTATAGAATTGGGGTGAATCAACCCCAAAAAAATTGCACCCAACAATCTTTGGCTAATGGGCCTTGATCAAGGGTCCCAAATATTATCCAATTCCAAATTTCAAAATTCCTAATTTTAGCCAATTTGGTGATAAATAGCCGCTATACATAACCTTGGTTGCCACCCATGTTTATTACTCCTCTTGTTGGGCCCCTTCTAAGAATTCTTATAATAAGTTGGCCAGACTCCTTAGGGATTTTCTTTGGGCCAAGGGGAAGAATTCACGTGGTTTTCATCAAGTTGCTTGGGATATCTATTGCATACCTACTGATAAGGGCGGGATGGGCATCATTGACATTTATAGGTAAAGCATTTCTTTGTGTGTGAAGTGGGTGGTTCAAGCTATTGAAGGCCCTAAAGCCTGAAAGGTTCTGATTCACCATTGTATTTCTTTAGGGATACCTTATGGAGCTTGGAATTATATTGTCCTTCATACTCTCATCATTACTTCTACTCCATATTTAAAATTTAGGGTTTCTTTGTTGTTAAAAGTATTTGGTGGGCTTTTGAGGTGGTGAAACCTCATCTTTTCTAGATTGGTGATGGTTTTTGTAATGGTATTTCGTGTAATTCTTAGAATATTTGGTGGTCTCCTATTCTATCTAACTCTTCAGTTATTCAAACTAATATATGTCAGGGATTAAATCTTTGAGGTTGTTTTGCAAGGGCATCTGCTTTATTAAAGATTTAGTTCACTCTCGAGATTGGATTCCTTGCCCTGATCTCAAACAAAAATTTATTCTTTAGAATTCATATATTTCTTCTATTCTTAAGATTCAAGAGCTTATGCCTGATGTCATGCTTCACAAGCTCAACCTTCAACCCTCGAGTGCTTGGTGGAGGGATTGGCGTTGGAATGTGGATTTATTTCTTACTTTATCAGCTTATTAGTCCTGTTTCCCCTGGTGTTGACAAACTTAATGAGATATGGAAGACTCACTCTACCTCCTATACTTGGATTGCTCGTCTGAACCATATCTAGTAGTTTAACCTTGAACCCAAGATTACTTTTTTTCTCTAGTCTCTTATTTATCAAGGGCTTCCTATGGGAGAGAGACTTAGTAGGGTTGGTCTTCCTAATCCTAAGTGTCTAACTTGTGGTCATTTTGAGACTTTTAAACATTTGTTTTGGTTTTGCCCTTGTGCTCAATCTTCTTGGTCTTGGATTCACTCATTGTTCAAGCCCTTTCATCCTGAATTCTTTAGATGGAAGATGATCTTTTTGGAGATAATAGTTGTTGGCCTGCTTATATTGTTGCTCTACAAAATTTCTTTCATGTTATTATTTTGTTTCAACTTTGGAAAGTTAGGAATACTGTTGTCTATTATGGAGATTCAATTTGTAGTCAATTTTCTATGCATGAAAATATTATGGTGTTTTCTATTGTTATTGTACAAATTCATTTATAGGTTTCCAAGTTAACTCATGAGTTGGTGCATTTGATAAATCTTATCAAGTATTGGCACGAGGCTCCGTGCACTATTAGTAGGGTTTTTGCCTAACCTCCCTCTGCCTCAAGGTCCCTCTATTTTGGCATAGCAGGTCGATGGGGTAATGTTTTTCGTTCTATTAGTGCCCACAATGGGGCTCGACCATTTGCCTAGTTATGTTGTTTATTTGCCCTTTTAAGGGTTGTTTTTGTTTTTGACCTCGGATCTCATATTTACAGTATTGATCGTTTGGGTGGCCTTGCTCCTTGAGTTGTGTTTTTTCTAGGTCCCTTTTTATTGTGACCTCTCTTATTTTTATTGAATATAATTGTTGGTTCCAATAAAAACATGGTTTAAAGAAACTGATTTAATAATATTTTAATACACTCAAGTTATATTATTTGACAAAATATAAAGATTCAAACATGAGATTTGAAAGTGGTTTACGATATATAACTCTTCACTCTTAAAAACTTTGTTTAAATTCAATGTGTTAAGGTTCATCCACTATACATATCGTATAAAATTTCTTACTTGCTTGAAGGTGTGAAATATTTTATAATTCATCATTGGCTTCAAACTATGTGAACTCAAAATGTTAAGACATGTGGAAACATTGGTTTATGGTGTGAAACTCTTTGTTCACATTGTTTCTCCCAAATATTATAAATAAATATTAAGATTTACTTGTAAAATTAGACCATGAAGCAAAATTGAAGGGTTGTGTTTCTTTCAAAGGATTTTTTTTTTACATACAACAACAGTTGAAGCATACAATTGCGGGCACATTGGGGGTCAACTTCCTTGTAAATCGAACTTGAGTCTCCACCAAGAGAGCCCAATACCTTTACCATTGCGGTGTTATGATATAATTGCTCTTCTTTTTATTTGAAAGATAAATTTGCTTTTAGTAAAATCCTTTAATGGTGAAGGGTCAAGGATTGAAAAATATTTTGCCTTAGGATAAATAAATATAAAACTCACACGATTTTTTTTGTATTTTTTCAAAGAGATTGTATGGATTTTAGTTTATATTGATATAAATACAACTCACTCAAGGGTCGAGCATCCACCCAGGACTTTACTATGTTGAGACTTCAATTTGATCCTTTTTTGTCAACACATTTTATATGAACCGCTCACGCTTTAGTTCAATAGATTTCATCAAATATTAACTTAGATATTTTGTGCAAAGTTTAAAAAGCATGAGGATAGGGATGCATTCGTATTATGGTTACTCTCAACTCTTAGTCCATAGATTGCAATAAGTGTGTTCTTTGTCTTCCAGTTTTAGAATTGTCGTTATGTTAAAACCTTGAGGTGTTAATGTCTAATACAATCTTCGTATTTGATTACCTTGCAGGGCGATTAGTCCCAAGGCACAAGGTGGTGGTTAGTCCATGAAATCAATCCTCAAGGTGTGGTAGTTAGCCCAACATCCCCTCTTCGATGTAACTCGAGGGAATTCACTCCTAGGGCAAGGCTTTGATACCACTTGTAGAGTTGTTGTTATGCCAAAACCCAAGGCATAGGGTCGTGGTTAGTCCATGAAATCAATCCTCAAGGTGTGATAGTTAACCCAACACCCCCTCTTCGATGTAACTCGAGGGAATTCAATCATGGGGCAAGGCTTTGATACCACTTGTAGAGTTGTTGTTATGCCAAAACATTGAGGTGTTAGTTTCCGATACAATCTTCATATTTGAACATCTCACAGGGTGATTAGTCCTAGGGTCGAGGGTGGTAGTTAGTCCACAAAATAAATCCCTGAGGTGCGGTGTTTAGTCCAACATCAATGTTATCATGGTTGTCTAAGGTGTTTCACCCATGGGATTGGAACCTTGAATTACAATGTAAAACTCCAAGATTCCCACCATTAGCACAATTCCATTGATCAAAATAATTGGATGTTTTGAAATCATGATCTAAATATAGCTCAAACCCAAGACCTTCTAGTAATTAAAATATAAGGTTAATATTAGGACAAAACTGGTAGATAATATGAGGGTGGGTTTGCATCCATAATAAAGTTACTTAGGCTTAAGACCACTCAACTTTAGGTTCATGCATTACCATAAACTTGGTCATTACTCTATGTCCTTATAGTTTTGCTCGATGTCACCAATGTGAAACATTTTTATTAATTTTTTAAGACAATTAACTAGGCTTTGGTTCCATTTGTTGAAACATATAGACGATATAACCACACTAAGATTCAAATCTTAGTGATACTAATCACTAAATAAATAAACTATATAATTTGAATGTAACTAGCCAGTAAGGATGCCACTTGCATTAATCCGATTTCAATCCCCATGGTCGATGTAAGTATTACTATAAAATATATATATCAATACCAAATATTTATTAAGAAAATATTTACGTGTAACTCCTGCGATTGTATATCGCTGAAGGGTGTTGTAGTGACAGGAAAGTGGAGGTCCAGATCTGAGTCTGAAGAAAGTAAGGTTAGAGTTGTAAGCAGCCTTTGGAGAGATGGATACGTTTTGTTGCGATGGGCAGCTAATGACATGGCTCAAGGTGAAATAGGGGAAGGTAACCTTACCTGTCCCAAATACGGAGTGAAAATGCTGTTGGAGAGCTGAGGAGATTAAGAAGCTGCATTGGGTGTAAGATCGGTTGCAGTATCGTCTATTTTTATCTGATATAAATACAAGATTTCTAAAGCATCTTTGCTTCTTTAGAATATGGTTTGTGAAAATATCCTCAACGCCGTCTTAGCTCAGCCGGTAGAGCGCGTGGCTTTTAACCACGTGGTCGTGGGTTCGATTCCCACAGACGGCGCTTTTGCATTAGTTTGTCTTTCCAAACGATTAATCATTTGTTGATTTCACTTTTTAATAATTTGAATTTAAAAACTATCGGGTCCAATTAATCATTTATTGATTTTACTCGTCTTTTGCATTAGTTTGTCTTTCTAAACGATTAATCATTCATTGATTTCACTTTTTAATAATCTGAATTTAAAAATTATCGGGCCCAATTGATCATATATTGATTTTACTTTTTAATAATTTGAATTAAAAATTATCTGGTTTTGTGGACTTATTTTTTTTAAGTTAGTTTGTCTTTTTAAAAAACTGAATTAAAAATTAATCATTTATTGATTTAACGTTTTTAATAATTAGAATTTAAAATTATTGGGTTTTGTGGCCTTCATCTCTTGCATTAGTTTGCCCTTTTAAACAACTGAATTAAAAATTAATCTTTTGATTTAGCGAAAATCAAATGAATTAGAAATTATTATTTGCATTAGGTGTGTGTGGAGTTCATCTGCATTAATTTCCCTTTGTAAACGTCTGAATTAAAAATTAATTATTTATTGATTTCATTTTTTTAATAAGCGACAAATCAAATGAATTAAAAATTATCATTATCCAGGTGTTGTAGGTGAGTTGGAGAAGAGGGGGCAATCCTCCAAGGGAGGTCCCAGGTTCAAATCTCCACCCTACCAAAAAATTGAATTGGGTATCCAAAATTCAATTGATAATGTTAGTGCGGGCTCGGGTGCGACTCCGTAGAACCCCCGTTCGTCCACAAGGGGGTTTTTTGCTTTAAAAAAAAATTATATTTTTTATTAGTTATCAAATTATATTGGGTTTGTGTGTTTCATCTTTTGCATTAGTTTGTTTTTCTAAGAGACATTTATTGATTTTATTGTTTATTTTCCTAAATAACTAAATTAAAAATATATGTATTTAGTGATTATTTTTATTTTTTATGTAGAGTTATACACACATCCACCTCCTCATAGACTCACCCACGTCTTGATTTGAGGTGTCTATTTACTTCATCTTTACCCAACAAATTAGGAATTATAAAAGTTTACTAAGTATAAAGAAAAAAAATGTTTTGATTTACTTGTTCCAAATAATTATTATATTTATTTATGTATATAAATATGTGAATAATAATTAAACTATATTATCAATTTAGAACTAATAAGTAAAAGATTTAAAATAAATTAACTAATAAATAAGTCAAGGAGTTATTAATTTCATTCTAAAAATTAAATAAAATATTAGAGATCTTTGATTACATTTTTATCATTTAATGATTTTATTGTTTATTTTTTAAAGAACTGAATTAAAAATTAAGTATTTATTGAGCTTCTCTTGACTTCATTCTTATCATTAAGCTAAAAACTATAAAGGTTTCCTAAACAAAAAAAAATGTTATTACACACGCTTATATACTTTATATATAAGAATAATTAAATTAAATTATCTATTTAGAATGAATAAGTAAAAGATAAAAAACATTGTAACTAATAATATTGATTATATATTTTTAAATAATTAAAATTTTATTAAATAATCAACCTATAAAATTTTATTGGGTTTACATCCAAACCATGGTTAGATAGAACTTCTAATTGTTGTTATCTTTATATAACAAGCAAACATAGCTTCTAAGGATACATTAGACTTGGTTGAATTTGATATTCTCAACAAATCACTTAAATTCATTAAAGGTTATATTATGATCTTTAACTTTTGTAATTCCACTATCCAAGACCTAGCTTGTATGCTAGTATGGATCTTAGAGCTACTTTGATTTCAAAATATAACCTACACTCATATGGAGCTTTGGAAGGTCTTTTGCTAATGCATTATCATCACTGGGTAATATTCAAGAACAAGTTCAAGACTTTTTCTTTTAGATATGGAACTAGCATATTCAAGACTTTTTCTTTTAGATATGGAACTAGCATACACTTTCTAGCCTTTTTCATAACAACTCTTTTGAATTGCATAGCTGAACCTACATCGGTTTGAAAGGCTTCTTGATTCATTCGACACCTACATTCTTATCAAATAGTTACAACATTATACCAACTTTTAACTAGAATATATAGTCGCAAAATATTGGCCTAACAAATTCATCCCTAAGATCACCTCAAACAATCCTAAAGTTATATTTGCAGACGTTTTTTTTTTGTGGTTATGTTATGGAAATGTAATGCTGAGTTAAATTTGGTTGAGCTTCCAGTACTCTTGAATTTTATTGATTGTATGTCTAATTTGGCAAGATTAAGTTAAAATTTGCACATTTTCGTTATGTTATGGAAATCTAGATTTAGCAAATGGTGAGTTAAATTTGGCCGAGAGTTCCCTGTTATGTTATGGTAATTTCGATTAGTTGTTTGAGGCGTCTGTTTTGCTGTCACGGCTTGGTAAACTGCGTTAAATTTGTTGGAGTTGATGAATTTGGAGAGAGAACACTGTAAATATTGATATTAGTCAAAAAGGGAAAATTGTAGGTTTAAATTTGAATTTTGCACTTTTTAAATTAACCGTGAAATTGTAAGTGTTTTCACTTAAACAGATGCAAACGAAGAGTTGCATCAAAATTTTCAAAAAAATTATCTGTTTAAATTGTTAAATCGACTGTGAAATTGTAAGTTTATATGAACAGAAGAGATTCAAAATTTAGATTCAAAGGTGAACTTATTCAAAAAGCTGCAACAATTTTTACTTATTCTTAATTAAATTAAAATAAATATATGTCCAAGCATTTCCTACAGATGTGTTTTGCTGAACTTCTGAAGGGAGTTTCAGGAAGTACGTAAATCACGGAATATGGGACATGCGCATTTTTATGAAATTTTCATTACAAAATATCTAATTTCCTTGTCATAACTAGACAGGTAAGAATCTGCTGTGTTAAGTTTATTTGTATTGTCGAAAGCCGCCACTAAGAAACAATTTCATGCGCTACCATGTTAAATTTATGAGCTCATGATGTTCATGCGCTACCATGTTAAATTTATGAGCTCATGATGCAGACGCGCAACCATGTTAAATTTAAGAGCTAATGTTAAATTTATGAGCTCATTCATGATGCAGACGCGCGAGCAACACGGTGAACTCCTTCCTAATCTACTTCAATTTCTCCTTGTCGCACGGCCACCATCATTAACAGGATTCCTTTCAAATGTACGGGAATTTCTTCTTATTGGACGGACACGATCAGTGTACGGTCGATTAGATTGTACGACCAAGCCATTGTAAAGCCACACTCAGCGTAAGTCAACATTTAGTGTATGGTGGTCTAATTGTACGCTGTGTAATTTTTTTTTTTATACTTGAATTGGTTATATCTAAGAAAGGTTTAAATTTTTTAACAGCATTTATTACATCTTTACATTCTTAATCTGAAGCGAAGAGGATTGGTATCATCTCAGATTGGTATCATCGGTTGTGGGGTTGACACGTACTCAACAGATTTAGGTGAGACTACTATCCTTGCAAAAAGGCATGCCTCAAAAAGTTTGAACTTAAGTCTCTTCTCAGTAAACACCATAATTTACCAATCCACCTAACCTTTGAAGATTGATTTAAACCTAGATCTCTTCTAAATAAGCATCACCAGAATTTACCATCCACCTTATCCTTGACAATTGAGTAAAACAACATTTAATTAAAAACGAAGATAGTAAACCAGCAGACATTTTGCTGAATTTTGACAACTTAAACTCAACTTTTCAAATCTAAAAAACCCAGGTATACATTTAAAAACGATAACATTTAATTGTACAACTGATTATTTGTAGGACAAAACTTCTTGATCGACAAAGCACTTTGTACATCGATATTCCTTAAATTTTAAGGATGTTTAAGTCCTTCATTTGATTGCATTTAATTCCTTCAAAAATGTATGATTTCATTGAAGGAGACTATTCTTAGGAAATGGTGAACGGTAATCACATGTTCCAATCCTTCGTTTGTATTTTATTCCTTCAAAAAATTATGAATCCATTTAGGAAGACTATCTTTAGAAAATAGTGAGCAGTAATCACACATTGGTAAAGAGTCGTTTATCTCCTTCATACAATGACTCCTTGGACTTTAACTGGTAATTCCTCGTCTACAAGCTTTTTCACGTTCTTTCTTTTTCAACCCTCTGTTAATTTGTTTCTCCCATAACCATATCGGAAATCTATAGTCCTTCGCATAAATATCCTTGCAATACAAGATGCTAATAATCTAAAACATTCTATAAAGTATAGGATTGATGGAAGATTGAAACATGTATTTATTATTCATACGTTGGAATAAACAAAATGAAATATCATCACTATTTTAGATGTTAAAAATGGAGTGTTAAATTCCTCCTCTTCAACTTGTTTTAAATTCCCTTACTCTCTTCCTTGGAGTGTTAAATTCCCTCTCTCTTCAACATGTTTTAAACTCTCTTACTGTTTTCTCCAACTTCTCTCTACCAAAAACCAGCCTACATTCGGTCCTATTGTCTTTCTTTTATTTTTTGTCCTGTCGCTTCTCCTTCCTTTCGTCGTTTTCGTTTCTTTTTTCCCTCCTTCGCGTTGTTTCCTTTTATGACGGTTTATGTTAGAAATAATTTGTCACTTGTTTCACAAAAGGGTTGATGTTTCGTATCATACTTGTCGGATAAGAGAATGTCTCATAAGCGAAGCTCAAGAACATTTTTAAAGGCCATAACCGAGATTTCTAAGCATTCATCCACGTTGCAACTTTAACTCGTTGGTTCTTCCACTTGACTAAATATTCATAATAGACTTTGCTTCTTGTCCTTGTGGCTACTCTAGAGTTTATCATTGTCTCTATTTTATTTCATTCCCTTTTTGGTAATTGTGCTATCCATTCATCCTTTAGAAAATTAGAAGTGGTATCTTTAGTACTCTCCTTAGGCTTGTCGTAGTATGGATATAAAACTGTCACATTAAAAATCAGTGAGCTATATACTCATTCTGGGAGTTCAATCTCATAGGCATTTGTTATAAACTTTTTCAAGACCTTTCAAGGTCCAATCTCTCCCAAATGAGTTTTTTGTAAGCGCCTTTTAGGAATATTTCTTTCTATAAATGTGCTAAAACCAAATCTTCAACCTGAAATTCCTTTGTTCGACGTTTGAGGTCAACACATATCTTGTACTTTACCATATTCTTTATTGATTCGACATTCATTTCACAATGTAAATCTTGTATATATTTCGTAAAATCCTCTACTATAGCACCAGGTTTTTGCAGATCAATTGTACTCTGCAATTCATCCACTCCTCTTGGACAAATTCCATACACAATTTAGAATGGGCTCTTGGGTGTACTTTTGTTTACTGAATTATTAAATGTAAATTTTGTTTGTGCCAATATGGTATCCCACATCTTTGACTTCTTACCAACTAGACACCGTAGCAATTTCCCAAGGCTTTATTTACCACTTTGGTTTGTCCATCCATTTGTGGGTGATAAGTTGAATTGAAACTTAATTCAGCTCCCAAATTCTTCCACAAGGTATGCCAAAAGTGACCTACAAAATTCGAATCTTAATTTGATACAATGTTTTTTCTGTAGACCATGTAGTCTTACAACATTTCAAAAGAATAAATCGACAATATGAGTAGCATCATTTATTTTCCTATAAGGTATGAAATGTGCCATCTTCAAAAAGCTATCTAAAATAACAAAAATCAAATCATTCCCCTTTTGTGTTTGAGTCAATCCAAGGACAAAGTCCATACTTATGTCTTCCCATAACCTTTCTGGTATTGGTAATGGTTGGTACAACCCAATGTTTTGTTTCTTTCCTTTTGCATGCTAACATACTTGACAACTTTGCACAAATATTTCCACACATGCACTTATTCCTAGTTAGTAATATCTTTCACAAAATTGTTCAAAGTTTTATCTATTCCAAAATGTCTAACTAATCCTTCACAATATTTTTCTTTTATTAGGTTCTCTCTCATCGAACTCCATGGTATGCATAATTGTTGTCCCTTGAACAATAATCTTTTTTGGACAAAATAATCCAACCATAGTGTTTTATATCCTATAGTAGGATCACTGCAAGCTACCCAAGCTTCCTTGAAGTCCACATCATCAGCATAAAGCTCTTTCATAGCATCAAAACTTGCCACCTCAATATTCATTGCATTCATCACCAAGTTTCTTTTACTCAAAGAATCAACTACCCGATTTGAACTACCATTTATGCTTCAAAACAAATGAGTAATTTTGAAGATACTTTAACCATTTCATGTGTCTTTGGTTCAATAACATGAATTCCTTTAGCAACAAATAATGCCTATATTTCTTGAGTGCTTGCACGATGGCACATAACTCCTCATCATAAAGGGAACAATTCTTCTTGGTCTCATTCAATATCGCTAAAGTAGGCAATGGGTTTACCTTCTTGATTTATAACTCCTCCAATGGAAGTTTCATTGACACCACAATCCACTTGCAAAACCTTGTCAAAGTTTGGAAATGCTAAAATCAGTTGCTTTGTGACTTTCTCCTTCAGGATATAAAAATACTTTTTTGTGTATGTCCATTTGAATTCATGTCTATCTCCCTTCATCGTTTCCAAGATCAAAACACAAATTCCACTAGAATTTTTGATGTTTTTTCTATAAAATCCTACCAACCCATGAAAAATTTTGGTTTCAAACATACTCCTTGGTGACAACCATTCCATAATAACCTTTACCTTTGTTGGATCCATCTGCAAACCATCCTTGGATATAACAAACCTAAGTATATTGATTATTTCTTCATAAAACTACACTTCTTCAAATTAACCAACAAATTCTCCTCTTTCAACTTTTGTAAAACTAACCTTAGATGCATTATGTGTTTTTCCTTTGTCTTACTAAACATCAAAATATCATCCAAGTAAACCACTACAAACTTACCAAGAAAATGCTTCAAAACCTCATTCATCAATCTCATAAAAGTTCTAGGTGCATTTGTCAACCTAAATGACATAACTAACCATTCATACAAATCCCTTCTTGATATTAAACGTAGTATTCCACTTGTCTCCTTATCTGATTTGAATTTGGTGATAACCACTCTTAAAATCAATCTTTGTGAAGTACTTTGCTTCACTCAAATAATCCATCAAGTCATCCATATAAGGTAATTGAAGCTTGTACTTTATCATGATCTTATTTAATACCTAGGAGGTCATGCACATACTCCATTCTCCTCCTTTCTTAGGTTTTATTATAGCTGGTACTTCACATGGGTTTAATCTCTCCCTGATCAACCCCTTGTCCAATAGCTCTTGGACATGTCTCTTCATCCCTTCATTCTCCATGGGTGTCATCCTATAGGCTGCCTTTTTTGACAAACTTGATTTGGGTATGAAGTGTATTTAATGACTAATGCTTCTCATAGGTGGTAACCCATCGACTAATTCTTTTGAAAAAATATTAGCATATTTTTTCAACAAATCCTTCACTTCAGGTGGAATGTCATCCATCCTATTTATTGTCCCATCTTTCGTGGGTTTAGCAATGAAAAAAAAACATGCTTTCTCCTTCTTCATCCTTATAAGAATAAATTTGAGTGTTTACCATACATTGTTCGATTATCAAAATTTGGTGCCCATTTTGTAACCATGATACTTTGTACAAGTTTGGATGCTTCATCCTCTTCAATCCAAGTTTCTCTGCCATCTATGTTGCCATTAGGTTGTTAGTGCTTCCACTAATCACAATCACCTTACAATGCTTCCCTTCTAATTACAAATTGTCCCAAATAGGTTCATCTACACTTTCTTCATTTGCTTGTGTAATATGACTACAAGATTCCTTTCCACACCCGCTAATTTTTGTGTTTGAGGGTATTTGTATGCTTACTGACCAACTTCTCTACATCTATAACAATTTTTGAGGAATTCTCTACCGTAACCTCCATGTCCTCTTGAGAAATCTTTGTATTCTCTATTATTCTAAGTACAAGTTCTTCCTCCTTCCATTGTTGTCCTCTTCCATTATGGTTTTGTCCTCATCCTTTCACATTATTTTGTTGTCTTCGCAACAACTTTTCCTCTGCCTTGAGGGCATATTGATATGCCTCTCCAATGGTTCTGATTTGGATCATATCAATCTCATCTTGCATGGATACATTTAGTCCATTTATGTATCTTGCCACTTTCTCCTCATCATCTTCAATATGACCTACCCTTATGATCAATTTATAAATCTCTTATGTATATTCGTTTACTCCCAAATCCTTTTGCTTAAGATTTTGGAGTCTCCTAAACAATCTAATTTGATAATTTATAGATAAAAACTTGGATTTTAAATTGGACACAAACTATCCTTCCCCTTTCATTGTCTCTTGGTTTGGATATGGTCCCACCAAATTGAAGCATGCTCCTTCAACCTCGTACACACAAATTTGACCTATTTTAGATCTTTCATAGATTCATAATTGAAAAATCTTTCCATATCCACTATAAAATTTATCAATTCTTCAAGATTTATATTTCTATTAAAATTGAAAGTATTCATCTTTAGTTTACTTTCCATATTTGAGATCACAACCGTGTTTCAGTTCTTCTTACTCTTCCTTTTGAGCTTCCCATATTTGAAAGTTTTGATTTAAGACATATGATCTCTTAATACATATAACACTAACTTTCTAAAGATAACTTTAAATTTAAAAAACAAGAATAACATATTTATTTTCTTTGAGACACCCAAATTAATATAGTGTTAAGCTTTTATACCCTAAATACCTAGATTCAAATTATAAAGAGGGTGGTTGATTGTGCCATTTAATTGTGAAATATTAATTACAATTAAAAAACTACATATTTTATATTATATATATATATATATCAATCATTTTTTAGTCAATTTAGTTTTTTTTAATTATTTTTTATCTGTGGGTTCCTTGCAAAGATTATATACTAATCGGTCAAGAGGACATTAAAGATATTAGAAAGTTGTCCAGAGATCACATAAAATATTTTTTTGATTTCGAGCAAGGTCTAGAAAGGTTTTTTAATTAACAATTTTTTTGGATGAAAAAGACATTATATTAATAAAATAGTGTTTAATCATACAAAAAAAATGCGGGTGGGATTAGCACACCTCGTAAACCAACACTAACCACCGTGGTTAGGAGTACACAAGAGTGTCAGGAACATTCCACAAAAATCCAGATAACAACTGCCAAAACAATGTCAAATATGTTGACTCATAGTGCAGGGCGCATTCCCCCAATGCTCTATGAGGGTACGTAAGTAATGCAACTTCACATGTAATTTTTCAACCTATACTTGAATCTATAACCAAAAATCAAAGAATATAGCATATTTATCAACAACAGAGAAGACACGCCCGACATCTTGCTAAGAAAAAATAGCTCTATTTCAAGACTTCCAAAGATAAAACAAGGTACCAATTCTAAAAATATTCCAAACAACACCCAAGTTGAAGGAAAAAGCAATAGGGTCATCCAAAATAGCATGCACCCAGGTAAAATCCTCTTGCATAAAAGGTCTGAAAAATTCAAGAAGTCACTCCTAGGCTGATTGAGCTCGATCACAAACTCAAAAAACATGCAGTAAATCTTCTGTTTGTCTGCAAATTGGGAAAATGGTATTATGAACACCCAGATGGTTGAGCCTATTGCCAATAGACAACCCCTGGTGTAAGAGGCTCCAAGCAAAAAAACTTTGTTTAGGTTCAATATAAGTAGCCCGAGCAATTCGAAACCTCTTATTCTATTGGGAGGGAAGAGAGACTAAGTACCATCTCATAGTGAGCTTATCAACCATTGGAACTTGTGGGGTGAGCCATTTGTAACCTAGATGAGATTTATATTACAAAACATGAAGCTCCCCAGGCCAACACCAATCTGACCACCAAGGTTTTTGAAAATGCTTATGTAGTTTGCACCAAATAGAAAATGGAATACTATCGATAACCACCTCATATGTATCTCTATCACCATGATTTAAATTATGAATTTGACGAAAAATTTCCCAGGGTATCCAACTCCTGGTATGTCGGGAGAAGAAATAAAAAATGGAAGTAATACCACACTTAAAGAACCTTTGCGCTCTAACCCACTGTACCAGAGCTAGGGGAGAGCCCTACCAAGTGATAACAGGAGACCACCAAATATTCATGGAAGGCAAAGAGGCATCTGCTTTGTGGAAACTCCCTTTCCAACTAAGCCAGGGTTTGAAGGCCTCCTAGTCTTTCCAAATACTCTAAATTACAAAAGAACCTTTAACTTTAACAAGGATAGGGGCAGTAAGAATGGACTGCAATCCCACCCCTTTCCAAAATTTCTTTCCCTTAAGCAAACCAGAAGAAATGCAATGCCTAACGAACACTTTTCAAGATTCATCCCCAATTAAAGATTGGGTGATCCATTTAGCACAAAGAGCAAAACCTTGTCGGTGATAATCAAACAAACCCATGCCTCCACAGTCTTTGGGCAAACAACAAATTTCCCAAGCTACCTGATGAAAACCTCGTTTGACAAAGTCTTTGGCCCACAAGAAATCTCTTAGAAGCTTATCCAACTTTTTATAACAATATTTGGATGGAACCTAGCAAGACGAATAATAGACATGGGTAGTGGCTAAAACCTTAGAACAAATCTAAAATTTTCCTGCTAGAGAAAGTTTCTTACTAGTCCAGTAAGAAAGCTTCTTGTCTACTTTCTCAATAACATACTGCCACAATTGAGCAAAGGAACCATAAATCACAAAAGGAATTCCAAGAAATTTAAACACGTCACTCGACTGAATTCAAGTCCATTGGAAATGACACATCCAACATGGCAGCTGGGATTGATATTATCGAAAACAGGAGGTTTTTTTCCATTGAATAGAAGAACCAGAGGCTAAACATAACATATCTAAGAAACTAATAGCTGAGGAAAGGGATTGCTCATATTCTCGAAGTGTTAAAAAGAATCATCAACAAAATGACCATTGACCAACTAATGGTCATAATTGGGGAGAGCAATACCCTTGATTAATCCTTGATCCACCTTATGGACCAACAAATAACCAAAAGCCTATGCAACAAGAATGAAAAGAGATGGAGCAAGAGGGCACCCCTGTCTTACAGAACGACCAAGAGAAATTAATTGAGATTGACTATTATTCAAAGTAAGAATAGCTGAAATATCTTGAAATAACATAAGAACAATACTCATAAATATTGGCCTAAAGCCTAAAGCCTAAAGCCTAAAGCCTGAAGCATGACAATGATGAAGTACCACACCATCTTATGATAGGCTTTCTCAAAGTCAATCTTAATAAATAAAACATCTTGTTCAAAATTTCTTGCCAACTCCGTACCTTTCCAAACAACAAGAAAAATTTAAAAATACATTTATGAGCAAGGATAATAAATAGTAATTGATTTTTTAAAATTATATATATAATTGCATAAGGTTTAAAAGATAAGTTTTAAGATTTGAACCCTAATTAATTTGAAAATTAACAAATTTTCTTATATATATATATATATATATATAAAAAGAAATTGGTTACATTTAAATTATTTTTACTGTTAATCAGGATAAATCTCGAAACTTCTTTTATAAATCTTATGTTACCTCGTTGTTAACGACCCGATCCGACATGAGAAGTATCATCGGTGGCTTGGGATTGGTACTACTACCATCACATAATGTGAGAAGCATCATCGGTGACTCGGGATTGGTACCACTACCATCGATCTATTGTTATTAATGACCCAACGTGAGAAGTACCATCTATGGCTTGGGATTGGTACCACTATCGTCAGGCTATCGCGCGTTCAACAAAGTTAAGTCAGACTACTACTTTTGCCTCAACAAGGCTTGCCTCTAAAGTTTGAAAATGGGTCTCTTCTTGGTAAGCACTGAGAAATTATCAATCCACCTAACCCTTGGGACTAGAGTCATTGGTATTACTATATAATACTTGTTTAAAGATATAAAACTTAAAAACTTAATTTTTTTTTTAAGCAAAAAACCCCTTGTGGGGTCACCTTGGTCTAAGAGACCACGAATAGGGGGTTCTACACCGTCAAAGTCACCGGGATTCGCACCTAGCCCTGCCCGCACCAACATTATCAATTGGATTTTGGGTACCCAATTCAGCTTTTTGGTAGGGTGGAGATTCGAACCTGGGACCTCCCTTAGAGGATTGCCCTCTCCTCTCCAGCTCACCTACAACACTTGGGTAAAAACTTAAATTTTAAAATGTTTCATAGGAACACACTAATGATATGTGATTGGATTCTATTTCATATTATCCAAGTTTAAATTAGAAGGAAGAAAACCTCCATAATACCTTTAGAAAAATGTGGCTCTAATTCTACTATTATTAAACTTAATTTTATTTAAAAAATATTAAATTATTTTAAATTCTTAAAATGTTATATACCATTATATAATACTTGTTTAAAATTATATTTTTAAAACTTATAAATTTACATTTAAAATTTATTTTAGTTTTAAAATAAATTATAATTATATAAATATTTAAAATAAATCGGATATAAAGATTTAGGATTGAAATAAATCTTGAATTGAATTTTTTACCAAAATGAAGTATGATACACAGCTCTCCTCTCCTTTTGAAGTCAAAGCTCTTACCTATTTCTAATTTCAAAATTTATTATAAAATAATTTTTTTAATGTAAAATTAATATTATTTAATATATAAAAAGCTCGAGACCAGGAAATTTAATAAAATAATTTATACTTGACCTTCAAATAAAAAAAGGCAAACAAAAATTATTCAATAAAGTTTAAAAAGCTCAGGAACCAAGAACTTTAATAAAGTAAGCCAGACCATGAATGATAAACCAAACGCAAAAAACCACACAGTATTTTCCAATCCTTAGCTGCCACGTTAACCTTACAAACACTAAAAAATTAAAAAAATGTGAACCATTATATTCCAATACAACTCAATGTTGACTCGAACAACATCGACGGAGAAAGGCGGCGGTAGACTTTTCTCGGGCAGATAAATTCAAAACTCTAAAAAATTCACTTAAAAACTCTGGTTAAAGGGGAAGAAACGCATAGCCAGACATATATATATAATTTCCTGGTTATTTTTTAGATAATATTTCTTATACTAAAATCACATTACAATAATATAAGTGAGTCCTTGTCCATAAATCATAATTCCATGGTTTTCTTTGTAGCCTAAGCTTTAAATTTGTTAAGCTTCGAGTGTTCTACGCATGGGGTGAAGAAATATTTCTTTTCCTTTACTGCAAACAGCAAGGGCAGAACAAGCGCATCTCAAAATGGTGAGCTTCTGCTACTATTTCTGCTTAGCTTAAATTTTAGCAAAGATTAAGATAAAATTGTCGATGTTTTTTTTTTCCGTTATGTTATGGAAATGTAGATTTAGCAAATGCTTAGTTAATTAGTTGACCTTTCAGTACTATTTCTGCTTTGCTTGAATTTTATTGATTTTATGTAAAATTTGGCAAGATTAAGTTAAATTTGCTCATTTTCGTTATGTTATGGAAATATAGATTTAGGAATTGGTGAGTCAAATTTGGCCGAGAGTTTCCTGTTATGCTATAGTAATTTCGATTAGTTGTTTGAGGCGTCTGCTTTGCTGTCACGGCACGGTAAACTGCGTTAAGTTTGTTGGAGTTGATGAATTTGGAGAGAGAATACTGTAAAAATTGGTATTAGGCAAAAAAGGGAAACTTGTAGGTTTAAATTTGAATTCTACCTTGTTAAATTGACCGTGAAATTGAAAGTGTTTTCACTTAAACAGGTTCAAACGAAGAGTTACATCCAATTTTAAAAAAATTGTCTCTATTTTAATTGTGAAATCGACTGTGAAATTGGAAGTTTATATAAAAAGAACAGATGCAAAATTGAGATTCAAAAAGCTGCAACAATTTTTACTTATTCTTAATTAAATTAAAATAAATATATGTCGAAGCATTTCCTCCAGATGTGTTTGCTGAACTTCTGAAAGGGAGTTTCAGGAAGTACGTAAATTACGGAATATGAGACGTGCATTTTTATGAAATTTTCATTACAAAATATCTAAATTCCTTGTCATAACTAGACAGGTAAGAATCTGCTGTGTTAAGTTTATTTGTATTGTCGAAAGCCGCCACTAAGAAACAATTTCATGCGCTACCATGTTAAATTTATGAGCTCATGATGCAGACGCGCAACCATGTTAATTAAGAGCTAATGTTAAATTTATGAGCTCATTCATGATGCAGACGACCGAACAACACTGAACTCCTTCCTAATGCAAATGTAGCTGGATACTTACTAAGAAAGACTTAGGTTCAAACTTTGGGGAAAGCTAACCCTTTGCAAAGTAGTAGTCTGATCTGAAACAATGATACGAGGTATAAAACACCACTGAGATGGCATAGAGGTTATAGGAATCAGCTCCAAAATTTGAACCTTACTTAATAGTAAAAAAGTAGAAAAAAGATACTCCAATTTATCCTTTCGCATAGCCACCATCATTAAGACGGTGAACTCCTTCCTTTTTTCTTATTCGACAGACACATTGTTTATTAACTTGAAGTTAGTTATTTTAAATCCAAATCCTTTAGGATCCCACACTAAATCCAAACCCTTCCAAATCCCACAACAACATTTAATTGTACAACTGGTTAATTTGTACGGCAAAACTTCTTCTTGACCGGTAAAGCACTTTGTACATCCAATCCTTCATTCGATTGCATTTAATTCCTTAAACAATGTATGATTTCATTTAAGAAGACCTATCCTTAGGAAATGGTGAACGGTAATCACATGTTCCGATCCTTCATTTGACTGTATATAATTCCTACGAAAATTTATGAATCCATTTAGGAAGACTGTCCTTGGAAAACGGTGAACAGTAATCACACGTTCACTTCACTTGTAAAGAGTCTTTTCTTGTTCATACAATGACTCCTTGGACTTTAATTGGTAGTTTGTCGTCTACAACCTTCTATGCTTTTTCATGTTCTTTCTTCTCCAACCCTCTGTTACTTTGTTTCTCCCACAACCATATCTGAAACCTGCAGTCCTGCACATAAATATCCTTGCAATACAAGATCCTAATAATCTAAAACATTTTACAGAGCATAGGATTGGTGGAAGATTGAAACATGTATTTATTATTCATATGTTAGAATAAACAAAACGAATCATCACTATTCTAGATGTAAAAGATAGTGTTAAATTCCCTCCTCTCTCTTCAACATGTTTCAAATTCCCTTACTCTCTTCTTCGACTACTGTCTGCCAAATTCCTCTCGTCGTTTCTGCTTCTTCTTTTTCCCCTCCTTCGCGTCGTTTCCCTTTGCGACGGTTTATGTTGGAAACGGTTTGTCAATTGTTTTTTAAAAGGGTTCATACTTGTCGAGTAAAAGGAAATGTTTCATAAATGAAGCTAAAGAACATTTTCAAAATCCGTAACCAAGATTCCGTATTTAGCAATCTCGGAAGCATTCATCTATGTTGCCACTTCAACTGGTTGGTTCTTCCACTTGACTAAATATTCATAATAGACTTTGCTTCTTGTCCTCGTGGCTACTCTAGAGTTTATCACTGCCTCTATTTCATTTCATTCCCTTTGCGGTAAGTGTGCTATTCATTCTTCATTTAGAAAATTAGAAGTGATATCTTTGGTACTCTCCTTAGGCTTGTCGTAGTATGGATATAAATCTGCCACATTAAAAATCGGTGAGATGTCTACTCCTTCTGGGAGTTCAATCTCATAGGCATTTGTTGTAAACTTTTTCAAGACCTTACAAGGTCCAATCTTCTTCCAATTGAGTTTGTTGTAAGTGTCCTGTAGGAATATCGAGGGCCGTAAATCTGAAGATCGAGGCCATGATGAAGGCCGAGCTCCTAAAGATGCTGGAAGCTAAGATCATTTACCCCATCAAGCATTCATCCTGGGTTGCGAACTTGGTTCCCGTGAGGAAAAAGAATGGAGACATTCGTCTCTGTGTGGACTTCATAAATCTGAATCAGGCCTCCCTCAAGGACCATTATCCGCTTCCCCAAATTGATCAAATCCTACACAGTTGCTGGAGCGCAACGATTCTCCCTCTTGGACGGCTTTTCTGAGTACAACCAGATCTGGGTCAAAGATGAGGACCAGCACAAGACGGCATTCACCACCAAATGGGGAACGTTCGCCTATCAGCGCATGCCTTTCGGCTTATCTAATGCTAGTGCCACCTTCCAAAGAGCCATGGACCTAGCCTTCCGAGAGCTGCTCAATAAGATTATTGTCATCTACCTGGATGACATGATTGTGTTCTCTCACAGAAGAGAAGATCATGTTCCACACTCGCGGCAAATATTTGAAAGGTGTCGTGAATTCGGCATCTCCATAAACCCAAAGAAATCAGTCTTTGCGGTAAAAGAAGGAAAGCTGCTGGGGCATGTCATCTCCGAGAAAGGCCTAGCCATAGACCCTGATAGAGCGAAGGCCCTCCTCCGCTTGCCTGCCCCAGTCGACAAGAAGGGGCTACAGTCCTTCTTCGACCAAATCAATTTCGTGCGGAAGTTCATACCGGACTTCGCACATAATCAAGCCCATGGCCGAAATGCTGAAAAAGAATGCAGAATTCTTATGGACTGATGAAAGGGGGCAGGCCTTCGAGGAAATCAAGGCCCGAATCGCATAGGCTCCGGTGTTGATAAACCCGGACTACTCCAAGGACTTCATCCTGTACGCGGTGGGAGAACCCGAGAGTTACGTCGCAGTCCTGACCCAAAAGGGAGACGATGGCGAAGAGCGTCCCATAGCGTTTCTGAGCCAAGTAATCCAGCCGCATGAAGAAAAGTACAACTTTATAGAGCGGCAGGTTCACGCAGTTATGAAATCCCTCCGAAAGTTCAGGCACTTTGTCTCCCAAAGCCGAACCATTGTTTTTGTGATACACCCGGACGTTCGAAGCTTCATCATACAAGGAGAGCCGGGTCACAAGAGAGCAGGATGGATTGCTAAAATCCAGGAGTTCGACATCGAGGTGCGGCCAACCAAGCTTATCAGAGGCCGAGCCTTGTGCCAAGAGCTGGCTCGAAGCGCAGCAGCCCAGATATCCGCCTGTAAGTGGGAGGATCTAGCAACAAACACCAACCTAGCCAACTCCTTACCCGAGGAGTGCGACTGGACAGATGACCCGGTGAAATATTTCTGCACCGGAAGATGTCCAGACCACCTGAATGCCTCACAAAGAAGGAGGTTTCGGCTAGGTATTGTTGAAATACACTCTTCGCCCCGAGGGGCTGTACTTGAAGAATATTGACGGCATCATGTTGCGGTGCGTCAGAAAAACAGACCAACCCAGGATCCTCGGAGAATTTCACTCCGGGATGCCCGGGGGTCATCATTTTGCAAGGCCAACGGCCGTGAAAATAATCAGAGCTGGATACTACTGGCCCACTCTATTTACAGACGCGCATGCGATCTGTACGAAGTGTGATGAATGCCAGAGATTTGCTGGCAGAAACAAAAAATCACCCCTGCCTCTTCAACCGATCCAAGCCGAGACTCCGTTTTAGCAATGGGGTCTGGACTTTATCGGGGTGATTACGCCGAACTCTGCAATAAGTTCATTCTTACTGCCACCGACTACTTCACACGGTGGGCAGAGGCGATCCCTACAAAGAACGCGGACCAGGAGATAGTCATTAGGTTCCTCGAGAGCCTCATTACCCGCTTCGGTGTCCCTGAGTCGATAGTAACGGACAATGGTCCGGGGTTCGCAGGCGCTGTACTCACGGAGTACACCGGCAAATATGGCATTTATCACAAAATGTCTTCCAATTACTACCCGCAGGGGAACGGCCTTGCCGAGTCCACTAATAAGAACCTGCTGAAGATCATCCGAAGGACAGCAGAGAAAAACAAGAGGACCTGGCACCTACTCTTGGATCGGGCGCTGTGGGCGGACAAAATTTCCTTCAAAAAGTCCATTAAAACGTCCCCCTATGCGCTCGTATACGACAAAGAGGCAGTCTTGCCGGCCCACATCGAAATTCCCGCTCTTTGGATGCTTGACGAAGAGAGAAGCAACGAGGATCCGGTAGAGGACAGACTTTGCCAGTTACTGCAGTTAGAGGAAGACAGAGAAAAAGCGTTCCAGGCCTTCACCAAACACGCTAAGGCAACGCAAGGCTGGTTCGCAAAAGGCGCCACTGCCTGAGTTTTCAAAATCGGGGACCTGGTGCTGAAGTGGGATTCGCTGAAGGCAAAGTCGGGCAACCACGGAAAGTTTGACGCCCTCTGGGAGGGCCCTTATCAGATTGCCCGGGTAAATCAGTTCAATTCATTTGTGCTCCGGGACATGGAGAGACAGTTTCTCCCCATTCCCGTCAACGGGTTCCACTTAAAAATTTACCACCACTGAAAGCACCCGAATGGGTCCTTCCTTGTACAGATTTCCCTTCTGCTTTTTTCAGTTTTCGGAATGTAAATATTTCAGTTTTTTGGTTTTGATTTTTCAAATAGCCCAAGTAATCCGAAGGCAAAACCCCGACTTCGCAGCGAAGTCGGGTAGCGCTCCTTGAACGATGCGAAGTCCGAAAGAAGGTAGCTGAAAAAGGGGCAAAGAAATGACTAAGTCTGGGGGCGCAACCCGACTTCGCAGCGAAGTCGGGCTGCGCACCATCGGAAGGGCGCAGTTGGGAAAAGCAAAGCAAGAAGAAACCATGTGTTAGACTGCCCAGGCGAACCCGGGCGAAGTCCGTGTGCGCTCATTTTTCGGGCGAAGTCCGAGTGCGCTCCCATTATCGGGCGCACCCTGGATGATCCGGCGCGAGAAGCCGAAAACGGCTAAGTGTAAAATCCGAAGTGCGCCCATCCTCCGGGCGAAGTCGGAGTGCGCCCATTTTCGGGCGAAGTCCGAGTGCGCCCTGTTTTTCGGGCGAAGTCCGAATAACCTACCACGGAGAGCTTGAAAATTTCTAAGTGTGGGCCCAGGGCGAAGTTCGGCAACGCGAAGTTGAGCATATGGGCTTTAAAGTTTTCCTTGTAAAGTGTGCCTAGACAGCGGCAATGATGTCATTAACGACACAACATCCAAGGAGGTTTAATGAGTGCACGATTTTCAAGAACGATGCATTAAAAAGCAAGGTGCGCCTTGTACCAACGGCTATTGGGGTGCGCTTTCCAAAAATAAACCCATACCCAGCCGCCAAAAAATCATAATGCCTCCACCAACTTCAAGTCGACCGCCCTAACTCCCTCCCTCACGCCATTAATGTTCCAGTCGTTGTCTACAAAAGGGACCTTGGCACAACCAAAAAATTCAAATTGTTCAAGCTGGCTCCCTGACTGCAAGGAATAAAGCTGACAATTCGGAAGCTGGAATTCTCTGTAATTCCCGACACTGCCGTTTCAGAAAGATGGACAAAGGGAAAGCGCCCGTACAGGCGCAATCAAGTGAAGAACGGCGCGAAGCTGAGGAATCACTGGAGTCAAGCGCCCATGAGAGCGGAGCGCCTCAGAAGGACCAGAAGAGAAAATCCCGAACGAAGAGGTGCGTAGTTGGGCAGACTCCACGCCGCCAATTAATCGCCTGGCCGGATACAAAGATGGCTCTGTCTCCATCAGCCTCACCAAACTGCGGTTGAACATTGCGAAATGGGTAGACAAGGTTTCGCCCTCCCACCACCTCGGAGCTGCATACAAGTCGAACCTGTATTGGTTCTTGTGCCCGCCTACTCACTGGTGCCCGGAGCTGGTTGAAGCAATTGCAGAATATTACAAACCAGCTGCCCGGCAGGTCTGCGACAACAAAGGAAAAGTGCTGTTCACTCTCTTCCAAGAGAGCGTCCAGCCAGCATTCGCCCCAGGGCTTCAGTATGAGCCTGGCGCAATTGTCAGAAGGGTAAATTTGGACGAGCAGACCGGCAGATTTGCGCAGACAAAGCGGATGAGAGAGTTTCTGGACTCAGAGCTGAAGACTCCGCTGGCAGCCGGATAGTGGCCAACTGGTCCCACACCGCTGGAAAAATTCGAAAATAAGTACATCTACATCATCCTGGCGTGGGTCCTCGGCGGCGACTCTGACAAAGTGGTACGGCCGTACCAGCTGGCTATGGCGGAATGTATCCTGCACGGGGAGTTCTATGACTCTACGGCGCAAAAGAGCGAAAAGCGCCCTATCTTCTTCGACTGGGCGGACTGGCTGGCATATGCAATACATTCCAACCTGGTTAGACTGCAGCAGAAGCAGTCAACGGACTTCCGTTTTTGTTCCTTCCTCGCATGGCTCTGCCTGTATCATATGCATAACCGGATGAACGTTCCAGACTTGAGGAAGGTCAACGAAAGAGGAGAGCCGCTCCCCATGTACGAATGGACAGAATCTCTGTACAGAAAAGGCTCCTATGAATTTAACATCCAGTTTCTGTGCTAGGTCATGGGGTTGTTCAACGCGGCGCGTCTCGACCATCGGAAGCCATGACCAAACACCTGTGGAATAATGAGTATGGGGACACTTTCCGATTGACCCAAGGCATCATAGTCAGAATCTACGCGTTCAAGGGAAAGCCGTGCTTGTTGCCCTACTTCTGCATAGACCATAAGTTTGGGATGGAAATTGTGCGGCAAATGGACTACGTTGAAGAGGAATTCGGCCAGGGGAAAAAGAGAGGTCATATATTTCAATATCCCATGACCTGGGCGAATACCCAAGTATTCGAGGTTGGGCAGCATGTCTACCTTGAGCAGGAACTCATCGAAATGGGCCTGATAATGCTGCCGCAGCGCTGGAAGTACGACCCAATTGGGGTCAGGGGAAAATTCACGCACATCTGTCCCCGAGCTAAAATCATGAAGGAAAGAAGGAACCGGACAGGTGCAGATCTCCACTGGCGCATTCACTTAATGCAATCATGGCCACCATGGCATGAATTTTACTGCGAAGAGGTGACATACGACCCAGAGCGGAACCCAGACCACCGGATGGAGTCGGCGGGCTTCAAAAGATTCCTCGCTAAGGTGGCGCCTCTCAACTGGAGTAAAGACAAAATCGCTGAATGCTGGAAGATGAGGAATTTTCGGCATTATACGACCAGCACGTCGACACGCAGCATGATAAATCCAACCGGAGGAATCTAGCCATCGATGATGATTTTTCGGCATTATACGACCAGCACGTCGACATGTGGCACCCCTTCGAATTCCGCGATTGCGTTCCCCAAGGCGCGAACATAAGATATAAGGGGAGGCCCACCCCTCAGCAATATTCAACGCCTGCGACTTCCAGCGTGACTCCAACAAGCAGCCAAGTGGGCCCAATGTAGCCTGTAGCTCCTAAGGCAGTGCCCGAAAGGGCGCAAAGTTCAGAGAAGTCAACCCCTGAGGCGAACCCTCCAGCAGAAAAAGCGTCCGCGCTGCTAGTTGGTAGGCCAAGTACGGCTGGCATTCTTCCAAGCAGACCCAGGTACAAGTTTACCGTGGGAACTTCAGCGCCTGCCGCCCCCGTTTTATCTCCTTCCACTGGATCAGCCGGGGCGCCGGAAGAGAAAAAGAGGAAGAGAATTGAAAAGGCCAAACGGCCCAAGGATCCAGTGCAGCAGGCAGCCGTGGAACAAACTAGCACAGCAGCGCCAGAAGTTGTCACTTTGGACAACCCCGAACCAGCCGAAGATACCCGAGCTGCAAGCACCCCTCCAACGACGGCTCAGGCGGAGCCCGCAGGTACGTCCGCTGTTGCTCTTCCTCAAGTCCAAGTCAGCCCTGCAAAAGCCCCATCTCCCATCTCATCAGGGCAAGCCATAGCCGCGTCTTCCGCTTCCCAAGCTACCCAACAGTCTAGCGGCCTACATTCCTTTGACCAGTTTGCTCAGGATCCCAACGCTTTCCAATCACTGAGCCAAACCCTAGAACCCTCTCCCACAGCCAGTGCTGAAGCTGCACCTTCATCACCGTGCTCCTCACCCCAACCGTCCGAAGCCTTGCCGGCGCCATCCACTCAGACTCTTGTTAACCCTAGGACCCGGTTGCCCTCAAAGGCTGATACCCCTTCTGGAATCCCACCTACTTCGTTGTTCGCAGGGAAAATGCCGCAGCAAGACCAGACGCTGGAGGACCTCAACTTCTTGGATATCACAGAGGACCAGCCTCTGGCAATAAGAGCAGTGGGGGGTTCTGCCTCTTTTCTCCAGGGCGTGAAACGCAGAAGGGCCGAAGAAATTGCTGCCCCGATAAAACGTACCAAGTTTGACCTGGACCGAAGAGTGCTCACAATAGAAAAATTGATCCCAAAAGTAAAGAAGCCTCTCCGGGAGATGACCGAGGCGGACTATGAGCATCAAAGAAAGGAGAAAAGTTTTGATGACATCAACGAGGAATACAAAATACGTGGTATTCGTCGTAGAACAGACAATCTCCTTGTCAAACACCTCGAGACCCAGGAGGCGCTGTACCAGCTGCAGAACAACACAAGGCAGCTTGAGGAAGACCTAGCTAGGGCTACTGTGCAGCTAGGGTCAGCCCAGCAAGAAATAGAAGAGCTTAAGGCCCAGCTGGCCGCCTCTCAGCAGGAGGCAGCAGAGCAGAAGCAGACAGCCGAACAAGCTGTCAGAAGAAAGAGGAGCGGCGCTGGAACAAGTTTCGCAGCTCCAAGATCAGCTGAAACAGGCGCAGTCGCAGCTTGCAGAGAAAGCATCACAAGTGGCGGCCTTTTCAAAGAGCAAAGCCAAGGAGACGCGAGCTGGTCTGCTATAAGGTTGCAAGCCCGACCTTGTTAAATCATTATCAGTTATGGACTTCGTGTCCAGGATTGAAGAAGTATCTGCCTAGGGAAAGCCTGTGGTAGAGGAAGCCGAACACCAGGCGAAGCAACGGCTGGACCTGGCTATAAAACTTGAAGAGTTTGAGCGCAAAGGCTTCCAAATTGCTCCTATGTCCCAACTCGCCTCAGAGTGGGCAGATGCAAGGGTGACCTTGCATACTTATTTTGATAGGACAGAGAATATCAGAATTGCCAGGAAGGCGCTGGACGCCCTAGAGCATGAAAGGAACATTCTCCTGGCTCCCTTTCACATTCTGTCCGAACACGGGTGCTCAAGCTACGTCAAGGATGGCAGGTTCCTGACCCTTGAACAGGTGAAGCATAATTGGCTGTCCTTTGAGACAGATACAGCAGAAGTTGACAGTTGGGCAGAGCCAATTCAAGAAGCTCAGGTCACCCAGATGGTGTCAAAATACTGTAAAATCAACTCCTCCCTGAAGGAGTTGGGAAGAAGATATAACACCATCGACCTGCACACGGTCGTTGCATTCCACGCAACCTTAAGAGAGATCAGCGACCTCGCACCCTTCCAAGCTGCAGTCTGGGACCAAGCCGAGGCTGCATACCAACGCATTAGCGAGTGGGAGGCTGACAGTGGAGAACATTCAGACTCAGAAGGGGAAACCGAAGAGGCAACTGGTGAAAGTGAACCTGAAGAAGAACAGTTGCCTGGAAGGAAGCAATCAGAGCAACAGAAGGCAGGGGAAGCGAGTTGCTCTACACCCAATGGATGAAGGCATGGTTCTTTGCGTCGAGGCGAGCTCGACACCCCGCGAGCCGCAAGGAATGTTGCCACATTTAGCACGGGGTGCCATGTTTTTCCCGTTTTTTTTTGTAAGTGATCTGCTCTGTTCCTTCCCTCCTCCTTTTTCCCATTCTTCATCTCTCCCTTTCTCCCTCTTCCTTGCAATTTTCATTCCTCTTCCTTCCCCCTTTTCTTCCCCCAGTAAAGTTCCTAGAACAGAAGTTTCCCTGAAAATTTCTAAGTGTCAGGCCGCAACCCGACTTCGCTGCGAAGTCGGGGTGCGCCCTCAAAGTGGAGCGCAGTAGGGAAGGCGAAGTGCGACAGCAGAACAGGAAATGAGCGAAATTCGACTAACTGTCTGGGCGCAACCCGACTTCGCAGCGAAGTCGGGGTGCGCCCTTCTTCCTAGGCGCACTTGGAGAGCAGTGTGGCAGAAAAATGACTAAGTGTTGGGGCACAACCTGACTTCGCAGCGAAGTCGGAGTGCGCCCTTCCCTCAGTGCGCAGTCCGAACGGAAGAAGATAGCAAGTGCTGGTGCGCAACTCGACTTCGCAGCGAAGTCAGGGTGCGACCTCTGACCGGTGCGCAGTTGGGGAAGCAAGACCATAAAATGACTGAGGCAAGTTGACCCTTCCAACTGCGCTGTTTTCCATCAGCGCGACCCGATAGCGCTTAGAACTTGGGCGAAGTTGGATAAACTGCCTTTCAAGGCAGCCATGTGTCACGCATCGGCATCTGACGAGTGTCCAGCTTCGAGATTCGAGCCAAGACTTGACCGGGAAAAGGACAAGCATGGACCGCACTACCTTCGCCAACTGCCATCATTTAAGATGATGTGAAGTGCCATCTGCCCGCATTCCCGCTGATTTGAAGTTCTATCCAACGCGCTGCCACGTAGCTGTACAGCCTTCAGGGGAACCATGCCGCAAGTACCGTCCTACCCGACAGAAGTCAGCATCGGCAGCTCTTCAGCCGCTTGTGTCAGCTAATGTCTAGTTCGGGACTTTGTGCCCATGAATGTAATCGGGGGGAACTTGAGGCTATAAATAGCCCACTCATTTTCATTGTAAAGGGTGGAAGGGGAATATATTGCTAGGGAACAATTGTAGCTGTGCGTTTGCCTCTAATACAAGCACATACTTGGCTCTGCTTACTGTCTTTTTTCTTGTATGCTGCCTCTCCTTGTCATTTTTGCCTCATGTTTCTTGTATCATTGCTTGCTGTTGTACTGAACTCTGGACTCTGGCATTTGGTGGTCAAGTATTCCTGGAATGCATAGATAGAGGATACATAGGATTAATGATGGTGGTAGTTTCAATGTGTGCTTTGTAAAGGAATGTTGTTAGTAGTGGTGATTGATTCGTTGTCGTGCTGCTTATTCCCCCCACCAACTCCAATCATATTTGGAATCTCTTTCTGTACTTTTATCTCTTTCCCTGCACTCTTAACCTAAAACACAAAAACCCCCACAAGAAGCCGGCCTTCTCCGGAGATTGGCACGGAAGGCATTCTTTCCTTCCGGCCTTTCAATCTGATGGGTGAATCTGGGCGCAATAACAACAAATCCTTTCCTCATGGCAGATTCGTAGCCAACAGGAACCTTCAGGAACTTCCTCATACTCCCTTTGTGCTTCCTCTTCCAAGGGTGTCTCATCTGCCTCATAAAAATCAGGATTATCAGAATCAGAATCAGAATGTAATTCAATGATTTTCATACCTCCTCTGCATTTATGACCTCTTTGCCAAGGAGACTTGCAAATGAAACACTTGTTTTGTTTCCTTAGCTCATCTTTCTCTTCTTGTGTCAAGCGTGGGCCATTTGGGGGCTTATTAGGTGGCTGAAAACCAGATCTGAAACCTTCTCCATGCGTGGGATTCCTGCCATAAAAATTTCTCTCAATTCCACCTTGTTGCGTGAGGTTTCCTTGCTGCCCATACTGCTGTCCAAAAACTGTTTTTTTGGCTGCAAATGGTGGTCTAGCAGGTGGATTAAGTGCAAAATATTTCTGTCTAGGAGGTAAAACAGATTCTAAGCTTAAAGCTCTCTTAATGACATCTTCAAGAGTGGCTGGTTCAAAAGCTTTAACTAATCCCTTCACGGGTTCCAACAAACCATCTATAAAAAGAAAAATTACCCTCTTGGGTGAAATATTTTGTACCTGAACTGAAAGTTGTTCAAAATCCTCCACATAGGCATGAATGGATGAAGTTTGCTTCAAAGTGGCAAGCTCCTTGAAATACTCTTCCACATTCCTCCTTTCAAACCTGTTCAAAACCCTAGTACAAAATTCATCAAATGTATCAATATCACCATGCCCTTGGGTTACTAACCCATGATGCCACCATGAGTAAGCACTACCCTCAAGGTGGAGTGTAGCAATCTGAACTGCATTAGCTTCAGAAATAGGCTCCAAGGTAAAATAAGTCTGCAATTTTTGAAGCCATGCCCTAGCTATAAGACCATCTTGACCATTAAATGAGGGAATGGTCACCTTTTGATGCAAAAAGGGCTTCTTTTTCTCTTTTTTAGCCTCAACAACAGATTTACCCACAATCTTCAAATATTTATCAAAAGAAACTGCTGCCCTAAAACCCTCAGATTTATTACTATAAGCAGCAAACCATTCATCTAATTCATCAGTTACCTCATTTTCCTCCGATGGAGGTGGTGGAACAAGAAACATAGGCTTGGATGGCCTAGACAAGGGAGTGTGTGAGTTAGATGATGACTCATGCCCATTGTTGTTGCCTCCCCTTTCTCCTTCCCTCCTTGTGCCATTTGGGTTGCCCAAAGCTGCTCTCAATTCTTGCTGATTTGTCTCTTGTAAGGACACCATTCTTTGCAGCATGTCAAGTAGGGCATCAAATTTTTTCTCAGTCCTATCAACTAGCCTTTGGGGATCCTCAACCTCTTCCCTGTTTGACATTTCCAAAGCGAGTCTGTTTCTCCTAGTAAAATACTGATGAACAGGAGGACGATGCATAAAACCCTATCAAACCCTAAAAAGATGGAAATCTGAAATTCTGACCACCAAAAAAAAATTTCTGAAACCACAGAACTGCAAATTGGTCAAAAGGGTATCCAAATCTGCAATTTTTATTTTCTGAAAAAAAATCCCTAAAAATCCGCGAATCCCCTAAAAATCTGCGATTTTCACTAGGGCACAACTTTTCACCACAGAAACACACTTATCACCACGAATCACAGGCTGGCAAGATTCCAGCTCTGATACCACTTGTAATGTCCCTTTTTTTAGGAACAACAAACCCTTACTACGAAAATGCAGAAATTAAGTACAGCAAGGAAATAACTTAGAAATTGCTCATAAAATAACACAAGTATGAGGAGAAATCAGCCAGTATCATATATTAAATATTGCCAAACCAATATAACAGCTAGAATGGACAAATGGGTCCTCAAGGAACTCAAAATGCAGATACAAACTCCCACAAGTGAGACGAACTAACCCCAAGGCTGAACAGATGCAAAAACTCCTCAAAAATGACCCCAAATACAAGCGTAGGGTTTGGGGCTGCCAACAGATCTGAAACAAATGACACAAATGCTCCCAAAAATGCCACGAACTCCTTAAAGATGCCTCTTTTTGTATTTTTGATATTTTAGGGCAATAACACCTGCAATGATATTGCCAAGACCCCAACCATGCACCTCCAATGCACTATGGGAATGAGCAAGACCTGCAATCTCAACTCATGGAACCTCTAGGGTTTCAATATTCAATTTTGATATCAATATAACATGCCCAAAATGGGACATCTCACTCCCTTATATAGGGTGAGGTTCTAATTTGGAGTTGACATCTCCCAACCCTAAAATCACTTAAAGTGCCTTATTACAACATAAAAACATAAAACATAAATAAACACAACTTAAGTTATGTCTCCTAGTCACATGAACCCCTTTTTCACTTTTATAATTAAGTGTAGGAGACATTTACAAAAATTATTTATTTTTGGGACATTACAAGCAGCTTGATGTAAATACTGCTTTCTTGCATGGTGATCTCGAGGAAGAGATTTTAATGGATCAGCTTGAGGGCTATGAGGAAAGAGGCAAAGAGCATTTGGTTTGCAGACTGAAGAAATCTCTGTACGGGTTGAAACAGGCGCCAAGGATGTGGTACAAAAAATTTGACACCTTCATGAAGAGCCAAGGTTTCAGCAGGAGTGAAGCTGACCATTGTGGATACTATAAGAGGTTTGATGATGGCAGTTTTATTATTTTGCTGTTGTATGTTGATGATATGCTAGTTGCAGGCCCCAACATGAAGAAAATCATTGAACTTAAGGCTCAGTTGGCTAGGACATTTGGAATGAAGGATTCAGGAGCAACAAACCAAATTTCAGGGATGAAGATACACAGGGATAGAAAAGGAAGAAAGATCTGGTTAAGTCAAAAGTCATATGTGGAAAAATTTTTGCAGCGCTTCAATATGCAGAATGCAAAATTAGTTAGTACCCCACTTCTTCTACACTTAAAGTTGTATTCCAACCAGTGTCCTAGAATAGAAGCAGAGAAGACAAGCATGTCTCGTGTACCGTATTCATCGGCAGTAGGAAGCCTCATGTATGCCATGGTGAGCACCAGACCGGATATTGCCCAAGCAGTGGGAGTAGTCAGCCGGTACATGGCAAATCCTGGTAATGAGCATTTGAATGCGGTGAAGTGGATATTTAGATATTTAAGAGCCACTTTAGATGTTGGCATTTACTTTGGATCGACAAATTTGCAAGTTAAAGGTTTTGTGGATTCTGATTATGGTGGAGATAGAGATGGGAGAAAGTCCACTATAGGATACACCTTCACTCTTGCTGGTGGAGCGGTGAGTTGGGCTTCTAAGTTGCAGTCTGTTGTGGCTTTATCAACCACTGAAGCAGAAAATATTGCAGCGACTCATGCCAGCAAAGAGGCAATTTTGCTAGAGCGATTGTTGGGTGACTTCAAGGTAATGCAGGAGAAAATTACGTTGCATTGTGATAGCCAAAGTGCTATTCAACTAGTGAAGAATCCAACATTCCATGATCGCACGAAACACATTGATGTCAAGTACCACTTTATAAGAAATGTGGTGGAAGAAGGTAGGATCTTGTTGCAGAAAATCGACACTGAAGTGAATCCTGCAGATATGCTTACAAAGCTTGTCAAGGTAGAGAAGTTTGAGTGGTGCAAAACTTATCTGGGCTTGCTGAAAAAGTAACAAAGGCAGCATTGGGCAATTGGCATTGGATGAAAATCTTTTGCAGAAGAATTCCTGAATACTGACTTCAAGTGGGAGAATGTTAGGAAGTGAAGTCACTATACAGGTGCACAGTCAGCAGAAAAGGAAGTTGCAGCAGACTAGACGTCTGGGCTGCTAGACGTCTAGGTCAAACGTCTAGGCAGCAGACCAGACGTCTGGGCTGCCAAGACGTCTAGGTCAGACGTCTAGGCAGCAGACCAGACGTATGGGCTGCCAGACGTCTAGGCAGTAGACCAGACGTCTGGGCTGCTAGACGTCTAGGCCAGACGTCTAGGCAGTAGACCAGACATATGGGCTGCTAGACATCTAGGCAGCAGACCAGACGTCTGGGCTGCTAGACATCTAGGTCAGACGTCTAGGCAGCTAGACATCTAGGTCAGACGTCTGGGCAAGTAGACGTCCAGGATAGATGTCAGGACACGGAAGACGAATCGCTTCAGTTCCGCATGGAAACGAACATAATAAATCTCAATTGCTAAAAATAATAAGAAAGAGAAGTTGCCATTGCCCCATGGTTTTCCTGCACATTGCAGGTTTCCACGTAAATATCTGTGTTACTTGTGTTGCTGTTTTTGTTCTCTGTCATTGTGTTTCTACATTGTAGGTGTAAAACCTGAAGTTTTTTCTAACATGATAAGCTGAATTGAAACTCAATTTAGTACCCAACTTTTTCCACAAGGTACACCAAAAGTGACCTACAAACTTCGAATGTCTATCTGATACAATGCTTTTCTGCAAACCATGCAATCTTACAACTTTTCAAAAGAATAAATCGACAACTGTAAAGTATGAAATGTGCCACCTTCAAAAAGTTATCTACAATAACAAAAATTGAATCATTCCCCTTTTGTGTTTGAGTCAATCCAAGGACAAAGTCCATACTTATGTCTTCCCATAGCCTTTCTGGTATCGGTAATGGTTGGTACAACCCAATGTTCTGGCTCTTTCCTTTTGCATGCTAACATACTTGACAACTTTGCACAAATCTTTGCACATCTGCACTTATTCCTAGTCAGTAATATCTTTCACAAAATTGTTTCAAAGTTTTATCTATGCCAAAATGTCTGGCTAATCCTCCACATTGTTTTTCTTTTATTAGGTTATCCCTCATCGAACTCCATGGTATGCATATTTGTTGAACCTTGAACAATAACCCGTCTTGGACAAAATAATCCAACCATAGTGTTTTGTCTCCTATAGTAGGATCACTGCAAGCTACCCAAGCTTCCTTGAAATCCACATCATAAGCATAAAGCTCTTTCATAGCATCAAAACCTGCCACCTCAATCTTCATTGTATTCATCAACAAGTTTATTTTACTCAAAGCATCAACTACCTGATTTGAACTGCCGTTTATGCTTCAAAACAAATGAGTAATTTTGAAGATACTCTACCCATTTCATGTGTCGTTGGTTCAATTTGCTTTGACTGTTTATGAATTGTAAACAACATGAATTCCTTTTGTAACAGATAATGCCTATATTTATTTAGTGCTTGCATGATGGCATAGAACTCCTGATCATAAAGGGAACATTTATTCTTGGCCTCATTCAATATCGCTAAAATAGGCAATGGGTTTACCTTCTTGACTCAAAACTCCTCCAATGGAAGTTCTGCTAGCGTCACAATCCACTTGGATAACCTTGTCATAGTTTGGAAATGCAAAAATCGGTTGCTCTGTGACTTTCTCCTTCAAGATATAAAAGCACTTTTCTGTCGTGTTTGTCCATTTGAATTCATGTCTATCTCCCTTCATAGTTTCCAAGATCAGAGCACAAATTCTTCTAATTTTTTTGATGAATTTTCTATAAAAACCTGCCAAGCCATGAAAACTTCTGGCTTCAAACATACTCCTTGGTGACGAGCATTCCACAATAGCCTTTACCTTTGCGGGATCCATCCGCAAACCATCCTTGGATATAACAAACCTAAGTATACCGATTCTGTCTTCATAAAACTACACTTCTTCAAATTGACCAATAAATTCTCCTCTTTCAATTTTTGCAAAACTAATCTCAGATGCATTAGGTGTTCTTCCTTTCTCTTACTAAATGTCTCCAATAAAACTTGCACTAGAATGACCACAGTCACCCTACTAGAATGGCATGCTCAATCACCACTAGAATGGTACTCTTGGTAGTTCCACTCATATTGCGTTTTGGATTGCAATTTCTGTTCCACGCTCAAAGTGCAATGATAATTCCTGCACACAGAGAATCCAACACACATTGCAAATTACCAATGACAATCACACTGCACACAAATTACACTCAATATAGACAGAAGATGAATCATTTGCATTACTCAATGGTACAACGTTACTAAATACCGCACAAAGCGTATACAATCTGCATACATGCTATAATGCCTGCACATATGGCTTGCTAATACTTGGCTCTAGTCTCTCTTTGGTATCCTCATTACACAACATACACTCTAGATGGATAAAGGAGGGGGGTTCTATTAAAACTTGTGTCATGGCCATTGCCAACAATGGGTTCCCAGGACTGTGCACCACCCAACTGTCTCCCCATTCGGAAGTTCACTTTTTACCTTAGTGTACTGTGTAACTATAGTCTATTGTAATTTATCAAATCAAATGATCAAATTGCATTACATTGCCATTTCATCTACATTTGCATTTGCATTTCACATGCATTTCATTACAATTGCATTTGACTCTCATTTACATTACATTTCATTACAATTATTTACACTTAGTTGTTGTACGAGTGGAGCAGTTGGGAGTGCCGTTCAAGTGACTGTCATACAAGTCACTTGCCAAGTGATGTACAAGTAAGTTAATTGTTGTTCAAGTGCTGTCATACAAGCGCTTGCCGTACAAGTGAAGACTTCAACCTGCCGTACAATTGGATCACTTGACTGCTGTACAAGTGCATTGTCACTTGATTGTCATACAAGTGAATGTTGAGTCAGTGTGAAATTTGCACTTACTGCAGTCTTGCTTGGCCTCTAAATCTGTCATTTGGTTCCTTCACTATTGGAATACTCACCACCGTGCTACAAATACATAGACAATCTAATGCATGCATGGAATTTATATGATGCACATCAAAGAAACATCCAAGTTACATAATATGTGAGAATTAAACATGTGATAAATATTCTATTTGTAGCCATTAGAAGACTGAAGGATTGCTCATTTGTGCAAAATACCACATAATCTGTGATTCTGTAGTGAAAAGTCATGTCTAAGTACAAATTTCCTTGGTATGTTCAATTCCCTTGTATAGTAATTCATCCAAAGGTATTTTCAGGTTATTCTAACAGCCTGTTTCATGTGGAGATAATGATTGTTCTGATTTTAACAATAATTCTTAAGGTATTCTCCTAATTGTGCATAAACTTCCTTTCATAAGTTTGGGACAAATGATGACTTTACACTTGATACGAGCTGTAACAAACCATTTAATCTATTAGCTGGAAATTGGTATAAATTCATTCGGCTTTATATTCAATAAAACTATGAGATTATATTTTCTAACTGATATTATTGCTCCTTGTAATCTGACAGTTTCCTTTTGATTGATAAATTTTATTTTCTTGGAGGGAAACAAATGATAGTATGTTTTTTAGCTTGAGTAGTCTACAGATAAATTTTGTATTTCTTCCTAGGTTGTGTGTATGCAATATTAGATATTTATTTTGTTTCATCTCTTTTTGTTGCTATGTTTAGACTTCTTATGATGTTGAGAAAAACATTTGAATAGTATTGATCTTTCTTTTTTTGTGGCATGGCTTGATGCAAAATTATCTTTCCTTTGCTTTCCTGTATAGCATTCAATTTGACTTAGTTTTACTGCAGGTGCAACAGGTTAACAGAAAATGGGGCTTTGTTACATTGATAGCACTCTTTTTGATTTTTCTTGATTGCAATCTCTTCCAAGCTACTCCTGAAGGTCTGACCTCATTGTTTACTTAGACTAAGTGACTCCTAAATATTCAAATTTTTGTGTTTTAATATAGAATATTAATACATGCATTCTCACAGTATTTATATATTACCCTTTGAGTGATTATTTTGCTACCTTTTGGATTCGTGGACATGATTTGATTCTAAAGTTCTACATCTTTAGTATTAACTAAGTATGGAATAGGTAGGCATCCTCGTTATGTTTTCCTTGCAGCGACTTTGGGAATAACAGACATTTTTATTTTCAGAGGATTTACTTATAACATGGAAAGTAATATAAGTGCAGATTAGCTGTTCTTAGATGTAAATGGTTGTGGCCACTCAATTATTTTAATTATTATTTCTTCATAGAGATTTTTTTAACTCTCTATTTTTTTCTACATAAGAAACGTGTAATTCTTTTTGCTTATGATAAATTGTGGACTCAAATGGGGACTAGGTTCAAACATTTCTGTCTGCTTTCCTGTTTAATTTCAGATTGAAGTTTCTAGCAGACTGTTATTTTACTTTATCAAGACCCCTTGGTTTTCAGATTTTAAGTATAGGAATCACATGCTAATGAATAAAAATATAGTCGTCTCTGAAATAGTGTTTGTTTATTTAGGGGTTGCATCATTTGCATTCATTTCTAAACATTGTGATAAGATATTCAGTCTGTAACAATAGGCTGATTAGCCAGCTGCAGTACCTTAAGGGATTACAAAGATCAAGATCAAGATCAAGATTTATGTTGCAAGTTGAATACTTATAATCTGATGAGATTTCATTTTTACAGTTGATTTCTTCGAACATACGTCTAATTTTTATTATTTTTCTGTCAGGCGATGCACTTCAAATAATCAAAGAAATGCTCCATGCAGAAGTAAATTGGACAGGGAATGATCCCTGCCAAGGTTGGGAAGGTCTCACTTGTGCTCTTGGTCATGTAGTTTCATTGTGAGTTCGCCATTTCTACGTTTATTTGGATTTTGAGATTCTCCATTTAATTGAAAGGAAATATTCTATTATTTTATACTATTCACATGAGAAACTAGAAAGTACTTTTTCAAGGACAAACAACGGCTAACAATTTTGAGAATACAAAACATCATTACAGTGCTCAAAATTCGGTATAATCCTTTACAATGTATCTTATGGATATTACACTCGCAAAAAAAAATTGAGAATACAAAACATCATTGCAGTGCTCAAAATTTGGTGTAATCCTTTACAATGTATCATGTGGATATTACACTTGCAAAAATGGATCATGTCAACTTCCATATACATACTTCACAAAAGAATCAAAGACACAAGAAATTTTATTTGTACTCCCAAGGATAGTAGATAACTGTTGTCACTTCTGCAACATGGTGTATATTAAGCTTTCCAGTAATTTCTGCTCCTCAGAAACTCTGTTCTCATTATTTGAATGCATTTTTCTCTCTCCTGAGTTTTGCTGTCAAACTCTTTCTACAACGCCTGAAGCAGTGTGCAGTTTTTTTTGTCTACTGACCATGCAGGAAAATCCTCCAAGTCCCCTGATGCAATTTTGCCTCAAGAATCAAGGAAGAGCGCAACCCCCAGCTTTGGCGCGAGAAAAGGACCAAAGTACCAAGGTGTGGCGCATCATCTAAGTGCGCCCAGGTCAGGCGCACCATTTTGAACACGCCAAGGTGTGGCGCATCATCTAAGTGCGCCGAGGTCAGGCACACCATGGTGTGGCGCATCATCTAAGTGCGACGAGGTCATGCGCACCATTTTAAGCGTGCCAAGGTGTGGCGCATCATCTAAGTGCGCCCAGGTCAGGTGCACCATCCTAAGCGCGCCAAGGTGTGGCGCATCATCTAAGTGCGCCCAGGTCAGGTGCACCATCCTAAGCGCGCCAAGGTGTGGCGCATCATCTAAGCGCGCCCAGGTCAGGCGCACCATCCTAAGCGCGCCAAGGTGTGGCGCACCATCTAAGTGCGCCCAGGTCAGGCGCACCATCCTAAGAGCGCCCAGGTGTGGCGCATCATCCTAAGAGCGCCCAGGTTAGGCGCATCATCCTAAGAGCGCCCAGGTTAGGCGCATCATCCTAAGAGCGCCCAGGTTAGGCGCATCATCCTAAGAGCGCCAAGGTGTGGCACACCATCCTAACTGCGTAGTGCCGGTTGGCTTTTCAATAGAGGTGCATCTCCCAACGCCAAACTGTTGCGCACCTCTCCTGTTGCGCAAGGCATCTGCAATCCACATCAACAAAGTTAAGATGCATCCTTATCCATCCGGGCGCAGTCATTCTGAGACGCTTCCAAACTAGACGTTCCGAGATTTCAAGTTTATCTTCCACAGAAGCGGTCCCTGCGAGTGAGGAGGCAGTGCCAGCAGGCCAAGCCCTGTCAGGGCATTGAAGGAGCTCAACAGCATTCTCGGGAAGTCATCAGTCTCGACCATTCCTGATTAATGTTTCATGACTGTGCTTTCTTGTAATTCTTATCTTGGCTGCCACCACCATGTGTTATAGGTGTGCATTTAATGTTCAAGCGATAGAATTTGCTATATAAGCCTGCTCTTTTATTGTAAAGATGATGGATGTTTGCTAGAAGCTTGATGTAACCCAAATTTTGCTATCAATACAGCTGATGTCTGGCTCTAACTCTGGACTTCTATTTTATGCGTATGTCTTCTATTGCTTATCTTCTATTAAGTTCTCTAATTTGTTTATAGGCTTGAATTCTAATATCTGGATTTAGCTTCTGATAAAACGTGAACCTTTGGAGTAGCCCCGGAGATTATGCATGTTAGATGTTTAGTTTTAATTTCTGTTAGTTGTCTCGTATTTGAGGGCTATTTGGTTTGGTTTGTAGTAGAGTTATCGTGTTTTTAGTCCATCACCCCTGTTCTATCTGGCCTGTGGCCATATTTCCCATCCCTTTCAGTCATTTCCCATTTCTTTCCCGTTCCTTTATCTCAAAACCCACTAGTTAGAATAGCAAGGGAACCAACCCATCTCTGGAGATTGGCACGGGAGGCATTTCTTCCTCTCGGCCTTTCAATGTTGGCCGGGTCTAAGGCGCACTAATAACCAAATCCTTACCTAAGGCAGATCTCTGACCAACAGTTTCTGGCACGCCCGGTGGGACGCAAATGTTCCATTGCAGAAGCAGTACTAAGAAGTTGATGTTCGTCTTATTGCTGACAAATCTGAACATCTGGCGACTCATACGAACTTCGACACCTCCAAGCCTCGCATACCAGCTTAAAAGATCACGCATTCATGCGAACGAGGCAGCAGGTTAGAAACATAGAAGAAGTTGAGTTCTACGAACTTGACATTGACACTCTGGGAGAACACCCCAGATTGGTCAGGCCAAACATCCTGTTAGACGGGACTTCTTCGCAGGAAGCTGTTGTTGCTACACGAACTCCAACGCCCGACAACACAACAACTAGCTTGTCCCCATTCCACCAAATTCACCGGATCATCAGAACACTCCAGTTCCACCTAACGTTAATCCGGGTGCTCCGTGTGTTCCTATTGTTCCGACTTAGCCGCTGTAGCCACCGCTCCAAGCAAATACCCTATCCCATATAGCGCAGCTGAATCCGCCCAGGCAGTTCCCTGCCTGGAATCACATCGGACATCTTGCCCTACAAGCTCAGCACATTGTACTGCCTGCCGCCCTGAAAGCTTTACCTACTTACGACGGCACGGGAAAGACGACACATGAGCACATTTAAGACATCGCAGGACTGGCAACTATTCACCAAATTACAGAAGAAGACGTTATGGTGAAGTTGCTGGTACTTTCACTAAGAGGAAAGCTTCTCTATTGGTACCGGTTGCTCCCGGCCGGCACCATCACTTCATGGGACCACCTGGCAGGGCAACTCATAAGGGGCTTCAATGAGCAGGCAGATCCCTTCTCTCTCCTGCACCAATTCACCTCTATCCAGAGGCACCCTCAGGAGGAGATAGCTGACTTCAATGTCAGGTTTGCCTGAACCTGGCAGAGAATCACTCCCAGCCTTCGGCCTACATCTGAGCAAGCAGCGTTCTATTACCTAAGCATTCCACTTTGATATTAGCATGAGTATCCGATATGCTAATGTTAACACGTTATTGGAATTGTAACAACAGGCGCAAAAGGCGGAAGCTGATCTGGTAGCTATCGGGAAGTTGCCCCCAAAAGCAACTACATCGATTTATTCGGATTTTCCGCAGAATATGTACACATGTGCATCCGCTTCTTCTACATCTCAGATGTACCCCAATCAGCCGTGGGCTCCTAACCCACAAAATCAGGTACCGACTCCTCAATATCCAAACCCCGCAGTTCCCCAGCTTCCGGCTCTTCCTCAGTACCCGGAACTGCCAGCACCATTGGCACCATTACCATTACCCGCGCCCACAGCTACGGCATCTCTAAACGCAGATCAGGCCAAAGAGTTGCGGGATGTGTATGGGTTTATGAAAACTATAGCTAATGATATGGCGGTCATGAAGAAAAGCCAGTTCAGAGATCAGGGCTACCCGCCAAGGAGACCTCCGCCCCCGATCACAAGGGAGCAAGCTGCCTCCACCGGAAGGCCTCAGGATAGAAATTCCGCGATCCCGGAGTGCGATGAAGCTAGCCCATCCGGCAGGACCTACTGGTGCTCCACTTGCAACGACCCGCATGGCAAGGAAACGTGCATGGTTCATCTGAACTATTTACAAACACTCGCAAATAGTGCACTCGACGGACAGGTAAATATGATAAGGGAGGCTGATCGTAATTGCATGATTCCCCCGATCAAACAGGTCTTCGTTCTGTTGCAGACAGGCAAGAAGCCAATTGAGGTCGATCTGGTCCAGATGGAGCCACTTAAGGTACCTGCTGATCCTAAACTGCCAAATGAGAAGGCAGCCATGCCACCAGGAAGAGAACTAGCCCAAGTGCCAGAGCTTGCGGAAAATGCTCGGTAGAGAGAGTATTTGCCCCAGAGGGTAAGAGCAAGGACCCCTCAGCCGCAAGCTTCGACCTCTTAGCCCCTAGCGGAAGCAAGAGACCAGGCGAGAGAAAAGTTACGGTACACCTCGATCATCAAGCGTCAAAGAGTGGAAGCAACGCAACAGTACCGAACTCTGTATGAAACCGTTAAAGAGGGAGGCGAGTCTGGCACTGGAGCATACAATGTCGTCGAAGAGTTAAGGAAAACTCCGGCTAAGGTAAACCTCTTTGACGCGCTCCAATTGCCTGGGCAAGTTGACCTGCTGCAGGAATCCCTCAAGTCCGTCAAGGGCAAGAGGAGACCAACTCAAACCATCTTGGTACTGTTGCCACATTTTGCAGGGGGTGCTAAGTTTTGAAAAAACTGTAAGGTTGCTGCTTTGCCTTCCTCCTTTCTTATCTCCCGTTCTTCTTTTCATTTCTGTTCCTTATTCTTCCATTTTATCTCTTCAGCTTTAAATTCATGTTTGTAAGCATCTCTGTCAAGTGGGCAAAAAACGCCCAAGAAAAGTTCTAAGTGTTGGTCCCCGCCCGACTGCGCTGCGCAGTCGGGCTGCGCACACTTCATCTTGCGCACCTGGGCAGAAGAGCAAGGACCGTCCGAAAAAATTTCTAAGTGTGAGCCGCCCGACTTTGCGCGAAGTCGGACGGCGCACAAGTTCTAGTGCGCAATCGGGCGGCATTGAGAAGAGCAAGCCCAAAAATTTTCTAAGTGTCGGGGCCGCCCGAGTTCACGCGAAGTCGGACGGAGCCCAAGAGAGGAATGCGCACTCGGGCGTCATTAGTAAAGGAGCATCTAAAATTTGTCCAAGTGTTGAGGCCACCCGACTTCGCTGTGAAGTCGGGCGACGCCAACCCAGTAGTGCGCAATCGGGAGGCGAAAGGAGAATTATGTTGAAAAACGACTAAGGTATGGACCCGCCCAAGTGCGTCGTGTTGTCCGACTGCGCGCTCACATTTATGCGCCCTCGGACAGGGTATGACAGGGAGAAGCCAAGAAGTGGCTAAGGCAAGGACCGCCCGAATGCGCCATTTCCAGGTTGCGCCGTCTGATTGCGCTTCATTTTCACGCGTTGCTGGGCGAAATCAGATTTCAAGGAAAACGACTAAGTGTCTTCCCCACCCCATCTTCCACTAGCAGACATCAGATGCTGATAGGTGTCCTGTCTCGGGATTCAGATTAGGGTGTAACAAAAGTTGTGCTACTCAAGTGATATTTGAATGGGTATGAACTGATAAATTCTATTTCATCTACTCCCATTCAAGCCAGATTTGGTTTCCCACCCACCGTATAATCGTAGAGCCGACACGTTTCCAAGTGGACCTTACTGCCATTACTTTCTTACCTGCAGGGGTCAAGCATCAGCCGCTTTTGTCAGCTTTTGTATGCTTTGTCAGGTCTGGGACATTGGGACCATAATGTAATCGGGGGGGATTTTACTCTAGATATAGCAGTCTCTTTTCATTGTATAAGGGTGGAAGGAAGGTATACTGCTAAGAAACTTCTGTAGCTATGCATTTGCTTCCAAAATGTAAGGTATACTTGGCTCTATTGGTTGTCTTTGTCTTGTATGCTGCCTTTGCTAAGAGTTTCTGCTTTATGTCGCTTATATTTCTGGTTATTGTTATTCTGCATTTGGATATCAATATTGGTAATTAAGTAACTGTTGGCCATTTTGTATTTCATTTGGATTTTGGGAAAATTTTGTATTAATTTCTATAAGAAGCGATAATATACTTTCCATTCAGTATGTAGAAGTCTGATATATTGTATTCCAGAAAGAACAAAGAGAAATCTCGAAGACACTTTAAAAAAAATCTTTATGTATTTATGGATTTTCACGTTCGCCCTTAAGGAGGGGCGAACGCCTCATTCGCCCTTTCCTGGGGTGAACCTGTTTTGAAAATGTATTGGCAAAACGTTATGAAATCGCGTTCGCCCTTCCTTAGGGGTGAACATGCCGTTCGCCCTTTCTTGGGGCGAACGTGCCTTGGGATACTTGGCTGCCCGCGCGCCTGAAAAATGTTGTACGCCCTGGTCGAGGGGCGAATATGACGTTCGCCCATCCTAGGGGCGAACTTCCTTTCAACAATGAAGAATCACGTTTGCCCATCCCAGGGGTGAACGTCCCGTTCGCCCTTCCTTTGGGGCGAACGTCCCGTTCACCTTTCCATGGGGCGAACGTGCTTAATGAAGATCGCACGCGCGTTTGATATGGCGAAGGTGAATTTAAGGCGAACAAGGAAATGGTCAAATATTGAATTGCATGTATTTAATGAAGGGCGCCCTCAGTAAATCTGTTTTGTGAATTGCAAGGACAAAGGCGAGGAGAAATAAGTTTTCATGATTTCTAATGTATCAAAGTTGTTTAAAGAATTTAATGATTTCTCCTGTCATGCACATCTATGTCCGAATTTCAGATTTTCTGGAATTTGTTTCTCAAGTGCACGGATTTTCCAAGAAATAGAGGAGATTTTTCTGGTTGTTGTCTTTGATCCCAGAACATTCTTCTCTCACATGTATTAAATGAAAGAGGCGAAAACCTCTATAAATACTAAGCAAATCTTGTTGTAAAGGGAGGTTAGACACTTTGCGAGAATACTCTCTAAGTTCTCTGCATTAATGAAAGATATCAGGCTTATGAATTGATAAGCGATTCTGCGTATAATTGTTTTCTGCGTACTGCACTTCTTTTAACATTCGCTCTTTTTATTTGCTATCTAGTTTAAATTCTATATTTGGATTTAAATGTTGCCAGTGGAAGAGTGACTATCGAGGTGTTAATTTAAAAGTTATTATTGCAAGATTGCAAGTTTATTCTGTTGCTTCTCCTTCTATTTGATGTTGTTTTGTGCTTGAGTGTTTTCCTTCTTTTAGTCTGACTCGAAACCTGCACTTTGGCCTGTGGCCATATTTCTCATTTCTTTCCGCAATTTGCAATTTCTTTCCTGCATCTCTAGTCTTCAACCAGTTTTAGAATTAGTTCGGGAACCAGCCCTCTCTGGAGATTGGCACGGAGGACATCTCTTTCCTCCGAACTTTCAATGTTGGCTGTATCTAGGGTGCATAAATGCAGTGTTTATTGATTAGGTAGATATTTGACCAACAGTTTTTGTCATGCCCGGTGGGACTTTTTCAAGGTTCCACCTTCAGCAGCGCTAGGTTTGGTGTCCGCCTTCCTGCTTGAGAATAGAACATCTGGCGACTCAATTGTTACCTAGAACTCCGTAAGCGTGAGAGCGGCGAAAGCTGTCTCTCATGAATACAAGATCAAAAGCCAAGAATCCTGATAATCAAATTTTTTACGAATTAGACATCCAAAGGCTAGGAGAGCATCCTCAAGTAGCCACTTTTCGAAGAACGTCCTCACTTCCTTATATTCCATCCATACCAACTATTTCATCTTCTCGATTAGCTGGTGTGTTTTTCGCTTCTGAAGTCCTGTAAGTACCACCACTAGTTTTCCCCAGCCTTCATCTACTACAGCCACTAATGCTTCACGACCTGTTCCTCATATTCCGGTGCATATGGCTCAGAATCCCCCACCACATCAACAACAGCTTCCTAGATAGTTTCCGGCTTGGAATAGCTCGGGCGCGCTGAATTTGCAAGCGCAGAACCCAGTACGTCAAGTCTACTCTGAAGGCTTTGCCAACATACGATGGTACTGGAAAGACTGCGTATGAGCATATCCAAGATGTAGCATCTCTTGCAACTATTCATGATATAACTGATGAAGATGTGATGATAAAGCTTTTGGTTTTTTCATTAAGAGGAAAATTGCTCTATTGGTATAGATCGTTGCAACCTGGCACAATTACTTCATGGGATCAATTGGCGGAATTACTAATTAAGAACTTTCATGAGCAAGCTGATCCGTATTGGCTGCTACATCAATTCATTTCGATTCAAAGACATCCTCAAGAGGAGCTTGTAGATTTCAATGTGCGATTTGCACGAAGCTGGCAGCGGGTTCCAGATGGTTTGCGGCCGACCAATGAGCAAGCGGCGTTTTATTATCTTCGTGCGCTCAGTACTGATATTGGTATGGCGGTGCGCCAGGCTAATGTGACCACCTTCCCGGATCTCTATACACAAGCTCAAAAAGCCGAATCAGATTTGATTGCTGTAGGAAGGCTTCCTCCGAAGGTGACAATGCCTATTCTTCCGGACCTACCACAATATCTTTATTCCAACGCATTTTCTCAGCCCATGCCGTTGATGTATCCTGTTCCCTCATGGAATTCAGGCTCCCCTCAAGTAACTCCTAGCCCTGCCCCGCAGTCATCTGCTATAAGCTTTCCAGATTTTTCTGCTCCAACGGTATCATCACAGCCTTCATCCGTTTCTTTTCTAGCATTGCCAGTACTTCCAGCTCCTTTACCTTTTCCCGCACCGCAATCGCCCTTGCCATTACTCGCGCCCATTCGATCATCTAGTACGGACCCCCTCACGGTTTTGTTACAAGAAGTAAAATCCAATAATGCGGCTTTGAGGATGATATCCAATGAGTTGACAACTGTGAGGAAGAAGCAAGCTGAAGCTGAGTTTCAATCGAGAAGGTTCTAGACTCCGCCGATCACCGGAGAGCAAGCATCCACCAGCAGGGGACCTAAGAAGAATAATATGATGCGGGCAAATGATGAGATTAATGCGTCCGAAAGGACATATTGGTGTTCTACTTGTAATGATCCTCATGGCGAAGACACATGTATGGTTCATCTGAACTACGTTCAAACACTGGCAGAAAGTTCTTCGGCTGGGCAAGTTAACATGATTCGAGAGGCGGAACATAATTGTATGGTGCCGTCTCCCGAGCAGGTTTCAGTTCTTACCAGGTCTGGAAAGAGGCCAATGACCGTGGATCCCGCGGAATTGCAGCCGTTGAAAGTACCCATGGTTCCAAAAGCTCCAGAAGAAAAGCGAACGTCCCAGATGAAGACCCCTGAGGTTGTCAAGTCAAAAGATTCACTACCTGGGCAAGCACAAGGTAAAGTGCAAGTTCAGCCTTCAACTTCGCAACACATGGCCACTGCTCCAACCTCTGGTGAAACGAAAGAGCAAGCTAAGGAAAAATTCAAATATCCTTCGTTGAATAAAAGGCAAAGAGTAGAAGCTACGCAGCAGTATCGAGATAAGTTCGAGCGGTCCTTAGAAGAAGAGGTCCCACCTGCTCATAGTTACAGTATCGTGGAGGAAATGAAGAAAATACCAGCTAGGATTAGCTTGTATGATGCATTGCAGCTGCCAGGGCAGATTGATTTGTTGCAAGAATCCCTGAAGAGCGCCAAAGACCAAAGGAAAGATCGTTTGCAAACAGTCTTGGCTCAAGCGCTCCCCACTTCAGTGACAGGTAAAAATCGTCCTCCTCCGTTTTATTTATCTTTGATAATGGAAGGGTGGATTGTGCATAATTGCATGATAGACTCTGGTGCTGCCACTACTGTTATGCCCAAGGTGGTATGCGAAGTGATGGGAATGGAGTATACAAGGAGCAGTCCAGGAGTGTTACAATTGGATGGTACCCCAGTTAAAACGGTTGGAGTAATAAAAGATATTCCAATTGTGCTTCATAGCATGCCACAGATCACTGTCATTCAGGAGGTTGTGGTTGTTGATTTAGAACCTTATTTTAGCATGTGCCTTTCAAGGGAATTCACAGCTAAGCTAGGAGGTTATCTGTCCTTAGATTATTCACATTTGGAGATTCCGTTCAAAGGTAGGCGAATTCGCATTCATAATGAGAAACCTTCCCCTTTTCATATCGAGAAGATAGAGGAGGCAGAACAAGCCCCAGGCGCGGTAAATATGATGATCGAAGAATTGGAAGAAGTTGGTCCGATTGAAGAAGTACCTGAGGAGCTTCGCCTAGAAGATGAGTATTTGTTGACAGAATTTAATGCTGTGATCGGAACGGACATTGGTTGTTATTCCATCTAGAAGGCAGAAAAGCCTCGAGAACAAGCCCTTAAGCCCTCAGAACCTGTTTCGCATAAGTTATAGAAGTTGTTCTTTGATGGCGCTCGATGTAAGAATGGTGCAGGGGCAGGTGTGGTATTGGTTTCTCCTGAAGGTATACAAAAAACGTACTCCTATAGATTGACGTGGAGTTGTACGAATAATGCCACTGAATATGAAGCATTATGCCTTGGCTTGAAAAAGGCCGAGAAATTGGGAATTGAGCAATTGCAGATTTTCGGCGATTTCGAGCTTATAGTCAATCAAGTTACAAACAAATGTGTGTCTAAGAAACATTACTTGAAGGCATATCGCAACAGGGTATGGGATCTTTTTGAAGTATTTAAAGCTTTGAATATTCAAGCAATTCCTAGGGAACAAAATAGACACGCTGACATTTTAGCTTCCCTGGGTGCTAATTATTCTCCTGCCGAGCAAGTGGTCCAAAAACCCAAGACAGTGAGGGTAATCTACAGACCTTCCATTCCAGATAAGGGCCTCTATTGGCAGGTGTTCGATAATGATGAGCAAATAGTGAATTTTCTCCTCAAAGAGGCTGCCAGCACAGAAAGTAAGGTTCTTGTGGAAGAAGAAAAAGAAGAGATGATCCAGTTGAGAAATAATCATATTCCTAGAGGTTTGATTTCGCTAGAAAGCCTGTTTGATCAAAGTGATAGAGCTGATAAACATAGGATTAAGGTGGATGCCAAGGAATACAGAGAATTGCAGTTGAAGCCAGGAAAGGTTATTAAGGTTGGTACCGATTGCGAATCTGACGAAATTGAGGGCATCAGAAGTTTATGCTATGAATACCCAGATATTTTAGCATGGAGTTATCAAGACTTGAAAGGGTATGACAAAAACGTGATCCAACACACCATCGAGCTGCAAGAAGGGGTGAAGCCTTTTCGGCAGAAGCAGCGTCCTGTCAATCCCAAGATCGAAGCCCTCATGAAAGCAGAATTATTAAAGATGCTTGAAGCAAAGATCATTTATCCTATTAAACATTCCGCCTGGGTAGCGAACCTGGTTCCTGTTAGAAAGAAGAATGGAGATATACGTTTGTGTGTTGACTTTCGAAATTTAAATCGGGCATCACTTAAGGATCATTATCCTCTTCCCCAGATAGATCAGATTCTTCATGTTGTGGTTGGTGCTCAGAGATTTTCCTTGTTAGATGGCTTCTCTGGGTACAATCAAATTTGGGTTAAAGATGAGGATCAATACAAGACGGCGTTTACAACTAAGTGGGGTACATTCGCTTATCAGCGGATGCCTTTCGGGCTTTCAAATGCTGGTGCAACTTTTCAGAGAGCCATGGACGTCGCCTTCGGTGAATTGCTAAATAAAATCATTGTAATTTATCTTGATGATATGACGGTGTTTTCACATTGCAGAACGGATAATGTTTCTCATTTAAGGTAAATATTTGAGAAGTGCCGAGAATTCGGGATTTCCATAAATCCGAAGAAGTCAATTTTTGCGGTCAAGGAAGGGAAGCTACTAGGCCATGTGATCTCACGAGAAGGATTGGCCAAAGAGGCAGATGCGTTAGTGAGTAAACATTATTGAGTTTACCTTCTAAATTAGGATAGATTTGATCTTCACTACAAGTCTTGATTGGATTTTGTGGGGTTCCCTCCTCTGAATTTTTATCTTTGGGTGATTGTACAAACAATTTTTGTTTTTTCCTCTTTGGACAATTACTAATTATATGACCCGACTTTTTACATTGATGACAAATTATGAGAGGAGGAGCTGAAGAATAAGGAGGAGGAGAAGAATACTTCGTTGGATAGGAAGAAGATTGCCGAGTTTGAGGTCTTTGAGGTTGGAATGTGCCTACTCAAGAAGTGGACTGAGGAGTCGTTGAATAAGACGATCATGGTGCACTAGCTGGAGAAGATCGAGGTGCACGTGTCTAAGTAGAAAGTTTCTCCTTTGCAAGCTGAGCTTTGATTAAAAGTTGCATCAAGTGTATCAAGTCGAGCATATTTCAACTTGCAAAACAAGTGTGTTTGAAGGCCACTCTTAAACTTAGCAATAAGAGTAGGTGTAGGGTCTTGAACATGAAGCAGGATATGCAAGCGGTTGAACTAGTAGATATAGTCCTCAACAGACATATGGCTTCCTTGCCTTAAATGAAGCCAATGGATGAGCAAAGTCTTATTGTAATTTGATGGACAGAAGGTAGCCTTCAAAGCTATGATCAATTCATCCTAAGTGGTGATGGGAGTCTGAGTAGTTTGCCGCTCAATGATTAAAATCTTACCTACACCAAACAATTTAACTTAGCAAAGGGAACCTTATCATCATCAGGGATTTGGCTTTAAGGAAACCAACTATCCATGTCTAGGATCCAACTATCGAGAACTTCGGGATCTCTAGACCCATCATAGATCTTAACCTCACATTTGATATGAGAACGAAGAGTGTGGAATTCAGGGGATGGGGGTTGGACTTGTATATTATTCACCTTATCGGCCAATTACTAACTATTTCAGCTAAGGCCATCATTTGTTCAGTGTGCCAATGAGCCATAGCTCGTTTAGTAAACGCCAGGGGGTATGGTCGATCAAACTTACAAGTAGACCACTACCTTAGTTCAAGAGTGTCGAGTACAACTGAAAATGCACTTATTTTTACAACAGATTCTTTGAGCCACCAAAAAATTACAAAAGTGAAACTTTTCACTTCCAATGGATCAGGCTCGAAACGAGCTTTCCAACGCCTATAAATAAGGCTATATCCGGGCAAGAACAACTATGTCGTCACAGTATAACAAACAGAGCATTTCCACATATCTTAGAGTTAGTTGGAGGTTTTTTCCCCAGGCAGGGATCATTATGAATTCACAAAACAAATAGACAAACATTTTGGTTGCCTTCTCTATTTATTTTTTGTACCTTCTTGGAATTACAAAGCAAGAATGAAATAAGTACTTCCCAAGAATTACAAAGCAAGAATATATTTGACTTTAGTTAATTATCTTTCCATGTTTCATGTAATGATGGACAAAAATGGTAGTAGAATCAATTTGTTTCCTGCATTGAGCAGCTATGAGCTGCTTACAATACCTGGTTTTACATTTTTTTTTTTTTTTCGGTTCATGCAAATCTTTTAATACTCATTATATCTTTTCCAAATCTACAGGAACTTCCGTTACAATCTATTATCTGGGGGATTCCCAGAGGTTATCTTGACACTAAGAAAATTGACCTACTTGTAAGTTTTTGATGCTTTCAAATTGCATTTGTTCTTTGGATGGATGGATAGCTGTCAATGTACAACATTCAATTCTAGCAATGAGCAAAGTTCAAATATAAAAAGGGGAGAATAGAAAAGCTTTTCTATGAAATGATAAACCGGAGTGAGTATAGAGCTTTATGGGGTAGTGTCAATTTTGATCAGAATTTTTCTTTTCATTTGAATATTTGATGTTTAAATTTTTGACGATAGGATTTGGATATGATTTAGCAACTCCAAACACAATAAATATTAAATGAGAAATTGTAATTCTTGGTGTTTTGAAAATTACCTTTTAAGGATGTTTGAACTGTCCAATTGCTTTCTGAAAAATGTATTTCATGAATCTTAATTGAAATTGATTGCATATGCATCATAGTTAAGTGCAAGAGCACTTGTCACTTAGTTACAGTTTTTTCTTTTAGTAGATTGCCATTTTTGGTATTTCTTTTCCTGTTTATATCCAGAACCAGTAAAAAACAATAAAAATCAGTTGTGGATGTGGTTAATATCACTGGGCCAATAAAGTGATGCTGTGTTGATACCATTACTTTCAGATTTTCCATTTGAATGCTTACAGATATCAGTAATTGAACAAGGCTAAAAACTGACAACAATTGTTAGGAATGTATCCAAATCAAATAATGTGTTCTATGTCTTCAGTGTTTGTAGATTTTTAAGTCTGAAGAATAATGCCGACAGGGTTGTGTTGGCAATCGAATCGGCCTAGATGCAAGGTTTCTAAGTCTGCAGCGCCCTAGACCCGCTGCCAAGCATTGAATGTCCGAAGGAAAGAAATGTCCTCCATGACAATCTCCAGTAGGGCTGGTTCCAAAAATAAAAATGGGGTTTTGAGATAAGGGTTAGGAAGATACTGAAAGAGAGGGAAATTACTGAAAGGAATGGGAAAAGGCTAAAAGCCGAAATACGGGGTGATGGACAGGAAGCACGATAGACAGCCTAACACTTGAACCAACAACAATCAAAACAATAGACCTTTAACAGAAACCAACATTAAATCTTCGGAACCGCATAAACTCCAGGGGTACTCCAGGGATTAATCCTTTACTGACAGCTAAATCCAGAAAATAGAATTCAAGCTGTATGATAAAGAAACTAATTTAACAGAAATAACATGATAGAAGTCGTACACAGAGGTAGAAGATTCAAGGCCGGAGCCAGAAGTCTGTATTTCGGAAGCAGATTTCAAAGCATACAACTGCTTTTCTAGCAAAGATTGTCCATCCTAGTTACAGAGAAAAGAGCAGCCTTTATAGGGAATTCTACCTCCTAAAACTTTAATGCCCAACCACTTCCCCAATGGTGACAGGCAGATTTGATCCGGAACCGACTTACAACATTTAATTCATCCTTGCAGATAACTCAACATTGAAGGTAGAAGGTTTTAGCGATCTACTACAATCATACGGCTTAGAGCGCAGCTTGTGGTCGGTTTAATCAGTCACTTCCGGATTTAGGCAGTCCCTGACAGTTCCGGGCATTCCATGGTGGTTCTGGGCAGTTTACACTGTGCTTCGGGTCCACCAAGAGCTTTGTTTGATACTTGGAGTGACAGTAGTCCATTCCATGCCTTAGAAACTTTTTGGGCCTCCATTTTGGGTGTCGCTCCTTGGGTGGAGTGACAGAGTCTTTCGCTCCATTGGTGGAGCGACAGGCACTTTGACCAGTAGGTTGACCTCTCTGTCAAGCTTGTCGCTCCCTGGGTGGAGGGACAGGGCCTTTCGCTTCACTAGTGGAGCTCCTTTGACCATTTTGACCTCGTACTTGCCTTCAGTTTTGCCAAACGGTTTAACTTTGCGCCTTTTCGGAGATTCGCTCCACTAGTGGAGCGACAGGGCCTTTCGCTCCACTGGTGGAGCGACTTTATCCTTGCTTTACTTTGCGCCTTTCTGGAGTGTCGCTCCACCTGCTGTTTTGACCACTTTGACTTCTTTGCACTTAGTCTCATATTTGCCTATCTTAAAGCCCTCTTGGCCTTTTGCTCCACTGGTGGAGCGACAGGGCCTTTGACTGCTAAGTTGAACTTTTACTTTCTCGAAGAGGGGATTTCGCCCCCTGAGTGGATCGAAAGTCTGACTAGTGCACACTTAGTCTTTTTTTGCTTTAACCTTACATTTGATGGGGACTTTCGCTCCACGACTGGGAGCGAAAGCACTCTCGCTCCACTAGTGGACTGAAAGTGTCCCTGCTTCATACTTAGGAAAAAGGCTTTGAAGAATATTTAAGCGTAGGAACTATTATCATGCGCAGAGTAAAGAGCAGAATTTGCAGAAAAATAGTCTTATGGCAGCAAACACATTCATAACATCACCCATGCTAAAACATCTACAATTTTGCATGCGATACGACAGGAAAAGTGCAGAAAAAGTAAAGAAACCACAAAATGCAAAAGCAGATAGTTTTGAGTAAAAGAGACAGCTGGTGAAAACATAACAATATAACAACGTCTTGACCATTTTTGTATGGAAAAAGAGAAGTTTTACAATGATTTAGTCTCAAAAACTGCATAAAACATGAATTTTAACAAAATGTGGCAAGAATGGCAACATCTCTGGCGGCTCGCGGGGTATTGAGCCTGCCTCAATGCAAAGATCCCAGGCCTTATCCATGGGCTGCAGAGTCATCTTCGCTCTCAGCATCCTCTGACTGCTTCTCGGACTGTTCTTCGCTGCTGCTCGACACCTCTTCAAGCCTATATTTCTCTTCTTCTTCATCTTCTGATTCACCTTCTGCCTCTTCCTTGGAATCTGGCTCGCTTTTTGTCTCCTTTTCCTTATCCTGCTCGCGGGGATGGGGAAGGAACTTGTCTAGAGAGCTCTTAAACACATGCTTGTATACCGCGGAAGCATCAATCCAGCGGCCAAGGGAGAAAGTTGGTTGTTTCTCGAGCTCCTGGATTAGGTAACGGTAGGTCTCGATGCGCTCAATGTCAACAAAATTCAATCTTCGGTCGAACTCCTGCAAGCAAGACTCGATTTGGGCGTACTTAGCCATGAAAAGAATCACCTGTGCATCAAATGTCTAAGACGCTATCAACAAATGTCGCCCATATTGGCTCTAACTCCTCAAGCGATGGAATGGGTCCTTCAAGGTCTATGAAGCTGGGGACGCCGATTTGAGAAAGGGTGTTGAAGTACCGCAGCGAAACATCTCTTTCTTGCTTGAGGGCGTCGGAGAGCTTGTGAGCTTTTTTGGCTAGCTAGACCTTCGCGAAGAAAGCGCAGAGTCATCTTTGCTGTTTCCCAAGATCAAGCCAGAGGGCTCATGGGAGTAAGGTGGGCAGCCACATCTTCGATTTTTCGAAGCTACGTGGATAAGTCTAGCCAATGATTAACGTCTGTTTGGGCGGATTCCAAAATTGAGTTGCCATCAACAACTACCTCTTGAGCCTCCTTGAAAATGTCAAGACTGTAACTCCCCGCGAAACTCTCACCGGGAAGTCTGCCAGGAACTATAGGCGCATCTCCTTGAGGCGCTCCCTAGAGAACGTGATAGGATGCGACGTCTTCTTTTCTAACTTAGCCTGCAATTGCTAGAATTGAACGGCGCACGCCTGGATTTGCTGATTTGCTTGGGCGCGTGCCTTGATTTCCGATCGCATGCCTTGGAGTGTTCTTCATTCTCCGCCTCTAGCGAAAGCACTTGCTGCCTCAGCTGCGCGGCTTCGGACTCCAACACTTCAATTTGCCTCTTCGCCCTTGCCAAGGCCTCCTCAAGTTCAAGATTTTTGGATTGCGCTTCAAAGAAGCGTTCCTTGTAGTATTCGCCATGAACATAGATGGAGCCCATGCCAACTTGAATGTCGCCCATCCTGCGCGTCGTATCCATTTTGGTGACATCCTCCACGGTATGGCGGAAAGCATAATCAACAGGAGTCATCTCCGCCAAGGGCTTCTGGACAATCGGTATTTTCTCCACCATGTGAAGCTCCATATTCTCTGGGTCGATGATTGACTTTTTCTCAGTTTGTGCCAGAGCCTGCGCCTCCTTCCTCCGGCGGTCCCTCTTCCAGCGCGTTGAACTTTGGTGCGCCTTGCGGCTACTCTCCGCAGCAACAAGTTGGTGTGTCATTTCTAACTCCAATTCAAGCGGCTCCTAAACACCCACTCCAAGGATTGACGTGAAAGGAAGAAGGGGAAGGTGCGGCTCCTAAACACCCACTCCAAGGATTGACGTGAAAGGAAGAAGGGGAAGGTGCGGCTCAAGATCGGACAGCGCGCGGGAGACAGAAGGGGAAGTGACTGCGCTAATCCTCAAGGGAGCTTGGGTTGCGATTGCTGAAATAGTAGGCATAGGCGTTGAAACATCAGGAGCAACCGACACCATGGTGGCGGAGGGCGGGGAAAGGGAGGACGGATTTATTCCTGCAGCAACGGAAATATCTGCAATAGGGTCCTCTACTACAGAAAAGGGAAGGCTAACAGACGCAGAAATTGCGAAGGCATTTGGGGTTACCAGCGAAAGATGCGAATGCTGCTGATAATGGCGCTGAAAGGATCGGGGAAACTGATATGCTGGGAACTGCGGAGTGGGACAGCGGGAGAGAAAAAGAAGCAGAGACCAAGGGAGTAGAAACCGCGACAGGGATTTCGGGCGCTGAGACAGCTGCCGCAGAGAGGGGAGAAGAATGAGGTGAAGATGAGTGCGTACCTTCGGGCTCCGTGATCAAAGGAGCCGGGGACGATGGGCACTGCGTTTGTGGTTCTTCTTTCTTCTTCGTTTCTGGTGTGTCCACGTCAATGGCCTCCACATTTTCAATCTTCTGGATCTCCGACTCTGCCGTCGCAGGAATTTCGGAGGCGCTCGATGCGGGGGGTTCAGTTGCAGCGTGAGAGCTTGCTCCGACGGGATTTTGAGCGCTAGTGCGCGACTTCTTTGCCGCTTGCTGCAAGAGAGGCGCCTCTGCTTTCCTTTTCGGGGGAGCGCTCTTCTTCTGAAGCGACAATGGTCCGCTCTCTCCAGCCGATAATGGGTCACCCAAGACCGCCTTGCCTTTGCCTTCTACCACGTGCCTCGGAGCTGCCAGGTCGTCCACCTCGTCGGGGCTGCGCCCACTTTGGGGCACAATCTCGGAGAATGAGAGGGCCCGATAGGTGTCTATGTTCTCGTCGTAGTACTTGGAGAACTTGTCATCTATCTCCATTGGATAGTCCGAAGACGTCTTGTCATTATGGACCCTCATGATCCACCACTCTTTGATTTTGTGGTCGGACCAATGCTTCAGCTTTGCCTTCATTTCCGCAAAAAGACTCTTGGGCAGCTTCTGCTCCGGGTTGACAGTCGGGTCGTACTCACTCTCCATGGTGTAAAAATCGTGCCAGGGGGGCAAAGGCACCATCTCGTCGATGTGCCACTCCAAATCGAGTCCTTTAGGATTATTTCGCTGCTCAAGCATGTCGGGGCGAGGGCAACAGTGAAAAGACTTCACTCCAAGGTGATCCCTGAAGGTGTCAAGCAGATCGTACCTTTAGCGCTGGGGGAGCTCAATCAATCCGTAGTCGAAGAACGTAACTGTAAGCACAAGTTCTAACCACACTGCGTGACTTTGATGTCCCAGAACTCAAAAGGTATGGGGCATGTGGTCTTCTTCCCCCTGCCCTTCCCGTATACTTCATTGGTGTAATCGCGTTGTTGGGCGACCTCCAGGGCAAACAGATAGGGCGTGGTGTAAAAGGGTAACATAAAGGGCTTTTCTGTAAACCCGAAAATCTTGATGACCAAACCCTGGGTGAGCAGAAAGACATCCTCCCACTCCTCGTCTACCACTCTATCTCGCATCTCCGCGGGAAACCGGTCACAGCATCCGTAGAGCAGCTCCAGTGTTGGCCCCAAGAAATCCTCGTTAAAGACAGTACGATTCTTCTCTGGACAAGCTTTGCGTCTAGAGATAAACCGACAACGCCTTACCTTCCTCGTCGGTCCGGTTCTTGGGGATGTAGGGGAACTTATCATGCAGGTGGTAAAAGAAATACCACACTAGGGAGGAGCAAAGCCCGGACTGCTTGTCCCTGCTGCTTTGCAGGTAGGCCAGCAATCCGTGCAACTGCCACGCTAGGAACTCCGCCCAGTCGAAGAAAACTGGAATAGCACCCGACTTCATCTTGGATGGGAAGTAGATCTCGTTCTCAAATATAGACTGCGCCATGGACACTTGCCAGTCATAGACTACGATGTCGGTAGAGAGCCACATCACCCAAGCCAAAATGGAATATATTTCATGATGTACGAATTCTGTTGGGTGCATGGGTAGTTGGGGGAATTCCTCAGATGACGTCGCTCCTCCCAGCTGTTCCCTCATAAACTGGCGCATCTCGGGCGTAGGCTGATATCTGGCGCTTTGCTCGGAATTGTTGATTTTTTTGGGAGTGAAATACGAAGAGGCTGCCTTTCCACAGGTGAAGGCCTCTCGAACAACGTCAGCCGTGATGGCGAACAACGTTTTTCCTCTAGCATCGTGCACTGTTCTTGTTTGAGTGTCGTAGAACTGCGACACTGCTTGGACAAATTCCGAGCAATGATGTACAGGCGTACACATGTAATAGAACAGATAAGAATGATGCACTACGGCCAGTGGGTTCTCGGTTGAGTTTTCTTTATGGGCCTCTTCCACATCCTAGTACAGCTGCTCAATATCTTTGTACGTCGTCCTGCAATCTCGAATCCAGAAGAGATCATCCTCAGGCGCCATCAACTTCATCGACTTCCTCTCACGTTTTGGCGGCTTCTTCGAGGGCGTCGCCTTTTCCTTAGGCGCCTTTTCTTTGGGCGCCTTTTCTTTGGGCGCCTTCTGTTTAGGTTCCCCACTCTTCTTGCCCATGGCCTCCGGATGAACTGCTACGACTTGAATTCGAACAGATAAGCGCTCTGGCTCTGGATGAATGCAGGGCACTAGGGCAGCAGAAAAACAGAATTGCAACTGAGGGCACGAATCTGCTCCGACAGACTCTTCACCTTTAGCGCCAGCTTCAGATCTACCACCTTAAATGCCCACGTTAGAAGTTAATGCAGGTGGAGATCGTGGGCGCAATCGTGCGTCCCTGATTTGCCCTCGTGCAGGTAGTTAACCCTTGGGAATGACGAATAACCGCGTCAGACAAGAAAATATTCCTTGGGGCGCGTGCTCCTTGAGAGGAGTGCTTACTTGGATCTGCCATAGGGGCGCGCTTCAGATGCTGTGGGGCGAAAACGCATTGATTGGATAGGCACGGACAACCTCTTTTATAACACTGCACTTAGGGTTTGAAAATACTTTTTGTAATTTAATTTTATCCCTCTACGACACTTGGCGCATTCGAGATGGACGACCTTGAAGGAAAACAAAGAAATAAAATAAAAAAGAAACTAACTTTAAAAGAAGGGAAGGGAAAGCTAGTGGAGCGACAGGGGTCCTCGCTCCACTAGTGGAGCGAAAGTCACTTATTTACTTAATTTTTTTTTTTTTTGAAGGCCAAGGGGAGGATATTTTGCTCCACAAGTGGAGCGAAAGAGGGATTCAGCTTTGCTCCAAAGCTGGAGTGACAGCGAACTATACACAAGGATTTTCTTGAAACATATATACATAGGAATTGTACCTAGTGAGTCAGATTTTCCTCGGAACTCGATAGGTGATAAGCTTTCAGGAGGAAGCCCTTCACCGAAATCGGGAGAGTGAAACCCTCCATGTCTTGTAGGATGAAGGAGTTGATCCGATTGACGTCGGAGACTCGAAATGGGCTTTCCCTGAAGGCGTTGAACTTCTCGTGGTTACCCGGATTGATTTGTTTTCATTGCATTTTAAGACCAAGTCTCCAATACTAAAGGCTCTGTCGGAAGTCCTTTTGCCGAACCAACTCTTGGTGGATTTAGCATGCTTCGCGAAAGCTTCATAAGCTTTCTCTCTTTCCTCCTCCAACTGCAACAACTGGGCTAACCTCGCATCCATCGGGTCAAATTCACCTTCCTTGCAGCAGAAAATCAAGATATTCTTAATGCTTTGAAGGACAATATTCTTACGGCACAAAATCAGCAGAAGAAGTATGCAGATCAGCAGCGTAGTGAGCGCTCATTTGAGGTGGGAGACTTGGGTTATGTTAGGTTGCAGCCCTACAAACAGTCTACATTGAAAAGAAGTGGACCAGAAAAACTCAAACCCAAATTTTATGGACCTTACAAGGTGTTGAGTAAGGTTGGACAGGTTGCATATGCTTTGGAACTTCCAAGTGGAAGTAAAATACATAATGTCTTCTATGTTTCTTGTTTGAAGAAGGCCTTGGGCCAACATATTCAGCCATCTTCAGATTTGCCACCCCTTGATGATGAAGGAAAGCTCATTCTTGAACCTAAATTGATCCTTGAGACAAGGGAGAGAAAGCTTAGGAGTAGGACTGTCAAAGAATATCTTGTGAAGTGGAAGGACTTGCCTATGGAGGATGCTACTTGGGAAGGTGCAGAAATTTTAGATGCTTCAGCTTTGACTTTGCTTGAGGACAAGCAATTTGAGGAGGGTGGACTTGTAATGTCCCAAAAATAAATATTTTTTGTAAATGTCTCCTACACTTAATTATAAAAGTGAAAAAGGGGTTCATGTGACTAGGAGACATAACTTAAGTTGTGTTTATTTATGTTTTATGTTTTTATGTTGTAATAAGGCACTTTAAGTGATTTTAGGGTTGGGAGATGTCAACTCCAAATTAGAACCTCACCCTATATAAGGGAGTGAGACGTCCCATTTTGGGCATGTTATGTTGATATGAGAATTGAATATTGAAACCCTAGAGGTTCCATGAGTTGAGATTGCAGGTCTTGCTCATTCCCATAGTGCATTGGAGGTGCATGGTTGGGGTCTTGGCAATATCATTGCAGGTGTTATTGCCCTAAAATATCAAAAATACAAAAAGAGGCATCTTTGAGGAGTTCGTGGCATTTTTGGGAGCATTTGTGTCATGTGTTTCAGATCTGTTGGCAGCCCCAAACCCTACGCTTGTATTTGGGGTCATTTTTGAGGAGTTTTTGCATCTGTTCAGCCTTGGGGTTAGTTCGTCCCACTTGTGGGAGTTTGTATCTGCATTTTGAGTTCCTTGAGGACCCATTTGTCCATTCCAGTTGTTATATTGGTTTGGCAATATTTAATATATGATACTGGCTGATTTCTCCTCATACTTGTGTTATTTTATGAGCAATTTCTGAGTTATTTCCTTGCTGTACTTAATTTCTGCATTTTCGTAGTAAGGGTTTGTTGTTCCTAAAAAAGGGACATTACAAGTGGTATCAGAGCTGGAATCTTGCCAGCCTGTGATTCGTGGTGATAAGTGTGTTTCTGTGGTGAAAAGTTGTGCCCTAGTGAAAATCACGGATTTTTAGGGGATTCGCGGATTTTTAGGGATTTTTTTCAGAAAATAAAAATTGCAGATTTGGATACCCTTTTGACCAATTTGCAGTTCTGTGGTTTCAGAAATTTTTTTTGGTGGTCAGAATTTTCAGAATTTCAGATTTCCATCTTTTTAGGGTTTGATAGGGTTTTATGCATCGTCCTCCTGTTCATCAGTATTTTACTAGGAGAAACAGACTCGCTTTGGAAATGTCAAACAGGGAAGAGGTTGAGGAGCCCCAAAGGCCAGTTGATAGGACTGAGCAAAAATTCGATGCCCTACTTGACATGCTGCAAAGAATGGTGTCCTTACAAGAGACAAATCAGCAAGAATTGAGGGCAGCTTTGGGCAACCCAAATGGCACAAGGAGGGAAGGAGAAAGGGGAGGCAACAACAATGGGCATGAGTCATCATCTAACTCACACCCTCCCTTGCCTAGGCCGTCCAAGCCTATGTTCCTTGTTCCACCACCTCCACCGGAGGAAAATGAGGTAACTGATGAATTAGATGAATGGTTTGCTGCTTATAGTAATAAATCTGAGGGTTTTAGGGCAGCAGTTTCTTTTGATAAATATTTGAAGATTGTGGGTAAATCTGTTGTTGAGGCTAAAAAAGAGAAAAAGAAGCCCTTTTTGCATCAAAAGGTGACCATTCCCTCATTTAATGGTCAAGATGGTCTTACGGCTAGGGCATGGCTTCAAAAATTGCAGACTTATTTTACCTTGGAGCCTATTTCTGAAGCTGATGCGGTTCAGATTGCTACACTCCACCTTGAGGGTAGTGCTTACTCATGGTGGCATCATGGGTTATTAACCCAAGGGCATGGTGATATTGATACATTTGATGAATTTTGTACCGGGGTTTTGAACAGGTTTGAAAGGAGGAATGTGGAAGAGTATTTCAAGGAGCTTGCCACTTTGAAGCAAACTTCATCCATTCATGCCTATGTGGAGGAGTTTGAACAACTTTCAGTTCAGGTACAAAATATTTCACCCAAGAGGGTAATTTTTCTTTTTATGGATGGTTTGTTGGAACCCGTGAAGGGATTAGTTAAAGCTTTTGAACCAGCCACTCTTGAAGATGCCATTAAGAGAGCTTTAAGCTTAGAATCTGTTTTACCTCCTAGACAGAAATATTTTGCACATAATCCACCTGCTAGACCACCTTTTGCAGCCAGAAAAACAGTTTTTGGACAGCAGTATGGGCAGCAAGGAAACCTCACGCAGCAAGGTGGAAATGAGAGAAATTTTTATGGCAGGAATCCCACGCATGGAGAAGGTTTCAGATCTGGTTTTCAGCCACCTAATAAGCCCCCAAATGGCCCACGCTTGACACAAGAAGAGAAAGATGAGCTAAGGAAACAAAACAAGTGTTTCATTTGCAAGTCTCCTTGGCAAAGAGGTCATAAATGCAGAAGGAGGTATGAAAATCATTGAATTACATTCTGATTCTGATTCTGATAATCCTGATTTTTATGAGGCGAGATGAGACACCCTTGGAAGAGGAAGCACAAAGGGAGTATGAGGAAGTTCCTGAAGGTTCCCTAGCCACTTTAAGTGGGCTGAATCAGTTTCGCACTATTAAGGTACCAGGTAGATCTTTTGATGAAAAGGTTATTGTTTTAATAGATGGTGGTGCTACTTACAATTTTGTTGATGAGAAGTTTGCCACTAGAAAGAATCTTCCTACAGCTATCATTCCTGGTTTTAGTGTTGCTATTGGCAATGGTGATCTTATCACATGCAACAAAGTGGTAAGAAACATAAAAATTAATTTTGGCAACATGGAAGTAGATGAGCAATTCTTTGTTTTTCCCTTAGGAGGTATTCCACATATGGTTTTGGGTGTGCAATGGTTGTATTCACTTGGTGATTATGTTACTAATTATCAGAAATTAGAACTGAAATTTGTGCTTGAAGGGAAAGATGTGGTGTTGCAAGGAATCAAGGAAAATGGGTCAAAAGATTCTTGCAAAATTTTGGAGGTTTCATACAAAAGAATGGAGAAGATGATAAGGCATAAGGACGTTGAGTGGGCAGCTGTAATTTTCAGTTCAGAAGGGAAAAAATCAGCCACCTATCATCCTCAAATTCAAGGTTTACTACAAAAACATCTTAAGGTATTTTCTGACCTACCTAAAGGTTTGCCACCTAGTAGAGGTTTTCAGCATGTTATTGAATTGGAAGCAAATAGTAAACCTGTCATAATTAAACCTTATAGGCATCCTAAGGTTTTCAAAGATGAGATTGAAAAGACCATTGCTGATTTACTTGAGAGTGGGCACATTATTTGCAAAGATGGGGTGAAGGTTGATCAAACTAAAGTTTCAGCTGTACAAAGATGGCCTATACCATCCAACCTAACGGAATTGAGGGGTTTTGTGGGTTTATGCAGTTACTACAGGAGGTTCATTAAGGGGTTTTCTTCTTTGGCTGCCCCCCTTACTGAATTAACTAAGAAAGGGGCCTTTTCATGGTCCAATGAGGCTCTTTTAGCTTTTCTAAAGCTGAAAGATGTAATGACTTCCACTCCTTTACTTGCTATTCCTGATTTTTCTGTTGCTTTTACTATTGCTTGTGATGCTTCAGGTGTTGGAGTTGGAGCTGTACTTATGCAACAAGGACGCCCCATTGCTTATGAGAGTAGAAAGCTCTCAAATGTGGAGAAAACTTTCAGCATCTATGATAAAGAGATGCTAGCTATCATGCATGCCTCGACCAAATTCAAGCAATACTTAGTGTGTGGCAAGTTTGTGGTCAAAACTGATCATAACAGTTTGAAATACTTCTTGGGGCAAGTTGAACTGAATGAAAGACAGCAGAAATGGGTAACAAAGTTGCAATCATATGATTTTGAAATTGAGTTTGTAAAGGGTAAGAAGAATTCAGCTGCTGATGCACTTTCTAGGCACCCTACTTTTCATTCTCTTTCCATTATTTCTGCTGATTGGAAGGTGAAAATTATGGCTGAATATGCAAAGAATGATTTTTGTTCTAAACTAATAAATGGGCAAGTTGAAGATGACAGGTTCAGCCATAAAGAAGGACTGATTTTTTGCAAGGGAAGAGTGTTTTTAGTACCTGAATCAAAGCTGAAACAAGCTTTAATTACAGCCATGCATGATGCTCCACTTGTAGGCCATCCAGGTTTCTACAAGACTTACAAACGAGGTTAGAGAAAGATTCTATTGGAAGGGTTTGAAAAGGGATGTCTTCTTGCATGTTCAGGAATGTGTTATTTGCCAAGAAAACAAGGGGGAACATGAATTTGCAGCTGGTTTACTTCAGCCACTTCCTATTCCCAATCAGAAATGGGAAAGTATCTCCATGGACTTCATTATTGGTTTGCCCAAGGTATACATGAAGGATTGCATATTTGTTGTTGTTGATAGATTGACAAAATTTGCTCATTTCTATGCCATTTCAACAACTTGTACAGCCATACAAGTTGCTGATTTGTTTTTTAAAGAAGTTTTCAGATTGCATGGTTTGCCTAAATCCATTGTGAGTGATAGGGACAGCAGATTTTTGAGCATGTTTTGGCAAGAATTGTTTAAGCTATGTGGTACTAAATTGACTCCTAGTACTAGCTACCATCCCCAAACTGATGGGCAAACTGAAATTGTTAACAAATGGCTTGAAGGATATTTGAGAAATTATGTTTCAGGTCAACAAAAGGCATGGGTTAAATGGCTGCACCTTGGTGAATATTGCTACAATTCTACTTATCATATGTCCATAAAAATGTCTCCATTCAAGGCACTTTATGGTTATGATGCCCCACACTTTTCAGATCTGATTTTTGGTGATTCAAGGGTCCAAAAAGCTAGAGACTTTGCAGCAGAAAATCAAGATATTCTTAATGCTTTGAAGGACAATATTCTTACGGCACAAAATCAGCAGAAGAAGTATGCAGATCAGCAGCGTAGTGAGCGCTCATTTGAGGTGGGAGACTTGGTTTATGTTAGGTTGCAGCCCTACAAACAGTCTACATTGAAAATAAGTGGAGGAGAAAAACTCAAACCCAAATTTTATGGACCTTACAAGGTGTTGAGTAAGGTTGGACAGGTTGCATATGCTTTGGAACTTCCAAGTGGAAGTAAAATACATAATGTCTTCCATGTTTCTTGTTTGAAGAAGGCCTTGGGCCAACATATTCAGCCATCTTCAGATTTGCCACCCCTTGATGATGAAGGAAAGCTCATTCTTGAACCTGAATTGATCCTTGAGACAAGGGAGAGAAAGCTTAGGAGTAGGACTGTCAAAGAATATCTTGTGAAGTGGAAGGACTTGCCTATGGAGGATGCTACTTGGGAAGGTGCAGAAATTTTAGATGCTCCAGCTTTGACTTTGCTTGAGGACAAGCAATTTGAGGAGGGTGGACTTGTAATGTCCCAAAAATAAATATTTTTTGTAAATGTCTCCTACACTTAATTATAAAAGTGAAAAAGGGGTTCATGTGACTAGGAGACATAACTTAAGTTGTGTTTATTTATGTTTTATGTTTTTATGTTGTAATAAGGCACTTTAAGTGATTTTAGGGTTGGGAGATGTCAACTCCAAATTAGAACCTCACCCTATATAAGGGAGTGAGACGTCCCATTTTGGGCATGTTATGTTGATATCGGAATTGAATATTGAAACCCTAGAGGTTCCATGAGTTGAGATTGCAGGTCTTGCTCATTCCCATAGTGCATTGGAGGTGCATGGTTGGGGTCTTGGCAATATCATTGCAGGTGTTATTGCCCTAAAATATCAAAAATACAAAAAGAGGCATCTGTGAGGAGTTCGTGGCATTTTTGGGAGCATTTGTGTCATGTGTTTCAGATCCGTTGGCAGCCCCAAACCCTACGCTTGTATTTGGGGTCATTTTTGAGGAGTTTTTGCATCTGTTCAGCCTTGGGGTTAGTTCGTCCCACTTGTGGGAGTTTGTATCTGCATTTTGAGTTCCTTGAGGACCCATTTGTCCATTCCAGTTGTTATATTGGTTTGGCAATATTTAATATATGATACTGGCTGATTTCTCCTCATACTTGTGTTATTTTATGAGCAATTTCTGAGTTATTTCCTTGCTGTACTTAATTTCTGCATTTTCGTAGTAAGGGTTTGTTGTTCCTAAAAAAGGGACATTACACTCTTTCCCGTACACGAGTGAATAGGGTGACATCTTGATTGAGCGTTTGATGGATATGCGATCAGCCCAAAGCGACTGGCCCAAGAGTAGATGCCAGCTTCGCTTATTTTTTTGTAGTGACCTTTTCAATATCTGCAACAGGTTCTTGTTTGTAGACTCCGCAAATCCATTGTCCTGCAGGTAATAGTTAGACGAGGTCTTCAAGTAGATTCCATACTTGACCGCGAACTCGCAGATCCTCGTGCTGGTGAAAGAAGAGCCGTTATCGGACATTATCGCTTCAGGCATGCCGAAGCGAGTGATCAACCCTTCAAGGAAAGAGAAAACCACGTCATGGTTAGCCTGTTTGGTCGGAATTGCTTCTGACCACCGAGTGAAATAGTCCGTGGCGGTGAAAATGTATTTGTGGCCGGCGGAGGAGTTGGGATTGATGATCCTGATGAAGTCCCAGCCCCACTGCTGGAATGGGGCTTCTGCTTGGATGGGGTGAAGAGGAAGCGATGCATTCCTGATTTTGCCCGAGTAACGCTGGCAACTGTCGCAGCGCTGGCTGACCTTGAAAGCGTCGGCAAAAAGGGTGGGCCTATAGTAGCCTGCCTTAATGATTTTCAGAGCCATCGGCCTGCCTACAAAATGACCTCCCGAAATCCCGGAGTGAAACTCCAAGATTTTTGCCTTCTCCGACTCTCTGATACACCTCAAGAGGACTTCGTCAATGTTCTAATAAAACAGTCCGTTGGGTGTCGGAACATACCTGCTAGCCTGCAAGCGAAATCTCCTTCTTTGCGAAGCATTGAAGCGAGAAGGGCATCTTCCTGTGTCAAAATATTTGACAAGGTCATCTGTCCAATCTGGATTGTTAACCGAAAGGTTGGCAAGATTGCTTTCAGGCGCAGGGTTGTTTGAGTCGGGGATTGTTGCTTTAGTTGTGACATTTTTAGCCAGCTCTTGACAGAGCGCTCTGCCTCGGACCAACTTGGTGGGGCGCACTTTGATGTCGAACTGCTGGATCTTGGTGACCCATCCAGCTCTCCTATTGCCAAGCTCCCCTTGAATGATGAAATTCCGGACGTCGGGGTGTATCACGTACACTATCGTCTTACTCTGAGAGACGAAATGTCGGAATTTCTGGAGCGACTTCATCACTGCATGCACTTGTCGTTCGATAAATTTGAACTTCTCTTCGTGCGGTTGGATGATCTGGTTGAGGAACTCTAACGGGCGCTCATCTCCATCTTCTTCCTTCTGCGTCAGAACGACTGCGTAACTTTTTGGTTCTCCGACGACGTATAGGATAAAATATTTCGTATAATTGGGATTGACAAGGACTGGAGCTTGAGTGATCCGCTCCTTAATATCTTGGAAGGCCTGTTTCCTTTCATTGGTTCACTTCAATTCAACGTCCTTCGGTAGCTCGATCATTGGCTTTACCACTTGGGCAAAGTCGGCGATGAACTTCTTATCAAAGTTTATTTGTCCGAAAGAGGACTGCAGGGATTTCTTATTCGACGGCAGTGGAATGCGGAGAAGTGCTTCAGCTCGGGCGGGATCAACAGTTAATCCCTTTTTAGAGATTAGATGCCCGAGAAGTTTGCCTTCTTTCACTGCAAAGATTGATTTTTTGGGGTTGATGGAGACCTCGAACTCCCGACATTTCTCGAAGACTTGCCGCAAATGTAGGACGTGTTCCTCCCGCTTATGGGAGAAGATTGTCATGTCATCCAAGTAGATCACGATGACATGATTTAACAGTTCGCTGAAGGCGAGATCCATCGCCCTTTGAAAAGTCGCTCCAGCGTTTGAAAGGCTGAAGGGCATATGTTGATAGGCGAAGGTTCCCCACTTTGTGGTGAACGCAGTCTTGTGTTGGTCTTCATCTTTGACCCAAATCTGGTTGTAACCGGAGAAGCCATCCAGCAAGGAGAACCTTTGCGCTCCCGCCACTACGTGAAGGATTTGGTCAATTTGAGGTAGCGGGTAGTGGTCCTTAAGCGACGCTTGGTTGAGATTACGGAAATTGATACAGAAGCGATTGTCGTTGTTCTTCTTTCGCACCGGGACATGGTTGGCCACCCAGGAGGAATGCATGATCGGGTATATGATCTTTGCTTCAAACATTTTCAGAAGCTCGACCCTCATCAACATTTCGATCTTCGGGTTGACGGGCCTCTGCTTCTGCCTGAAGGTTTTGATCCCTTTCTCCAGCTCAATAGTGTGTTGGATAACGATCTTATCATACCCCTTCAGATCTTGGTAGCACCAAGCGATGATGTATGGGTACTCCTTGCACAGGCACGTATCTGTTGGAGCTCTTTGACTGTGCAGTCAGCCCCTACCTTGATAACTTTTCTCGGCTCTAACTCTAGGTCCATGAACTCTTTTCGGTCCACTTTGATCTTGTGCCCGACAGACCTGTCGTTCCGATCAAAAAGACTTTACAATGTGATCAGACCCTTGGGGATATGGTTATTTTTCAATTGAATTTACCCCTCGTCTTCTTCATTCAGAGTCCGTTCTTCGATGGAGGACGCTTCGTTCACCAGAAAGTTGACAAGTTGTTCGTTACTGTCGAACACCTGCCAATGGAGTTTCTTATCAGGCACAGAAGGCCTGAAGATTAGCCTCACCATTTTCGGGTTGTGCATCATATTATCAGATGGTTAAAACCGGGCGCCAATGGAGGCTAAGATGTCCGCAAGCTTGTTTCGCTCTCGCGAAATTGACTTAATGTTCAGTGCGGTGAAGGATTCGAGCAAATTCCACACCTTGTTGCGGTACGCCTTCAGATAGTGCTGCTTGGGGACGCACTTGTTAGTAACTTGATTGCAGATTAATTCGAAATCCTTGAAAATCTGCAACTACTTAATGCCGAGCTTTTTGGCTTTCTTGAGTCCGAGGCACAAAGCCTCATACTCTGTTGCATTATTCGTACAGCTCCATGCGGGCTTGTACGAATAAGTTTTTTGTTCGCCTGATTGGGAAATGAGGGCGATGCCAGCTCCTGCGCCATTCTTGCACCGCACACCGTCGAAGTACAACTTCCATAGTTGGTCGGGTACCAGGGGCCCTTCTGTGGATACCTTTGTTTCAGCATTTTCAGGCTTGGTGAGTGAATAGCACCCCAAATCGGTCTTGATAACGACATTAAAATTTGTCATGGAGAACTCGTCTTCAATTCGAAGCTCGCCGATAGATTCTTCCATCAGGTCCACTATTTGTATTTGTACTGTTATTAGGTTGACAGCGACCGAGCCTTTCTCCACATCTTCAATTTTTCCAACATGAAAATTGTAAGGCTTCTCGTTGAAGATTTTAATTTTGCTTCCCTTGAAGGCAATCTCCAAGTGTGAGTAGTCGAGGGAGAGGTAGCCTCCCAGCTTAGCCGTAAATTCTCTTTAGAGGCACATATTGAAGTATGGCTCGAGGTCGACTACCACAATTTATTGAATGACCGTGACCTGCGGCATTTTGTGGAGTTGGATCGGAACATCTTTAATAACTACTACCATCTTCATAGAAGTCCCGTCTAGCTGCAGCACTCCGGGGCTGCTCCGGGTATACTCCATGCCCATGATATCGCACATAGCTTTGGGCATAACGGTTCTTGCGGCACCAGAGTTGATCATGCAGTTATGCACGATCCATCCTTCCATCCGAAGGGAAAGGTAGAATGGCGGGGGCCTATTCTTACCTGTGGCCGAAGTCGTCAGCGGTTGTGCAAACATCGTCTGCATCGGCCTACTCTCCTTGTCCTTAGCGGACTTGAGGGATTCTTGCAAAAGTTCAACTTGACCAGGAAGTTGGAGGGCGTCGTAAAGGCTTACCTTGGCGGGTGCCCTTTTCATTTCTTCAACAATGTTGTATGCCGAAGTGCTTGATTCTTCAACTCCTTTTGCAGATTCATACGTTTTCCGATATTGCTGGGTGGCATCCACCCTCTGACGCTTAGTTAGCGAAGGGCATCAGAGCTTCTCTTTGGCCTAGACTCGCGTCTCGGCTTGCGGCTGAGAAGTCGAAGCTTTGGGTTGGAGCACCCTTTCTCTAGCGCAAGGCGGCAGGTAGTCTTTTAGCAAGTCGGACTGCTCCGAGGTTGCTGTTGGATTGGGAGCTTTTGGCGACGATTGGGCCTTTTGGCTCCATGGCTTGGGTGCAGCAGGCACTTTTAATGGATCCATCTGGGCTGGATCTACCTCGATAGGCTTCTTCCCAACCTTGGTGAGGACTCAGACTTGCTCGGCGGAAGACATCATGAAATTATGACCAACTTCCCTGATCATATTGACTTGCTCGTAAGCACCGCCGGACAGTGTCTGAACATAATTGAGGTGCACCATGCAGGTTTCTTTTTTGTGAGGGTCATTGCATGTGGTGCACCAATACGCTTGATTCGAAGTGCTGGCCTCTTCGGTGCTCATCACGGCTGAATTTCTTTCAGTAGGCCTGTCAGCGCCGGAAGATGCTTGTTCTTTTGTGATCGGAGGAGGAGGGAATCTCTTTTTTTGGAAGCTTTGGTGGTCTTGCCTCCTTGTCATGACGCTCATCTGATTTGCCATTGTCTTCATGTATGCCCGTATTTCTTGCAACTCTTTTGCCTGGTCCGCCATTGTGGCTGCCTGATTCGCAGGTAATGGCAATGGAGCCAACGACGTGGGTAATGTTGGATGTTGGACCGGAGCTGGGAGCTGAGGAATGGCGGGCGTAGGTACCGTTTGATATTGAGGGGGAGGATTCCATGGTTGACTTTGATACATCTGGGATGTAGGCAAAGCGGATGAGCTCGGGTACATATTTTGTGGAAAGTCCGGGTAAATTAGAGTCATCACCTTGGGTGGCAACTTCGCGATAGCTATCAGGTCAGCTTTCGCCTTTTGCGCTTGCTGGTATAATTACGGAAACGTGTTGACATTAGCATGCCAGATGCTCATGCTAATATCCGAATGAAAAGCTCTCAGGTAATAGAACGCCACCTGCTCCAGTGTGGGCTGCAGGCCATTGGTGACTCTCTGCTAGGTTAGGGCGAACCTGACATTAAAGTTAGCTACTTCCTCTTGAGGATGCCTCTGGATAGTGGTGAATTAGTGCAACAGAGAGAAGGGGTCTGCTTATTCATTGAAGCACCTTATTAATTGTCCTGCCAGTTGGTCCCATTAAGTGATGGTGTCGATCGGGAGCAACCGGTACTAGTAGAGGAGCTTACCTCTTAGTGAAAGCACCAACAAATTCACCATGACGTCTTCTTCGGTGATTTGGTGAATGGTTGCTAGTCTGCGACGTCTTGAATATGCTCATGCGCCGTCTTTCCCGTACCGTCGTAAGTGGGTAAAGCTTTCAAGGCTGCGGGTGGTACTGTGTGTTGAGCCTGTAGAGCAAGGGGCCTCGTACGATTCCAGGCTAGGAACTGCCTGGGCGGAGCTTGCTGCGCCATCTGTGCGTGTGGAGCAGTTAGCTGCAACGGCTGGTTCGGTTGAACCGGAGGAGTTGGTAGAACTTGCTAAACCAGAACAGTAGGAACACTCGGAGCACTTGGTTGAACGTTCGGTGGAACTCGGAGCACTTGGTTGAATGTTCGGTGGAACTGGAGTATTCTGATGATCCGGAGAATTCGGAGGATTCGGGGGCAAGCTAGTTGTCGTACTGTTAGGAGTTGGAGTTCGTGAAGTAACGACAACTTCCTGCGACGATGTCCCTTCTAATGGGATATTCGGTCGGACCACTCTAGGATGCTCTCCCAGAGCGTCGATGTCAAGCTCGAAGAACTCGATTGCTTCTTCTGTATTTCTAACTCTCCATCTTGTGTGCATGAAGGCGTGAGTTTTTACACTAGTCTACGAGACTCGGAGGTGTCTGCGTTCAGCTGAGTTGCTAGATGTTCAGATTTGACAACAATAAGATGAACATCACTTCTTAATACTGCTTCAACGTGGAACGATTGCGTCCCACCGGGCGTGTCAGAAACTGTTGGCAATCGAATCGGCCTAGATGCAGAGTTTCTAAGTCTGCAGCGCCCTAGACCCGTTGCCAAGCATTGAATGTCCGAAGGAAAGGAATGTCCTCCGTGACAATCTCCAGTAGGGCTGGTTCCGAAAATAAAAATGGGGTTTTGAGATAAGGGTTAGGAAGATACTGAAAGAGAGGGAAATTACTGAAAGGAATGGGAAAAGGCTAAAAGCCGAAATACGGGGTGATGGACAAGAAGCACAATAGACAGCCTAACACTTGAACCAACAACAATCAAAACAATAGACCTTTAACAGAAACCAACATTAAATCTTCGGAATCACATAAACTCCAGGGGTACTCCAAGGATTAATCCTTTACTAACAGCTAAATCCAGAAAATAGAATTCAAGCTGTATGATAAAGAAACTAATTTAGTAGAAATAACATGATAGAAGTCATCCATAGAGGTAGAAGATTGAAGGCCGGAGCTAGAAGTCTGTATTTTGGAAGTAGATTTGAAAGCGTACAGCTGCTTTTTTAGCAGAGATTGTCCATCCTAGTTACAGAGAAAAGAACAGCCTTTATAGGGAATTTTACCTCCTAAAACTTTAATTCCCAACCACTTCTCAGTAGTGACAGGCAAATTTGATCCGGAACCGGCTCACAGCATTTAGTTCATCCTTGCAGATAAATCAGCATTGAAGGTAGAAGGTTCTGGCGATCTACTACGATCAGATGGCTTAGAGCGCAGCTTCGGGTCGGTTTAATCAGTCAATGCCGGATTTGGGTAGTCCCTGACAGTTTCAAGAATTCCATGGCGGTTTTGGGCAGTGTACACTGTGCTTGGGGTCCACCAAGAGCTTCGTTCCATAATTGGAGCGACAACAGTCCATTCCATGCCTTAGAAACTTTTTGGGCCTCCATTTTGGGTGTCGCTCCCTGGGTGGAGCGACAGAGTCTTTCGCTCCACTGGTGGAGCGACAGGGGCTTTGACCGGTAGGTTGACCTCTTTGTCAAGCTTGTCGCTCCCTGGGTGGAGTGACAGGGCCTTTCGCTCCTTTGACCTTTTTGACTTCAAACTTGCCTTCAGTTTTGCCAAACGCTTTAAATTTGTGCCTTTCCGGAGATTCGCTCCACTAGTGGAGCGACAGGGCCTTTCGCTCCACTGGTGGAGCGACAGGACCCTTGACCAAAAGAGTTGACTTTCCTTTTATCCTTGCTTTACTTTGCGCCTTTCTGGAATGTCGCTCCACTGGTGGAGCGATGGGGAGTTTCGCTCCACTGGTGGAGCGACTACAGTTTTGACCACTTTGACTTCTTTACACTTAGTCTCATATTTGCCTGTCTTAAAGCCCTCCTGGCCTTTCGCGCCACTGGTGGAGCGACAGGGCCTTTGACTGCTAAGTTGACCTTTTACTTTCTTGAGGAGGGGCTTTCACTCCCTGAGTGGAGCGAAAGCACTTTCACTCCACAAGTGGAGCGAAAGTCTGACTAGTGCATGCTTAGTCATTTTTTGCTTTAACCTTACATTTGATGGGGACTTTCGCTCCACGACTGGGAGTGAAAGCACTTTTGCTCCACCAGTGGAGCGAAAGTGTCCCTGCTTTATACTTAGGAAAAAGGTTTTGAAGAATATTTAAGCGCTTGAAACCATTATCATGCGCAGAGTAAAAAGAGCAGAATTTGCAGAAAAACAGCCTTATGGCAGTAAACACATTCATAACATCGCCCATGCTAAAACATCTACAATTTTGCATGCGATACGACAGAAAAAGTGCAGAAAAAGTAAAGAAACCACAAAATGCGAAAGCAAACAGTTTTGAGTAAAAGAGACAACTGGTGAAAACACAGCAATATAACAACTTCTTGACCATTTTTGTATGGAAAAAGAGAAGTTTTACAATGATTTAATCTCAAAAACTGCATACAACATGAATTTTAACAAAATGTGGGAAGAATGGCAACAGGTCGACATCAAAAATAAATTCTCTCGAGTTAATCTGTTTGTACTAAAGTGTTTATTGTTGGTAGGTAGATGCTTGGGCATGGTGATTAGTAAGAGTATGATAATATTTTTATGCTGGAGACATAATTACACAAGTGCTATTTGGAGCAATAGAAATTAGAAGTTTCAAGGAATAAAAGCTTAACAAAAATAATATAGAATTCACCATGTAAATCCAGCCATAAGATAAAACATATGGCCAACATGTGAATTTACAATAGTCTTAAGTCTCATTGCATTCTGCAGATTTTGTAAAGTGAGTGCATCCTTAACATCATAGTTGGAAAACTCGCAACTTGCGATAAACTCAACAACTCAATTTTGAAGATTTTATTGGCAACTCAGGAAAACTTGGCAAAAAAGAAAACCGACAAAATGTTTTTCAATCAAATGAAAAAAAAGCATTTTAAACAACAATTGGAGAGCCAAAACGTTGATTTGACCTTAGATATTCATAGAAAAAAGGACAATCAGAGTTCATGATCATTAAATTCAACCAAATACATCATATAAATGTAATATTTTAAAATATGAAGTAGTTTTTAAACTGCTTTTTTTTTTCTCCTCCTCCCCCTCGAACTAGATGGTTGGCCTTGGCTTTGAATAGGTTGTCGAATTGGAGGCTCTTTAGGTACGGTATCAACATGGTATATCTCCTCCAATCCTCTTAAATGATTTGCTTCCTCCTCAAGTACCTCAATGTCCTTTGTAGTAAACTCTATATCCAGAAGACTCTTGACAATCCATTTATATAGTGGATCTAGCTCATCCAATTCAAGTGCCTCATAGGATTCACTAGCCTCCACTTGTCTGGTTGAAGCAAAAGATTGTATTGTACAAACATGAGGTCATTGAATTGCTCTTGGGTCAACCTATTGCGCTTCTTGATGTGTACAACCTCAAATAGAGACCAATTGCGCTCACATCTAGGAGCACTACAAGGTTGACTCAAGATGCAGAGAGACGTCCTCTTAAGAATAGGTGTTTTAGAACCATAGTCCTCCCACCATTAATCTACAAAAAAGGTCATTTTCAAAGTATAAATTTACATTCGTAAACTACAAGAAAATTTCAAAAAATGCTTTTAAAGTTTAAATGTTTTACCTAGTTGCAATGTTGACCTTACTTCTCTAGCAAAGGAGGATGCAAACAAGCTCCCTCCCCTGGCCTTATAAAGTTGCAACTCAGCAGGGATGAGACAATGTTTGGCAAGGTTATCTATCATCCTCTTTGCGCAAGCATAGAACCTGGCCTGGACCTCTTCATCATCTCTAAGACTTCTAGTGTAAACGAATTTGGGGTTCAAGAAGAAACTTGTGACATGAATAGGCCGATGGAGTTGCCTCGTCCATCTCTTATCAATGATGTGCTAAATTGGTTCATACTTGTGCTAGTTCCCACTAGTATAGTGTTCAATGGCTTCTTTGGCCCTATCTATTGCCTCATATAGATAAGCCATTACCTATTTTTTAATATCTACAAGGCAAAGAACCCTTACAAAGGGTTCTGTCACTTACAATTGAATAGTAAATACTAAAAATTTAGAAAAAAGTAATACTAAAATTTTCAAGTTTAATATAAGATTTTAAAATTTAAATTTAAACTCAACAAGCAATTACCTTGAGAATTTATTGGAAGCTCACCCAATATGAATCAGTAAACACGTTCCTCTAGATCTGCTACCCCTCCTCTTTTGATTGAAATGGTGAGGCATACCATTCCTTGCTCACAAACATCAGCTTAAAAGCAGTTGCTCCTGTTAGAAGGATCTACAAGGAAATTAAGTTGGAGGGATTTCAAGTGATCCCAAGGCGAAGAATGCCCCTCCCGTCATTATTTTCATGTGTGGTTATATATAAATTGTGAAATGTTCTTCGCCTCGTCTACCATGGTCTTCACCGTGTCTTTTTGCCAATGTTCTCCAACATTAGGTCAATGCAATGGGCAGAACATGGAATCCATAAATTAGAGGGGTACTTCTCTTCGAGAAGCCTACCTACAGATACATATGTTGGTTCATCGTCTGTCACTACTTGGACAACATTCTCCACTCCTATTTCTAGCATGACCTCCTCCAACAATTGAATGACAATTGTGCATTCTTCACCTTTCATTAGGCATCAACCGACTTCAGGAAGACCATGGATCCACCCAAAACCACTGTGAAGTTTAGAATTGTGTGGTTTCTTGCATCCATCCATCAGAAAGAATGTTGTAGCTCCTTGCCCTCTATGTCTTCCTTTTCTCTTCTAGAAGAGCACGTGTGTTCATGACACACTCCAACAATGGTCCATTGAAGTCTTTTTCCAAAGGTGGTTTAGTCCCTTTGCCAGACTTGCTCAATGCCCTCACTAGGGCTGTCCAATAGGGGTTATTTGCACAATTGAAATAAATGTTGTAGTAATACCAAAAATTGGTTGTGGCTGTCCTTACATTCTTCACATTGTCCCTCCCCCATACGGTATTATGAAGTGTGGTTTGTCTTATGCTGGGGCCTTGTCCAACAGTTGTACTCCTCCTGCTTGCACTAGTACTACCTCGTCAGATACGAGGGCTAAGAACAGATTCTTTGGCCACGACATTGACATCCTCTAGTTCAATCTCATCCCCATAAAAGAGGCCCAAGGCCCCACTTGGCATCCCACTACAATTCTTGTCCTTTTGTGCTTGATTTGTTTTTGTCCTTTTTGCTGCACAACCAAGCCTTCACCTTATTTCTAATCAAATCATCTGCTCTAGGGCAGAGGTCCACATCATGCTTTGGTTGCCCAAGTAGATGGTATTTGAGATCATGGATGTCTCATTGCATGTCCTTGCCGTAGTATTTGCAAAACACTTGATTCGGAAAGTTTCTCTTAACCCTATGCTTTCACATTGGGCCTCTTCCTGGACTTGGACTTGGGGCTGCAGTTGAAGGAGTTTGTTGGGTTGCACATGAAGGAGGATCATTGCTGCCCATGGCAGTTCCAGGGACCTCACCTGAAGAATCCATCTGTTCTTCCAAAGGGGAGGGGGAAAAAATAAAAATAAAAATAATCTGATGCCCTAGGGCCTAGCCTACATGCTTGAAAAGAACAAACAAAAATAAAGCTTTGAAAAAAAAAACCTAACAGAACCCTAGTTCTTGAAAAAAACCTCTGAAAATCTGTAGAAAATGATCAAAATCTCCTTTAAATGGTGTTAAATCTCTTATGTTATCTTGAAAATTGGTTTAGAATCAATGTTTTTACCTCTAAGAATAATGTCCACATAGCCGAAGAGAAGGAAAAGTGAGCAAATGGGGCAAAATGCCATTTTAGAAGCAAATTCTGCCCGTTCCCATCACTGTGCGCCTGCAGCTGAGAAAGTCACGACAAATCAGCAAGTTTTTTTGCAAAAAAACGATGTGAGTCTGAGATTTTCTTGGTGCCAAACAATTAAAAAAAAACATCACTGCCTGCAATTTATTCCAAGTTTCGTGAGAAATCATGCGACAGCGGTGAATTTTCTAACTATGCTTAACATGGAAGAGCATTAAAGGCGCTCCTTACAATGAGGAAGAATGCCCACAGCTAGCATGTACATCAATCCCAAGGGGAGTGAAAAAAAACTGCTTCTGGATACAGCAACAAGTTAGCATATGGTTTCATCTTTCCAATTACAAAAAGCCTTGTAACTTGTGCATTGTTTAACAAAGTTGTAATGCTTTGCTGCTGTATATGTATTATGTATTACTGTACCTCAAAACAATCAAGAAAAAAGAATGCCTTATTCTTCTGAGTTAAAACATTCATTGATTACTTTCTATTCCCTGAATTCCTTACTCCTAATTTTAGAAGCATTAATCACGAAAAAAGAAAGAAAGATTTTAAATTAATGTCTATGAGCGATAACTGTATGTCAATCGGACTCAATATATCGTTTTTGAGAATTGTACTATTAAATACAAATATGTAATTAAAAAATGCGTCTGATTTCTGATGTCCATTGAAAATTTAAAATATTTAATTGTTTCTACAGTGTATTCAAAATAAGTGAAGCCAGTATGGAAGGTCTGAAATCTTGTAACTTGGAGAAATCCTTTCCTATTGCTAATTAGTTAGACTAGAATTGTTTTTTAAAGATCCATAGATACCATTGTTGGAGAAAGTAAACATGTTAGGTTACTCTGCATGCTAAATGTCTGTTATTTTCTTTCTTTTGTAGGAGGCTTGATAACAACCTTTTTTCATTTGGACCACTTCCTTCAGGTATTCAGAAACTATCTTCACTGGAATACTTGTAAGTGGTCATGGAACCTTCACTTGTATGCAAAATAATTGTTAAAATAATTGTTGAAATATAGCTGATATTATTCCACTTAGATGCTTTGATTAGTTTAATCTTTGAAAAATTCTGTATTTATATTCATATGTCAGTGGTCATATCTGTTGTAGAATCCTGGCTTCTTAATTTTATGCATCATTTGGTATCTTCCTTTTTGTCCCTTATAATTCCATTGTATTCTCAGACTAAAAATGCTTCCAACCTTTTTATATGGCTCAATGATGAAGATTTGTGTAAACTTAGAGATTGTTCCTTGCAAGCAGCTGTCTTACCATCATAGTGGAAAGCTTACCTCTTCTATGTGCTATCTTGAAGTTAATACTTGAAAGTATTTGCATGTTTGCAAGTCCAAAGGTAACAAATTGTCTCACAAGAATACTTGCAGATTATAAAATTATGAGAATATTACTCCTAAAATTCAATAGAACACTTGCACATGACAAAAATACAAGACAACTACAACAACTTTGATAGTTCCTGCACATAAACTAATCAAAGACAATACTTTTAGGCCAAATTAAGACCATCACCAAACCATAGCTGAAGATGGGCATTCTGTGACATTCATCACCTTTGGACATCCTTAAATTAGGACTCCAACCCTCTTTCATTACATGACTAGACCAGAACATAACATACACAACAATCTAATCTCAACAAAATTAAAAAATCATTTAAAAAAAAATCAGCAATTGGAAATATGTTTCAATATCAATTGTACCCTACAATTGACATCAGAAGCATGCGTGGAAACGGATTGACTACCACTGGGAACATGTGGAACCTCAGCTGAACCTCACCACCAGTCAATGGGGAAATAAGCAACCTCATCTCCGCCAGGCAGTTGCTATTGGAAGCATGATTAATCTCAACAGAACCCATGTGTGGGAACAAGTGTTAACCTTAACTAGACCCTGCAAGTGATAAATGGGGATGAGGAACTTCATCTAAGTCCCACCATCTTTGATGGGACACACGATTAACCTTAACTAACTCTTTCATCTGTTATAAAGGACATAAGCAACCTAGCCTTAAAAGAGATTCATAATTCAATGTATGACAGAATGTATGGTGACTATGACTCATTTAAGATATTTAGTTCATGAAATCATTTCAATGTAGCAGCCATAATCTTCACCAATGTAATGAAGCAAGTACCAGAGTCAAAATCCAGTCAAACAACCAAAGATATTAAACTTTCTTGGTCAAAAACAGATTTTCTGATCACAAAAGAGTTCTGGTCAATTTAACAATTGTTGCAGTCAAAATGGTCAAGGGTACAAACTATAAGGCTGTTTTTATGTTGTTTTCTATGTAAACCCCAGGGTTTAAGTCTCTGGTTGGACTCTTAGTTTGACTTTTCAGGGTGCGCTTCCATGCCACCCGCTTTTTTTGTGATCAGTGTATATTTTGTTCTTTTAGAAATAAAAGTCACTTTAAAAAAAAAATCAAATAGTATTGGAGCAAACCTTTCTCCTAATTATGTCCCTAGGGAATATCATTTTGTATATATTATTTTTTTATAATGTTTTGTATAAAGTTATGTCAAGTGAAAGTTATGACAGGTCAATCAGAGTCAATAACAAAAGATAAAGAAAATGTTAGGACCCCATCCTAACACTTGATGTAATAGTCCTTGTGGAACGTGGGTAGTACCCATGTTAATATTTTGTAATGTTTTATTATAGTTTTGGATTAAGAAGCGCCTATGCCAAATGACACCTTTCTATGTAACCGTTTTTCAAGAATATAACTGATTGTAGGTAGGAGATTCTAGCCCGGGTGGCATTTTGTATGTAAGCCAACCTTGGGAGTTAGGTGCTAGAGGAATTCCTTAAAACTGCGAGGGGCAGTATTGTATGTATCTTTTTGCATAATTGAATGAAGTATTGAAGGAGGTTGCCCCCTCGAAGAGGCTTGCGATTCAGTGCTATTGTGAGATTGTTCCTTTTCTGCAATTTATTTTCGTATTGTGCATTTTATTTCCAAGTGTGTTGTGAGCATATGTGTTTATTTTCAGTATTTGTGTGAGAGTGCTAATTTTAATTAGTAGGTTCCTGACAAGTGGTATCAGAGTGCTTTCTAGGGCTGTGTACTGCTGTGACTGCGACAGTTTCTACTAATTCGACTATTAGGTACATGATTTCTGTGTTCAATTTTTCGTTTGCCAGTTTTTCCTTATTTCAAAAAAAAATTATATATCCAACAAAAAGCCAAAAAATTACAGTCTATTTTTACAGTAGTTGAGTAGGTTAGAAACCCTATGCCGAGGGTTTTAAAATATCTTGAAGGAGTTGTCGTTATTGGCTAAGCTAGATAGCCCATACAACGTCTAGTGAAGTGAGCGGCGATCAGGCTCTAATACCCAGGCCTCAGACAACACTCGCGCACGGATTTAAGCGCCTACATATCTTTAGGTATATTGGGAGACCATCTAGGATTAAACAAAATTTTATCCCTAGGAAGCTTTTTCGGCCTTGTATTGTCCATAGTGCACAGGACACATCCCGGAAGACTACCCTCCCGTACTGTCAGAGAGGCAGATAGTGTGCTCAAGGGTATGTGTGGAATCCTCCTTGAGTAGTGGCCTAAAATATTGGTTCGAGCACTATTGTTCGTCACTGCGGTATAACAAAGGGCCTATGGGTATTACATACACCTTTGCCTAGCATACCCTGGTTCTATTTAAACCTGCAAACAAAGTCTATTCTCTAAGTCTTTTTGTCTTTGTTCAACCTGCAACCAAAAAAATTTGAACCTGTTACCATATCCTTCACAAAAGTTGAGCATACGAAGAAGACATCCCTATTCCAGAATTTTTGCATGCAAAACGGATAATACAAAATCACAGAAGAGTATATCAAGCGGACAAAAACTACAAAGACTAAAACAAGGGCAACAGGGGGGGTCAGAATCAGTTACAGTATGGAATTTTCATCAGTATCAGTCATTATAGGGTTGTCAGATATTAGTTACTTGTGACAGTCAGATTAATTACTTGGATAGTTAGAACAGTTACCTGTGACAGTCGGAACAGTTACCTCGATAGTCAGAACAATTACCTCGATAGTCAGAACAGTTACCTGTGACAGTCAGAACAAAACAGATAGGGAATAGTTGTGATAGAGTCAGACTCAGATAGTGGACAGAATATTGTTAGGAATCAGTAAATGGTTAGAGTGGTTTGAACAAATCATCAGAAAAGGGTGTTCGACACAGAACTAAATTTTTGATCCAAACCTCTAGAGAAAAAACCGACCACATCAGTAGACTCGTTAAAACAACTATATACAAAAAAAAAGGCATTGAACTTTTACTCAAACAGGGATATCTCTTCACTCAGAGCTCAGATTGACTCCAAAATTTAGCAAACAACTCTACATTCTATTTCAGACAAAATTGTCCTTGGCAGCTCTTGGTCAAATTTTGCATCGATTTCCCAAAATTGGCAATTTTTTATTTTTCTTGTTAAGGCCATAACTTCCCAACGGTCAGTCAATTTGACCCAAAATTTTGGGACTAGAAGCAGCTCATTATTCTGCACCAAAGACCCTCAAGGACCCACCTATGAATTTTTAAGTCCAAGTTGAAGAAATTACCTCGACATCGACTTGCACCAAACCAGGAGATCATAAAAAGTCAAAGAAGTTAGTATATCTCCTCATTGAGCGCTCAGATTGAGTGGCCATCAAAGTGGTCCCTATCCTAAAATAAGTGTTTCAACCTAATTCCCAACCATTTTTTGGACCCTTACTAAAAATAGTAACTCCTAAAATCCACCTATCTATTTTAAGTAAGTTCCACAAAAAGGATCCAAATCTTCAATTATGGTTGAGGGTACTCGCCAACAAGCTTTAGACAGGGAAATTCAAACCAAAGTGGATAATATGGGAAAACAACTATGGGAGACAATTAACAAAAACCTACAGGCAATACAGTCACAACTCCATTCTTTCCAAGGAACTATGACTGACCTCTCCCTTGCACAAAAAGAAATGAAGATCGAATTGGATAGTAGAGTCTCCACTGGTTCTGCAGATCAACATGACCAAGAAGACATTGGTACAAGCCACCGCCAACAAGCTATACCCACCCACAATGGAATGAGATTACCAAAATTAGACTTTCCCAAGTTTGATGGAAAAGATCTTGAGGGATGGATTTGTAAGGTAGAACAATATTTCATCCTTCATAATGTGGATTGTTTCCTATGGTTGACCATTGCTTCTTTTAATTTTGAATCAAATGCACTCCATTGGTTTTTGTGGCTTAGGAAGGCTGAACTAGAACTTTCATGGTCTGAATTTGGGCAACGCCTACTCACTTACTTTGGTCGTAGCGAGTTTGAATATTTTACAGGAGCCCTTTTCAAACTCAAGCAAACTTCATCCGTTCGAGAATACCAAACTCAATTTGAAAAACTTGCCAATCGAACCACGAGACTAAGTGTTGATTCTTTCCAAAGTTGTTTTGTGAGTGGACTGAAGGATGACATCAGGGCTGAGGTTAAATTGTTGCGACCTCAATCACTACCGCAAGCCATACAATTGGCCAAATTGGCAGAAGACAAATTCAAGGCTCTTGGTCGAACTTCTAAATTTCCTCCCTCTAAGCCATTTTTTTTAACCAAGCCAATGCCAAGTTCGACTAATAGATCTCCACCTATAAAAAGATTGAGTCATGAGGATATGGAGCGTAGAAAGGCACAAGGATTATGTTACAATTGTGATGAAAAATATACCAGAGGGCATAGGTGTGTGCAACAAAAATTGTACTTTCTCGATATGGATGAAGTTCCCACTACAGAATCTTCTGAGGATGAGGAGGATCCTCAAGAAACAAAAACCACAGACCAGTCGGTCGATCAGGAGGACACCCAATCATAAATTTCTGTACATGCTTTAACAAGAGTATCCACACCCCAAACCATGAAGGTGATTGGCCATTTCAAGGGACAAAGGGTCATCATTTTGAAGCACACACAATTTTATTGATCCACGTGTCACCAAACAAGGGAACTGTTACATTACCACATGCAATTCCTTTGAAGTTATGATTGCTAATGGTGGCACCCTACCATGCAAAGGCAAATGTCATAATGTTAAACTCAAAATTGGGGACTATAATCTCAAGTCCGACATGTTTGCCCTACCCTTAGGAGGGTGTGATATGGTTTTAGGAGTGCAATGGTTAAGAATGTTAGGACCAGTCCTATGGGATTTTGTAGAATTATGGATGAAATTTAGTCAGGATGGGCAAGAATATACCTTTCATGGCACCAAGGCGGGAGCAGTTCAGTTTATTTATTCTCATAATATGGAAAAATTGCTAAAGAAATCTTCCCATGGCGTGGTAGCTTAGCTTTTTGCTATCACCACTCCCGAGCAAGGGGAGTCTAGTCACCCACAACAATTACAAGGAATATTACACAGGTATGTTGATGTCTTCGAGGAACCCAAGGGACTCCCTCTTCAGCGCTCACATGATCACGCTATACAACTTTTTCCTGGTAGTCTACCTCCTAATGTTCATCCATACCGATATGCTTATGCTAAAAAACTGAAATTGAGAAAATTGTACAAGAACTTTGAGCTTTTGGAATTATCCGTTCTAGTGTTAGTCCCTATTCTTCACTAGTATTGTTAGTCAGAATGAAAGATGGCACTTGGTGGTTGTGTGTGGATTATCGGGATCTTAACAAAATTACTATTAAGGATAAGTTCCCTATTCCTGTAATCGATGAACTACTGGATGAATTGCATGGGGCTCAGTATTTTTCCAAGTTGGATTTATGGTCGGGCTATCACCAAATCCGCATTAAGAATGAAGATATTCCCAAAACAGCCTTTCGAACTCATGAAGGACATTATGAATTTTTGGTTATGCCTTTTGGGTTGACCAATGCACCTTCCACCTTTTAGAGTTTGATGAATTCTGTTTTTCGCCCTCATCTTCACAAATTCATTCTAGTCTTCTTTGATGACATACTAATCTATAGTCGCACATGGGAGGATCATCTTCACCACTTAGATGAAACTCTCAAACTTTTGTCTGACCATTAGCTTTATGCAAAGCAATCAAAATGTTCCTTTGGTCAGCAGGAGGTTGAATATTTAGGGCATATAGTGACTAAGGAGGGAGTTCAGGTGGACCCTAAGAAAATTTAGGCAGTGCAAGAATGGTCCAAACCTCATACCTTGAAGGGACTTCATGGATTCTTGGGTCTTATAGGATCTTACAGAAAATTTGTGAAAAATTATGGCAAGATCGTAGCTTCCCTAACAGCCATGTTACGAGGTCCGAGGTGTAGACCAATTGGTTCGACCAAACCCCGTAAGGGGGACGGAGGTCCAAGGTTCAAATCTCGGGCCTCGTCGGACTGAACGCTTGTCCCTTTCCTGGTGCTTTTAGCGGCGTAAAAGGTTTAAAATGATTGTGGCATGGTGGTTATAGGGGCGGACTGCGCGAAGATCTATGTGGCGGCTTCCGGGGCGGACAACGCAGAATACTGTGGCGGCCATAAAAGCCGGACAACCTGCTCTTTCCATGTAAATTGTTTGTGCGGTTCTTGGCGATGAAGACAAAACGACTGTGCATGTGATAGAAGAAGTACCACGCAAGGAAAGAGCAGACTCGGAATGACATGTCCTTTTCGCTCTGTACATCACTCAGCTGGATATGCATCTACCGCGCCACCCATTCTGCCCAGTCGAAAAATACAGGCTTTGTCTCCGGCTTCATGGCGGCGGGAGAGTAGAACTCACCATGCGAAATGCACTCGGCAAGGGAAACTTGCCACTTATACACCGTTGCATCCGTGGAGAGCCCCATAACCCATGCCAACATGGAGTATATGTCAGGATTTTTAAACATTTTCAAGGGTTTGGGCAGGTCTGGCAATATTTCGGGCGTCGACTTCTCCAACAACTGCGTCTCCATGAACTGGCGCATTTGCGTTGTTGGCGCGTATCTTTCATTCTGCTCGGTACTGTTAATTTTTCTGATTATGTAGTCAGTAGGGGGCTTTTCTCCATAGGTGAAAGCCTCCCGAACGTCTTGGGCAGAGATGGCGAACAACTTGTTCCCTTTGGCATCTCGGACCGTCCTGGTCCACGGGTCGTAGAACTTAGCAATGCCGTACACCAGCTCCGGGCAATGATGCACAGGTGTGCACAAGTACCAGTAGAGGTGAGAGTGATAGGCGGCTGTCCGCCTGCTTTCGGCAGACACCTTGGTCATCATAATGTCAACAGTCTGGCGCAACTTCTCCACACTCGTTTTGGTGAGCACACAGTCCCGGATTCTGCTCAACCTGTCTTCGGGTGGTGGCGGCGACACTTGTTTCTTTTCCTTCTTTTGCTTCTTCTCGCCTTCCGCCTTCTTCGGGGCCTTCTCCTTCTTGGGCTCGGTGCTCTTCTTGCCCATCCTGACTATGTACTTGCCCAAGCGCTTGCTCTGAAAAGGACAACGCCTCATTGTTGCTCAACGCACTGCATTTTATCGGCAACTCTCTCGCTCTGATTTGGCAAGGCAAATAGCGCTACTGCAAAACCCTCAATAATTTCTTTGAGTTCATTTGAGGCGCAGCGATGGCCCTCTTATAGCACTGCAATTTACCCACCATATTAATTATGCTTTGGGGCGGAGTAAATGCCTGGAGGGATTATGGGCAAGGTGGGAGATCTCCTACGCGTTAACCGGTGGTGGAGCGCACCTCCCAATGTTGGCCAACTGCGTGGGCCGTAATCTTTCTTGAAAGACGTGATGCACCGCCTTTTTTAAATTTCCCAGCGTATTTCATGCTCCAACGGCCTTCCTCGGGGTGTGCGCTTGCTAGGCTTTATTTTGGACTGCGTGCCCGTGGCATTGGAGAAAGCGAGACCCTTTCGCTCTAGCAACGTTTTCATCATTTTCAAGAGCCGAAAATGGCTTTCGCTTGAAAAGTCAAGCGAAAAGCCCTTTCGCCCATTTAAAGCCCGAAATAGGAAAAAGCGCCGTGATTTAAAGCCTTGCTGATTATACACTTTTCCTTGGAGCGAAAATCATTTCCTTTGATCCCTGCCACGTGGCGCTTGCACTAAAAACAAATTGAAGGGCCACGATTTGAATTTCGCCCATAAAGGAGAGCGAAAGCGCCTTTCGCTCAACGCAGCCCCGAAATGGGATTTGACTTTGACTTTTTGGTTTTGACTTGGCCACACCTCCGTTTATAGCTTTCGCTCCCTAGGGCGCCGAAACGTGGTTTCGCCCCTATACAAGAGCGAAACTCCCTCTCGCCAGATGACAGGGCGCTTTTCATAACGTTGAACTGTTCTTGCTAGGTGATGCTAAAAATGGTGAAACGAACTCCTTTGCTCAAAGGCAGAGCGAAAATACCTTAGCTAGATCTGGGCGCCTGAAATTGCTATTTTCCTTTTTTGGCGCACTAAAAAACACACAAACTAAACTAAAAAAACTTTTATTTAAACTCTTCAGCACCATTTCCCTGCCAGCTCGACCCTCACCATAGCGAGGAGTCTGGCCAAAACTGCACTATTGATAGCGCGAAAGGAGGCGAAGAGACTTATACTCCGAGAGAAAAGATATATACAAGCAAACAAAGGAATAAAAATATGTACATAGCTGAGAAATTTTTTCAACTACCCCTTACTGGTAGTACGCCTTCAGATGAAGGCCATTGACCGATATTGGAAGAGTAAACCCGTTTAAATCTTGGAGAATGAAAGAGTTCACCTGATTGACCCTAGAGATTCGAAATGGACCCTCCCAGAATGCATCAAATTTATCGTGATTTCCTGGCTTGGATTTTTTCTCATTCCATTTCAGCACCAGGTCACCAATCTGGAAGGTCCGGTCGGAGGTCCTCTTGCCGAACCAATTTTTCGTGGTCTCGGCGTGCTTCATGAAAGCTTCGTAGGCCTTTTCTCTTTCTTCTTCCAATTGCAGCAATTGGGCTATCCTGACACTTATGGGATCAAACTCTTCATCCTCACCATCTAACGACCGGAGAGACTGCAATGCGGGCAACTCAATGTGCGTGGGGAGAACTGCTTCCTTCCCGTATACCAGGGAATATGGGGACGTCTTGATTGATTTCTTAATTGAAATGCGGTCAGCCCATAAGGCTAAGTCCAGGAGCAGATGCCAGCTCCGCTTGTTGCCTTCCAAGGTTCTCTTCAGGATCTTGAGTAAGTTTTTGTTTGTGGACTCCGCCAAACCATTGCCCTGCGGGTAATAATTAGATGAAGTCTTTAAGTAAATACCATACTTACTCGCGAATGCGCAGATTTTGGCACCGGTGAAATGGGTGCCATTGTCAGTCACTATTGCATCCGGTATCCCGAAACGGGTTATCAGTCCTTCCAAAAAGGCGATGACTACATCTTGGTTAGCTTGCTTGGTCGGCACTGCTTCGGCCCACCGGGTAAAATAATCTGTAGCCGTCAGGATGTACTTATGCCCCGCGGAGGAATTGGGATCTATCACCCCAATGAAGTCTAAGCCCCATTGCTGAAATGGAGCTTCGACCTGAATTGGGTGCAAGGGCAAAGAAGCATTCCTGCTCCAACCGACGTACCTCTGGCATTTATCACACTTCTGGCTAACCTCGAAGGTATCGACAAAAATAGTAGGCCAGTAATAGCCTGCTTTTATGATTTTTAAGGCCATAGGCCTTCCTGTGAAATGTCCTCCTGACATTCTAGAATGAAACTCATCTAGGACCCTCTGTTTTTCTGTCCCCCTGACACATCTCAGGAGGACTCCGTCTATATTTTTATGAAACAAACCACTCGGTAACAACACATATCTGCAGGCTTGGAGCCTGAACCTTCTCCTCTGCGAAGCATTGAGGTCAGAAGGGCACCTTCCGGTATTGAAGTATTCCACCAGGTCTTCTGTCCAATCCCTGTCGTCTACAGACCGATTCGCAAGATCGCTCTCCTGTGCTGGATCATCCCACTGGCATGCTATTACCTCGGATGCGGCGCTCTTGGCGAGTTCTTGGCATAAGGCTCGACCACGGACCAGTTTAGTGGGCCGGACCTCTATGTCGAACTCTTGGATCTTGGAGACCCATCCTGCCCTTTTATTGCCAAGCTCACCTTGAATGATGAAGTTTCTGACGTCAGGGTGCACCACGTACACTATTGTCTTGCTCTGGGAGACGAAATGGCGAAACTTCTTCAATGACCGCATCACCGCATGCACTTGCCTCTCAATGAAGTTGTACTTCTCCTCATGCGGGTGGATGACTTGGCTCAGGAATGCTATCGGCCGTTCGTCCCCGTCCTCGTTCTTCTGAGTAAGGACAACTGCGTAGCTCTCCGGTTCACCGACGACGTAAAGGATAAAGTCCTTGGAGTAGTCGGGGTTCACCAGAACAGGGGCTTGAGCGATTCTCTCTTTGATCTCTCTGAATGCCCGCTTCCTTTCCTCGGTCCACTGAAACTCAACATCCTTCTTGAGGAGTTCGGTCATCGGCTTTACTACCTGGGCGAAATCAGAGATGAACTTCCTAACAAAATTGATCTGCCCGAAGAAGGATTGGAGGCCCTTCTTGTTTGCTGGTAGAGGTAGCTTGAGGAGGGCTTCCGCCCTAGTAGGATCGACAGCTAGTCCCTTCTCCGATATTACATGGCCCAGGAGTTTGCCTTCTTTTACCGCGAAAATGGACTTTTTCGGGTTTATGGAGATTCCGAACTCTCGGCACTTCTCAAATACCTGACGCAAATGTAGACCATGTTCTTCCCTTTTGTGGGAGAAAACAGTCATGTCATCTAGATAAATCACAATGATGCGATTGAGTAACTCACCAAAGGCTAAGTCCATCGCTCTTTGGAAGGTCGCCCCGACATTTGAGAGGCCGAACGACATGCGCTGGTAGGCGAAAGTGCCCCACTTGGTGGTGAAGGCGGTCTTGTACTGATCTTCATCCTTTACCCAGATTTGATTGTACCCGGAGAAGCCATCCAGCAGAGAAAACCTCTGTGCTCCCGCCACTACGTGAAGAATTTGATCGATTTGGGGCAGCGGGTAGTGGTCCTTCAGAGATGCTTGGTTGAGGTTTCGAAAGTCAACGCACAAGCGGATGTCCCCATTCTTTTTTCGCACCGGGACCAGGTTTGCCACCCAAGAAGAGTGCTTGATAGGATAGATAATCTTTGCCTCCAACATCTTTAGGAGCTCGGCCTTCATCAACACTTCTATCTTTGGGTTGACCGGCCTTTGCTTCTGCCTGAAAGGTTTGACCCCTTCCTGCAGCTCGATCGTGTGCTGGAAGACACTCTTATCGTATCCCTTCAGGTCTCGATAGCTCCAAGCGACAATATCCGGGTATTCTTTGCACAGGGTCCTGATTTGCTCAATCTCCAACGACGTGCAATCGGTTCCCACCTTGATGACTTTCCCGGGTTCTAACTCCAGTTCCTTGTACTCTCTTACGTCCACTTTGATCTTGTGAGCGAGTGACCTATCATCTTGATCAAACAAACTTTCAAGGGTGATTAAGCCCTTCGGGACGTGGTTATTCTTCAACTGAATCAACCCCTCATACTCTTCTTCATTGAGGGTCCTGTCTTCAATAGTGCTGGCTTCGTTGATCAAAAAATTGACGATCTGCTCGTCGTTGTCAAACACCTGCCAATGAATATTTTTGTCCGGTACCGAAGGCCTGTAGATCACCCTCACTGTCTTCGGCTTTTGCATCATGTTTTCGGCGGGGGAGTATCTGGCTCCAATAGACGCTAAGACGTCAGCGTGCTTATTCCGCTCTCGCGAAATAGACCGGATATTCAGGGCCGAGAAAGACTCGAGCAGGTCCCATACCTTGTTACGGTATGCTTTCAGGTAGTGTTGCTTTGCAACACACTTATTGGTTACTTGGTTGCAGATCAACTCCAAGTCTCCGAAGATCTGCAACTGCTTAATTCCAAGTTTTTCTGCCTTTCGTAACCCCAAACACAGGGCTTCATACTCAACAGCGTTATTCGTACAGCTCCATGCGAGTCTGTAAGAGTAGGTTTTCTGGTTTCCCGAAGGAGAGACAAGGACAACTCCTGCCCCGACGCCATTCTTACATCGGGCGCCGTCAAAGAAGAGCTTCCATAGTTGATCGGCGATGGGGTCTTCATCACTCGGTACCTTAGCCTTTTCGGGCTTGGTGATCGAGTAGCACCCTATCTCGGATTCGATCATGGCATTAAAGTCGCGCATAGAAAATTCATCTTCTATGCGGAGCTCGTCCAGAGCTTCTTCCATCAGCTCTATTCCTCCTTCTTCCTCTACTTCCTCAATCATATTGACTGAGTCCAATTGTTTCTCCGCATCCTGGATCCTTTCAATGTGAAAGGTAGAGGGCTTTTCATTAAAAATTTTAATCCTCCTTCCTCTGAAGGGGATTTCCAGATGCGAATAGTCCAGAGACAAATAGCCTCCAAGTTTGGCGGTGAATTCCCTTGATAGGCACATACTGAAATAGGGCTCTAAATCCACCACCACAACTTCTTGTATCACGGTGATCTGCGGCATCTTGTGCAATACGATCGGGATATCCTTGATCACCCCTACTGTCTTGACCGGAGTTCCGTCCAGTTGAAGCACTCCAGGACTACTCCTCGTGTACTCCATGCCCATAATCTCGCAAACAACCTTGGGCATCACAGTAGTAGCAGCGCCAGAATCGATCATGCAGTTATGCACAACCCACCCCTCCATCCTGAGGGACAGGTAGAATGGCGGCGGCCTGTTCTTTCCGGTGGCTGAGGTAGTCAACGTCTGAGTCAAGACAGTCTGAGTCGGCTTTCCCTTGCCTTTAGCAGACTTCAGCGATTCTTGCAATAGATCGACTTGACCGGGTAGTTGAAGCGCATCAAAGAGGCTTACCTTAGCTGGAGTCTTCTTTAGCTCTTCGACGATGTTGTACGCTCCTGTACCAGACTCACCTCCCTCCTTCGCAGTCTCGTATCTGGTCCGATATTGCTGCGTCGCTTCTACCCTCTGACGCTTGGTCAGCGAGGGATATCTGAGCTTTTCTCTCGCCTGATCCCTCGCCTCGGTTTGGGGTTGAGAGGGCGAAGCCTGTGGTTGAGGAATTCTCCCTTTTGCTCTCGGAGGCAAGAAATCCTTTAATAAGACGGAATCCCCCGGTTCTGACACCTGGACAGGCTCTTTTTCTGGCGGCAACGCCTTCTCGCTTGGCAGCTTGGAACTGGCAGGCACCTTCAACGGTTCCATTTGAACCGGATCAACTTCGATGGGTTTCTTACCCGTCCTCATAAGAACGGAGACCTGCTCGACAGGGGGAATCATAAAGTTGCGATCTGCTTCCCTGATCATGTTCACTTGCCCACCAGGAGCGCTGTCCGCAAGGGTCTGAACATAGTTCAAATGGACCATGCAAGTCTCCTCGCCGTGTGGGTCGTTGCAGGTGGAGCACCAATAAGCTCTGCCAGATGGACCAACTTCTTCATTTTCCAACATCGCCGCATTTCTCTCGGGAGCCCTACTAGTGGAAGCAGCTTGTTCCCTAGTGATCGGGGGAGGAGGAGCGAATCTCCTTGGCTGGAAGCTTTGATCGGCTTGCCTCCTCCTTAAGACAGTGATCTCATTCGCCATTGTCTTCATTGACGATCGCAGATCCTGCAATTCTTTGGCCTGGTCCGGGTTTGCAGTTGCCGGAGGCGCGGGTAATGGCAATGGTGCCAATGGTGCAGGCAATGCCGGATATGGGATAGGAGCTGGAAGCTGAGGAACAACGGGTGCTTGAAACTGCGGGGTGGATACCGCCTGGTTCTGAGGATTGGGATTCCACGATTGAGTAGGGTACATCGGGGATGTAGGTAGTGACTGAGAGGATGCACTAGGATACAAATTTTGAGGAAAGTCCGGATAAATTGGCATAGTCATTTTTGGAGGCAACTTACCGATAGCGACTAAGTCAGCCTCAACTTTCTGTGCCTGTTCATACAAGGCCGGAAACGTACTGACATTAGCATGTCGGATGCTCATGCTGATGTCGGAATGGAAAGCTCTTAGGTAATAAAACGTCGCTTGCTCCGGAGTGGGCCGAAGGCCGACAGTGACTCTCTGCCAGGTTCGGGCGAACCTGACATTAAAATCCGCTACCTCTTCTTGAGGGTGTCTTTGGATGGTGGTGAACTCAACAAAGGAGAAAGGGTCCGCCTGTTCGTTGAAACCCTTTATCAATTGTTCCGCTAACTGGTCCCATGTAGTGATGGTACTGGGCGGCAGCGATCGGTACCAGTAGAGGAGCTTACCTCTGAGCGAGAGAACTAGCAGTCTCACCATGATGTCCTAGAACTAGCGATCGGTCCGGGTGATTGTAAAGTTTTTCCCTGTTTGAGACAAATGCTTCCAAGTCATAGAAATCCAATTTGAAGCTTAACAATCACCCATGAAGAGAAACAATTGTCCAGATTTGAAATTCAGACACCAAGAAGAGACACAAGTCCCACTTCCAATATATAATTTTGCTGAAGTCAATTTTCATGAAACGTAATAGTTTCTAAGGAGAGATGAAAGAAGACATCTCATGCAGTGGTATAACATTTTTTCCATTTGCAAGTGACCTTGAGAATCGAACTTGGGCCAACAATGGTAGACTCTTGTGAATCTACTGTTCGACCATTACCCAAGCCACACACAATAGTATAGCTTATAAAAGCATAGAAAACAAAATTATTTAAAGTGGGGTCCATATGGGGGAAAATTTTATTTTATATTTCATGCACTGAAAAGCACAAGGACGTGTGTGTGAAGGAAGGCACAATTCAATCTTTTTTAATTAAAATCTAAAGGGGTCATTATTGTATTATCACAGAACCATCATAGATAGAAGATATGTGATCATTAAAATAAAAATAAGACTTTTATTTATCTAAAATTTGTTGTAGTTAAAAGAATGCTATTTAGATATGTGTATTTAGCACCCCTTTAAAGCGTTGCACTTGACCTCTTAGAATCTTTGTATTTTTTAATTGGGAACTGTACCAAAAACTGACATTCAATATATTTGAATTTTGCTGCTAACCTGAATTTTGAATGGGGGCTGTATGTGATATAATAATTAATCCTCCTTGTCCAAGGCATAGGCTTTTTAGGCCCTAGTTTGTCCAAGATTAAACATTATAATAATCCAAGAGGCAATTGCTTATGCCATAAGATAAAAAAGGTGAAGGTGCCATGCGCTATTGAAATTCTCTCATCTTGTTTTGGTAGAAGCAGTCCAAAAATCTTTGAAAATATGACTTTTGACTTTGAGAAACATCAATATTGAAGGTCCTGTAAATGTAATTTCAATATTTCTAGACATCCTCAAGAACAAAATACTTGGTGGTCTATTTTGTCTTATCCTTCAAAGGAGTTATCCTGATGAAGAGTTTTACTAACCGATGAACTAGTGCACAGTCTGTTGAGTCTTATTGAGACTTGCAATTAATTTGCTTCATGTTCCGTTGTGATTGGTCACACTTAATGTGGGATTGGGTAACATAAGGGGCTTCCTTGACTTCTGGTTGGACACTAAAGGCTACTTCTTATTTGCAAACATTCGATCAAGCATCTCTTAACCATGAATTCACAAATTCAGTTGTTAGAAGAAATAATCTTTGATTTCTAAAGGGAAAATATGCATCTTAGGAAATATGTACTTGTCATAATGTTTGAAACTGTTGAACACAGAAATAGAAAAGTGTGATCTATGCTTGTGACTGCAGTTCAACAAATAGATTGGGAGGTTTCTACTCTCCCTAACCTTCGGATCTTGGGCTAGTTCCCTTTTTCCTTCTATCTAATGTTAGGAATAAAGAAAGAAACTAATCTAAAATACGCAAAAACCAAATAAACAAATTGATCTAGAAATGCGGAAAAAAAATCTAATCTGCTTGGTTTGAGGAGTAAGGGTGCATGAGAAAGAAAATGCAAAATGTGGCCAAAGCCATAGCAAGGTTTAGATCTGGTGTAGTTGCCATTTTCAGCAGAAATGTAATGTCCCCTCTCTAATCAGTTAGCAATTGTTGCTTGGGTTAGCCTACTCTCGGGTTCCCGTAGGCTAATGGTTGTGTGTGGGAGACTTTTGGGGATGAGTTCGATGCTTGGACGTGTTGCTTGTTGCCGGTTGCTGGTTTCTAGAGTGGTTTTGGGTATCTTGGGCTTCACTTACTATTTTTAGTAAGTCAGTTCATCGTGGGTCCTGCGAAACGAAGAGATGGGTTTGATGCGTTTTCCAATTGGGTATCCGTTTCCACCCTCGGTTGGTGGTTTTGACCAGCATGGACCAAAATATTAATATTTTGTCGTTGAAATAACTTAAAGTAAAATTAAAGATTTAACTTTATATTTCCTTAATGTATTTTGTGAATGGGGCCAAAAGGGGACATAAGGATTAAATTTAAAAAGTGTCTAATGTTATAACTTAAAATTGGGCATCCCATTTGGGAGACATAAGGGGATGAAATGAAATGAAATTAAAATTAAGTTTATTTTCCCAAGAGGGGCGTAGCCTTCTGGAGGAAATATAAAAAGTGAAATTTCTTCATTTCATTCTCATTCTTGTTTGCTCATTTCATGAAACTGGAGACTTTGGCCTGTGCAAGGGTTTCAAGCTTTGTGAGGACGAAATCCCTCTCAGATAACATCATCTTCGAGTGTGAGAGATCACTCCTGGATGATTCGGAGGCAACTTCATACAGAGGTTGCAATTGTGCTTCAGCGGAGAGTTGTTTGAAGATTATTGCAGATCTTTTGGCAACAGTGTTGGAGATTATTCAAGGAGAAACCAGTGGAGATTATTTGCAGATCATTTGTTTTCATTTGCAGCAGATTTATGCAGTATTGGCCGTACCACACTAGGGTTTCCAGCCCTACCTTTTTGCTCACAACTCTCAACGAAGACATCAAATCATTCTGGGTATTTTGGCGTTTGAGATGGCATGCCTGGGCGACCCTTTGTGGTCATTTCGAGCATTTTTGGAGGTGTGCACATTTTTCTATGCTGGCAATACAGTTGTGGTTGCATTTTCAGCAGTGGCGCTAGGGTTTGAATTTTCTGGGTTTGGCTTCGGAGGGGATTTCAGCATCTGGGTTGGCATTATTATCTGCATCTTTGGTCTATATAACCATTCCATGTACCTCTGAATCCCTCTTGTTAATAATATATGATATTTCATTTCAGTTCAACCTTTAGTTTATGATTGTTTCATTTCATTTTCTGCATTCTCCTTTCTTGCAAGCAAAAAATAGAAAAAAAATCATAAAACAAAAAAAAAGCAGCAAAAAAAAAAAAGAAAAAGCAGAAAGGCAAAACAACAAACAGCGGTGGGTTATTACAAGAAACCAAATAACTTCATTGCGTAAGATCTTCGAATACCCGCAACAACAATCAAAGAGAAGGATTAACAAGGGAAAGGAGGACAAAGCCATTAATTTCACACATTCATAAGGCAAAGTTTAGAGACATAGTTAAATATGAATGCCACTCACAACTCTTTATTGATTTTGCAATATTAGTGTTTTTACAATCCTACTCTAAGGAGTAGATATGGTAATGCTTCAAAGGCCAAAATACCCTTACAATGAACATTAAGCTCCTATTAATACTTGAAAGTGCAACCATAAAATGGATTACATATAATGTACCTTGGTGATAAGTAGGAGTTGACACATCATCGTTAGCCCTTTGCTAAAAATAGACACGAAGTGATGTGCTTCGGTGAGTGTCTCTCCCCCAAGTGAGGGGCTATGAGCGGGACTCTCGAGAGCAAGGCTCTTCCTAGCGAGGGGCTATGAACGGGGCTCTCTATGAGTGAGGCATTATGAGCAAGGATCTCTCAAGCAGGGCATTGTGAGTAGGGCTCTCCAAAACGAGGCTCTCTTTGAGTAGGGCTGCCCCAAATAGAGCTCTCTCTAAGTGGGGATCTCAAAAGTGGGGCTCTCCCAAGCGGGGCTCTCTCGTGCCTACAAGTGTAAATAAGAGCTGAATGCTCATTGTTAAGGTCCTTTGACTACCTAGCGTACCAAAGCTGCTCTCTAGAGATCATTGTACTCAACACTTTGAAGATCAACAAAACAAAGGATTGTGCTTGATATCCATAAATTATTGTGTTGAACATTTAACTTATGGATGCGTGGGACTAGTAGCATCACTCCTTTTCCCTCTATTAGTCATCTTTCTTTGTGATATGGATGATTACTTTGGAGCTCTGATCACAGTGAAGTTATTTGGTATTTTCTCAAGTTGGTGATTGCACCAACCTTAAACCTCGCTATGGCCTCAACCGTATTTTGCATTTTATTTTTCTCACCCTTAAACAAAAGTAGATTAGATTTGTTTTTTGCATCAGTTTGCTTATTGGTTTTTGCATGTTTTAGATCAATTTTATTTATTTATTTTCAGCATTAGATAGAAGGTAGAAGGGAACCAACCTAAGATTTGGAGGTTGGAGAGATTAGAAACCTCCCCATCCATTTCTTGAACTGTGGTCACAGGAGTAAATTGCACTTGCCGATTTTTGTGTTCAACAGTTATGGCATGCCTAGTGGGACGAATCCCATTCGCATCATAGAGAAACATCCCTTGCATGTGAGGTCAACAATGTTGGCATACTCGATGGGACACACAAATACTATTTTGGTACGAAATCGATCTTACCCCACAAGCACATAATTTTTCAGACTCGCACATGTACTTCATATCCTTCTAGATTTGCAAAAAGGGTTGTGTTACACTAGCACGGAAAAAATCCATAAATCTTTTTTCATTAAAATTTCTAAGTTGTTTTTTGTTTCAGATTTTATACATAGTAATTTTTCATGCAAATGGCGACTTTGTTTTGAATCTAGAATCTTGCCTAGCTTGTGATTTGTGAAACTCACTTTTTAGAAAAGGACTAAAGTAGCAACAAGTGACGATAGGAGTGAGAGGGAATGAGACTGTGTTAAAAGGAAAAAAAAGGAACGAAAAAATACTTAGTATTCATCTTCAAGTGCCTCACTGTTATGAGTGATCTTGCTCCTCAAGCGCCCTACTCTTCAAAATAACCCACTCTCCAAGCAACTCGCTTACTGGAGTGCCATGCTTCAATGTGACCCATTTTTCCATTTGTTTCTCGCTTTGACCAGTGCACCTCATTTTTTATTCTTGTTCTTCGGTGTGATTTTAGAGGTTTCTTCCCTTTCGTTCATGAATATCAAAACACCCAAATAATATCAGGGATGTCTTGGTTATTGAATCATCAAATCCTTCAACAACTCACTTATGTCGCTATAGGACCACCTATATACCAAGTTTCAAATGAATAGGGATAGTATGGCCAACCTGTACAATATGGGCAAGTACCTCAACCATACCTGTTCATTCACCAACAAAACCTTGCAACATTCGCTTAGCAAGGGTACCCTACCCATACAACCCAAACATCCACCTTGAAATCCAACACTCTTTCCCACAATAGGTTTCTTGATATCCACTGTTTCCTCAAAATCCCCTATGTCAACCAGTCCATCAGGAACAACAAGAATTGCAAATGTAGGTAATGAACTCAAGCATATGGTTTCAACACTTAAGTCATTCTATACACATGAGTATCAACTCTATGAAAGAACATGTTATTCCATCAATAGGGAGATTTTTAGATGACCGATCAAAGGAACTGGTCGTTACCCCAACAAGAAAAATTCTTAGATGAATGATCGGGCATAGGACTATATGGTGAGTCAGCCCACTGTATTTTTATAACCAATGACTTATCCACCCATGATGAACCAACCTTTTGTACCTCAGACTGACACAATGCAAGTCCATGTGATACCCTAAGCATCGTTAGTGGGCAGAAATTGCACATTTTCCCAAAGTGTTGTCATGTACAGTAACCACTCTCCTGGGTCAGTAATTCTTGTAGAAGATACCTTGCCTAAGCATTGAGAGTCATTTCGCCCTTCATGTGTGATAGAGCCCAAGATAGTAAAAGAATAATTTGAAGATGAAGGGCTAGAACTGATAGAGGAGTGTGAAGTGTTTGTCCCATTGGGTAGAACAAGAGAATTTGTAGAAGTGATGGAGGCGAATCCACAACAAGAACATGAGATCATTATACTAGGCCCTATTGAATTGATACAACAGGGAGGAAAACCAAACGACCCGATTTAGCACGATGGTGAGTATCCCAATGGTGGAGGAACAAAATGACAGATTTAGAGGCCAAGCAAGACTGCAGTCAATGCAATTTCACATTGGCTCATCATCCACTTGTACGACAATCAAGTGACAATGCACTTGTATGATAGTCAAGTGACAATACACTTATATGGCAGTCAAGTGATTCACTTATACGGTAGGTCGAAGTCTTCACTTGTATGACAAGTGCTTGTACAATAGCACTTGAATGTCAACTAACTTGCTCACTTGTGTGACACTTGCTAAGTGACTTGTACGACACATCTCTCACTTGAACGACACTCTTGATTGCTCTGCTCGTACAATAAATCTCTTACGACAGTTTGGACTGCAACTCCTCGTACAATGATCTGGTTGCAACTCTGCTTCACACCTACAATCTACGAAACTACTAGTAGTAATAACATCATACATAACACATATATCACATAGATGAAGGTTGAATCAATATTTATTACTCTGCCTGTACGACATTCACATTATAGAACATATGCCTTGTCAATACAATGTAACAATGGATTTACAGACAAACTATACAAGCCTAGATGCTCTCTCGTACCCCCCTAGTGTCATCGTACTTATACATGGTCCTCCACAAATGAATGGGGGGTTCTATTTAACTTTGGGGCTTGGAAGTTGCGAACAATTGTTGCCCAGGACACCTCACCCATAACTACTTCCCCATTCGCATATGCAGAATACATATATTAGCTGCACATTCCATATGCAATTAATCAAACAATGACATCATCACCCTTGATGTCACACTACAAAATTGCATTATACTTTCATTTCCATTTACATGTGCATTTCACACTTAGTTTTACTACGTACACTACTTTGGCTAGTCAAAACTGGGTCCTACATCAGCCCTCCCCTTAAAATTGGTTGTCGTTCTCATCGACGATTGCTTCTGCTCTTGAGGACTTGGGTTTTGTTGATGTTGAGATGTAGGAATAGGTACTCCTCCAATCTCCTGGATTTGTAGCTTCAAGGCCTCAGTTTCTCCTTTCAGTCTCTTGGCATAGGCCTGGTATCGAGCCCACTGCATGCTGTAATGATTCGACCTGTGCTCAACTTATGCCAGCCTAACCTTCAACTCGGCCTTCCTCTTTGCAGCTTCAACCTCCCTCTTTGCAGCTTCAGCCTCTCTCCTTGTTGCCATCACCAACTGCTCATCCTTCTCAGCTATCATTTGATTGCAATGAGTAAGCTGTTGGTTACGGATCCGCCACAGGAAAGGATTTGGTCTATCTACGCGCCCTAGACCCGCCCAACAGATTGAAAGGCCGGAAGGAAGAGATGCCTTCCGTGCCAATCTCCGGAGAAGGCCGGCTCCTATACTACACTACACTGGGGTTTTAGATTAGGGAACAAGAAAGAAATTGGGAAATTACTGAAAGAAATAAATAACTGAAAGAAATAGAAAATGCAGATGATTCCGAGAACAGACAGCACGATTACTAACTTATACTTGAAACAACAGCAATCAATACAAGAATTGTAGAAAGGGTTTTTACATATCCCAACAGTTCCCTTTCCACATAAGTAATCTACAGATCTGCAAGCATTGTAGTATAGCAATAATAATACACAGAAATTCTGCAACAACATTAAATAACAGCAGTAATGGCAGAAAATACAGCAATAACAGTTAACAGTAATTACAACAGTTTGTATTAATAATGTTAGGTGTGATACAGCATTACAGTTTCATCAATACAATCTACAACCATCATATCCATGGCTGTACACAGGACTGGACTGCACTTTGCCATCAATCTGCCTGACTTCCCTGCAATACTTCTTCCATGTATCAACCATTCAACCCTAGGCTGAACATCCCTCATGGTTGCACATCATGCTAGACTGCATTCTGCCCATAGACTTCAATCTGCTCACGTACCAATCTTTAACAACTCTAATGAATGAGGGGGGGTTTATTTATACACCCACCAAGTAGTAACTTTCTCCAACTACCTTGCAACTACCCTCAAATTACATTTTATGTGCATTTGCTTTGCATTTACATTTCATTTGCACTACAGGACGAAATAGCTTATTTAGCCGACTTACATGATTTAATATGACTTTACATGACTTTATTCTTTACGTACAATATTAAATTGCACTTACAACATTAAATATATATGCACGGGCGTTTCGTCAAACACTTTGCGTGCATTTACAATAAAACACATAATATCAAAACTGGTTCTGCAATTAAGGATATCTCAATATGCCTGTCTACATCTATCCCCTCCTCTAAACCGGTCGTTGTCCTCAACGACACGAGCTAAACACTGGGAATAGAAGTACTGAGGAATGGAATAGGATCTCTTGTCACACTACTTCCTCTTGTTCCTGTTCCATACATCTTTGGCAATAAACTTTACTTGGGGCTGCTCACAACATCTGATTCTCTGATTGTGCACTCTTGCTGCTACAAGTATGTATAGCATCAGCATGATCAACATTCTCTGAAGAGACACTTCACTTTTTGCAATAAGCCATATCATCAGCATGAGCAATGCCATCAACATCATGAACATAATCGGTAATGCCCTGCGCCATCTATGTCGGGGGTCAAGGGGGCGGGAGTCCCCTTGCAGGGTCAAGGGACAGCGTCCCTTGCGGGGTTGAGGGGCAGCGCCCTTCGCGTGCTTTCCTTAAACTCATTCAAACTGCTTTCTTTTAGCTCTACTTCATTGCTTTCTTGATCCAACCGACTGCTTATCATCCTCTGACAGACCTCTCCCTTGTCGGATTGTGCTTCTGACGACAACTCCTCTGACTGCACTGCGTCCGACGTCAATATTTCTGACGACAATCCTTGACAGCTTAGTTTTTGACGGATTAGACCAGACGGATTGAGAAGTCTGACGGTTAAAATGTCTAGACGTCTAGGACAATGGGTTAGACGGCTCAGACGGATAGATGTCTCGGACGGGTTGCACACAGGTAGACGTCTCAGACGGGTAAGGGTAGACGTTGCAAATAGATAGGCTAGACGTCTGGACAGGTTGCTAGACTTCTGGGACAAGTGGCCAGACGGACGACCAACCAGACGACCAAACGTCTAGGTCCGACGGCTAGACGTCTGGACTGACGGATTGCCAGACGTCTGGGCCAGACGGCTAGATGTCTGAGCTGACTGATTGCCAGACGTCTGGGTTGGACGGCTAGACGTCTGGGCTGACTGACTGCCAGACGTCTGGGCTGACTGGCTGCCAGACGTCTGATATGACTGCTAGACGTCTAGTCTGACTGCTAGACGTCTAGTCTGACTACCTGACGTTTAACTCCTTCAGACGGGTAGGTTTCAGACAACCCCACTTCAGACGGGTTCTCTTCAGACGGCTCCTTTGACAGATGCATTGCAGACTTCACCTCGGCCGTCTCCACCTCAGACGAATTTTGTTCAGACGTCTGCACCTCAGATGTCTTCTTCTCAGACGGCTCTTGCTCAGATGTCTGTACCTTAGACATCTCCACATCAGACGGCTCTTGCTCAGACGTCTGCACCTCAGACGTCTCCTTCGTCGCCATTTGACTGCATTCTCTAGTTGTCCGAGTCTCCTTCATCGGTGAGGTTTTTGCATCTCTTTCCCAAGTCAAGGCATAATCCAAAGCCTCTTAGTATGATCTTGGAGGAAATATCTTCATCTTCCTTTCATACACAGGGAGCAGTCCATCTATGAACCACATGGTCTTCAATTCCTCTGAGTGGCCTTTCTCCACATAGTCAAACAACCTACTCACCCTTCGATTGTAATAACAAACAGGCTCCTTCTCACCTTGAATGTTATAATTTTCGTCAGTGTCGTATGATCAAAATTCTTCCTCAAATGCATCCCCCATGTCTGGAACTTGACTTGCGGTAAGTACATGTACCAATCAATTGCAGATTCTCGAAACGTTGCAGGAAACCACCTCCTCCAATCTTCTTCATTGTTCTGCCCAATGGCTTTCCACTCCATACGACAAATTCTCCAATGCCTAATCGGGTCTTCCTTTCCCTTCTCCTGTGAAAAGTGGCAAATTCTCCAATGCTTGGGTGTCTATGTTATCCATTGGTGGGGTTTCTGCTATGCTGCTCCTCGTCGGGTATTTTTAGTCTTAGGTATCTTACTTTCACCAAACAGTCATCTTTCAACTTCCTTACTTCGCGACTTCCTTCGCAGGGATATCGATTGTGGCCTTGGTCTTCCTTCCTGAGCCCTCGCGTGCTGTTGCTCTGGTGCTTGACTCCCGTCCTCTGCACTCCTCTGCAACCTTCCTGCCGCTTGTTTAGGTGTTACCATCCACTCAACCTATCTTTGCATCAATCAACATTTTTCTTGACTTTTGGTTATCCTTGTACCTGTTGGTTACGAATCTGCCATGAGGAAAGGATTTTTGGTTAATGCGCCCAGATTCGCCCACCAGCATGAAAGGCCGGAAGGAAGAGATGCCTTCCGAGCCAATCTCCGGAGAAGGCCGGCTCCTTTTGGGGGGCTTGATTTAAGCTAAAGGGAACAGGAAAGAAATAAAGGAACGGAAAGAGACAAATGTACAGAAAGAGATACAAATATGTCCAAAGGTTGGTGGGGGGAACTAACAGTACGGGAACACACCAATCACCGCTACTTACTGCATACAAACACAGAGCATGACAAGGAACTGCAAAACCTAGGCGTACTTCCGATACACCAGCAGCCGTATGCACAGCCTTCAATAGCTCCCTAGCAAACATTCCCTACAAGGAACTAACAAGTAGGGATCGTATCAATCACCGGATACGTACACCGACAGGGGTAGAAAGTAAACCTAGAGATGTCGTGAGCTGTGTATATGTGTTAGGTAGAGAGTTTAACCGCACAGCTTCAATGGCTCCCTAGCAAACATTCCCTACAAGGAACTAACAGCTAGGGATCGCATCAATCACTGTGATACGGGCCAGCAACGTCACACACAACCGATGGAACTGCTACCAAATTTATAATGAATGCTTTAAATAATGAAGTACATAAGGTGCTTTAAGCAAGCAATGCTAGAGGAACCCGATCGCCAAATGCCAAAGTGAATTAACGAGCAACGACACATGTGGGCCTAAGGCATATAATGAAAGACAAGGATAAAAGAATAAAGACAAGAGAATGTAACCGTGCATACAGATTGTATTCATAAGCGTAAGCACGGTTACAATAAGCACGTAGTTCCCTAACAAACATTCCCCTTCCACCCTTTACAATGAATTTCGGATGGGCTTTTATAGCCCGAGTCCCACCCGTTACATTAATGGGCACAGAGTCCCGCCAAACATGAGCCGACGTAAGCGGCGAAAGAGCCGCAAATGCCGACCTTTTGTCGGATCGGGCCGTACCCGCAGCATGGTCTTCCCGGAAGCCGGACAGCCTACGTGGCGGAGTGCCGGGTAATTCTTCAAGTCGGCAGGCTTGCTAGTAGCCGGAGCAGGTGAAACCTCGGATCAGCTTTGAATGAGGCTATTAACGCAGCGGTGCAGTGCAGCCCATGCTTATCCCTTTTGGTCGGCAGTCTTGGTTCAAATCCCGAAGCTGGACACTTGTCTGATGATGGGTTATGCTGTGTGACACATGCCTGCCTTAGAGGGCAGTCTATCCATCTTTGCTTGGGATCGGGGCTCCTTGGGATGCGTGCAGAAATCAGTGCAGTCGGGGAAGGCCTTCAAGCCTTGGTCAAATTCCGGGTTTGTTCCCCTACTGTACACCTGTCAAGGGCGCATTCCCGCTCCGTTGAGAAGTCGAATCGCGCACATGCGAACACCGGTGTCCGCCGCCATATGGACTCGCTCCGGCATTTTACCTTTTTCTCGCATTGACTCGCCACGGTGCAAGGTGCGCCTAAAGTGGGGCGAAGTGCGACTTCGCACCAAAATCGGGCGAAGTGCGAACTTCGCACCCGACTTAGCCAATATTCAGTATAGACTCGCCGGAAAGCCGGAAAATCAACTCGGGGAACTCCAAGGAAAAAGGGGGAGAGAAAGAGAATGGGAAAGAAAAGGAAAGGGAGAGAAGGGAGAAAAACGGAAGGAGGAAAAGAAGAGCAAAGACCGTTACAAAACAATATTGAAGACATTGCACCCCGTGCAAAATGTGACAACATTTCGGCGGCTCGCGGGGTGTCGAGCTCGCCTCGGCGCAAAGAATCCATGCCTTCATCCTTTGGGTGCAGAGGAACTTGCCTCCCCCGCCTTTTGCTCGCTCTAATCGTTCTCCTTGCGGCAACCGTTCTTCGTATTCATCTTTGTCGCCGCCTCACCGTATCTCCTTCTGAAAGGTCTCCATTTCCTGCTTCTGCCTCGCACATGCGAGTGTACGCCTCTTGGGCTGAGCGCCAGGCTTCCGCTTCGAATGGCTTGCGGTCAGCTATGTCTTCTAATGCTCCGTGAAAAGCAGCGACCGCGTGCAGGTCGATGGTGAGGTATCTTTTCTCTAACTCCTGAAAATAGGAGCGGATCCCGGAATATCCGGACACCATCCGAGTGACTCGACTCGTCTTGAATTGGCTCTCCCAGCCTATCAATTTCAGTCAGTATCCGCTTCAAAGGACTGCCAATTCTTCTTTACCCGATCTAGGGTGAGGAGCTCGCCATTCTCAACAAAACCCGGACACCCAAGTTCTGAAAGAGCGTGAAAGGGGGCCCGACAGATATCTTTTTCATGTCCGAATGCGTCAAGCATTCGTCTGGCCACTCTCACCTCTTCAACTTTTCTAAAATATTTGTGCAAGGTCACCCTTGCACCTGCCCATTCTGCAGCCGAATGAGGACACGGGGGAAAAAGGACGCCGTCGCGCTCGCGCTCCCCGAAGGTTTATCGCCGTGTCCAGCCATTGCTTTGCCTCGGCGCTCGGCCTCCTCTACCACAAGCTTTCCCCGGCGTAAACTTCTTGAATCCCGGATGCGAAGTCCAGGACCGCCATCGCCTTAAAGGTATGGGGCTTGCATTCCCTCAAGAAACCAGCCCTCATTTCCTTAACTTTTGTCTTTGAAAAGACAACTCGCTTGAGATGTTTTTCTCTGCAAGCCGCGATCGTGCTCGCTTCAAAGACTCCCGGAGCCGAGAAATCTGCTCCGAGGCTGCTTTCTTTTCGGTTGCGGCCTCGTTGCCGAGAAGCGGCTAGCCGGGCTTTGAATTCATCTCTGCTTCTCGCCGCGCCGTCTCCAACCGCTCGCTGGACCTAGATAGGTCCTCTTCAAGTTGCCTTACTTTGTCCCGCAACGCGAAAAGTTCTTCCCCGCTTCCTCCGCACTCTTGACAAAGAGATTGTCGCCTTTGCGCATGATCGTCTCGAATCTCATACTCGTTTATCAATGTCGTCAAAGCTTTTCTCCATTGTCCTGGAGCACGTAGTCCGCCTTAGTCATTTCTCGGAGAGGCTTCTTCACTATTGGGATTATTTTCTCCGTTGTAATCACTCTCCTTCCGAAATCATACTTTGCGCGTTTTGCCGGGGGGCTATCTCTTCATGTCTCCTCCGCTTCTGTGTCTTGGCGGAAAGAGACATAATACTCTACGGCTCTTGCTGCCGTGGGCAAGTCATCCGAGTTCGGAGGTCGTCCATAAAATCTGGTTCCCCCAGCCTAGGGATCTGCTGAGACGTCTCTCCGCGGGGATGGGATCAGGAGGAACCGGACAGACTTTGGAAGAATCGGCCGCTTGTGGGGGCGACCGGGAAATGGAAATGGGAGCGGCTGACACTGTGAGGGTTTGAAGCGGCTGAGGCGGAGGATGTGATGGTGAACGGACAGCCTCAGCACTAACCTCGGGCGAAGGGTTTGGAGTTGTGCTCAGAGAAAGAGAGACGTTAGGGTTCTGAGCAAACTGGTCGAAAGAGTGGGGGCCGCTAGAAGGACGCGGAGACGGGGAGGAGGATGTGGTCATGGCTCGCCCAGATTGAGCGGGGGACTGAGTGGAAGTAGAACCGGGTGAGACTAGAGAGACAGTGGACAGCAAACGTACTCGCGGGCTCCGCCCGAGCCGATGCCGGGTGAATGTCTTCGCTTCTTGTCTCGGCGGCCGGCTTGGGACCGCCCAAAGGAATTGCCTCTCGCGGCGCGCAGGACGCGGCCGCGGCTCGCGACCGGTCGCCGCACCATCGTGCTAGGTCGCCTGATTTTCTCAACTCTCCTCCGCTTCTTCTCTTCTGGAACAACTGTCGGATCAGGGAAAGGAGACGAAGCAGGTGCAGCAGGCACTGATGCTCCCACGGTAAACTTGTACCGGGTTTGACTTGCAGAAGGTCTGCCGCGACCGGTCCGTTTCCGGCGGCGCCGGCGCTTTTCTTGCTCGAGGAAGTGCCTCGGCGCCGCCTCGGCTAACTTTTTCGCCTTTTCATGCGCCGCCTTAGGAGCCACGAACTGCATTGGATCGGCCCGGGTACTTGTCGGGCCGGCGCCGGCAGCTGCCGAAGTGTACAATCGTTTGGGAGGAGACCCACTTTTATAATCCTCAAAGGGGCCTCTGGGAACGTAACCTTGATATGCGAACGGCCGCCACCGTCATGATGCCGGTCATAGAGAACCGAGAAGTCGTCATCTACGGCCGGGTTTCTCCTTGTGGATTTATCGTGTCGCGTGCGGCATCTCATTTTCCAAAGATTCAATAATCTTTTCTTTAGACCAGCTTAAGGCCTCGCAATCTTGGACAGAAATTTTTTGAACCCCGGAGATGAGAAGTGATGGTCCCGGTTTCTCTTGGGGTCATATGTCACCTCCTCGCAAAGAGAAATCCCGCCAAGGGGGAGAAGCTTCCATTAATTCAATCTCCCAGCCAAGGTCCACATGGACCACGTCGCATCTATCTTCGGTTATGTCCCGGGGGCACAGATGTGCAAACTTTCCCCTTATCCCATGAGGGTCATACTTCCAGCGCTGCGGCAGCAAAACCAGGCCAATCCGGGACAGCGCTTGCTCTAGGTAGACATGTTGTCCTACCTCGATAATCTCAACATTGGCCCAGGAAAGAGGGTATTGAAAAATCTGTCCTCTTTTCTTCCCTAGGCCAAACTCTTCTTCCACATAGTCCATCTGTCGGGCAACCTCCATCCTGAACATATGCTCTGAGCACCAATAGGGCAGCAAATAGGGTTTGCCCTTGAATCCGTAGATTCCCGATCACAATCCCCCGCGTCGGCCTCGAAAACGTCCCCGAGCTTCCGATTTATCAAAGCACTCGCCATTTCTCTCGGGGACGGGGATTTCACTTTCGGTGAAGACCGACATGACGAATCCCGTAAAGTTGAAGTTGAACTTGTAGTAGGACCCTTTCCGGTATAAGTCATCCGTCCAGGCTTATAGACGGGTCGGGTTCTCCCTTCTCGTTAACCTTCTTCAGTGTTCGTGGATCGGCATTTGGGGGTGCAGATGGTACAAACAAAGCCGCACTCGTAACGGAACCGAAACGAAAATTGGTTGACTCGGCGCTTCGGATTTTCAGCAGACCGGAATGAATGGCGTAAGCCGCCGCCTGCCCACCGAAAGAGATGGGGCGTTTCCGCTCCGCCGCGCCGCCGGTTCGTAAGATTCTCCACACAGAGGCATTCTCGCACCGCCACCGGTACGGGTGCACCACCATCGGAGTCGCAGCTCGAGGATCCATGCCAAGATGGTATATAGATACTTGCTCCGAAATTTTACCAAAGGCATGGGGCCGCCGGCCATTGTCCGGCCGGAAGCGGGCGCTCACCTCCGAATTGAGGAAATCCCTCATTCGCTTGGTGTGCGTGGAAACGTCCCGCTTGTTCGCCCAAACTGATTTTTCTCGAGGATGGTGCCGGAGTCATACTCCAGCCCCGGGGCGAAAGCCGGCCGCACAGCCTCCTCGCGCAAGTGCGAACAAGGGTTTGCCACCGGAACCGCAGATTTGCCGGAAGCCGGTTTATAGTGTCCGACAATTAAGTCTATCACCTCCGGGCATTGGTGGACAGGAGGGCACATGAATCGAAGAGGTTTGATTTGTACGCCGCTCCAAAATGATGGGAGGGCGAAACTTTGTCACCCAGCCTCTCCACATTCGCTCTCACCTGAGTTAGGCTCATGGAAAACGAGCCGTCCACATATCCCCGCTGGTAATTCACCGGAGGTGGTGGGGATTGCCCACGCCGTACCTTCTTCGTCCGGGCCTTTGACTTTTTCTCTCGGCGGAGGATCGCCTTTGAAAACTCCCCGGCCGCGGCAAATCCCCCGGTTCATCGCCTCCACCGGATCGCGCCGACACGTGCATTTTTCCCTTGTCCATCTCTCCGAGTCAGCAATAATGACAGTTCAGCCGTCCCGCAACAAATTTCGCTATCGTAGGAATAATTAGCACCGTCCGAGGAATAATCTCTGCAAACTGGAATGTTGGCATGATTCTCGACCCCCTTTTCTAGATAAAAACAGCGCCATTAATGCAACGCAAGAGGGGTAGGTCGGCTGAGTTAAAACCCTTGGTGGCCGCGCAAGAGAACGTTTAGGAAAAGACGCGCCCTGCAGCCGTGCCTTGCTTTTTTAGTTGCGTTTTCGCTTGAAAAACGCGCAATCATTAACTCAGCGTTGGGGACCGCACCATGGCCGACGTTGCTGCCACCACTTGGGCACACTGATCAAGACAAAACCTTCGATGCGGAAACCCACATTAAAACAAGTGCAAACGCGCCTTGGGCCCAGCTTGGGGTTTTTGAATTTTTTTTTATTATTCTTTAAACCGCGTCCCAATACTGGCCCGGAAAACTAGGCGCAGCCGGGCTTCGCCCGAAGTTGGGCACGGCCCGACCTCGCCGGCGAAGTCGGACTTCGCCCGACTTCGGGCGAAGTACGAACTTCGCGCGAAGCGCGTGCTTGAACTGTTCTACCTCTGTTTTTAGCCGCGCCCAAGGTTTGGGCGCGATCTGGGTCTTTGCCGCCTTTGATCTTTAGATGGACTTCGCACGGCGCTCGGCCGCTTTGTTCGGACTTCGCCGAAGCTTGATGCGAAGTGCGAACTTCGCGCAAGAAGTTCGCACTTCGCCCAAGCGCTGAGCGCAGCGGACTTCGCACGGCGCTGGCCGAAGTCGGACTTTGCGAAGTTCGTACTTCGCACAAACTTTGCGCGCAGTGCGTACTTCGCACGAAGGGTTGCGCAGTGCGGACTTTAGTCTGCTTCAGCTTTTCTCGGACAAACTTCGCAATTCGGCTGGGCCGAGTCAGTTCGCCGCGAAGTCGGACTTCGGTCAACACTTAGTCGATTTTTGCTCTTTTTCTCCTTTCTTTCTCTCGCATAGCCGAACTTCGCCCTCCTCGTGGGCAACGATGTACTTCGTTGCAAAGTCTGTCTTTCTCTCCCATGCCGTATTTAAGCTCAAAGAAGGAAAAATAAACTGAATGCTAAAACTGGAAACTATACATGCGGGGAAAAATAAAAACACAAGGCAAAATTTTTACAGGGAAGGGCCACTCAGGCACCTTCAACAACGATAAAGCTTCAAGTGGAACCCGTTGACGGGGATGGGGAGGAGCTGACCCTCCATATCCGAAAGTATGTAGGCATTGAACTGATTCACCCGGCAATCCGATAAGGGCCCTCCCGTAGAGCGTCAAATTTTCCGTGATTACCCGGTTTTGCCTTGTATGAGTCCCACTTCAAGCACTGTGTCCCCCGACTTCGAAAACTCGGGCATGGTGCCTTTGGCAAACCAGCCTTTAGTGGCTGCAATGTGATCCGCGAAGGCCCGGTATGCACTTTCTCTCGTCTTCTTCCAACCGCAGGAGTTGGCACAACCTCGTCGTCTACCGGGTCTCCGCTGCTCCCGTCTTCGTCAATCATCCACAGTGGCGGGATTTCAATGTGTGATGGCATAACAGCCTGCTTGCCATAGACGAGCGCATAGGGGGACGTCTTGAGGGATTTCTTGAACGCAACTCGTCCGCCCATAGCGCCCGGTTCAGAGCAAGTGCCAAGTCCGCTTATTTTTTTCAATGGTCCTCCGGAGAATTTTCAGGAGGTTCTTGTTAGTAGACTCGGCAAGGCCATTCCCTTGCGGGTAGTAATTAGAAGACATCTTGTGATAGATGCCAAGGCCGCTGGTGTACTCCGTGAGTACAGCGCCTACAAATCCCGGACCGTTGTCCGTCACAATCGACTCGAACCCCGAAGCGGGTAATCGTGCTCTCAATGAACCCGATGACCGTTTCTTGGTCGGCGTTCTTGGTCGGGATCGCCTCCGTCCACCGTGTGAAATAGTCGCGAGTCGTGAGAATAAACTTGTGGCCGGCGGAGGAGTTAGGAGAAATCACCCCAATGAAGTCCGGACCCCATTGCCGGAACGGAGCTTCGGCTTGAATCGGTTGAAGGGGCAGGGGTGCTTTTCTGCTTCGGCCAAGATACCTCGCATTGATCACATTTGGCGCAGACCGCATACGCGTCTACGAACGTAGTGGGCCAATAGTACCCAACCCTTATTATTTTTAAGGCCGTTGGCCTTGAAGAATGGTGACCCCCAGGCATCCCGGAATGAAAATCTCCGAGGATCCTAGGCTGGTCATATTTTATGACGCACCGCAACAGGATGCCGTCAATGTTTTTGAAGTAAAGCCCCTCGGGGCGAAGAGTGTACCTTAATGCACCTAACCGAAATCTCCTTCGTTGTGAGGCGTTCAGTGATCGGGACATCTTCCGGTGCATAAGTATCTCACCAGTTCATCCGTCCAATCACTCCCCTCCGATAAGGAGTTGGCTAGGTAGACGCGTGTCGCCGTGTCCTCCCACTTACAAAGCGGAGATGCCGGCTACGCGCGCTTCGGGCCAATTCCTGACACAAGGCTCGGCCTCTGATAAGCTTGGTGGGCCGTACTTCGATGTCAAACTCCTGGATCTTGGCAATCCATCCCGCTCTCTTGTGACCCGGTTCCCCTTGCAAGATGAAACCGCGAACATCGGGGTGAATCACAAAGACAGTGGTCTTACTCTGGGAGACAAAGTGCCTGAACTTTCGAAGGGACTTCATGACCGCATGGACCCGCCGCTCTATAAAATTGTACTTCTCTTCGTGTGGCGTAATCACTTGGCTTAGGAACGCAATGGGGCGCTCCTCACCGTCGTCTCCCTTCCGAGTCGGACTGCAGCCGTAACTTTCGGGTTCTCCCACCGCATACGTGATGAAGTCCTTGGAGTAGTCCGGGTTTGTCAACACCGGAGCTTGCGCAACTCGAGCCTTGATTTCCTCGAAAGCTTGCTCTCTCTCATCACCCATTCGTAAGGTGTATCTTTCTTCAACACTTCGGCCATAGGCTTGATCACCCGTGCGAAGTCCGGAATGAACTTCCGCACGGAGTTAATCCGACCGAAGAAGGACCGCAGCCCTTTTTATCGCATGGGGTGGCAAGCGTAACGAGGGCTTCCGCTCCGTCATGGTCAATGGCGAGGCCTTCCTCGGAGATGACATGTCCCAAGAGCCTTTCCTTCCTTTACCGCGAAGACGGACTTCTTCGGGTTTATAGAGATGCCGAATTCTCGACAACTTTCAAATATCTGCCGTAAGTGCGAAACATGATCTTCTCGTCGGTGAGAGAAAACAGTCATGTCATCAAGATAGATGACAATAATCTTGTTGAGCAGCTTTCTAAGGCCAGGTCCATGGCCCTTTGGAACGTGGCACCAGCATTGGATAAGCCAAACGGCATGCGCTGATAGGCGAACGTCCCCACTTCGTGGTAAACGCCGTCTTATGCTGGTCTTCGTCTTTGACCCAAATCTGGTTGTAGCCGGAAAATCCATCTAAAAGTGAAAATCTCTCGGGCTCCAAGGAACGATATGCAAAATTTGGTCGATTTGGGGAAGCGGATAGTGGTCCCGGAGGGAAGCCCGATTTAGGTTTCTGAAGTCGATACGTAGACGTATGTCGCCATTCTTTTTCCTCACGGGCACCCGCATTCGCGACCCAGGATGAATGTTTGATGGGGTAGATGATCTTGGCCTCCAAAGATCTTCAAGAGCTCGGTCTTCATCATGGCCTCAACCTTTGGATTTACGGCCCTTTGCTTTTGTCTGAACGGCTTGGCGCCATCCTCTAGCTCGATGGTATGCCGGATGACAGATCTGTCATACCCCTCAAATCTTCGTAGCACCAGTGCCACGATGTCTGGGAACTCCCGGCACAGCTGATCTAATCTGCACCCGCCTCCTCCGACGTGCAACCTGCTCCGACCTTGATGGTTTTACCAGGTTCGAGCTCCGTGTCAGGATACCGCCTCGGGTCTACTTTGATCCCGTGGGATATTGCTCTGTCATTTCGATCAAAGAGACTTTCTAATGTAATCACTCATTTTGGGACGTGATTATTCAGTAACTGTATCAACCCCTCATATTGCTCGTCATCAGGGTCTCTACCTTCGATTACACACACTTCGTTAACTAGGAATGTGACGATCTCCTCGTCACAGCTGAATACCTGCCAGAAGGTATCCCTATCAGGCACAGAAGGCCTGTAAATGGTGCGGACCGGCTTCAGTTTCTGGACGACGTCTTCAGCGAACGCACTGCTCCAACAGACGCTGTAATATCCGCGTGCTTGTTTCTCTCACGCGATATTGCCTTAACGTTCAATGAGTCAAACGATTCCATCTGTCCTGCACCCGATTGCGGTACGCTCTAAGATAGTGATGCTTAGACGCGCATTTATTCGTAATTTGATGACACACTAACTCGAATCTCCGAAAATTTGGAGATGCTTGATTCCTAGCCTTTCCGCCTTTCGCACCCAAGCACAGGGCTTCGTATTCCGCCGAATTGTTAGTACAGCTCCAGGCCAGCCTGTAGGCATAGTCCCTCTGGACTCCGGTTGGAGAAACCAGGAGGACCCCTGCACCGGCGCCATTCTTGCAACGGGCGCCGTCAAAGAAAAGCTTCCACAGCTCTTCGGGTGCAGGTCCTACTTCCTTCGCAACGGACACGTCAAGCTCCTCGGGCTGCTTAATGGAATAACAGCCCTGCTCTGTCCCGATTACGGCATTAAAATCCCGCAACGAGAACTCGTCTTCTAGCTGTAGCACTTCGAGAGCTTGCTCGGCCGGCTCTACCGTCACCGCTTCTTCTTCCGACAACCGGACCATGCACCATCTCTCCGCCGGGTATCTTGTCTACTAGAAAAGGGGAAGGCTTCTCATTGAAAATTTTCAGCCTCCTTCCTTTGAAGGGCACTTCCATGTGCGAGTAGTCTAGAGACAGTACTCGCCCAACTTCGCAGTGAACTCCCGAGAGAGACACATGCCGAAGTAAGGCTCCAGGTCAACAATCACGACCTCTTGGATGACCACAATGTCGAGAGCTTTGTGCAGCCGGATAGGGATGTCCTTTATGACACCAACCTGCCTTGACAGGGGTGCCGTCTAATTGCAAGGACACCTTGGCTGCTCCGTGTGTATTCCATCCCGATCTCATCGCAGACGGCCTTCGGCATCACAGCCGAGGAAGCACCGTAATCCACCATGCAGCTAGGAACTATGTGCCCTTGCATCCGTAAAGACGGATAAAAGGGTGGCGGTCCTGCTCTTCCCGATGGCGGAGATCGTCAAAGGTTGAACCAGGACAGCAGCCGCATCCGCTTGCCGTTCTTCATGTTTTTCGCTGATTCTTGCAGCAGATCTACCCGGCCCGGAAGCGTAAGGGCATCGTACATGCCGATTCCGGCAGAGTCTTCTTTAACTCGTCTACAATGTCGTAGCCCGAGGTACTAGCTCCTTCTGCCGGTTTAGCCGGTTCATACTTGGTCCGGCATCGTTGGGTGGCCTCAACTCGCCGTCTCTTGGTCGAGACGGGTACTTCAGCCTTCTCCCCGGGCTTGTTCTTTGGTTTCGCCGGGGGCTGAAGTACAGAAGCTTAGCGGGAGTTGGGGCCTTTGCCGGAGGCTTAGCCGGAACAGCAGACGGCCTTTGCTAGAGAAGGTTTAGCGGGAGCTTTATCTTTGGATGCCTTCTCCCGGGCCGTGTAAGGCCACGACCCGCTAGTACGGTGGCAGCCCATTGGGCTGCGGTCTTTCTCTTCTCGCATATACCCGCAAAGGTTTAGCCGCGTCCGCAGCTTTCTTTTCTTCCTTGGCGGGCGTCACTGGGTTCTCTTCTGGCAGGGCAAAATTGGCCTCACCGTCCAAGATCATGTACAGCTCATCATCTTCTATAGTGCTGCCGGCCAAGGTCCGGATGTAGTGCCGGTGCAAAGTGCAATCTTCCTCCGAATGCGGGTCATTGCACGTAGTGCACCGCTGACTCGGTCGGAGGACCAGGTGGGTCATCTATAGCAAGATTTCTGAGGCGGACGCCTCGCGGTTGGTTTTCCGGGGCTTTATCTTTTGTCACGCCGGTGGCGCATACGGCCTTCTAGGAGCAAAGTCCATTTGGGCCTGCTTCTTTTTCATAGCGGTCATGTCATTGGACATGGCATGATATCCGGAGGCCAAAGCCCGCACTTCTTGTAGAATCGTGTTCTGGATGCTACTGTCGGGAGGCGGCAACTGTGCCGGTGGAGGCAAAGCGGCCAATGGAGGAGGGTTAGAATAAGACGCATACTGCGGGGGAGCAGGAAGCGCTGGAAAATGCGGAGCGGGAGGAGGCGGATGAGGGTAATGCAACTGAGGCGGGCCGTATTGAGTTACGACCGGCGCCGGATTCCACCGCGGGCCGGGGCCGCTGCCCCGAAGTAGACGGCACACCACCGTAGCGTAAGGATACCGCGATCTTGGAAAGTCGGGATGAATCGGCTCCCGCACTCGGACGGAAGCCCGCCGATGGAGATAATGTCACCTTCAGCTTGTCGGGCAGCTTCGTACGAGGGTGGAACTCATCAATTCGGGCGATCTTCAGCAAGAGTGCATATGTCTGAGTTGAAAGACCTCGTATAGTAGTGAGCAGCCATGCCGGCTGAAGGCCGAAGTTCGCGAGGTACCCGTTTCCAGGATCTCGCAAACCTAATGTTAAAATCATACACCTCCTCTTGAGGATGCCTCTGGATTGCTTGGAACTGATGCAGTAGAGAGGTAGGATCAGCAGACTCGTTGCATCCTTTTACGAGCCTCCTGGCAAGCTGGGCCACCCAGCTGATGGATCCCTCCGGCGCCGATCTCCACCAGTAGAGAAGCTTTCCCCTCATGGAAAGGGCCAGCAGACGGGTCTTCACACTTTCATCGGTGATGGTATGCAGTGCGGCCAGGGCAAGGATGTCCTGGATGTGCTCGTACGCCGTCTTACCGTAGCCGTCGTATGTGGGAATAGACTTTAAAGCAACAGGGGGCACAGCTTGCTGACCGATCAGGGCCAAAGGCCCTGTAGAGTCCACCGCCGGGAAGAGATCATCGTCATTCGGCTGTTGATCAGCCATTTCTTCTTCTTCTCCGCCGTCGGTTGTGTACTCGGTATCGGTACTTTCCGAGGATACAGGATTTTCCTCTTCCTCGGCCTCTTCTACTTCGTACTCGGCTCTTCCGACCTCAGCTTCGGCCTCTTCTTGGATCTCACCTCGGCTTCGTCGAAACGAGCTCGCGGATCAGCCAGCCCGGGTATCTCGCCTCGAGCGTGGATGTCTAGTTCGTAGAACTCAGGCGGGCTTCTCGGATTTCTTGTTCGCCACCTTCTCGTGTGCATGAAGGTGACCGGACCGGTCTTCTAGACTCAGAGGATTTGTTCGTGCAGAGTCGCCAGGTGTTCAGATTTGGAACAACAATGAAGCGAACACCGGTGCTTCGATTCTGTCGGGGGTGAGAAACTTCCTTGTCTCACCAAGAGCTCAGGAACTGTCAGCGCCAGGTGGAGACTGATCGGAAAATCTCTCGTCAGATGTGGGACCCGTGTTCCGCCGAGCGGGTCAGAAGAACTGTTGCGCTAGGTGGAAACTAGATGGGTACTCTTTCTTTAAATCGTGGGACAAGCGTCCCACCGGCGTGCCAGAGAAACTGTTGGTTACGAATCTGCCATGAGGAAAGGATTTTTGGTTAATGCGCCCGCATTCGCCCACCGAAGATGAAAGGCCGGAAGGAAGAGATGCCTTCCGAGCCAATCTCCTGAGAAGGCCGGCTCCTTTTGGGGGGCTTGATTTAAGCTAAAGGGAACAGGAAAGAAATAAAGGAACGGAAAGAGACAAATGTACAGAAAGAGATACAAATATGTCCAAAGGTTGGTGGGGGGAACTAACAAAGACGGGAACACACCAATCACCGCTACTTACCGCATACAAACACAGAGCATGACAAGGAACCGCAAAACCTAGGCGTACTTCCGATACACCAGCAGCGTATGCACACCTTCAATAGCTCCCTAGCAAACATTCCCTACAAGGAACTAACAACTAGGGATCGTATCAATCACCGGATACGTACACCGACAGGGGTAGAAAGTAAACCTAGAGATGTCGTGAGCTGTGTATATGTGTTAGGTAGAGAGTTTAACCGCACAGCCTTCAATGGCTCCCTAGCAAACATTCCCTACAAGGAACTAACAAGCTAGGGATCGCATCAATCACCGTGATACGGGCCAGCAACGTCACACACAACCGATGGAACTGCTACCAAATTTATAATGAATGCTTTAAATAATGAAGTACATAAGGTGCTTTAAGCAAGCAATGCTAGAGGAACCCGATCGCCAAATGCCAAAGTGAATTAACGAGCAAATGATACAGTGGGCCTAAGGCATATAATGAAAGACAAAGATAAAAGAATAAAGACAAGAGAATGTAACCAGGCATACAGATTGTATTCATAAGCAGAAGCACGGTTACAATAAGCACAGTAGTTCCCTAACAAACATTCCCCTTCCACCCTTTACAATGAATTTCAGATGGGCTTTTATAGCCCGAGTCCCACCCGTTACATTAATGGGCACAGAAGTCCCGCCAAACATGAGCCGACGTAAGCGGCGAAAGAGCCGCAAATGCCGACCTTTTGTCGGATCGGTCGTACCCGCAGATGGTCTTCCCGGAAGCCGGACAGCCTACGTGGCGGAGTGCCGGGTAATTCTTCAAGTCGGCAGGCTTGCTAGTAGCCGGAGCAGGTGAAACCTCGGATCAGCTTTGAATGAGGCTATTAACGCAGCGGTGCGAGCAGCCCATGCTTATCCCTTTTGGTCGGCAGCCTTGGTTCAAATCCCGAAGCCGGACACTTGTCCGATGATGGGTTATGTCGTAGGACACATGCCCGCCTTAGAGGGCAGCCTATCCATCTTTGCTTGGGATCGGGGCTCCTTGGGATGCGTGCAGAAATCGGTGCGGCCGGGGAAGGCCTTCAAGCCTTGGTCAAATTCCGGGTTTGTTCCCCTACCGTACACCCGTCAAGGGCGCATTCCCGCTCCGTTGAGAAGTCGAATCGCGCACAAGCGAACACCGGTGTCCGCCGCCATATGGACCTCGCTCCGGCATTTTACCTTTTTCTCGCATTGACCTCGCCGCAGTGCAAGGTGCGCCTGAAAGTGGGGCGAGTCGCACTCGCACAAATGGGAAGTGCGCACTCGCACCAAAATCGGGCGAAGTACGCACTTCGCACCAAAATCGGGCGAAGTGCGAACTTCGCACCCGCACTTAGCCAATTTCGTATAGACCCGCCGGAAAGCCGGAAAATCAACTTGGGGAACTCCAAGGAAAAAGGGGGGAGAGAAAGAGAATGGGAAAGAAAAGGAAAGGGAGAGAAGGGAGAAAAACGGAAGGAGGAAAAGAAGAGCAGCACTGTTACAAAACAATATTGAAGACATTGCACCCCGTGCAAAATGTGACAACAAGTACCCGTTCTTTCGTTCCTATCAGCAATGTGTCGTTCCACTGCAGATGTCTTAGCCGGCAGACGTCAAGCCTACAGACGTCAGGCCTGCAGACGTCAGGCCTGGAGACGTCAGGCCTGTAGACGTTAGGCCTGGAGACGTGGCCTGCAGATGTCTGGTCTGGAGACGTTAGGCCTGCAGACGTCTGGAGTGCAGACGTCTGGTTTGGAGACGTCTGGCCTGCAGACGTCAGGCCTCAGACGTCAGGTCTGCAAACTTCTGCAACTTCCCACCTACAAAATCTCACTCAGATTTTTCCTTCGCTTGGCGTGCACGTCTTTTAATCTGCAACCACAAAAAAATTCTGGTACGTCTTCTCCTCCGTCTTTGCACTGGGTTGATCTTCGTTTGCCCGTCTTCCCAAGGGTTTCACTTCTTCAAACCCTATGTCACCAATTTAGACCCAATTTCGTAAAGCAACGGCGCCAAAATGTAGAAAGGGTTTTTACATATCCCAACAGTTCCCTTTCCACGTAAGTAATCTACAGATCTGCAAGCATTGTAGTATAGCAATAATAATAAATAACAACAGTAATGGCAGAAAATACAACAATAACAGTTAACAGTAATTACATCAGTTTGTATTAATAATGTTAGGTGTGATAGCATTACAGTTTCATCAATACAATCTACAACCATCATATCCATGGCTGTACATAGGACAGGACTGCACTTTGCCATCAATCTGCCTGACTGCCCTGCAATACTTCTTCCACGTATCAACCATTCAACCCTAGTCTGAACATCCCTCATGGTTGCACATCATGCTAGACTGCATTCTGCCCATAGACTTCAATCTGCTCACGTACCAATCTTTAGCAACTCTAATGAATGGGGGGGGGGGTTTATTTATACACCCACCAAGTAGTTACTTTCTACAACTACCTTGCAACTACCCTCAAATTACATTTTATGTGCATTTGCTTTGCATTTACATTTCATTTGCACTACAGGACGAAATAGCTTATTTAGCCGACTTACATGATTTGATATGTCTTTACATGACTTTATTCTTTACGTACAATATTAAATTGCACGTACAACATTAAATATATATGCACGGGCATTTCGTCAAACACTTTGCATGCATTTACAATAAAACGCATAATATCAAAACTGGTTCTGCAATTAAGGATATCTCAATATTCCTGTCTACATCTATCCCCTCCTCTAAACTGGTCGTTGTCCTCAATGACACGAGCTAAACACTGGGAATAGAAGTACTGAGCAATGGAATAGGATCTCTTGTCACGCTCCTTCCTCTTGTTCCTGTTCCATACATCTTTGGCAATAAACTTTACTTTGGGCTGCTCACAACATCTGATTCTTTGATTGTGCACTCCTGCTGCTACAAGTATGTATAGCATCAGCATGATCAACATTCTCTGAATAGGCACTTCACTTTTTGCAATAAGCCATATCATCAGCTGGAGTTCGTTGTACCTTGATACCGAACCTAGAGTTCGCTGAAAAATTGGGCGAACGTCGGGTTGACCTTGCCTTAGGCGATTTTTTCGAGCAGTCGAGCCTGAAGCACGAAGTTGTTCGCTGAAGGTGGAGCTGAACACCTCTTTCGCTGAGAACGTGGTCCGAACCTGAGGTTCGCCGGAGACTTGAGCGATCTTAAGGCTTAATTGCCTTAGCAGGTTTTTGGTCTTCAAAATAATTTTCAATCGCTGTATGACCTGTTTTTTGCTCCAAATCTGGTTTGAGAGGGGAGAAAGAGGGGAGAGGAATGCTAAGTGTAAAAAACAAAGCGGATTTTCAAAATTTTACCCCTTAGGCAAAATGTGACAACAGTAACCTCCTGATTCCTCACCCGCAGCAACTGCTCCCTCATCGTGCATTATGACTTCAGTTGTCCGATCAATTCCTTCTGCTCCTCCTATGCTCTTGTCTTCTCTTGAACTTCCTCAACCTAGCCAGTTCTGCTTCGGCATTCTCTTGCACCTGCCAAAATCGTACCTCCATCTCTTGTAATTGGTTAGCTTGCGCTACATTCTTTTTCTGAAATTGCTTCAATCCCGTGGCTAACCATTGAATCGTGTATGCCAAGAAATTCTTTCTTGCATGACTTAACCATTTCAGGTGTAAGATTAATGTACTTAACACATGCTTCCTCCTTTAGACAAGTTGCCAAACTCCCTTCAATTATGTACACATGTGGCAAATATTTGTAAAGTACCTAAGATCTCTTTGGCAGTTTCTTCAATCCTAGTATTGATTTAACACTGCCTTCCAGCTCCCATGGGTGTGTTTAGTTTATTTCGACAAACTTCATAAGCTCATCATCACGAGCCCAATGCACTAGTTTGCCCAACTCGTTCTCCAATCTTAGCTGCCATAGTCACCACTCTCCCATGCATCCTACTTTGAACTCACTACGGACTCTATCAAACAATCCGGTCACCTTCTCAAAAAACGCATCAACCTGCTCATTAATTTGTTCTCCTAGAATTGGTGGTCTTCTCAAATTCAGCACTTCAATGATGAAATGCTCACTCGCATCTTCTTCCAGTTCCATATCCGTGTCGTCTCTAGTATTTGTTTCCTCTATGTCCTCTCCACTATGACCTGTCAGGTTAATCGGTCGTCTGGCTGCCTTGCCCTCCTAAACCGGCTGTCTTGCACTAGAAGCTATGACTTCTGCCATCGTTTCTTGCTCTCTTCCTAGCTCATTCTCCAACGGTTGGCTTCCCTTGCCTTTTTGCCACAAGCTGAACTTTGATGAACTCTGATACTCGTTAACATTTAAAAAGTGCAGCTTTAATAACTACATCCAGTTTACCCTGTCGTATGTAAATCTTCTAATTTATTACTAGAGTTTGATTTTTTGTTTCTTTGATCATGGAAGCCTGTGTTTATGTCTAAATCATTATATGACCTTTTTGTTTTTCTTTGTTAGGAAACTTCTTGGAACATGCCCCTTGAGAGACTGCACCACACACATATTCTTATGTTGCCTTAGATGCTGGGTTTGAGGTGTATCCATTTCATTGGATATGCCTGGGACATGCACTCAATCTTATCACTTTTTAAGATGTCATTTGGTGAAGCAGATTGCTGCCAAAGTGGAACCTTAATAAGCAGGCTGTAACTTCACCAAACTTACTTGTGAATCACAATTCTATTGACCTGGATGCTGCTTACTGTTCTTGTACGTCATAAGAATCTTTGTTTACCTGTAAGAAACTAGAGGAAGTCCACAAAGGAAGTCAGATCTATGCCACCTTGAAATGAATTACATTGCATTGGATAGAAATATCTTCCATGTTTTTTCCTTTGAGACATTCAATGCATTGAAAGGTCTTACTGTTATATGTTTACTGATAGAAACAACTAGTTTTTACAAACCAAACATAAAAGCCCTATGTTATTGACTTTGTTTTTGAATCTAATATAATTTGAGAAAAGAAGGCCATTTTTTACAAACTTTTCCTAGTGTTATTCAACTCCATGTGTTGATCTTTGAACCTAGAAACTATCTGAATTGTTTTGATAGAGAACATAAAGAACAACATTATAGACCTTACCCCATTCATAACTCTTTCAAATTGATGTCATTGATGGCTTCTTTTAGATTTGGATTGGGTGCTAGACCTGTGTTGTTATTTGATTAGGTTTTCTTCCATTTGCAACTTTGCATTATTATCGTTTCTATGAACTTAAGTTGTCTTAAATGGTGTATCACCTCCACAATAACATGAAAATTATGGAGTTAACTTTTTTGTCTACAATTTATAAGAAAGAACTAACATGGAACTCATATTGTCTTCAAGGTTAAAAGTTCATCTCATGCTCTGTTCTCATTTGGCATTTCTAAATATCAGGCACTAGTGTTTTTTATGTGCATTTATAGTGCCTCGAATGTTTCAGGTATTTGGGCAATTGCTCCTCCTTCTTTGGGCGCATCCCCACTGAGATAGGAAAGCTCACTAATCTTAAATTTTTGTAAGTATTGGTTCCTCATGTTAAAACATGAATTGATAATGCAGAACAAATTGAAGATGTACAAACACATATTTGAGGTAATTGTAGTTTGTTCACTCAAACAAAAGTATGAAAGTCTTTCTCAATTATGCTCACAATAAAATGTCTTTGATAACATCAGATCTCTATGGGGTAACATCATTAACAGCACCCTTCCAGTTGAGCTGAGCAAATTGACAAATCTTGAACATCTGTAAGCTCATTTTTCTTTTAATCGGAGTTATCCTTTTATTTGTTTAATCATGAACCAAGATCTCTACGATAGTATTTTGTATCCAATATATGATATGCGAATAAACAAAGATGATATCAAGAATGTAGATATAACCTAAGTGAAAATCTTATGATTTTAATAATACCTTAAGTTCTCTTTGAGTGGGCATCAGAAAATTATAAATCTTGATGTTTTACTGTTTCAGATATTATGTCTATTGGGGTTCATTATATCCATCTGTTTATCAAGGCACCTGATCCAAATGTGTCTTCATATTTTATCTATTTATGAGTTTCCTCCCTTAAATCATGATCTTCAGGGTGTGTTCTCACCAACTCCGGATTGAGTCAGATCACCATCTTCCGATGGAGGAGCGGATTTGCTTGTTTTTCTCCTTGGGTGAAGCTGAAACCCTACATCAGTTTATTTTTTGCTGTCCCATTTATTACGATCCAAGGTAGATTCCATTGCCTTTTTAGGGACAACTCTCCTGTTTCTACCTTCTTCAGATACCCGGGCCAGCGGTGTCTTGCACTCTTTCTTAGGGAGATAACTCAGTTTTGTCGACATAAAAGCTCTCCTCTAGATGGATCTCACCCCCCTCAACATCGGCTCATCACAACATACTTCACCAACTCTGACAGACCAGGTGACATTGGACGGAAACGCCCCACATCATCCAATTCAAATGGAAGCAGGGTCACTAGACAACGCACCCACAGTTTGTTAGGGTCCCGAACTAGCGATGGACAAAGACATATCATGGACTTCTTCAGCTCTGATACTTCGGCCTCGATTGTTAGGAGAGATTAGTTTTTGGGGAGTTCTTGGAGCTTGCCCCTCCTGGGCTGCTCCCTCCCCCTCCTCTCTCTCCGTTCTTTTTGGCATGCACTCCAGTCTTCTGGATTGCAACCCTCCCCCCCTCTTCTGTCCCTTCTCTTTTCCCTTTCTCTTTGGCCCGATTGTCGGGTTTCGTCTTGTATTTATCTTAGTTGTTTTCTTTGCTGAGATTTTTCAGCTTGCTATCTGGCAGTCATTATTGTCCTTCTTATAGTCCCTTGGGCCTTTTTTGGCCTACCGTGGCCATTAATAATAATAATAATAATATGCAAATCATGTCTCCAAGAACATTAAAGCATTAATTCTAGAGGAGGCAAAGTAAAAAATAGTGTTCAATTGGCTCAAGAGACCTTCTAAAGGTATATTTGTGGCCTATTACATTGGGATTTATTATGACATTTATGGTGAAGTTTGTCAAACAAAAACCTAAATTAAAATTTATCATCTTATTACCTTTCTGCACTTCACTTTATTGTTAATAACATTTGATTGAACTCCTTCTACACACTTCAGAGGTTCTTTGTCTTCATTTATTCTTGATGATGATTGAAAACACTTCCAGGAAGTCTATGTCAAGTTACACCTATTTTTTTGGTGCAGGTCAAGTAATGGATGTGTGCATGCTAGTGTATTTATACATCTTAAATCATGGAAGCATGGATACCTAGAGACCATAGTATGTTCATCCATGGACTGCATTCAATCACATAGATCAACATGATGTTTGATAACAAGAAATTCAAAAGGCACCCAAAAGTTGGGTTTACAACAAACACATTCTAAAACAAATGTGGCAGATTTCGATGCATGTTGTCAAAAGAATAATGATCTAGTTAAGTATCTAGTGTTGCTTCAGCCCTTGCATGTTCCTCAACAAGAATGGGAGGAAATTTCAATGGACTTTGTTGATGACTTGTTTCTGATAGTTATGATAGAGTTTTTGTACTAGTGGATTGTCTTACTAAATTTGCGTTGGTTATGTCATTGCAATGGGAAGAACTTCTATGCCTCAAACTATGAAGGTTTGTGTAAGAAAGTATATAAGTCTTATGGGTTCTCAAAAGTTATTGTGAGTGATCATAACCCATGTTTATCACCGGGTCATGGAAGGAGCTGTGCGGAGTCTGGACAAACAAGAATTTCAAGTCTATGATCTCAATATGTGACCAAAACAGTTGGTCAAACAAAATCATTAACAAATGCCTACGTGGATTCTGGATTTCTTGCTTAATCAAGTTAAAATGTCTGTGGTATGTAATTTCTTTGGATAGTGCCAAGATATCATATGAACATTTGGAAAAACAAACTTGAATGTACAAGGAATATAATGAAACAGTAGGCCAATCAACATCAGTGTGAACAAAAATTTTAGGAGGATTTTTGAATATATGTTCATCTGCAATCTTACAAGCAAACATTGCTAAAAGAGTGGTAAACGCTTGAAGTTATATCAGCAATATTATGGTTCTTATTGGATTTAGAAATGAAATGAAATGAAATATTATTAATGTCCTCGGTGGGCCAAAATAAGACCCAAGGGACTATAAGAAGGACAATAATGACTGCCAGCTAGCGGGCTAAAAAAAGCCCAACAAAGAAAAGAACTAAGATAAATACAAGACGAAACCCGACAACCGGGCCAAAGAGAAAAGGAGAAAGAAAAGGGGGACCAGAGGGGGGAGGGCTGCAGTCCGAAAGAGAGTACACGCCAAGAAGAACGGAGAGAGAGAAGGAGGGGGGAGGGAGCAACCCAGGAGGGGCAAGCTCTAAGAACCCTTCAAAAACTAATCTCTCCTAACAGTCGAGGCCGAAGTATCGGAGTTGAAGAAGTCCATGATATGTCTTTGTCCATCGCTGGTTCGGAACCCTGACAAGTTGTGGGTGCGTTGTCTAGTGACCCTGCTCCTGTCCGAACTGGATGATGTGGGGCGTTTCCGTTCGGAGTCACCTGAGCCGTCGGAGCGGGTGAAGTATGTTGTGATGAGCCAATGTTGAGGAGGGTGAGATCCATCTGGAGGAGAACTTTTATGTCGTCGAAGCTGAGTTATCTCCCTAAGAAAGAGTGCAAGACACCGTTGGTCCGGGTATCTGAAGAAGGTAGAAACAGATCGAGAGTTGTCCCTGAAAAGGCAATGGAATCTACCCCGGATCTCATAATAAATGGGACAACAAAAGATAAAGTGATGAAGGGTTTCAACTTCACCCAATGAGCAAAACAAGCAAATCCGCTCCTCCGTCGGAAGATGGTGGTCCGACTCAATCCGGAGTTGGTGAGAACACACCCTGAGTTGCCCAATAGTGATCCGAAGACTATGCATTGTGTGCTGCTGAAGGTATTGTGGAGGAACTATTCTGCCCTCCTGTATCTGTAGGAAGTGCTCATGGTAGAAAGACAACTTGGGGGAAAGAGGGGCAACAGGAGAGATCCATGTGCATCTGGTGTACTGGAGACTAACATCCTTCCGGATCTCATGGAGCATCTTCTCCTTACTAAGCCGAGAGGGGGGAGAACACCCAAAGAATAAGGGGGGAGCCTGTCCATCCGTATCTGAATGCTGGCCAGGAGGGCAGAAACCTGAAAATACCAGCTCCTCCGGCCTCCCCGAGAACTCGGAGAGAGTTCCATTGAGGAGCGAAGGGCGAGGTAAGGGTACCGCCTGCAACCCGCAAGGGTATCTCCTAATGTACGGATCCTGTGAAGATAACCGATAATCAAGAAGATAATCTCAAGTTGGAGAGGAGAAGCCCCAAACTCTGCCAAAATAATAGAGCGGGGGACTGTGCCCTTGCAACGAATGAATCGTCGAAGAAAGAGTGTCTGGACTCGTTCAACCCGTGACCACTCAGTCGGGCCAAGACTAGGACCCCAAACCACTGACCCATAAGTAATAGTTGGCTTGACCAAGGCGTCAAAGATCCTCATCTTCACAGGTATATCTTGAAAATGTGCTTTGAAGCAATTCCTCTCTAGCAAAGACAAAGTTGCATACCCCTTACACACTCGGGCCTGGGCGGTGGGTTTCATACCAAAAGTGGGACCGGTGAAAAGAACCCCCAAGTACACATAAGAGGTGGTGATCTCGACCTCCCGACCTTGGAAAAAGAAGTGGAGATGGGATAGGGCCTCTTTGGTAGTATTGAATACCATAACCTTGGTCTTAGAAAGATTCACCGTCAACTGTCTCGAGTCACAAAAAGCGGCAAGAGTGTCCAGATGACGCTGAAGCCCCTCAGGAGATGAGGCCAAAAGAACAACATCATCAACAAAGAGGAGAATAGAAATCAGCACATAATGAAGAAGGCAACCATCCTCTGGGTGAGCGTTCTCCTTAATAAAAGTCTCAAGCTCATCGATAAAGATCCCAAAAAGTGTCGGGGAAAGGGGGCACCCCTGTTTCACTCCTATGGTGCTAAGAATACTGGCTGAAAGCCCTTGAGGGGAGCGAAACCGACCTTTCACAGTCTCATATAATCGTGTAACCGCTGTCAAAAGCTGCCCAGAGATGCCAACTGACCGAAGTCGCTCAAGAAGTAAATGCCGAGGCACCGTGTCGAAAGCTTTCCTGAAGTCTACAAAGCAACAATAAACCTTTGAGGACCTGGAACACGCCTCCTCAATAATAGCTTTGAGGACTAGAATGTGATCTGTGGTCTGGTGATCTTGTCAAAAACCAGCTTGGCCAAGGGCCTTGAAACCCTCCTCCAACCTTCGGGAGAGAAGCACATCCAATGTTGTGGCATAGAGCTTGGCAAAGATATGCCCAATCATGATGGTCCTGTAGTTATTAGGTTCATGAGGATCACTCGCCTTATGAATGGGGTGAATGATATGCTCAGTCCAAAAATCAGGAAACCCAGAACAGATAGAGAGATTAAAGAGATCTGTGAGGGGCCCAATAAGAGGGTCCATACAATACTTCAGAAATTCTGCTTGTAACCCATCCAAATCTGCTGCTTTGCTCGTACAAAGTTTCCTGATAGCCTGCCTGACAAGACCAGTAGAAAAGAGGTGACATGAAGAGGGAGGGGAGGGAACAGTAATGGGAGGCTGATTTGGGATGGTATAGAGGGAAGAGGCATGAATGGTCCAAGTGGAAAGATCAATCCCATGAATAATCCGGTCATGGGGGAGGATAAGGCGCCATAAGTATTTAGGAGACTGTTGAAGGGAGTGGATAAGATCAAGTCAATGCCGAGAGAGGAAGAGACACTTCTTTCGAAGAAGCATCCGGTAGTCTTTGTGAGAAATGGCATAGAGGTGAGAAGGATTCCGAATGGCATATTTCAACCTTCGATGGGTAGACTTACATTCCTCATCATACCAGATGTTCATGGGGCAATGACAAGGGGGACGAGGACGGAGGTGAGGACGAGTAGTGTGTGGGTACAAGTCCAAAGCAGCCTTCTAAATAGTTTGGACCAAACAAGCAGAACGATCAGAAATATCGAGAAGAGAAGACACCCTGGGAAGAACCTGACTCAACTGATCCATGTAGGTAAAGGAATAATAATAGTCAAAGTCCATAATGACTTGAGGGGCAGAAGGGGAGGGAGGAGGGGGGCCAATAACAGGAAGGGAAACATCGGATAACGTAAGAGAAATAACTGAATGATTGGTAAGGGGGAGAGGGTGATAAGAGACACTGAACCGGGAAATGAATGGAATGAGGGTGGTAGACGAAAATGAGCTTGGTTGCTTATGCTTTAGAATTACCTGATAGAGGGCATATTCAGAATGAATTTCATGCTTCTTATAAACATTAAGTATGGAGTCGCCAATTTTAGATGAAGTTTGCCTTATTTTAGAGGTGGAAGGATTATTGAACACTTAAACTAAGCCTATATGCTGTCTTATGGTTATTGAGTGCTTAGTTAAATGGAAAGGATTTTGAAGGAAGGAAATTTAAGAAAATAAAGCCCTCATGAGTACTTATTCCTCGCTACCTATGCTTTGAGGACAAAGCATCTTCTTAAGGAAGAACTTGTAACAAAACAATTCACCCCTCCTCAAGGGGTGATTCCTGTTGCCACATTTGGCACGGGGTGCCATGTTTTCCATTTTTTAAGTGATCTGCTCTGTTCCTTCCCTCCTTTTTTTCCATTATTCATCTCTCCCTTTCTCCGTCTTCCTTGCAATTTTCATTCCTCTTCCTTCCTCCCTTTTCTTCCCCCCAGTAAAGTTTCCAGAACAGAGGTGTTCCCTGAAAGTTTCTAAGTGTTAGGGCGTTGGGGCGCAACCCGACTTCGCAGCGAAGTCGGAGTGCGCCCGTCTCTTAGTGCGCAGTCCGAACAGCAAAGAAGACAACAAGTGTCGGTGCGCAACCCGACTTCGCAGCGAAGTCGGGGTGCGCCCTCTGACCGGTGCGCAGTTGGGGAAGCAAGACCAGAAAATGACTAAGGCAAGATGACCCTCCCAATCGCGCTGTTTTCTACCTCGCGCAACCCGACAGCGCTCGATCCTGGGCGAAGTTGGATAAACTGCCTTTCAAGGCAGCCATGTGTCACTCATC